>JAUMJL010000169.1:172500-772500 GCA_033558185.1 Dromococcyx pavoninus | reverse complement strand
TATCATAAAGCCCTTCAGGATTTGGCCCATGCTATGTGTGAATATCTTGGCTTTCAGGTTTCAGGGACTAAGCAGATTTTTTTAAATTATTTTTTTTTTTAACCATGGAATTTCTGGGGACAGAAAAAGTCCAAACCCAGCTTATTTAGCATTGTCCTTTTTAAGTCAACAGAATAAGCCATTCCGGGCATTTTTCTTCATAGTGAACTCTTGTTCGCAGGTAAAAATACAGCTCAAGCTTGTGTCTACCCTATGTATATAGGGTATGGAAAGGGAAAAGGGAACTCTTCTACACTTTCCCACTTTCTTTACCCAGGCCTCTGTACAACATCTGATGCTATGCCTGTAGCTACCAAGCTTTAGAGGGGTAATCTCTCCAACAAGGGAAAATAGAAGAAGAAAATTATGGGAGAGTTCAACCTTGCCACTTTTGTATTAGGAAGATGCAAACAATGAAACATATTGTACTGTCACAAGACTGGATGTTAAAAGCTGATAAAATGTCATTCAGCATGTGGGACAGACTCCAGCTTGAGCCATAGTTTGAAACAGTATTAATTCTGTATAGAAACTTTTTATTTTCTGAAGCTGCTGTTCAGAGCTGCATTGTTTATTTATGACATTCTTTGCTGCTGAAGGGACGAATACACATCAAAATGACTCCAAATCATCCCAAGATGACCCTCTCATCACATGATTAAAGCAAGAATCCTCAGCAACAAACCATCTGTGAATGTTAACTCAAATCCTTAGCAAGGTTAAATCCAGCTTAGCTCAAACGCTAGCACCTCTGCCACCCTAAACCAAAGTAAAAACCTGCCAAAGGAAGCACACCTTCCAGTGGAAAAGGGTGCCAGTCCTGAAGAGGTGATCTGGTTTAGATAAAAAATTCATTACTGATTTTAAGATATTGTTGTCCATGAAAAGTGCCCTCTATTTCCAGTTGTCCTGAAAAGCTCTTCAGTGTGTCCAGAGGTAGACTGTCAGGCTACTAGGCTGCCTAGGGAAGCCACATAGTTCTGTATTGCAGAGAACAAATTGTAAATGTATTTTTTCATAAAGGCAGCCAGATAAAATAAGAACTAATCCAAATACCAGACTAAGTCCAAAACCTTTGTGAGAGCTCAGATAAATACTCTTTAACTTATCCATGTAAAGTATTGTTCATCTATAAAAATCTCCTCTAATTTTGCTACTGTCGTAGAGTCCTAATAAAAGTCCTATCTTGCAAGCTGCTTTCATATGAGCTGAACTTTTGGAGCTGTATCCAAACTCAATTTCTGAAAGCTCTGCCATTTTAGAGGTTCACCTTTCAATGGTTTTTAGGTGCTTCTAGATTTGCTCATTATCAATAAAAATCACATCTAGAAGTCTTCATATTAATTTCCATTTTCAAATTTTTCTGAGGCTCTGAGAATTGTTGCACACATATAAGATGCTAAAATAATTACCTTTCCTGTAGCTAGAGCGCACTAAAACTGTTTTCCTTGTGAAAGTCTCTGCTCCTGCAGATGGTTTGAAGTCAGGGAGGCAAACTGGGAGCTGAACTTTTTCAAAACTGGAGCTAGTCTGCATTTGAAGTTTACCCCAGCACAATATAGATGTAGGAGCCAGCCAGATACTTTAGACCTGAATACTGTCTGCTTAGGGGAGCAAATGGGCCTTGAAGTCTCTGTTCCCAGCAGTGACCTTTTCCCATTTATGTTTCCATTCCCAAAGCAGCACCCAGCTTGTCACAGTCCACACATTGTCAGCATTTGCAGGTGTCTCCAGATAGAGTTGATCTTCTTTTTTTTTTTTACTCCTCTACTTCATGTCTATTTAAAAACAAACAAACAAAGAAACAAACAAACAAACAAATCCCCAATCTATTGTTTTAATAATTTTTTCCACCACCCTTTTGTTAAGTGGTTGGCTTTACCTTGCCTTAACTGAGCTCACAAACACCTATTTTTACTTCTTTTTTTTTTTTTTGTAATTTCCTGTTGCCTCTTGCTTTTAGTGCAGTGATCTCAGAGTCCTAAACCATACAAAGAGACCTGAGAGCTGCGCAGCACTGTGAGAAGCTATTTGAGATGGAGACAAAGAAAAGACAGACGAAGTCAGCGTCACTGCCACTTGCCCCAGCACGAGGACTGTAGGAAGAAAAAGTGTAGAATTAGGACTATGACGTGGTGGCTAAAAGTGAGGTTGTTGTATGATCTGTACAATCATAAAAGATTCCTCTCATTTTCTCATAAGGGTGGGAAAAGAATCTCTAAGAAAATATATATATAGGGTGGTCTAGTAGTAAAGAATTTAATGAAAAGATGTTGTCTCTTGCTTTACTAAATGACATCAACAATTTTCAGCTTTATTTCATTTCTTACTTACCGATGGGGGAATTGTGTTTAATTTAAAATATTTCTCAACAGCTTGCAAAGAAAACTTTCCTAGAAGCAAATGTCCAAACCTGTTTTCTTCTAGTAAGTGACTCATGCAGATATTATTCTCAGTCTGTGTTTATATGTTAATGCAATCATACCTATGTCCTTCCCCTCATTTCTCAGCATGTCTTCTTTCACTGCGCTTCTTGTAGCACTCCCCAAAGGTTTGCCTGTATCAGTCCACAGTGACTGATTTACACACTAGAAAGTCTCTGAAAGCATAAAGATGCATCATGCATAGCACTGCCTTAGTTTAGAGCAGGGACATGCACAAATTAATTCCCATGATATTTATGGGAACTTAAACATAGAGGGGCAGAGAATTAAAAACAGGGATGGTCCCTAGCAGGCAGGGACACTGCTGGCAAATATACTCTCTTGGATGAAATCTCACCAGGAAAGTGTTTGGAGCCTAAACCTAGACTTCACATGCCAAGTTCTTCAGTCTGGTGCTGTGCTAGATGTACCAGTTCAATCTGTGGCAGCGCGTGACTCAGCCAGACCTCACACAGCTGAACTGAGCTTGGAATTCTCTGCCTATGAATTCCTGATTTAGACTTCACTTTCTCTGCCTGTTTTCTATTAGCTCTGTGGGTTTTCAGGCTTTTATGGCAATCCTCTGACTGAAAATTACTGCTGCCCAAGACAGCCTGACTGCCAACAAGGTTGCAAACAGAGAAGATCTTTTTCAGTAATTCTTTGGGGGCATGAATTGTTGGTTATTTTCAAACTTTTCATTAAATGTACATTTCTGAAAGCTGAAACATTAATTTCCACACAGTCCTCTCTCTCTTTTTCTCTCTCCCTCTCACTTACTCTCCTTTTTAAGCTGACATCAAGAATTCAGACAGAGAGAGAGAGAGGGAGGGAGGGAGTGTAAATATATTTTTCATGTAACTCTACTAAAGTCAGGAAACTTACACTAAGGAAAGTCTGGGGCTGCTCTGTTTATTTTCTCGTTCTGGGTTTGCTTAATTTCATGCCTCTTAAAATTACATTTAATTGCAACAGTTCTCTATTTCACTTTTAGTCACATGCCTTTCCCAGCAAGTTCCCCAAGACATTAGAAGAAGCAAAAGGCTGTATTAGTTTGCAAAAATGTGAAAATTTCTGAATGTGTGGACATTGTTCACTTCTCAAGTGTGTGAGGAATTTTTTACTGCCCACCTACCCGTAACTGAAATGTCTCAATCAGGTTATTGAAATAAATTATCCTTAGGAATAATTATCTGAAAAGAAATGTATTCCTACCTCAAAAGGACATCTACTACCATGTAAGATTTTTTTTATCTGGGTATCATAAGATCAGACTGATTTCAGAAAATAAACTGAGGAATTCCTAAATCCTCTGAGGCACCGGCTCCTCAGTACTTGATTGATCTGAAGTAGCATTACTGGCAAGTAAAACTACTCATGTAAAACTCACACTGTTCTCTAGTTGCATTTTGAAACAGCAACTTATACCACATGAAATATTTGTACTCTGAAGGCCTGAGGCCTCGTCATGTGGCCAGCTCTGCCTGGGCTTCAGAGAAACATGGATCGGATAGAGAACTTTACTAAAAAGCCTCTTGTTGAGATTCCTTGGCACTCATCAGCACAACCTCTTGGATGATGTTCACTCTTACTTTCATTTGCAAATTCAGTAAACACTCACATAGTGGAGCTTAATTCTCTTGAAAGTTCATGGCCAGCAAATTTCAAAGTCACACGTAGGCATTCACATGCATGAGTAGTCACATAGGAGATTGCTCGTTCACCAAGGACTGAAACAGTGCCACATGACTTATTGAAGCACTCATATCTCAGTTACATGTTTTGAATACTGTATATGGAATATTTTAAGACAGCTGTTGATGATTAACACAGAAAGGTTTTAAAATATTTACATTCTTCCTTGTGGCCTTCTTTCAGCAAGGTCTGCAGGCATATGTATAACTAAGCAAATAAATAGTAGAGCATGGTAGGAAAGAACAATGTGAAAAATAACCAGGATATTTTACTTGTCCTATCCCCTTTCAATGCATGGGCAGAAAACAATTTGGTTGTAGAAAAGATATAGGTAAGGAAAGGAAAGTGGCCTGAAAATGGAGTGGTGTGACCTGTTCATGGATGAGTGCTGGTCCTTAGAACTGTGGAAAAAGTCCCACAAGAATAGAGAGCGCTTGGGATAATATTGAACGAAGCCCCAGTTTAATATATTTTTAATGCCAAACCCCTTTGTTGCAAGTGAGTTTTGCTTGTAGATTTTTCATGAGCAACAGAAGAAGGTACATTCATTGGGTGATTTATGCATTTCAAATTATTTGCACAGTTCACTGCAGAATGAATTGATACATTGCAGAAATCCATATTACATCTATTTCACCTTCCTGTAGCTTTGAGGATATATGGCAAAACTGCTTTGCTTAATGCCATATTCATGTGTCCTATGGGAGAAAAACTATTTTTTTTTCCTGCATCTGTGTATTCATTAAACACACACACACACAGAAGCACTGAAATATGAAGAGATCCCCAAAAGCAAAGCAAGCTGAGTTGGAAGATGTTTCTGAATTTGTTTGCAAACCTGCGACAGTGAACAAGTCTCAAAAAATGATACAGTTAGGTGAGACTGCAAAGTTTTGGAGAAGTTCTTTGAACGCATGTAAACATGATGTGTGTAGGCAAATGTTGAACTTGTCTTTTTTAGTTCTACAAATTTTATTATGAAATCAGGTATCTCTGACTTCTTAGGAATGTCAAATCAATGTATTACTTCAAAACAGATAATTGCAGGGAACTGCTCTGTTTCTCAGCTTCTATAGTTTTGATTGTTCCACTTTCAGACTGATAATGATCAGACCCTTCAGTTGTTTTAGCAGTTCATTTACATAATACAGGTAGTTTGGGAAACATCACCTGCAGCCCCAAATATAGTGTGTTAGACACTGCAGACTCTGAACAAAAAAGAAGCAAACACTCTAGGTTTGTGCAACCAGAGGACAGTGACAAGTCGTGTGCTTTCATTCACTGCCCTTTGATCACAGGGACCTAAATTTTAATCCATCCTAGGCAGAATCATGGAAAATGTATTTGATCTGATAGCTGTATCAGCACTACTTTAATACGTTTCTCTCTCAGATTCAAGATTAAAGCATCTAGATTTAAAATGTTCTCCTGGTGCCAAAAGAGATTAAATTTGACAGATTAGGATTTATGAGTACTGCTAACATATAGCAGAGGTCATCTGATATGGTCAGTCCTATATTGTTCCTATGAGAGAATGGATTGTAGTGGTTTGGAAGTAGCAATATGGAAGATATAGTGTGTGTCTTGTTACCACACATATAATTAGGATCTTAATGAGAAGCTTTCTATTAACATTGTATTAGGGCTAGTGACCTAGAGTGATACAAAGTCAATGGTCTCATTACATTGTGTGCCATACTGTACAAAGTCCCACTGAGAGCCACAGAATATTGAAGGGCCATCCATATGATGCCCTTAGGGTCCATTCTGCCTTCAATGCATATGTATAACGCTCATTAATGTTAATAGAAGTTATGTCTGAATAGTTAGGGGAGAACAGACCCTCTGTTTAATAAGAAAGTGTACTTGGAGATGATTCCACACGAGCTTTGGAAGCCAAAACATTGTCATTGAAATTGCTAAAAATCAATAAGTGAACACCAAGTGAAATCGATGGGATGTTGTGCACAGCTCACACTATATGCCCAAAATACATTGGGAACACAATGTTCCACTCCTCCAAAAATCCCCAAAAATGGCCTGTGGTGTATTTTAAAATGGAGACTACTTCAGCCAAACTTGTTATGTCATTTATTTGTCCCTTCATGTTATGTAATAGGCTCAGGAAAGTATCCCCATTTTACAGACGAGAAACCATCACACCTAACTTTCATAACCTAAATATCAGTTTAATCTGTTTTTCTAGAGTCTTTTTAAGATTCACAGGGACCATAAGCCACCTAAAGAGGGTAATAGATATTGGTTGTGTGGAGACAAGATGATTCACCCTTTAGGGGTGCAAATTTCCCTCTGCTGATTGTATAGGAAGTGCAGACTTAGTTGCATTGTTATGAGATGACTGCAACTACCTCAGGGTCATATTATGTGTATATAGCTGCATGAGGTCTTGAACCTTGGTTTTCAAAGTTCAGCCCATCTGCTCTAGTCACCAGACTGCTTTTGTTTCCAGATCTCTGTAAATCTTTTTTTTTTAATGTAATATTTGCATTATAATAACCTCTGTGATACTCAGCATATTTTCTCTGGAGTGCAGCATATTCTCTGTGCAACTGTAGACATAGCTGCAGAGGCACTGCCTGGCACATGTAGGTTTATAATAAGTGTCTACGTGTATAGGATAAAACATTGTTTTAGATATTTTTAATTCAAGACCATAACTTCAAATCTCTAAAAGTTCTCTGCACTGGCCTAAGGGCTTCCACTGTAACCCCTAGGCAAACCCCCTTTGACTGCGAAGGGGAGGTAGGATCTGGTGCAGGGCAGGTAGGGGTAGTAGCCTTATTGATGTGGGAAAAGTCCCACAACATCCAAGCAGGGAGAAAAGAACAGCTCCAGGGATGGTTGCCGGGTTCAGAAAAAGTCCAGTGATCATCTTCAAGTCCATACGGTTGAGGTACATCCAAAGTAAAATCAGCGTAGCTCAGGTAGGGACCAAAGGTGAGTACCTAAGCTCAAAGGCACCTGTTAAGTGAGGAGGGACAGGCCACTGCTAAACTGCAGGACAAATATCTGTACAGTATCTACACTGGTCCTGAGACCAGGTAGCCAAATGTCCAGTGTGGCAATGCGCTCAAGACCCTGACAGCCATTCCTTCAGAGTGGAAACTTCCAACTTTTAAGATTCTAAAACATTGATGCTGTTACATTTAGCGTTGTACTTGCAATAAAAGTGATCCAAGTCATTCTAAATTTTGAAAGGAGATATGGATCATATCTCTGACTGTGGCTAGAGGAGGGTCCAATGGAGACATAAATGAACATGCATCAACCAAGGCACTCCTAAATCACCATGAGTATGAGTTAAAAAGTCACAGTATCACAAGGTTGGAAAGGACCTCTGAGATCATCAAGTCCAACCTATATCCCAACACTAACACCAACCCATCATCTAAACCATGGCACTCAGTGCCTCATCCAGTCTCCCCTTAAACACCTCCAGGGTCAGCGACTCCACTACCTCCCTGGGCAGCGCATTCCAATGCCCAATTACCCTTTCAATGAAGAACTTTTTCCTAAGATCAAGCCTAAACCTCCCTTGACGAAGCTTGAGTCCGTGCCCTCTAGTTCTGTCACTGGTCACCTGAGAGAAGAGACCAACCCCTGCCTGACTACAACCTCCTTTTAGGTAGTTGTAGAGAGCAATGAGGTCTCCCCTGAGCCCCCTCTTCTTTAGACTAAACAGCCCCAGCTCCCTCAGTTGCTCCTCATAGGGCTTGTGCTCCAGCCTCTTCACCATCTTCATTGCCCTCCTCTGGACACACTCCAGCATCCTGATATCTTTCCCAAACTGAGGGGCCCAGAACTGTACACAGTATTCAAGGTGAGACCTGACCAGTGCCCGAGTACAGGGGGAGGATAACTTCTCTGGTCCTGCTCACCACACTATTCCTGATGCAGGCCAGGATGCCATTGTCCTTCTTGGCCACCTGGGCACACTGCTGGCTCATGTTGAGCTTCCTGTCAACCAGCACTCCCAGGTCCCTTTCTGCCTGACTACTCTCCAGCCACTCTGTCCCCAGTCTATAGCTCTGCATGGGATTGTTGTGTCCCAAATGAAGTACCCGACATTTGGACTTATTAAACATCATCCCATTAGAATCAGCCCATCTCTCCAGTCTGTCCAGGTCCCTCTGTAGGGCCATCCTACCCTGTAACAGATCAACCCTTCCTCCCAGCTTGGTATCGTCTGCAAATTTGCTGATGATGGACTCAATCCCCTCATCCAGATCATCAATAAAGATATTAAACAGGACCGAACTCAACAATGATCCCTGGGGGACACCACTAGTGACCAGCCGCCAACTGGATGAAACACCGATCGCCACCACTCTCTGGGCTCGACCATCCAACCAGTTCCTAACCCAGCACAGAGTGCTCCCATCTAAGCCACGGGCTCCCAGCTTCTCTAGGAGTCTACTGTGGGAGACAGTGTCAAAGGCCTTGCTGAAGTCCAGGTATACCACATCCACAGTCTTCCTCTCATCCACCAGGCGAGTCACATGGTCATAAAAGAAGATCAGGTTGGTCAGGCAGGACCTCCCCCTCCTAAACCCATGCCGGCTGGGCCTCATCTCTTGGCCGTTCTGCAGGTGCTGCATGATTTCACCCAGTATTATCTGCTCCATGATTTTACCTGGGACCGAGGTCAGGCTGATAGGTCTGTAATTACCTGGATCATCCTTACGGCCCTTCTTGTGGATGGGCGCCACATTGGCCAACTTCCAGTCTTCCGGGACCTCTCTGGTGAGCCAGGTCTATTGAAAGATGATGGAGAGTGGCTTAGCAAGCTCATCCGCCAGCTCTCTCATCACCCTAGGATGGATCCCATCCGGCCCCATAGACTTACAAGGGTCCAAGTGGCTCAGCAGATCTCTAACTTCCTCCTCATGGATTGTAGGAGGGCCATATTGCATCAACCACTTCGGAGTACCAACTGTCAAGCGAACAGACTTCCTTACTGTTGAAAACTGAGGCAAAGAATTTATTAAGTACCTCAGCCTTCTCTGCATCTTTGGTTACTATATTTCCCTCCATATCCAACAAGGAGTGGAGGTCGCTGCTGCCCTTCTTTCTACCATTGATATATTTATAAAAGCTCTTCTCATTATCCTTAACAGAAGTGGCCAATTTAAGCTCCAGCTGGGCTTTTGCTTCCCTAATTTTTTTCTACACAACTTAACAACATCTTTGAACATGATGTTGCTTACATCCCCTTCTTTCCAACGACGATACATCCTCTTTTTCTTATTTAGCTCCTTCAGAAGCTCCTTACTCATCCAGGCCGGCCGTCTGCCCCTACGACTCTTCTTACAACACATGGGGACAGCCCGCTCCTGCGACTTCAAGATTTCATTCTTGAAGTGCATCCAGCCTTCCAGGACCCCCTTGCCACTAAGAACTATTTCCCAGGGTACTTTCCTGACCAGTTCCTTAAATAATCCGAAATCTGCCCGCCGAAAGTCTAGCATCGATGTCCTGTTCCTGCCTTTTCTTGTTACATTGTTTACAGAAAACTCAATTATCTCATGGTCACTACACCCCAGACAGCCTGTGACCACGACATCACCCACCAGCCCTTCTTTATATATAAACAGCAGGTCAAGGAAACCCTCACCCCTGGTGGACTCACTCACCAGCTGCAACAGAAAGCAGTCCTCAATGCGCTCTAAGAACCTCCTGGACTGCCTCCTCTCGGCAGTGTTAAGTTCCCAGCAGATATCCGGAAGATTAAAGTCTCCTAAAAGAACAAGGGCAGCCAATCTAGAGGCTGCCTCCAGCTGTTTAAACAACAGAAGATCCACCTCCTCATCCTGGTCGGACAGTCTATAACATACTCCAACCAGGAGGTCAGACTTGACTGCCCCTCTGACCCTTACCCATAGGCACTCAATCTGGTCATCACCGATCTCAACTTCAATGGCATCCAGGGTTTCCTTAGTATAGAGGGCTACCCCTCCACCCCTCCTCTTGCGCCTGTCTCTCCTGAAGAGCCTGTAGCCTTCCATGGTAGCACTCCAGTTATGAGAGTCATTCCACCACGTTTCCGTGACAGCAACTATGTCATAGCTCTCCTGCTGAACCAGGACTTCCAGCTTCTCCTGTTTGCTCCCCATACTGTGTGCGTTTGTGTACATGCACTTCAGTTGGGTTACTGATGACACCATTTGAGATGGCTCATCCTCCACAGCAACATCTCTGCTGAGCCTAGTTACTCCCCCCTCCCCCTTCATACTTAGTTTAAAGCCCTCTCTACAAGCCCTGCCAGCTCCTGGGCTAGAATCCTCTTACCCTTTGTAGTTAGACAAGACCCATCTGGATCAAGCAGGCCAGGTGCCGTAAAGGTTTCTCCGTGATCATAGAACCCAAAATTCCTTTGCCGGCACCAGCCCCTAAGCCATTTATTAAGAGCGTGGATTCTCTTATTCCTTTCGGTATATATCTCTGCCACCAGAGGAACCGAACAGAACACCACCTGTGCTCGTGCCCTATCCATTGACCGACCCAGCTCCTGGAATTCCTTTTTAATGACCCTTGAACCTCTTTTAGC
Source organism: Dromococcyx pavoninus (assembly GCA_033558185.1). Classification (NCBI taxonomy): domain Eukaryota; kingdom Metazoa; phylum Chordata; class Aves; order Cuculiformes; family Neomorphidae; genus Dromococcyx; species Dromococcyx pavoninus. The sequence goes on along the minus strand of JAUMJL010000169.1, from coordinate 761,775 downwards.
TAGCTCATCACTGCCAGCCTGGACCACCAGAAGCGGGTAATAATCTGATGGTTTAATTAGGTCCAAGAGTCTCTTAGCAATATCCCCTACCCGGGCTTGGGGAAGGCAGCACACTTCCCTATGAGTTGGATCTGCATCCTGCATCCTGCATCCTGCATCCTGCATCCTGCATCCTTGAGGCTCTCTGCTGCTAACACCTAGACTGGTAGTGAACAACTAAGTGTTTTGTCATTAGACCACCTTGGAGCTAGGACAGAACCAAGGATAAATTTGAATTAGTGAAGGATGACAGAATGGGAAGATACTGTACTGTCACACCTTCTCCTTACCTCACCAGTATATATGCCTACTATCACTTTACTTAAGTATCTTCCCATGCCTCGGGTGATGACTTATCTGTTATTGCTCTGGGACCATTATATCTTTTATCAGACCACTATCTGACTCATGGTAACCTGTTCTGCACCTAGAAGCATATTCCCAGGAAGCTAGGCATAGTTATTAGCTTCAGCACACCTAGGTTCAAAGAAACAGTTAACACACCTGGGTGAGATTCTCTTAACTGCTTTCTGTAGACCTTGTGCATGAGAGCAACCATCAAGCCTGCTACCCTTGTCAGTCTGAATCCCTACACAATAAAATAGCACCTACAATCTCTGAATGTGAGAACTACATAAATTGTTATCTCTTAGTCGCATTACACCTTTACCTTTTCTTATGCAAATACACATATTTGTGAAAATGTGGTCTATTTACCTGAAATACAGCAGTGAGTGTGGTGGAGGATTAAAACAATAGAAACAAGAATTTCCATACAGTTAAAAAAATAAATCTGTGTTTTGGAGTTTTTCAGTGTTTCATGTAATAACAGTGCTAGTACTTGTACAGAAAAATATATGTGAGACTGAAATTTTTTGAACAAAAAACAGTTGAGCAAGAAAAGAAAAGGACTATGTGTGTATGTGTGTATAGACTATTTGCATACAGTCATACCTAAATGGGACAGTGTTTGTAGATATGTCCTTGTCTCTCTTTGTATGGCTATACATTTAGCTATATGCAACCAGTGTGTGTATATATTACATTTTAGTTGGAAACTAAAGACTTCTATTCATATCTGCCTTGATAGATGCATAAATGTACAGACAGTTTCTTGGCCACAACTACTGCATGCTTGACAGATATGGTCACCTCATACCAGACCTCACCTAGACCTGGGGCAAAGATAAATCCATTTTGATTGATTGGGATATTGTGTATTCATTCATTAGTCGAGGCTTTCGCAGACAAGACCTGGCAGGTATCTTCTTGTAAGCAGACGGCTTTCCTGGTGTGGTCTTGGCTTTTCTGGCAGCTTAGCTGTGAAATTTTATACACTTCTGTGGCACGGATTAAGGCAATAAGGGCTCCAAGATTTCTCATATATTAGACAGCATATGCAGACTGAACCCTCTTGCAGTGTACCCTGTCCCTAAGGAAATGAAGTTTACATTGCTGCTGTTGGGCTTTCCTGTGTAGGGTGGGCTTGGAGTTCTTTTTTTCATAGATTCTATTTATAAAGATAGAACTTAGAATTCCCGGAAAATTTCATGTAAGATTTTTTCCAAATAATTGCAGCACAGTCCCCAAAACCCAGACTAGGTTTTAATATTCCCTCTGGAGAGAAACTTAAAATGAAAAAGAGAACCAAAAGAGATAATCAGAAACCCAAGCTTTCAGAGGTAATACATGGTTTATAAGTCAATTATGTGTCAGAAGTAGTTGTTTCCAGGCAGTAGTGATAGCTCATCCTTAAGGCTGATATTAAGACACGTAAGCTGAAGTACTCTGGCTGCTGAAGCAGACAGCAGAGGAGAACACAGCTCATATTGACCATTTAAATTCTTTTTTTCATTCATTATTTTCCCTTGACCATAAATCGACTACTTTGTAAACCTGCCAAGAAAAATGTAAATTGAGTCACATTGCAGAGGACAGGATTTGTTCAAAGTGAGAAAAGTTGATCAGTTAAAAAAGAACAATGAGACAAAATTAAAATGTGTTCTCAATATGTATTTTCAGAAAACCCATTTGATAGTATTTAACTGATAAAAATGCATTCACATCCTAGAAGACTCTTTTTGTTCCACCAGAGTGAAATAAAGTGCCGTACTAAAAGTAAAAACCAGGCCCAGAGTTTTGAAGTGGCTTTCTATAGGTATAGATTCCTAATGGGTGAAGGTCAAAATAACAATTAAAAAAACCCAATCCAATCCACCACACCCCAAGCTGAATAAATTGGGTCCTTCCTTTTAAAGAAACAGTTAATGTAAAGTATGGACTTACACTTCAAAATTTTTCAGATATATTAGGCTTTGAGAAGGAGAGTAAAGCATGTAAATACTACTGATCTAATTATTTTTTATTATTCAGTTAACATGTAGTCTTTGTGTTTAATTAAATAAAACTGCAGTGTTATAGTCTCTTCATAGACAATGCCAGATCAAAACTAGGCACAATCTGAGGCTCCGAACCTGGAAAAGCTTAGATTCATGCTTGTCTTGATGAGTAAGATCTGTCCTGTTGCCTTCTGTGGATTGTCTTTAATATATTTTCTAATTCTGCAAGGAGTTAAATAGGTTTGTAGGTAATTACAAGCAAAAAAAATGAATACATTTATTGAGGTCACTATGACATGGTTGAGGAGGGAGATCGATATTCTTTTGAGGGCACTCAGAGCTGTTATATTATTATTAAATAATTAAAAATTACTAAATGATTCATGTTTTGTTTTGCTTTATTCATTCAATGTTTAACAGGTAGAATTTTCTGTTACTTGATTAAACACAACTACATTTCCTGCGAGAGCATAGCCAAAATTATTGTGTAGTATTATCAAATAAAAGATTTGATAAAATAGACATTTTGCAACTGCTCACTAAACATACATAATTTCTGCCAGTGGGATCTTTATTCAGTTTCTTTCTTTTAGCAGCTTGGATGAATAATCTTCCCATTGTACTAGCAATGGCTGGTCTATAACTACTTACTATTTGGATTTGTTAATTTTGGTCACATGCTATTTTTTTTCTTTTTTTTTCATTTTCTTCATCAGATGTCTAAACCTTTTATAGCTGAAAGATGACACTTTCCCACTAGCTGTAATAGGTGCTGGATCACACTTCTAGAGGAAAATTAATGGAGTACAATAGAATTCACACACTGAGAATTGTTCACTGAGAATTCTGCCAGTTGCTGAGCATAACAGCCATCCCAGACACTAGGTATCTCAACAAAGCTCCTAAAATACAGTACAGTCTCACAAATTCAGTATAGTACTAAATCCTACCAGAAATCTTACAACAAGGATCTCCAAAATTAAAGCAATTTGGATTTTTTTTAACATTATTATCATCTGTATCAATAGCTATTTAGATAGCCAAGAGAGCAGCAAATGAATAAATTAGTGTAATTCATTACTTATTACAACTATCTTAATTTAAGGGAATTCACTTACACTTCATAGTTGTGTTGAGGTAACAGTATGTACAATTGACTACTTATACATAAGTGATATACTTTCAAAAATAACCAGAATAGCTCTGTGTTACTAATCAGATATTTGCGCATCAAATGACAGACAAGGTCACAAATTAAATGTAGTTGTACAGATAGGGATAGAGATAAGTATAACATTTCCTGTTTATTAAATGCTTGTTTGGTAGGTAAATGCTGCATCCTCAAGAGAGATTTATAAAAAACTCATAGATGAATTCTTTTACAAACCAGATAAAAGTACTCTAGTCTGCTTCTTTAGCGCTTTAGCTTTTTATTTTTAAGATTACTAGCACAAAAGGCTTGTTTTTTAGTGCTGCATCAGTGTATGTGTAGCTAGCATCGAAAATGCTGTGAAAATAAATGTATAACAAGGATGTGTTCTCACGGTAAAATTGGACTCCCTGCTACATGTTTGTATTTCACTCGGTTCATTCTGGGCATACGTTTTTTAAAAAGCAACAGTTCCGGGGAATGGACATTTGACAGGCAGGACTGTTCTTAAAACTGGCTACCTACCCGTTGGAGTACTGAAATGAGAGAGCAATGTCATTTCACTGCCAGTTCATCACCTATTATTATGTGAGCAAAGTATCTAAACAGGGCTGCACTGTAAGACAGACCCCATAAAGCAAAATCACATCCTGACATGAGCAGAATATTGTGTACCCAATCTAAATAAACAAAGCTAAAGAGAAATCGGAGATGTCCTTTCCTTCATCCTACCAACCACAAAATACATAAGGGCACTGGTGATGACCCTTTCGTCTTCATGGCTTTTCCAAAGTGCAGAGGCTTGTCTGAAAGCCAGTAGGGCAAGGGGACAATGTAGGTCTTTTTCAACTTGTGAACACAGATGAGGACCAGACAGGCCAGTTAGTTGGGACACAAACTGCTTTTTTTTTTTCCTGGCTGCCCAGTGCTAGCCCATTCTGGAAGTGGGAATGGGCCCTGATCGACAGAGCTGGTACAAGTGCAATCCTTCTTCCAGGAGTGATGTTGCAGATGTGCCTTTGTAGAGCATCAGTGTGTCGTGCCTGCCACAAGCACCAAGTGATACGGTTTGAGTCACCTGGGGTGATTTTGGCTCTGGCTCAGCCTTAGTCTAAACTAACTTTATTTTTCTGAAAGCATTTCTAATGGCATGTTTTTCAGAAAGTTTCTCTCTAGCAGTGATAGCACAGCTCATTGGTATGCAGAAAGGCCAACATTTATACCTATTCCTTTAGTAGTGAAGGCCATCCTCGAGCTAGCAAAAAACAGCTGTACCTTCAGCAAGGGGCGGACAAGACAGGTGACCCCAAACTGACCAACAGACTATTCCATCCCATATACATCATACTCAGTATAAAACTGAGAGATCACAAGGGTCTTGTTCTCTTCAGTGATGGCCAACACCCCGCAAGGACCTCCTTTGTCTGATTGTTCCTGACCCTGGATTCTTGTGTCCCTGAATCCAGTTCCTGAATTCAGCTCCCTCTTAATGGTGGACCCATTCCCTCATGTTGGCTCTATAGCAGTTGAGGTGACATATAGTCATCGAGGGGTGAGGGTGCAATCTCAGATATTTTACATATTTTCATTACTTTCTGATTATCTTAATCATTATTACTATTATTATCATCATTTCTTTAAAGTTGTAGTTTTAGTTTCCAATCTGCAAGGCTTTTTTTCCTCTCTCTTCTGCTGGGGGTGTGGGGGGGATGGAATCTGGGAGCCCAACTACACAATTTTAGCTGCTGAAAATTTAGCCAGGTCAGGGTTAAACTGTGACACTATGGTTTCAGGAGGTCCTGCTACTCTACCTGTCCTTCTTCCTCCCCTCTCTATCCAGTCCCCAGTTATGACCACTATGAGTTAGTGCCATAATTGACCCTGGCTAATTAATCCTCTAAACATCTCTTTCCCAAGTGCATTGGTAGCCCTATTTTGCAGATGGTGAAAAAGAAATAGATAAAGTGATTCACCCATAGCCATTGAAAGTCTCTACTGGCTGGGATCAGTTCCACTCAGACACACAGGACTGACAAGATACCATTCACTCAAACAGTTCTGTAAGTATGGATAACAGTTTAACTTTCTCCTGATATGCTTTTTTTTTTGGCATTTATTCCTCAGCTAAAATTTCCTTTAGAATGGGGAGGGTAACTGTGAAAGCTTCTGGTAGCAACATAGTATTAGTGAGTCCTATGAAGAGCCTCAGAGCATCATCACTCAGGAAAAACAGTAACTTCCAAGGTAAAAGGCTAGTTCTAGACTGAGAACTGAGGCACAAACAGCTTTAATGGCTTACCCTAGGGAATCTGTAGCGTTGCTGGGAACTGAACCCAGAATTTCTGAATGCCCTTCAAGTTCCATAACCATAAAATGACCCAGGATTTGCTGTAACCAACAACTGTTCCTCCCCAAGAATTCGTCCACGTGCCTCATAATCAATGAGAAGTAGTTTATTGCTCTTGATGAAGAACAGATAAATCTTCGAGTCAGTAGGAACCAAGTAGTTTTTCTTCAATGGGACTTAAACCTAACACATAATGTATTACATTGCCTTCTCTTCCAGAGCAGTTTTCTTCCTTTTCCACAGGTCTGTGAGTTTTTCAAGCTCCGTCCAGTGTTGAAGCATACAGGGAGAGTGGATCTCTGTTGATTCAAGATATAAGGTGAACGTTCTTTAGAGAATGAATATTTATGTTTTCTTCTGACAGACATTTTTCCAGGATTGAGAACATTTAAAAATAATTTTAGGAAACAGTAACATACAACAAACACTTTCCTGAGTGCTTTATGACCTTATGGTGAGACCCTCTTAAGGGCAAAACATTTAGCAAAAGATGTCGTACGATTACATAGGTAAATACTGTGTCAGTAGAGTGCAAATGACTACATCCGTGATAAGACTAGTATTTCTGGAGGAAAAATATAACAACACACCACACACATGAAGAGGCTTAATAATTTTCCAACAATGGGTTTTAGAGAAGTGATTGCCCCTATAGAAGATTTCTTAATCTTTAATTGTGTCTAGTACAGGGCCTGACTTCCCTACAGTAAACTAAGGCAATCCAAACCCAGTGGAACAAACTACTTCAAAAAATGCTTGACTTTGAAGTCATGAATACTTCCACAAATCATATATTACGCTAAATTGAGTCTGAGTAACAAGCAGCAGCAAAAACAAGGAAACAAAATAATAATTTAGAAAAGACATCAAAAATGAAATGGAATGCAACAAAACCATGATTTGAATACACAGATTTAAGATCAGCAAAGAATTTTCATTAGGAATCTTAATCCTTTCTTTTGGAAAAAGAATTTGCCTTTAGGCATGACAAGATTGAAACTGTCAAATTCTTCCATAGTCAAGGTGCAATAGGAATAGCCCAAAGGTGCAATAGAAATAGTCCAGGCCTCTTCATGCTGCAGATCCAATTGTAAAAAATCATTGATAAGATCTTACTGAGTCAAATTACATTTCCCTTCACTGTTATGTGCCTTAACGCTTCTGTGTATTAAGGACAGAATCTGTATAAGGCACCTCTTTAAGTACATAATGCAAGGTCAAGCCAATTCTATTAGTTAGGTGGTATAGGACAGTACTAGACAAAATCCAGAGCACTGCCTAGTGCTGTTACTGAAATTTGAATTAGAAAATAGGCTCTATTTTCAACAAATTTCTTTCCATGCATTATATAGTGGAGAAGATTGGACCAACAACACTGTTTCCAGTAGTCTTAAGAATTAATATGGGAAGCTTCATCGAAAAGGGAAAAGAAGAAGAGATGGAAGGAGGGAAGGAGGGAGAGATGGAAGGAGGGAAGGAGGGAAGGAAGGAGAGATGGGAGGAGGGAAGGAGGGAAGGAGGGAGAGATGGAAGGAGGGAGGGAAGGAAGGAAGGAAGGAAGGAAGGAAGGAAGGAAGGAAGGAAGGAAGGAAGGAAGGAAGGAAGGAAGGAAGGAAGGAAGGAAGGAAGGAAGGAAGGAAGGAAGGAAGGAAGGAAGGAAGGAAGGAAGGAAGGAAGGAAGGAAGGAAGGAAGGAAGGAAGGAAGGAAGGAAGGAAGGAAGGAAGGAAGGAAGGAAGGAAGGAAGGAAGGAATGTACTTAAGCACTTGTTTAACTCTCACTATATATATGTTTCTATTAAATTCAATACAATCTGCTGAAGAAGACAGCTCGTTTCCACAAGTTCAATTTCTGATGTGTTGTAAAAAAGAAATGTATTGAAATTCAGGTTTCCCTGGCACACCACACTGTCATCAATCTCACATTACAAGGCCACAGTTTCTTTAATTAATAGAATATTGTACTACTAAAGTTAAGCATGAAAATTATAGCTCTTTTGCTTAACTTTCACATGACACCTGATCGCTGCTACAGGGAATACTTGACTGGCAATAAGTTGACTTGATAGTCCCAGATTAAAAAGATAAAATAAATATTTGATCAGATCGGTATGAAATATACTTACCAAAATATATTTGCAATATTTTTAATAACACTAAGTTTTCATGAATAATCAATTGACTTTAAAGATGACAGAACAGATTCAGTACATACTCGTTATACAAAATAGTGTACTTGAGTGTCTAGAAGCACTTGAATTTTCACCAGTGCTTTGCATAAAAAAATTCTGCTGTCATATATTCAAAGTTACTTTATGAGAACACTCTGGTATTTCCTGTTTAGTGTAGGTTCTATGTACATCCATATGTGGCTCATCAAAATCTACTGTGGAGTGACTGAACCACATTTTAGCTGAATACAATAGCAACTGAACTCCTGTGATGCTGTAAAATGCAATGAGTAATGTTATAGTCAAAAATAATTTACAGTCTGTAGATTTAAGCCTTGTTTATATACATAGTTTTTACAGTTTAATTAAAATGGTGCCAGCCTCCATTCGGACAACCTTTAGGTATAGTTGGTTTAGTTTAAACTGATTTTGAGCGACTTACAAATAATCCAAAATATTAGTGCATAAACAGAGCCTTCTGTACTATCTTAACCAAATTAATTTAAAGTCAAATTTTTAATTGACACCAGTACAGATCAACAAATGGCAAAGTTTCAGATCCAGAAGGAACTATATAAGATGCAGCAAAGGATGAAAGTTCACCTGTTATATATTAGTGGTAAATGCAAAGTAATCGTTTAGAAGAAAGTGCTAAAAGGAGTACAGATGGACGATGTTAAGTGGAACTAACAATAACCACAAAGACTAATAATGAGAACAGAAAACCTCAAATGAGATTCAACCAGACCTGTGGCCTTATGTATGTCTTCTGTATACTGCTCACTTTAAGCCAGATCCCAAGTAACAATAGGTAGGTGTGCAGGGGTGTCTTTTCCAGATTTACATCACTGTCTTCCATGCTAATAAAATAAAATTTGGAAGGTGAAGAAGTCTGTAGTAAAAGCAACAGGCACTAGGGTGAGATTTTTTAGGCTTTGCACTTTTTTATCTCTGCTTAGCAAAGCAACAGCACCCACTGGTAGGAGAAGACAAAGGATTTACAAAAAGGAAGCTTTTGTTGTTTGCTAACTAGCAGTTTCCCTGGGGCAGGTTGGAAGATAGGTATTTATAGCAGGTAGTAAAGAATATGCATAAAGTCTGTCTGGGGCAGGGCAAATATATTTTATCAAATCAAATGACTTTGGATTTCCCTCAGAAATCTGTAATTCTGACTTTCCTTAGTATATTGGGACAAATTCTTCATCCTGATGACAATAAGTTTGCTCCATGTATGGCTGCACAAGAAGTTACTCAAGGGTTCCTGCAGAATATTACTTCTTATGAGTTCATTCACTTCCCTTATCCCATCATCACTAACTGTTGGAGAAGGATGTCAGCACATGATGTCAGATTTTTCCAGAAATATAAGGACTAGTGCATTTTCTATTGCCATCTAACTCAACAGTAGTGCTTTGCACTTTCTGCCAGATGGCAAACACTCTAGTTTCCATTGACTTTAGGGGGAAGTTGTACACACTCAAAAGGTAGGAGAAACCACTGAAGCACGTACTGAGATGGATTCTAGCAGAGTTATACCAATGCTGATCAAATCAGGAGATGATCTTTTAAAACTGTTAGGAAAGAAAATCCAGCCACTAGGACTGTCCTGATAACTAGGTATTATATCTTTCCCATGGGTATAAACATTTTGTTTTAAGTGGTAGCAAGTAAGAAGTTGAAGAGTTTTAATATAGGTACTTAAGATCATCATTTATGCACTATAGGGCCCTCAGCACACTTTGCTTTGCAAAGGCTATACAAAATATGAAAACGTAAGACTGTATCAGGAAAGAACATATGCACATGCTCAGATTCACCTACACTGATGTAAAAATTAAATATCTGCATAGATTAAAACGTGTACTTAAGAATGTTTCTTAGGTGATTTGCTAGGAAACACCCTATAACAGAGATGTAAAACTCATGGCCCACAGGCTGAATCTGGCCCTCCACATCATTTTATCCGTCCCAGCACCTTGTTCCCACCTGAGAGCAGCGCCAAGCTCCTTGTCCCTGCGCTCCTGCCAGCGCTGGTCACGTGTGCAGTGTGTGATGCTTGTGACGCTGCAGGAGAATGGTGGAAGCTATGAGTTTGACACCCCTGCCCTATAAGATAGAGTCTAGAAGAGCATGTTCATTTCATACATTTACATTTCTAAAGACATCAAAACCATCTCATGGGTTGTTGCTGAATGGCAACAGAAAGGGCACACTGATTAATTATATTTGAAAGTTATTGCTTAGACAAGCATTTCTATAGTGAAGATATGTAAGGGAACTGTTGATTAGCTTTACAAATTGAGAAACATGTTGAGATCTGTATGAAATCAGACCCTGATACTGGCTTCCTTACCCTAACATAATTTATGTGTTTGATGGTCTGACCCAATAGAGAATACATACTTAAAGCATATCCTGCTGGTGTCAAAACGAAAAAGATAAAAAATAACTTAGGCTTTGTAAGTATTTTATTTTCTCTCCTAAGCAGCAAAGAGAATCAAATCCTATCATTGTATTGACCTTAACCATAAATGTGCCACTGTCTTCACATATGGTTTGGGTGTGATGAATAACAGAGTATGCTGTTTTAAACAGATAAACAAGTAATGGTTAGGACTGTCTCCTATGGAAAGTCATATGTTACACAAACACAGTCATAAAACAATATTGCTTTTTCTTTTTAATCAAGACTAACACCAGGACATATACATTCCTTCATCAAGACTACTTCTTTCTGCTGGCAATTATGTTTTTACACTTGGAAATAAAAGAACAAAGAGGATATTAAACTGATGAAAAAATTTTGCCTATATTATTCTTTCAAGCATACTTAGTACATGCAATTCACTGTGTTGTTAAGCTAAAAGTTTTTGTATGTTAAGGCAGGACTGAAGTCATAAGTCAAAGTCATATGTCAATGAATTGAAGCCTGGAAAAGTCTTAGTTATAGATGCCCATTTCTGCAAACTGCTTATGTTAACTAAAATAGGACAAGGTTGTGAGTGTCAAGACTTGAGAGAGGTCCTTTTATTGAATTGGCAAGATATTATCTATTTTGTGTTTGCCTTAAACTGTGTTATACTTGTATCTACCTTTCAAACTGATATGTCAGCCCTCAGGAAGCAGAAGACTGTAGCGCACATCTTCTTGCCTGTGTGGATGCCTGCTTGAATCCAAACCATGATGCCTTAGGATTATACTATTTTTCCTCTTCAGCCACAACAGCAATGAACCTGTTGATTCCTTCTAAATCTGGCACCAGAGAAGTGCGAGCCCAGAGGCAATGCTTCCAGAACACAAGGTGAGTTTTTTGGATTAGTTTTTCACAAGAATATTGAACGGTGGACAGAAATTATTTTACCTTCAGACAATTTGCATTCGTGATTCTGGTCTTCTCCTGAAACAACAAGCAACAGACAGGAAAAATAGGTGGGCATACTGTCAGTCATGCTGACTCAGCTGGAGCTGTTGTTTTCCACACTTCCTTGTAGCAGTCTGATTTATCATGTTATATCTGGATTGCAAGATTTGAGGGCGGAGAGGTGAGGCTGGATAGTCACAGTATCACAGTATCACAGTATCATAAGGTTGGAAAGGACCTCTGAGATCATCAAGTCCAACCTATATCCCAACACTAACACCAACACTAACACCAACTATCATCTAAACCATGGCACTCAGTGCCTCATCCAGTCTCCCCTTAAACACCTCCAGGGTCAGCGACTCCACCACCTCCCTGGGCAGCGCATTCCAATGGCCAATCACACTTTCAGTGAAGAACTTTTTCCTAACATCAAGTCTAAACTTTCCCTGATGAAGCTTGAGTCCATGCCCTCTAGTTCTGTCGCTGGTCACCCAAGAGAAGAGACCTGCCCGACTACAACCTCCTTTTAGGTAGTTGTAGAGAGCAATGAGGTCTCGCCTGAGCCTCCTCTTCTTTAGACTAAACAGCCCCAACTCCCTCAGTTGCTCCTCATAGGGTTTGTGCTCCAGCCCCTTCACCATCTTTGTTGCCCTCCTCTGAACGCATTCCAGTATCCTGACATCTTTCCCAAACTGGGGGGCCCAGAACTGTACACAGTATTCAAGATGAGGCCTGACCAGTGCCGTGTACAGGGGGACAATAACTTCTCTGGTCCTGCTTGCTACACTATTCCTGATGCAGGCCAGGATGCCATTGTCCTTCTTGGCCACCTGGGCACACTGCTGGCTCATGTTGAGCTTCCTGTCAACCAGCACTCCCAGGTCCATTTCTGCCTGACTACTCTCCAGCCACTCTGTCCCCAGTCTGTAGCTCTGCATGGGATTGTTGTGTCCAAAATGAAGTACCCAACATTTGGACTTATTAAACATCATCCCATTAGAATCAACCCATCTCTCCAATCTGTCCAGGTCCCTCTGTAGGACCATCCTACCCTGTAACAGATCAACCCTTCCTCCCAGCTTGGTATCATCTGCAAACTTGCTGATGATGGACTCAATCCCCTCATCCAGATCATCAATAAAGATATTAAACAGGACCGAACCCAACACCGATCCCTGAGGGACACCACTGGTGACCAGCCGCCAACTGGATGAGACACCATTCACCACCACTCTTTGGGCTTGGCCATCCAGTCAATTCCTAACCCAGCACAGAGTGCTCCCATCTAAGCCACGGGCTCCCAGCTTCTCTAGGAGTCTACTGTGGGAGACAGTGTCAAAGGCCTTGCTGAAGTCCAGGTATACCACATCCACAGCCTTCCTCTCATCCACCAGGCGAGTCACATGGTCATAAAAGGAGATTAGGTTGGTCAGGCAGGACCTCCCCCTCCTAAACCCATGCTGGCTGGGCCTGATCTCTTGGCCGTTCTGCAGGTGCCGCATGATTTCACCCAGTATTATCTGCTCCATAGTTTTACCTGGGACCGAGGTCAGGCTGACAGGTCTGTAATTACCTGGATCATCCTTACGGCCCTTCTTGTGGATGGGCGTCACATTGGCCAACTTCCAGTCTTCCGGGACCTCTCTGGTGAGCCAGGGCTGCTGAAAGATGATGGAGAGCAGCTTAGCAAGCTTATCCGTCAGCTCTCTCACCACCCTAGGATGGATCCCATCCGGCCCCATAGACTTATGAGGGTCCAAGTGGCTCAGCAGGTCTCTAACTTCCTCCTCATGGATTGCAGGAGGGCCATATTTCACCCTGCCCCCATCAACCACTTCAGAGGGCCAACTGTCAAGCGAGCTGACATCCTTGCTGTTAAAAACTGAGGCAAAGAATTTATTAAGTACCTCAGCCTTCTCTGCATCTTTGGTTACTATATTTCCCTCCATATCCAACAAGGAGTAGAGGTCGCTGCTGCCCTTCTTTCTACCATTGATATATTTATAAAAACTCTTCTTATTATCCTTAACAGAAGCGGCCAATTTGAGCTCCAGCTGGGCTTTTTCTTCCCTGATTTTCCTCCTACACGACTTAACAACATCTTTGAACATGACCTGGCTTACGTCCCCTCCTTTCCAACGGTGATACATCCTCTTTTTCTTACTCAGTTTCTTCAGAAGCTTCCTACTCATCCAGGCCGGCCGTCTGCCCCTACGACTCTTCTTACAACACATGGGGAGAGCCCGCTCCTGCGACTTCAAGATTTCATTCTTGAAGTGCATCCAGCCTTCCAGGACCCCCTTGCCACTAAGAACTATTTCCCAGGGTACTTTCCTGACCAGTTCCTTAAATAATCCAAAATCTGCCCGCTGGAAGTCCAGGATTGATGTTCTGTTCCTGCCTTTTCTTGTTACATTGTTTAGAGAGAACTCAATTATCTCATGATCACTACACCCCAGACAGCCTCCGACAACAACATCACCCACCAGCCCTTCTTTGTTTGTAAACAGCAGGTCAAGAAGAGCCTCATCCCTGGTGGACTCACTCACCAGCTGTGACAGAAAGCAATCCTCAATACACTCTAAGAACCTCCTGGACTGCCTCCTCTCGGCAGTGTTAAGTTCCCAGCAGATATCCAGAAGATTAAACTCTCCTAAAAGAACAAGGGCAGCTGATCTAGAGGCTGCCTCCAGCTGTTTAAACAATAGGAGATCCATCTCCTCTTCCTGGTCAGGCGGTCTGTAACATACTTCAACCAGGAGGTCAGACCTGACTGCCCCTCTGACCCTTACCCATATGCACTCAACCTGGTCTGATTACTCTGTGTTTGCACATTGCCTAGGACAAGGCCAGTAGGGTACAGCATTAGGCCACCCAGGGTGCTACTGCAGTGTTACCTCTGCTGACCTCAAGACTGACAACAGCGGTACTATATGCAGGTTATTAAAAGACAGAAAGATCCAGAACCATGTGGAGTTATTTTCGTTCCTCTTGATTTGAATGAGAATGCTACAAAGGACCAAGGAAACACTCAGCCTGCAGGCTAAACATGCACAAAAGGGAAAGTTTGAGTTTTTTTCAAAGGGAAGGTTTGTTTTCATACCGCACAATCATTAAATCATGAAACTCATTGTCTTATCAAGTAAAGATGACTAAAAGTAAAAAGACAGTTAAGAACAGATTAGAAAAATTTATGGATGATAGGGCCATTTGTGTCTATTAAACTCGGTGAGGCAGATGCAAGTCCAGGCTCGCGAAATTCCTCAGATTATGTCTGTGAGAAGCTGGACAGGAATACCCAGGAGAAGATCACTTTGAATAAACCCCGTTCTTATTTTATTTTCTATCTATCCTCTTCTTGCCAGTGCTGTAGACAGAACAGCAGTCCTGATAGACTCATGTTCAGACTTTGGCCTGAATAAATACAGGCTCTTACAATCTTAACTTCATGTACTTAAGATTTAGCTGGATATGACCAAGAATAGGAACTGTTGTTTTAAAACTGGATTGTTTGCCTATTTCCGTTATGATCTTACTGGTTTAAACACCTGTGAGTATTTTACCATGAGTGTCATAGAATCATTGTTCAGCCCCTCTGCTCAAGCAGGACCACCTAATGAGGTTCCCAGGGCCATTTCCAGATGACTTTTGAATATCTCCAAGGATGGAGACTCCACAACTCCTCTTGGTGCCCTCTTCCAGTGCAGAGTTACCCTCAAAGTGGCATTTTTTTTTCCTGATATTCAGGTGGAAAATCCTATGGTTTAGTTTGTGCCTATTGCCTCTCATCCTGTCACTGGACACCACTGAAAAGAGCCTGGCTCCATCTTCTTTACACCCTTCATTCAGATATTTGTACACGTTGACTAGATCCCCCTAAGCCTTCTCTTCTTCAGGCTGAACAGTCTCTGTTCTCTCAACCCTTCCTCATGAGAGATGCTCCAGTCCCTTAATCAACTTTGTGGCCATTCACTGGTCTCCCTCCAGTATTCCCTGTCCCTCTTTTACTGGGGATATCTCTCTCGTATTGAAGAGCCCAGAACTGTACACAGTGCTCCAATTGTGTCCTCAACAATGATGAGTAAAGGAGAAAGATACCTCCATTGACCTGCTGGCAATACTTTGTCTAATGCATCCCAGGATAACTTTAGTGTTCTTTGCAGCAAGAGCAGATTGCTGGCTTATGTGTTGGATGATGTAGCTGGCTTATAGGAGAGAACACATTGCATTAAGACAGTCTGGTGGGCTTTTCTTTGCCATGTATGACCTGCAGTATTTTTGTAGTGATCAAAACATATATAGTTCTGTGCTATGCTAAATTGTCAGCTCAGCTACAGGATGTGTGCCAAATGGTCAGCTGCAAGAAAGCGCAAGGGCATCATTTTAACGATAGAGTGAACTGCTCTGACTTTACATACATTTAAACCTTGGCCTCGCTGAGGAGACTGCCAGCAAGGCTGACAATTAGAGCCAATTGTGACGGACTTTTGAAGTTGGCCAGTAATTTAATTGCCGGCTAATAGATGCGACTTGGAAGTCTGGGAAATTTGTGGTCTCGTAACTCTCCCATTCGTCCCAATTCTAGCCCTGCCATTTCACTGGGTTGTTTCATCAAGGGAAGCAATTATGAAAGCTGATAGCAGTTTTCTCTAAATTGTTGGCAGGGAGCCAGCATTATGCTACAGAAGTGAGGTGCACTGCATCAAGTGGGTGCACTGAGTGAAGCTCTGTAATGATGTGATGTGGCTATGTGATTAAATACTGGCTTCCTGCCGAATCATTCTCCCTGGGAAACAATTGTCACCACACTTATCATCTCTCCCCATTTGAGAACAATATATCCTGCTTTCACCTAGAGGGAAAGGCTTTTATTGCTAAGGGTGAAAACTTGATGATTTTAACTGGTGCATTCTTCAGAGAAAGCCTTCCTGAAGCCAAGAACATGAAGATTTGGTCTCAGGAAAGTTTTGTCTTTCAGTGGAATACCATTAAAAATAGTGAAGAAAAACCACAGCAGGAAAAACACAATTTGTTCTATTTCCTAATTAGTCCTTCCACTCATTTTCTTCTCCCACTCTCACTATACTTTCTACTACCTTTAATCCAGAGCCTACTCCACAGACTTTCTGAGGATAAGACCCTTTTTTAAGACCTGCTACCATATTTGCTACGATTCAAAGAATCTATCCAAATTGGCTCCAAGCAATTGCACAAAGTATGGAGCAGAGCACACTCCTCTGAGATTCAGTGCTCCCCTTTCCACCTCTCGTATGGCCAGTCACCATTGATCTGCCTCCAGTCCTCTAACAGGACTTTTGAAGTATAAGAGATCTCTATATTTGTGACAGAACATTAGTTTGTGACAGACTTGGTAAAGGACAAACCTCCTTCTGGGAGAAGGTGAGAGAATGCCAAAATAAAACTAGCGGTCACCTGCTTATCTTAAACTCACTTGAAAATAAATCCCAAAGGAGAGATCTCCTTTGTTTGTAAGAAATCCAGATACACAAGAAATTAAAATCCAAACCTCTGGCAATTCTTTAATTAATCCCCAATGACCTATTAAACTTTAGGGACAGAGCTGCTTCTCTGGATTCCCTGTACTCAGTGGAAACACGTCTCTTGAATTGAGCCAAAGCATTGTGATCCTTGACAGAGCGAGAAGGTCTAACTTGGAGATGGAAGAGAGGGGGACACCTTTCATACAGCTAGCACCATCTAGTGACAGCTACTAAAGGGACCTCCAGGAGGCTATAACATGTGAACCTATGGCATTCATAAGAGTCTTTTTATGGACCTAAGAGAAATACAAAAGTTTACAGAAGATAAAGAGAAAGTTATCATCTATCCTAGCTGTATCAACACAAGTTCCACAGGCAGAACTTAGTGCACATGTTCTGCAGTTATAAAGGTCATAGGTGACCAGTGAAGCCTCTCCACAAATGCACAGCTGCTGCATGCTTCCAATATTGGCAGGCAGGTCAAAATTGCCGTGTACGCTGTTCACATATCAGTGTAATCAATCCTGGAGGCACTGATAGGTATGCATGAATGTACAGCACAAAGAAAAGATCTGAATCAGAGCCATTAAAAACCCCTCCAGAACACAGACGCTATGTCATGCAAATCTGCTGTTTGCATAGGTCCAGAAATGTACACAAACCAGTAGTGCATTTGTAGAACACAACTGTGTCCTTTTAGGATACTGTACTCCCATAGATCAGTTTAGAAGTATGTTTATACAGACACACATGATTTCTGATTCTCAGTGAAGAGTATCTCCTTTATCAAGGGGCAATAATGAAACGTGATGACACATAATGGTCTACCAGGGTCATATTACTAAATATTGTCTTTGAAAAATACAGGTACAGTAAATATTAAATTAATGTTTTTCTTGGCAAGTCCTTTGTTTTCTCCTTGTAGTATTCTCCTGAATACTCTTTACTAAACCTGTCACAATAGCAATAAAGAGAAGGTTTTCATGCAGTGAAACGGGCAACATTTTTCTAAGACTTCCTTCACAAATAAACCTAACTTCTCATAGAGAGAAGAAACTGATATAACTTGATTGTAATTTTGAGTTATTTGAATGATATCCCTATATCATCTTAAATCTCTGGTCATTCTCTCATGCTACTTCAGGAATTAAAAGGCATGGTGTCCTTACTCATTAGGAAAGTTTGGAATATCCTAGAGTTTCCTTCACATTTATGGCTAAATAAGTGGAATAGATTTTATTATTGTAAGCTTCATACCTACAAAATCTGAAAGAAAACTTAATAAACAGCAAATATGTACATTACATAAATAATTTTCATTTCTTCTTACTCTACCACCTTTCAGACAAATGCATTACTTATGAAAAAATAAATCCAATTAGACAAAAGAGATGAATTTCCATGTCTTTAAAATGGGTCAGATCCTCAGATAGGGTTAACTGGCATAATATGCCCCATATGAGAATCTGATTTCAAGTTCCTTGATCTGAGAACAAAATATTCACTATGAAGAGATCACCACTTTCTTCATGATGTATATATATTGTCATGAAGATTCTAAACAAATGATTCTGTGATTTATTTTTACCTTTGAGATTGCTGTACAGTTTTTATATGGAAAAAATACGCTGAATATATATAAAATCTGAATGGGAGGCTGTCCTGAGACTCCTCATGGCATATAGGCTTAGAATAACCCCAGGAACTTTAATGTTAGTTTTAGAGCCCACAATCAGTCTGCTGAGAGTTTATGATGCATGAGGAAGGTAGCCCAAATCTCCCCAGTTCACCTCATTTGAGATAGTTCACTCTTCTCTAATGCAGACTTTTGTACAGTTCATCTAAATTTTATACACATTTTTCTGTGAATGAAATGGCAATCCAGAAGAGTAACTTTGAAACAGAGACCTACCATAATAAACATTTATGCAAAAATAGGACATTCTGGATTACTATATTTTTTCTATCTTAAAAAGACATTTGGAGATACGGATAAACTCCATTTTTCAACTTTGTCATTGTAATTCCAAATTAGTGGCCTTGCCAAATTGAGAACTATGACTCCTATTCTATCAGGATTTCACAAGTACATGCAGGGATGCTTCTGAAGGCTAAAAATGAGGAGGTGAGCCTCCAGCTCTAATACTCTCTCATGTCGCAGTTGTTCCTTGTCATGCATCTACATCACTTCATGCATTGTGCATGAGCAGGACTGTTGTTCCCTTTGAGGCAGAAAAATTACCCCTTGGCACCAAGTATTTAAACCAGGTGTCAAAGAAAGGAAAAAAAAGAAAAAGAAAATAATATCCTACTTGACATTGGACCAGAATGAATTCATTTGCTATTGATTTCTTTATTCAGAAGCTCCATCTTCCTTAGCCATTTCTCATAGAAAAATGTGAATAAAAATGCCTCTTCTGCATAAAAAAAAAGAAATTATAGTATTAATCAAAATCAGATAAAGGAAGCAAAAAGCTCAACCCTGCCCTTGTGCCTAACTAATTATTTTGAACAGCTCTGGTCTGTTCACCTCTGTGCTGAGTTGGTAATGTATCCCCCTTTGGTCGATTCAAGATCTCTAGCAACACCTATGGGAGAGTCTTTAATTAATCCTCTGTTAGTGTTGTAATTGCATTATCCCGAGGGAAAGCCTGACTAGCCAGGAATATTATTTTAAACGTATACTGTAAACAACATATGTCCTCAGGAGAGTTCAGTTAATACAACCATTTTGACCCTTTCACTGCTGGGTGCTTAACAGTTTATTTTCATAACCACTAAAAAGGACTTGTTCCTTTTCATGTGGAGTTATTTAGACTTCATGCTTAAAAGCTATATAGTGCAATTACATATCTACCCACCAAATAAAATAATTGCTTACAGACTGCTTAAAGTATTTCCAGTTAAATGAAGGAAGCTTTGACATTTTTCTATGTTCCAGTCTACTGTCTCATTATGAAACACAGCCCTTTGTGAAAACAGATTTCTCTAACAGTGGCATAACCTCTGCCTCTGCTGTACTTTCCATATAAGCTGCAAAGCAGTATGATACAGCTCAGCAGGGTCTTGTTCTCCTCATTTCTCTTACACATTTGATATAGAGGCAGGATTACAAACCCTTTGGAGCAAGAAAGTGGGAGCCTGGAGCGCCGTTCTCGTCTCAAAGTTCTTCCATAAATTTTCTCAGTTGTAAAAACTTAGTAAATTTCACATATCTGGGTCTAAATATTCTAATTTCTAAAAATATGAGAACATTTTAGATATTCTAAACTTTGACTAAAATTACAAAGGAATTCCTGTTTAGTGATTCCTGTTTAGTGGGTTCCTCCATGCTTCATTTCACAAGCTTTCTATTGTCAAAGAAGAGACACACAACTTCCTTTGCTTTCATTTACTCAAGGCTGAAACAAGCAGAGCATTGCCTGCTGCTTCGCCAGCTCTGGGATGTTATGCCCAAATCTGCAATGTATCGAAGATTCTTTTGGTGAAAGCATCATATAAATGCAATGTATTTCTAACAAGAGCATAAATAAAAAAGTAAAATAAGACTTTGGGCTTTTTTTTTTATTAGAATGCCTTGACCATTTTTTTTCAAACCACCTTTCTTATTTCGCTGATCCAGGGATAGCTGGTATTACAGGTGTAGTGTAATGAGATCAGCATATGAAATTCAATGCACAAGGAAGTCTCTGGCACAATTTTTAAAACCTTCACTTATTTTAGGCATTATCCAATGATGTTTTTAAGGTATAGGTGGATGCACATTGCTTTCTGATTTCAAGGAATGATATGACATCACTGGTTTGTGCACATTTCTTCTCCTAAATATTTTTATTTCTTGTTTGTGAGTCAACTGCTCTACAGCTATCTTGTACAGCCCTTGCACCAGATCAGTTAATAATCCTCCTCTATATTTTGAAATCTCAGTCTGTCCCAGGACATGACGGATTCTTAACAAACATATTCAAAGGAATGCTCAAGCAAGCCTCTTCTCTTTTCTTGCTCACTTTTTTTTTTTCTGAAGTGTTTCAGTAACCTTTCCTGAAACTTCAGAATGAATATTATTTGCAGCATAAACACAATGAAATAAATCTTCTCACTGGGCAAGTTTGGGAAATTAAACATTGACTGGAGCAACCAGAAAAGCATGAGGAAAACGTACAACTAGAGACAAACAAAACACAAGTGGTACAAACTCATTACCTATAATAAAAAAGGTGAATTAAAGACTCTTAGGCTCAATAAAACTTCACTGAGCCCTTCCTCATGATTCTCCCTGTACAAGTGTTATCTAACCAAGAGAAACAATGACAAAAAGTAAACAACTTCAATGACTTGTATAATGCCAGGAAGACACAGTATATCAGAAAAAAAAAAAAGGGAAAGAAAAGTTTTTTGTGGTGAAATCGTGTTTTTCACAGTGTGAGAAAAAGATTATGACCACATATAGGATTAGACCATGCAGGATTAGACTATAATGTATGAAAAACATTTTTACAAACAGAAATATTTTCTCTGGATTTAGTAAAAGGTTCAACTATAATTGATTTATAAAAGGAAAAAGCAAGCAGTACATTTCTTGAACTAACAGTCCTGACAATATACTACGTGTATCTCTCTTCCTGAAAATTTATTAAGCATTGAGGGAGGCAGGGAAGAGAGAGAAAGAGAGAAAAAGCGAGTGACTAAATTGAATCTCTCTGTTCTTGCCAGGTTTTGCTGCTGTGGTGAATTATCCCAAACTTCATAAATATGAGTAAAATGGAACCCTTGAAGTCTCAGTCACTTTATTTCAACAGAATGTAACCATATTCCGATTCGCACTTGAATTAATGGGAGACTACGTATCTTTGAAAGTCTTAAAGTGCATGTCACACCTATTATAACACATTTTATTAATCAGAGACTTACATTAAAAAAACCTATCCAGCCTAGCTTTATACAACTCTTTCAGGAGAATAAAACTTTTTAAAAAATCCAATAAAATTAAACCATCCTTATTTGTCCTTTGCATACAGCAGCTCCATGATATGACAAACTGTTTCTGTTAAGCAGACACATTTGAAAATTGCTACATGGAACATTCAGCTTACTGAAATCAAATTGACTAATAGGAATGTTAGATAATTTTTAGGAACACTAAATGTCAGTATTTTGATATCAAGGGTTTATTTTGTTCCACTCTTTCTTTCTCTTCATCATTCCACGTGACCAAGCTCCATCAATGCAAACAAGCACTACCTCCCTTTGATGTTGTCAAATATTAGGATTGGCTTTTGACGATGTTGATATAGTGCTATTAGTCAATATTCATAGGTGTAACATGAAATGTTCGAGAACCCCATGATACATAATGGGAACATTAATGATACACAGTGTGTACCAAAGGTAAAATATTTTTCACATACAACTCAGCAATCCAGGCATCACCCCTTTGGGTGCCCTGGTGCAGATATGTTTTCATGACATACAGAAGCATAAGCAGTTTTCTCCTGTTCTATCCATCTGAATACCTGGCTGAGCAGGACTTTGCTATTGCTATGCACATAATAGCAATATTATTAATAACTTCTGTGTGCATATATTATCCATATTCTTTATAACAGATCTGGAATAGAGAAACTATATATAAAAATTTCTGCTTTGCAGGAGTGCAATGAGAATACTGGAGCTACATAAGTAAAAGAGCAATGTAAAGGGATTTAAACTGGCAATGATTCCAAGTCTCGGAATATTTATACACATGAGTTTTGTCTGACAATATTTAAGTATATGAGGCACAGCAGCCCACAGAACTCTTCAAAAACTATAGTGAGCTGTTAAACACCACTTTTAAATGAAAAATAAACATATATTCTATTACCTGGGCTCTTTTTATATGTTTCTCATTTTGTAAGACACATGAATATCATTCTTGGCAAAATGATTCAATGGCTTCTGTTTAAATGTTTGCATACAAGCACCAGATTAAATTCTGTTCTCCTGAATACGCAAGTGTCATGGACTCATAGGTGATAGCCTATAGAAATTACAGCTGTAAAAGACTCAACAGAACAGAATGACTCAGTGTTATACATTGGAGTGTTTCCTCTGCTTCAAGTTTAACTTGAAGCAAGCAACCATATTTCTGTCTCCTTCTTTCAGAGCATTTTCAAAAGAGTTAAACATACTTTTCTACCAAAAAAGTTTCCTGATTCTAAACTTTCCTATTCTCAGGTTCATTTCTACTCCCACCTTCCCATGTAGCATCAATAAACAAAATAGCATACAAAGAATCTGACCTTCCAAAAACTGTAATTTATAGCACTTTCCAAAATACAGTGTGCCAAACAAACAGACTATAAAGACAGCAATAGATGTTTTTAATTTCATTTATTATTCATTTGTTAGTTCTATGAGGCCTCATATAATGTCTGTGGCTGACCTTGAATTAAACTACATTCCCAATCTGCTTACATTTCCCTGATACTCCAAACAAGCAGAAAAATGCAGAGCATGATGTTTCAGCATTGCTGTTATCTCTACACACAATATCAACTGAACCATTTCTTCTTGGTTCTTATGGAACATTGACAAGCTGTTGAAATCTCTTACATCAGACAAATGGGCTTTATTGTACAAGAGAGCACTTCATAAGCACAGACCTTTTGGGATGACAAAAACCCACTGAACTCTCCACTTTCCACCAAAGATGCCAGCAATTTCCTGGTTTTGGCAGACTTACTAACAAAATTCTGTTAGTGAAGGCAGAAACTCTAAGCCTAGGTCCAGTTGCTGCCAGTCTGTCTCACACAGAAAACAGATCTCAGCTTTCCACATCTGATCATTGTTTGAAGAGGCATTTAAAAGCTTACATTTGGGGGAATTTCTTTCTATAGTCAGAACATTTAATCCTACTGATATCCAACCCATTCTGAAAGAGAAATAGGTTTATAGCAAAGTCACTTCAAATTAAACTGGTGTGTTATTTCGTTTCTTAGGTGAAAAATGAGGGCCTGATCTTAAAAGATGTCAATCATCCTTAAAAGAGAGGGCTTGAAACACATTGCTGAAAATACTTAGCACTTCCCAGGTTAAAGCCCTTAACGCTATTAAAAATGTTTTCACTTGCCTCACGTACAGGAATATGTGTGCTTTAAGCAGTCTTAGACCTTCCAGGAAAATATTCAGTACAGATCTACAGTGATTTACAATGACAAAATTACCCTGTTCAACTTGAATTTTAAAACTGATGTCAGTGAAAAGGGTTGGAGCTGGAGATGATGGAAAACCAAAGACAGAGCAGACCTCTAAACACTGCTTCCCACCCAAGGCCCTCACCTTTAACACGTAAACAGTGTCTTTTTAGAGGTCAGATATTGCTTACATGGTCAGAGATATTGGTGGATTATTTCATGAAGTCATGCATGTAAAAAGACAAGAAAGGAATATTAATTTCTAAGAAAAGTAAGAAATACAGAGATAAGAGGTTCTTGTTTGTAGCTGGAAAACCTCTCAACAGTTTGGGTTTTTGTGCTTTTTTTCTTTGTTGTTTTTTTTTTGTTTTATTTGGTTTCCTTTTTAGTTGTTTTTGTTTGTTTGTTTGTTTGTTTTTTCTGAGAAATGCTACAGAATATACAATTCCTTTTTGCTTTGCAAGGAAGTGACACATCTTTCCAGGAAGATTCTCTATATGTACAGGTCAGGGAACATGGCTACTAGTCTAGACTTACCCCCTGAGTGTTATAAACAGCTCAAGGAGTTTGTCTCTGAATTAGGCAAGCTAAATTTTGTTTATTCAATATTGTTTGCCAATCTGTTTTGTGCCATAACACACGAGATGTAACTGAACCCATACGTGTCACACTGCTCTTGATTGCATTGTGTTTAGACATAAGCTGTTATATGAAAATGTTGTGCCTCTGATTTAGCTCAAAATCATTGTCATATCATAAGGTACCTGGCACCTAAAAAATTGATACCTAGAAATGCAAGAGGACAGAAAGAGTTCCCGAATTAAAAATAAATCCTGAGGCTTCTCTGGCAACAGGAAATTTGAGTGGATAAAGAGACCTATGGTGCCTGGAAAAGGAGAATGGCCTAGAATAAAGATGCAAGATAAATACTTATAATATCATGGAAAAACTGATGTAAGGGGATTGAGTTAGTATTTCAACATATCTGCCAAGGTTAATTTTTCTTTCCTGAGTTCAAAAATATGTTGTTGCTTCGTTATGCAGAGGCATAGCTGGTGTTCTAATTGTGTGTAAAAGTGTAAGCAACCAATAGTAAGAGTCTGAATATAAAAGACAAGTGTATCAGCTAAGCTTCTCCTGAACTGTTGTGTTTTGGGTTTTTTTAAGGATGAAAGGAAAAATCAAGTTAAAATTGCTCAAGGCTCAGTGAATGAAGTCTCAAGAAGACTTGGCGATTATTTGGCTGACAGATCACAAAAGTTTATTTAATTTGGGCTCAGGATTTGAAGAAGGATTTTTTTTTAGAGTCTTCCTAATACACTGGAATTTGTGCTGAATTCTCTGTATCCAAAACTGTCAAATAAAACCCACTGTCTTTCTTTTACCTATCTGCAGCACACAAATGGAAATTAAAAAAAAGAAAATAAAGACCAGGATACGTATAAAATCTTAGGGTTTAGACTTTGTAAAATACTTCTATCTAAATGCAGATTTGTGGAAAAACATCCTAGAAAATTTACATCCAGCATGCAAATCTGTGCTCTATTGAGAATTCCCAGTCAGACTTCTTTTAAATTGAGTGAGACTTGAATTATGTTTTGATTTGGTACCCAGGAGATCTGAGAAATGTCCTGTTCTCTACTTATCTGTGGCTCAAGTTCACTATAAACAGTGTTAGGCTCTTCTGTAATATCCATGACTTGTATGTTAGCTTAGATATAAATTAGTCCCATTTTTAATACAGCACTGAATTTGTTTCTGTACTTCCAACAACATTCAAAAGCAGAACTATAAGTCATAGAAAAAATTAATAAAGAAATAACCAGAAAAAATAATTCTTGTCATAACTACATTAGCTTCAAAGGACTTAGACTGGGTTTGGAATTTGTCCCAGGTCGTTTTAGTATTTCATATTAACAGTGCAGGATTCTATTTCAGTATAAAAATCTGGAGGAGCAATACCAGAAAACCTAACAATTTGTGAAACCACTGGACTTTGTGTGTTCATTTGCATAGCAGTACCCACAGTACCTTTCCTACTGGCACCTCTTACAATGTCCTGTAACTACCTATCACTCACTTGGTGTCTTTTGCAAGCATGTCTTATGTTCTCAAACTTTCCTTGCCTTTTTATTCCTCACATCTCATTCAAGGTAATGTTTAGCGGTCTGGGCACCATCGTGGACATAGGAGTCTCCTGGGTTCCATTTGCTTTATAACTATGATTTATTTTCTGGCTTTAGTTATTTTCTAAAACAACATAAACGTCTTCAACAAGTTGTGGGCATGTTGATCTGCTGGCCGATGTCAATGGGCCGCTACATTTATTCATATAAAAAGGCCACTCATCTACAAAGCAGGATGGCAAAATCTAGTCTTGAGACCCCAGATGGCTTTCTCAAATAGCTGCAAGGAAAAGAGGGGGCACTGAATACGCTGAACTCTTTACAGTAAAGAAACAGGAGAGACGTAAATCCTAGAGCATAGGAATCTTCGTAGAGAATGGATCCAGAGCTGGTCATGCTGTTTTTCAGTTGTGCTTTGTTTGAAAGGTGGTTTAAATGAATTGGCATTGAAAACAGAATGTTTTATAATTTCACTGAAACATTTTTAGAACTACCTCAAAATCTGAGTGAAATATGATATAAATAAAATTACAAGCAGTTTGTAAGTATGTCTATTTCACTGTTAGAAAATGTCTGATGTACACAGGCCGAGCAAGAGCAACATCCAGCAGAAATACACATGGGCTAGAGTAGTGTTTACTGTCAAGTTTGAGAGATCATCTCCAAATAGAAGATAAAATTTCTGATTTTTAATGAACTATGGATAATGGGCTGAAAACAAGCCTGTGAAATTGATAAAGGCTGGTTCCCTAATAGTGTCTATAATAATTATTTCTCTGATCATGTTATCAGCTCTTGCCCAAGTGTCCCCAAAAGCCTGAACATCTACACAAGTTGTAACTATAAGTGAGATAGATACACAGAACTTGGTTGACCAGAGCTGACTCTGAAACACATTGAATGTTCAGACAAAAGGAAAAGAAAAAAAACTCCAATACTATATCAAAACAGCTTTAGTTTAAACAGTTGAAACATTCAAACCCATACTCAAAGCACTTGAACATGACTTCACCAGAGTATTAGCATATGTTTACATGTTTTTGTTCAGCACAGGTTTACAGAAGAGTGTAGTATTCTTCAAGGATCTCAAATAACAATAAGAATTTTGTTGTATTTTTTCTCCTCTGCTTTTTTAATTAAGGATTCTGTGACTCTGCAACCAGTACAGCTTGTGGTACTGCAGTGATATAATAAGAAATCCATGCCCAATTGGACACGATAACTTGACAATTTTGCTTTGAGTGTGAAAGTGTTCACACAGCTCTACCATCTAACACCACTGACACTTGCTTACTCTATCTCACACTGCAGCTGTTTGCATGCTGTTTCTTCCCAGTTTCACTGCTGTTCTTTACTTTCTGACTAGCTAACTGGTGTTGAACCCAACTGCCAATTGAATGCTTTTCTCTTCCCTCCACAGGCAACAAAGACAGCACAGCCTACTGACTTGCTTCTAGTTTCAAATTTAGTATATGTTTGAAAAATTCTAGCCTATTTGTACTAGTCATTAAATGAAAATAATAGCCTGAGCTTCATTTTATTCACCTTGTGCAACTGCTTCTGAAGTTGAAGGGAGCTGTGTGCTATAAGTGAGGACCTGGTTTTCCCCTCGCTGTTTAATAAATATATCTGATGTGAGTGCAGTTCCAAGGGACTGGCTCGCTTTCTGGCCTTATCTATAGATGAATATTTCAGATGGACAGAGAGACAGAATTGCCATCCTGAAAACTGGGAACCGGGAAAACACATTTTGATTCCGTTTTGGATATTTCATAATGTGTACAGGCAGGGTTTTTTTAAATGACACTCACCAACTGTCCTCTTTTATATATTACCACCTCCACTCCATTTCTGCACAATGCACATGCACATACACAAGTACACACGCTTTGCAGCCCTTGGAATTCACAGTGAGATTTGATTTTACTTACAGAGGATATCCTGCCATGACTGTCACCAAAGTTTTCTAATTGGAAGGAAACAATAAAATGACAGATTGCTTGTTCTAAATAATTGGATAGACAGGGTAGAAAACAGTGGGTTATGAAAAATATTCCTCAAAAGATGTCAAACTTCAATAACTCACATAATAAAAAGACACTGATATCTGTCCTCCTGTCACAATGGAATAGTTTTAAGATAGAGTTATAAATTTCTTCATCAATTTTTAAATCATTTTTAACAAATAGGGAAAGAAATCCTAAGGATCGTTGATGAAATTCTATTAAAAAAAAAAATTACACCAAAATTCTCAACAGTGTGTTTAGGGTAGAAAGTTTCTAACATTTAAACAATGTGGAAATACCAGGCTCAGTTCTATTAATTAGTTTGCAGTCAGCAGAGCACACAGAGACCCTGACTGAAATCACAACTCTGGTGTGAGAGGTGCTATCCCCACAGCTTGCAAAAGATATTCTTTTCTTACCAGAGATTTTATCTTATAGGCTGTTATTGAGGTCAAAGAAAACAAGCGTTTTACTCCACTCAAGTGTGTTAGTAAAAGAGCTTGGAATAAAACCGAGTTTTCCAATTGCCCTATCAGCTAAACCAAACTCACTAGCTGTCACTTGTTGTATATTTTTGTATAATCTAAAAACTAGGACTTTTTCAATACCCACCAGGATAAAAGCTAGCATAATTGAAAGGATTAAGGTATTCTTATCCCACACTTTTGCTGTTCGCATTTTAGAAACAAGCGCCACAGGTTTGCATCTTCAGTGACAGCCTTCCAAGCACTGCAGAAAAACCTGGAGGCAAATTTTAAAATCAGTTACTAATCATGTGGTTACTTGCAGCAGCATTACTAACTGGCCAGTTACTGGCAGCCTTTCTTACACTTGAAGACATGCATCTGCCTCAGCTGGAAGCTCTTTCCACTTGTGATTGGTCTGTCATAGATTAGCAATTGTTCCCACTAACACAAAAGGGTGAAATCTCAATTAACATTTTATCTGTGGTTTTACCTGAATCACACACTCCCTGGAATGCATGCTAAAATTTCCACTGATATCAGTATTCTTTGAAACAGCTCCTGTTCCACTGTCTATGTAGCATTGGGCTTTTCACCAACACAAGCTTACTTATTCACCAGAAAAGGTGTGATTTTAGCTCATTGGTGAGTTCCAGTGTTGTTCCTCTATTATTACTCTTCAGTGTGAAAACAGCATGTGCGTCAGTCTTTAAGACCATGTTTCTACTCTTTAGTTCTTCATTAATACTTTCTGTAACTGTACAGTCTTACACTACATTCATTTTTATGATAAATGAGCATTGGAAGCGCAGAGTCTCTGTCATCTCTCTCTGCCACACAACTTGAGTTGAAATTTTGATATGGTCAAAGATTAAATACATAGTGTTTCCTGTAAGCAGCTGTTTCATATAAAGACTTTTTTTTGTTTCATTTTGCGCTGTGCTATGTGTATGTGTCTAAAAATATGTATGCTGCTTTACTTTTATTTGTGGTACTACGTCTTCTTAATTCAAGAGAATCTACTGGATAATAATGTAAATTATGAGAAAAATGATAAAATACTGGGTTTCATTGTGGGGTCTCAGCCCAAAAGCGACTTTACTCTTAGATTGCAGGTTTTCTAGAGAACATGTTGGAGACAAGTTTACTAAACTGAATCAGAACATACAGAAGGCTGCAAGCCTCTGGGAAAAAAAAATGAAAAGAAACAAAGACAAAGGAGTAATAATTCACAAATCAATGAAATCTTTTATTAAGCCAACTCTCACACAAAACCTAGCATCACAGAGTATCTCATAGACTCCAGCTTCCTGCTCCTCACTGAACTGACTAAAAGTTAAACCGTATGACTAAGAGCATCATCCAGATGCAACTTGAGGTTTAATAGGTTTGGTGCCGTGATTGCTTCCCCAAGGAGCATGTTCAGATGACCTACTACCTTATTCTACTGCGCTACTTTTTACCTGGAGAATTCTGTACTTTCCATGGTTTGGAGCCTTTAAATCAAAACTGTATGTCAATTTAAAAGATACACTGTATGTTAAACACAAGTTACAGCCAATATACACAAGTTATAGGCATTATACCAAAATTTTCTGCTCTGATTCTAAGGCCTGTGCCATTTCTGCTTGTGGACAACTTAACTGATATTATGCTATGCGTAATCTAAAGCAGGAGCGGCTTTTTGTATACACAAATATTGGTAGACAGCTCTCTAGGCAATATTTTACCAGAGAACCACATCTGGGTGACCACAGACCTAGATCACAATAATTTTCCTGAATTCAAAAGTGATGAATCTCTGAGCCTTAGTCTACCTATTATTTGTTACTTTAAAACCCTACTAAAGTATTTCATTAAGGAAAATAAATAGTTTCATTATATCTCCTTATTCATAATACAGGCTATCATCAGTGCAAAGCAACCTCCAGAACAGGACTGCTCTGCGATCAAGAGAAAGAGAAATAAGGAAATAAATAGAGAACAAATCTCTAGGCAGAAGATAAGACTTCAACAGTCTGCACATGCTTAAAATGCTGCCATGTGGTAGCATGAATGATATAAGATGGTGGTCCATATGAATTGCTTATCCCTCTACAAATAAAGTGCAGTTGCTGCCAAGATATCATGGTAGTTTGTGTTAACTGCCAACCATAGTTGTCTCCAATAGGTTACAAAAAGCATTCATGTTTAAGATATATTAATGGCACTGCGTTATCTCATAATAAAGTACTTGCAAATATGTGTCATTGCTGAACACCCACATGGCACCCTATTCCAGGGCATATGGTACTGTATGCTTTTACTAGGCAGTGAGTGGACTAATTAGACTGTTCCTTAAATAGGTATTTAGTTTTAAAGGGCTTCATGGTATTTAAGTATACGTTTGGTTTAGTGAACAGAAGATGCATTTTCCTAACTGGGTTCCACACTAGTAATTCATATTTCTGACCGTGTATTTTAGTAAGCATCTCAGAAAAACGAGGTGTTAATTTTTAGAAACAATTATCATCCTGACCTTGATGATTAAGTATGATAATTAAAAGACGTTGTGAGTAATATGTTTTATATCATAAACATTCCTTTCTGATTTACTTACTGAAAAAAAATGCCATTTTAGAAAAGAAATGAGTATTTTTTTAACATGATTAGCAAGCCATCTGTTGACATTTCGGTACAGTCTCTTATGAAAGTCCCTAGCTTACTGCTTCAGTTTTAACATAGGAAGAACCCAAAATAGTAATGCCTTTTGCAGTTAAACCAGAGTAAGGTGATTTAGAAAGGGCAGATTTGAAAGAGCAATAAAATACATAGTTCCTCAAGCTCTGCAAAACTTTCATAACGAAGCCTGAAAGTAAGGTGAATTCACACCATTTGAGTTCTTTTTGTTCATGTTTCGTACCGGAAACTGATCTGGATTCCACAAAAAGATTAGCTGATGCTGGCAGGCTTTTCAGCTAACCTGATCAGAGTTTTAAGACATCTTTGCTAAGTTTCAAAGTTTCAACCTGGGTGATGCTTGGATGAAACCTACAAAAATGTAGGGTTTATATCTCTGAAGAAGCAACTATATGACTGAGTAGATGCTTACTTTGTATTTGTTTCTCTTCAGTATCCCTCATGCCGAAGGGTAGACAAAGGTGCTTCAGCTAAAAACGTGCTTTATGCTTCTCTTTGAAAATAGGAAAAGCTATCTCACATTCATCTGATGTGTGCCGAAAGTGTCCTGATGAAGCACTTGCACAATAGCTAGGTAGTGATTCGCAGCCTCACTTAGCACACATAGACATCTTCCTAAACACACCCTGAAGATGAATGAAAAACAGTGAAGTCAGCACATCCTTACTCATCTCATAATTACAACAGTACCATCTCAGTGAAACTAACATTAAATTCCTCAAGGCTGATAACCTACTGTAGTAATCCATATATGGAAATAGGGAGTGTCCCTCTCAAATCCCTGTCAAAGCCAGTGGATTCAGCTGAACTTTACTTTGAGATATGGCTTTTATTTGAACCTGAAATTCCAAAGGAATATCAGGGAGAACAGATGTATATTATATCCTACATGCCACTTTTGCCTGTACGGCCCTGGCAAGTGCAGTTTTATAGATCCAGCATTTGTCATTAGGGAAGAAACTCAAGTAGATCTGACAAAACTGACCAATGTGAAACAGCACAGGTCTAGTGCACTCTGCCACCTAACTACAGGCCTTGAGTGATACAGTTCTTTGGTCTGGGGAAGGCAAAATATATCTACAGAGCTCAGAGTCCTCGGCAGAGCCTAGGTCAGGAAAATCCTACCTGTTTCACACTTGCAGAAAAAAAAAAGGTTTTTTAAGGATCCACAAGACAAAAGCTAACATGGGAGCAAGATCCACCCTTGTGGATTTCAAGCCCATCCCTCAAACTGCCCTAATTCTCGTTTAACTTTAAATAAATATCTTTTTTTTTCCAGAGAGTGCACTAAGAAAGCTTAGTTCCATTTCTGAAGTGTTCAGTAGACTAAATATACATCTCATCACCCATTCTGATTTCCTGATATAGTTCATGTACAATCTCTCTTCTCCCACCCTCTCTTAGTCTCCCCTCCCCTAGTCCTATTCCTTATTTATAGGAAGTTATACAGGAAGGGAAAAGGCAGTAACCAGTTAACTCACTGTGAAAGGAAATCCAAAAGAGTAATGGTGACATTTTTAAATTTATGTTCTCATCCTAATTTTTCTCATAATCACGAGTTAAGCAAAGCTTTAGGAAGACACTGTTGACTTTCGTATTGTCTGTGAGAATTCTGCAGATAGAGAATAGCTTCAGGGCTACTCTGATCTCCCCAGGCCACCCAATTATCATTCAACCCATTGTGAGAAGCCTGTGCATTGAATTTTCAGTCACCTGAGCCTGGTGGACATCTGTGGATGATGAATGTCTGTTTGTTCTCACTATAAAGGGGTACAAAACAAGTGGACAGCATATGTACCATAATTTCCTGGCTAAACATTGCAGTTCTTTGCTGATTATTAAAAATGCAGAAGCCTCGTTCTCTCTCCCACCCTGTCACTCCCTCTGCCTCTCTCAGTTTCTTTATGTCTTTGTTCTGAGCAGCAGCTTCAGCAATGGAAGAGCGGCAGTTTTGACGCCAGAGTGTCTTGCTTGATTGAAGTGGGTTCAGTACAATATCCTTTCGTTCTGTTATATTTACAAACCAGAACAGCTGAACTCAACATCAAAGAGCAGCCAAAACATTTCTTCTGTCACTTCACAGACACTGTATCTCACCAAAGTCTGCTTGTATAAAGTAAGAAATTAAGATTGCATTGAACTCATCTCAAATACTGATATATCCACTTTGGATTTTAGCCTTTCTTAGATCCAGTCATCTTAATCTAATAAATTCTGTGTTTGTGTTTTGCTTTATATATATATATATAAAATTTATCTTAAACTAATTGTGTTTGATTTATTTCTAGTCGCTTTTGTAATTGAATGTACCTAGGTAGAATGGAATTTTAAAAAATGTTAGACAGACTAGGGCAAAAGGATGAAAGGACTTTGACCCAATGCAACATTTCAGTCATATCCTACTTATATTCTTTTCTCTGCGCTCTTACAAACAAGAAATATATCCTAAAATATAAAACAAGATAGGCATTAAGGGCTCATTTACAATTACCAGTGCACAACCAACAGAAGAGCAAACTTGTCCTTCTTCCCATGTGTGGCTTACTAGCACCGTGACTGCTTGCAGGATGGCAGTGGGGAGTGAAATCAGTCACTGCCTTGGAGAAATGGGGACAAGGCAGGCAGTGAAATAACTCTGGGTCTGCTCCACCTATGCCACTGCTCTGGTCCTAAACAAAGAAGAAGATTACGTAATATTAATGTCGTTGCCACACTTTACATCCCTACTGAGGTCAGATTGCTCTGCTCACTCCTATCTGGGTTCCACAAGAGCTGAGCAAGCTCTGCCCAGTTTCAGCCTGACAGGATGGAAGCACCCACTTTGTCACCCTGGAACAGGAATAATACCCACATCAAACCTCCCTGGAGGATTCACCAGCGAGTACTGACCTTGCTCAGTTTTTTAAGTCAGCTCATCTCTTAAACATTTGTAACCAGTAGACCCATGTCTTAGCATATTCCACATGTGCACCAATGTTTCAAACCCAGAAGACTGTAAAGAGTGAATTCCACTGAACTTCTTTTAATGTGGTCTTTTGACTGGGGTCAGAAGTAATGCACTCCATTTAGAGAATGTTTTAAATGCTTCCCATGTTCACTGTGAAATTACTATGGCCTCTGATTAAAAAGCCATATCAAAGCTGAATGGAGGATAGCACAGCCTTCTCCGAAGGATGTTTAAATTAGATTTGAAACAGTATCAATGAGAGAAAAGAAATGACCCATGCATAGAGATTATCCTCCCTTCCTGATCCCTTGCTGAGCCTATGCAGTTGCACACACCAGAGAAACTTTCTTTTTCAGAGAGGTTGGTATTTGAGGGCGGAGGGGGGGAGGTGGGGAGAGTCTGGGGATGAAGAGGGAGCAGTTGAACTCTCCCTCTGATTTAGCCAGTGACTGACCTCTATTGAGGTACTAAGATGACTGAAGTTCTCTATTCAAATGAGTTTTTGAGGTTGCACAGCATGTTTTATTTTTAAAACAACAATTGTCTAAAGGAATTGATACAGTGCCTTTCTTTGTATCAGTGAAAAAATGCTAGTAGTTGGCTTCAGATCAGCAGGGTTGGTGCAGATGACTGCAGGCACAATTACTACTGCTCCTGCAAAAGTACAGTGATCCGTCCCATACTTTACAACTGACCCACAAAAACAATGCATCAATCAGAAAGCAGATCTGTCTGTTTACTTACTTGTCTTGTCGGATTCTCTTTGCTGCATGGCTCTGATCATCCCAGTATTATGAAAGCTTTCCTAATCCGCCCACTGTCCCTCCTCTTTTCTCATTCAATAGGATAACTGCTTGAGCCTTTCCTGTCATTATTTGCCCTTGACTCTGGAAGAGTTTGAAGACCTTTCAAAGGCCTGGACTGTTGTCAGTGTCAGACTGTTGCAAGGAAATGGATGGTAACAACATGCAGAAATGTCTGTGCTGTGGAATTAACTGATCTACTCTGCCTGAAAATTAACAATTCTGACTCTTTCTAGGAGGATAAGAATTTCTGAAAATACACGATATTGAATGCACTTTAAATATGTCTCTAGGAGCTAACCACCAAGCAATGGATTCTGTTTGTCTGAAGATTATTACAGCTTATTAAAATATTTTTTTTTACAGTATATCATACAATCCCATAAGTCCCCCTTTGTTTAGAGTCTTTGCCTCTTTTTTTTTTTAGATGACATTGCAGGTTATTGCTGTTTGATGCAGTTGGAGTTGGCGTTTTAAAATATTCATTTCAGATCAGAAGTGATGTATTTGCTTGAGACGTGAGTGGTTTATAACTGCCAGCATTGACTTTAAATTTAATGACACAAAGAATGTCACGTACATGTGACACAGTCATCATTCCCTTCATTGTAATGCAACTTTGTGGCACAGACGACATCATTTGTATGCGAGTTTCCATGCAAATAATGTCATTTGAATCCTTTTAACAGGAGATAATGACACAAAATTCCAGGAGAACAGGGAACAGGCCATGAAATAAGGACTTTCAAGTGACAAATGGCAAGTTACCTTCCTTATTTACATTTCTCTAATTTTTCTCCTTTTTCTTATTGCTCGAGGCCAGTTGCACCCACAGGAATGGTCAGACAGGGAATTAGATCTACAAACACCTTCATGTCCCCACTAATATGAAGTCTGGATAGAGGGGCACTCCCACTGGGCTGCACTCAAAAGTCACTCTGATAGTTTTGTTCCATTCAAAGTTTAAAAAAAAAAACCAGCCTAAAAAAACCCTTTTCACCTTTCACAATAGAAATGTCATCACCCTTTACTGAAACAACAAGCTCAATGCACACAACCACAATCTCTGTTGGAAGCAGAAAGTACCTCAACAGTAGTCCTCCTCTCTTTGTCCTGTTTTGATCTCATCCATCTCAGCTCAGACAGATTTCTTGGACCCTACTAACATTTCGTCCACCACCTTACCCTTTGACATCTCCCATGAAGCAATGGTATCATGCCCACTTTGGCCCTGTTTTCTGTAACTATACCCTGATTGCAGTGAACTGAAATCTTGGATCCTTCAGATTGTTCTTTCTTGCTCACTCTGCAAAGTCACCTGCAGTCCTGTGACACCAAAGAGTCTGGATATCAATAAATACCTTCAACGTCCTAGTCTCCTCACATCAACATCGAGAAGCACAGCTCTCTGTGCCATGTTGTTGTCATGCTTGGGATTGATGCATAGACAGTGCCTTTTGGATAGATTGCATTCACTTAGTCCTTGTTTATTGATTCAAGCATGTTTCTCTATTTCTGAGTGAGCTGAAGTACATCATTAACTGAATGAAAAAATAACACATAAATGAATAGTGAGGGTTTGCTTTTTTTTTTTTTTCTCCTGTGTAATTTTATCAGCTTTAAGCATGGTGGTTTGCAGATAATGCTAGTGAACAGAAGCACTGTTTCGGATATTTTCTCCGTCTCCTTCCCCGTTTATTTTCTGTTGACATATCATTCTATCCTTAGCTATCTTTTGAGCAGAATACTGGTTATGTTACCTCTCTTGCATACTGCATCCTGAGACAGAATTTGACACAAGGAATAGAACAGTTGATCTATCATGCCCCTCAAAATATTTCCAGAGCTGCTTGATGTGTCAGTGCCTGCAACAGAAGATGAGGGGATTCCTTTTATCCAATAGCTGCATGTTTAAATGCTCCTGTTCTCTATGGACCCATACATAGTCCATAAGGAGCCACTTTAGGGACTCGATCGGGCAAGTCACAGCATCCAATTTGCATAGCCTTCTGGCACAAAAAGTCACTTTCCCTACAAAGGGAAGAGGTCAGAGTATTACGTGAGAAAGGCCATTATTCACTAAACTGTGTTTGTCTGTTATGCCATATCTTTCACAGCTTTAGGCTCCAAAACCTCAAATATAGTGAGAAACAGACCTCTTGATTTAAAAGACAAGGGTCAGTGCTGTCTCTTCACATGATAAGAGAATGAAACACCTTCTTCAAGGTGGTACCAGGGCATTTACAAATTTAAAACTTTTTTAAGTGTTTGCTTGTTGTTGTTTTTGCCAATGTTTTCACATCCCTCCAATAAATATTGCATGTCATTTATGCTGTTGGATGGCTACCTGCGCTGCACTCACCGTGTTTGTAGGCAACTGGTCCTCCCTCCTGCTCACACAGCACCACCTGTACATGAGAAGGGGAAGCCTACACAGCACCCAGAATGAGCACAACCAACGTCAGTGAAGCTGCTCAGGTATCGGTAACTCCTGAGGCATCAAACACCCCTGGAAACAGCATGACAGGCATGATAGAACAGTGTTTGATTCCTTGTGACAAAGACCATCTCAGGCAGCAGAGTATTAGGAGGGGCCACATGACCCTGGTGGGGAGGGAATGGCTGAAGTTTGGGTGTCGGAGGCTTCCAGTTTTCTCATCAGATGTGCTAAGGCTATGTTCAGTGCTGGGCAGAAGAGGAAAGAGGTGCAACCTGACAGTGCCTGCATTAAATTGCCAACTACCTCTAAACTGTGTAGCACATTTGCCTTGCAGCATGCCACAAACCACAGCTATCCAGTGCAGAAACCTAGCAAGATCACCATGGACCTCTTTAATCTATTAATTTAGATTTTCTTCATGGGAAGGTCATAGATAGGTATAACCAAGAGCTATGGTTGCAACTTTAAAATATCTCATGCACAAGGCCTCATAAGCACAATTGATTTTAAATTGGAAGCATATGAAAAGCACAGATTTCAAGGCAGAACAGCGTATTTCCAATTTTAGCTCGTAGCACTGGGGCAAGTGCTGTAAATTTTGAAATCTGTGTAACCTGTGAAACACATCCATTTTTAACATGCAGATAATAGCACAGAACAGCTCATATGCACTGAACCACGGTAGCGTGAGGCAAGCTGATCCTTAACCTACAAAAGTCTAGGAGCTTCCCCAGCTGCTGCCTGCAATAGCCTGGACAAGTAAGTTTCTCACCAAAATGCAATTAGAAGTTCCCTTTCTGGGATCCCTATGAAACAAAGATATATGCTGCCTCTCAATTTTTTCCAGACTTCAGGGTCAGACGGTGACCAGACACGCAAATAACAGTCAAATTATACAGGAAGTTGTCAAAAGGGTCCTAGCACAGGCAGAAAGGACTTTTGACCTTCCTGGGTGTCAAAGGTCTGGTTCAAGTTTCTTTATAGTAATCTGTAGCTATGGCAATGAAAACAGACCCTTTGAGTGAATCAGTTTGTAGAGTTTGCTTTGAAAGTTTCTTTGACTTTCATAGTTGAATTGAATTTTAATTAAAAAAAAAATTGCTTAAAGCTATAACCCAAGAAAGACTTTATTTACAATAGAAAAAAAAAATGAGACTGACATCTATAAGGGTGGGCTCAGGACATGAAAAAAATAAGGTTAAAGAAAAAGCACAGTGATAGCTCCCCACACCAGAAAAAGAACGAGGTTTCTTTTTTCCTCTGTCTTGTTCTCCTTCTCTCCCTCTTCCCAGACACTTAAGGAAGAGGTTGCCTGGCTCACACTTCTATAAAGCATAAAAAATATTCAGAGATGCAAGTAGCCTGTGAGAAAATCAGTAGGATATGCTGACAATGTCTACAAATTCAGATAGAAAAAGAGAAAGATAAAGGCAAATTAAAATAGTTTGTATAGAGAAAAAAAAAGAGCTGTGGTTTTTTTCCATCCTTGGCCACTTGTCATAGTAAGAACCATCCTTATTATTTTTATTGTAGTAGTAGTAGTTGTCTTGCAGATTCATTAATGCAAGCATAGGAAAAGATTAAAAGATTTTAGATTATGACATAACTATCGATATTGGTGCCTGACAGCAATATTATCACCTCATTGATATAAATGCTGAGCACAGGTGATTTTAAAAGTGTGACTGATTAAACCAACATAAATAGTGGTCCTGGCACTAATGCTGTCAAGTATAAATCTAGGACCTTGACAATATTGTGTGAACCCAGCCTCTGACTGGCCTGAAACCCTCCATTTATGCCATTTATGTCTCATTGAGAACATGCTTGTCACCTCTCTTTTTTTCCTTGTTTTTAACTGAGGACAGCAGAAATACTTCTTTTTCTTTTTTTAAGTAGATAATATCAGAAGATTGTGCCTTAACATCTGCCGTATTTTACCTGGTTATTTTCTGTTTGTTTGATTAAAGAAAAAAGGAAAAATGATAGCAGCATTTGGCAGTAGTTGGCAAGACCATACCAAAGAAAGGCTGTGAGGATGAATAAAATGCTGCCACAGTTCATAATCAAGGCAATGTTACTACCCATCCTTTTTTAAATTGGCTTTTTTTTTTACCTTCCTACTGATGGCTTCCTTAGCATGTGTAGATAATCTCAGTAGCACAGATAGCCTATGTACCTTGTACCATGTCCTTGACCTATTAAATGTATTGGGCTAATGCAAACCCTCTCTGCCATAAATGTAATGGTTGGTCTCAGATATGTTAGAATCATTAAATGTAAATTTCCAAGATATAATTTTAGGAACACATCTTGCAGAATACACCCGGATTTCCCTCCACAGCTTTTAGTTCTCTCCAACCAAGAGCCACTCAGGTGCACAAGGGGGAACTCAGTGAGCACAGGTGGAGATGGTAGAGACAACAAGGAGCACCCTGCCCTGCACTCTCCATGTTTCATACCTTGGACTCAGGAACTTCTTGCCAAATGTTGGGTGAAATCTGTGCTCAAGACCAGAGTTATCCAAAAGACATCACATACTGACTGAAGCGAAACATTCAGCGTCCAGGTGGTAATAGCATTTCATCCATACCATCCAGGAGACCTGACCAGGAGAGAGCTCCTCCTTAGTAGGGATGATATATTTTGGGCCAGAGGTAGAGTTGGGCTGCAAACAACCATGGGGAAATGGGTTAGTGTTTCTACATTTGCTCTTGTGCTCTTTTTCACCTCAGTAAAAGAAACAGGGACCCACAGTGTCACTCATAACCTACCTCAGATGATAGGGTGGAAGTGGAGGTGAGTAGACTAGTTTCCTATGAAATAATCATCCAAAAATATGTTATAAAAGGGACTGTTCTTTATTTCCCATTGCTTATAAGATTGAGTTACGATCCTACTGTTTATCATATTCGTCCTCCAAAGATAGCCAAACAATTGAATCAGACACCTAGATTACAACAAATACTGGAAATCGCAATATATGTGCACCATGTGGCACAAAGGAAATGGTATTCCTGAGATCACTAGTCCTAATCAGAAGTAAAATGTTGTCTTAAAGTAACATATATACACAGTAGGTCCTTTATAGTGCAAATATGCCATCAGGTATCTAAACAGACTCAGTCTGTTTCCATGTAAAAACAGTATATTTTGCACATACACTTACAATTTTATTTTGTTCGGGAATCACCTGATATGTCACTGTTATGTCTTTTCTTACATATGAAGGATTGACTTCTGACCTCTGTTATGTCACAGTGTTTGCATTATTACAGTGGAATGAGAGACCCAGTAGTAACGGGGATTCTTGGGCTCTGATAGGGAAAAAGTTAACCATTTTTTTTCCATCTAGAATCGAATACTGTGTGTCCCAAATGTAAATAGCCATGAAAACATGATCCAAAGCTATCAAAGAAGGGAAGGGTAGGAAATACTTTCACTAAAAAAAAACAGGTATGAAAAAAAGTCTGAATCGGATTTAGCCAAAATTTCTAGATATTTCTCATCAAATGAAAGGAAGAATAAGAGCACACTAGGACTGCCACACACTTCTTCCATTAGAGATCTCACTTGGGACATGGAAGATTCACAATTACTTCTCCTTAGTGTCTGATATGTTACACTGATTTTAGTCTAAGTCTCTTCCATTTTGGTTAATAATCACTGAATTACGAGTATTGTAGGGCAAACCTCTGAAATCTTCCTCCCACAATTTCTATACTAGAAAAGAAAAATCTTTTTGGTTGATTGGTATTTTGGAAGGCAGTAGAGGAGAGAATATTGAAAAAATCCTGACCAAGTCCATTTTTAAATCCTGAGAATATTAAAAAAAAACCCTAAACCAGACACCATTCACACCTGATAATCAAAGGGTAATCACTGTAAATCAGGGAATACAGAAAAAAAAATACTCAGTGGTTCAACCCTTAGACTTAGTTTTAGAACCTCTGTGTCTGTGTTTTAAAGGTACTTTCCTTATTTTCTGTTTTGTTAAAAGTCACTGAACACGATAAAAAGAGAAACTTAAAATATAACGTGACCAGTGTTTGAGTACCCGAATCTATGTTTTCAGTCAATGAATTAAGTTCTGTTTTTATTTAAACTTCATTCCTGATTTTCCTGTTTCCAGTGCAAATAAGACATAGCCTGATGCTTTTCAGATTGGTTTTGTAGCCTGCTTTTTCCAGATCACAGTAATTGGAGATTAGCAGGACCTTCAGCCAAGGCATGGACATTCAGTCAAGCACCTTTGGACTGAGAGTGTATCAGAGCTCTTATGTTTCACTCCCTTTTATTTTACTTGTGTCTTCACATTTTAGAATCAAATTAAGTATCCTGTGATTTTAATAACTGACGGGAGCAATGTCATTTTATATATTTGGATGGAAATTCACTATACTTGGCTTTTTTCTTCTTGGTTCCTCTGAGTAATTTGTTCTTAACCTTTTTTTGCCATTGCAAGACATTTTCTGCTTTCTGCAGGTTGTAAGGACAACACCTGCCTTATGCCAGGAAGAAAATGAGAGAAAGCAAAAGAAAATACTGCTGCTTTTTTCCTTTTCTTTGGTTTTTTCTTTCCCCATGTACAGTGGCTAATTGCAGTTTTGGCAGACAGTTTGTGATGGAACAGAACTTATTTAATATGCTCCAAACAACTTCCACTAGGTAAAGAGTAATCGGTCTTAAAGGAAATATTTTTAGTCCTTGTGCCAAAATAGAGATCTAATCTTATTCAACTAATCAGGGGTACTAAACAGTGCTTGGCCTGGAGGATTTATCTACTGCTGTTTTGCAGAGAGAGAGCTGTCAAGTACATCCTAGGCTGCTGCAACTGCAAGAAGCATCCTTTGAAAGGATGGATAAATTCAAACACGTACTGATTAAGGTCAGGCAGAAAGCCCAGTTCCCCACAGTACTAATTTTACAATTTGAGGAGTAGATGTAGTGCTGCATGTAGTTCCTGTAAAATGGAGAGATTGGGAAGACTTTTGATTTCAAACCTAAATGAGAACTTAGCATCAGTAATGGCTGCCTCTATGTTAACCTTTATTATAAGAACGTACAATTTGCATTAAATAAGAATGTGTATGGCTTGCAAGTTCCCAACCATCTGATTTCAGCTAAATAAGGAAGTAGAGAACTATTTCAAATAAAATCTCAAGTCAGTGCTTTAATTTAATCCTGAGAGAAGCATGTTAGGTACCTTGCAGTCTTCTTGGTCTGTTTGATACTCTTAAGTGTTCGGAAGGATTAACGTACAAAGAAGTTTCATGTAGAAACCAGATCAGTAGACACACGTTAAAACTGAGGGGACAAAGGGATTTCTGTCACTGCTGCAATCCTTTCCACAGTTGATTTTACTCTTTCCTTTTCTTTGTAAATAAATATGAATTGGATAGTGAAAACCGATTGCGAAATTTTCAATGTAGGCCTGATTCTGCACGATTGCTTTCTGTGGGAGCAACATTAGGTGTTGTTGGACAAATCTAAATTCCATGGCAAGTCAGAAAAAAAAAATTGACTTTGGTGGGTGAAAGATCTGTTAGTTTGATTAACATTTCCACAATAACTGTACAGGTCTCCAAGGTCAGTGTCTTTCTCATTGTGTAGTATCCAAGTATATTTTTTACTGTCTTTT
Source organism: Dromococcyx pavoninus (assembly GCA_033558185.1). NCBI lineage: Eukaryota > Metazoa > Chordata > Aves > Cuculiformes > Neomorphidae > Dromococcyx > Dromococcyx pavoninus. The sequence continues at coordinate 718,585 of JAUMJL010000169.1, read as the reverse complement.
TCCAGCACTGATCAGTTTTCTTTTATTTTTAATTTATTTCTCTAACTCCATGAATTTTTTTCTCCCAGATTTTTATTGTTGTGAGATCTCTACTTTTCAAGACTCCTATAGGAAGCTGTTGGTCATAGCTCACTGCACTGACTTAGTAAGAACCACTAATATGCCAACTGAGACATCAGAAAGGTCTGACCTTCCTTTCTTAACAGAAATGCAGTTTTGATCAGTTCTCCTTGTTTCAGTCAGAAATTTAAAACCTGGTGGTGAAAGTGAGTGTCTTTTTTTTTTTTGAGCAAAGGCAGCAAAGGATTTATTATAACAATACCTGCCAGAGAAAAGGGAATATTTGTATTTAACAATCAACAGATTAATTTTAATATTTGGAGTAGCTAGAAATGGAGAACCACACTTCAGTTCTCCTCCACGCTGGTATGTATAGCCTACTGTTTACTTGTTAAGGGCTTGCCAAGAAAGTTAAGGTAAATCACTAAAAGCCTTAAGTAAGAACCCGTTAGTTTAATATGTTAGACTATTTCATGGCTGCTTTTATTCAGAAGCATTTTGTGGTTGCCTCAAATTCATTCTGAAGTTATGCTACCTTACTCAAAGACCCTTGCACAGTGCACCAGCTGTCTAGATATTCTTGAAGAAACCGTAAATATCTGAGGGTTAAGTTCTTTACAGGTCTTTACTAATGTAATTAGTTGCTAATATTACAATAATGTGACATGTTGAAATTTGCAGATCTACACACTACAGAGTTGTTTCTCTTCCCAGGGTAATTTTGCTCATGTTAAAACTGGTCTCTCACTCCTGCTGATCATGGTGTAGACTACAAAAAGACATATTTCTATGCTGATATTTATTTTATTGTATTGAAGAAAGCATTTTTCTTGTGGGAATTAACTTTCTAGTTACTTAAATTTTCTTTTCTATGAAGGAGACACTCACTACCAAATCTCTTCTGCTGGCTGCATTCCTGTTCTGCCTCCTTCTCCTTACAGTTATCTTCCACTCTTCTTTACTGTTTTGTTCTCTCCTGTTTACCTTTCCTGGTTGGGGTTTATTTACCTGCAATGGCATGAAACCACTGTACCTCCCGCTGACCACATTTAAATGGAGTAGGATGGACAATGGGAGGATGATTTTCATTTCAGATAGGTAAGCAGGGGAAATGCACCATCACATCTAGGGGACCAGGGCAGCCTATTGGATTCTACAAATCATTTCCTGCCCTGTCCCCATGACAGTCCAAATATTTTATATTACTGCAACTGTATAGCTTGTGGCAAAGTCACCAGCACTCACCAAACATCTTTTGTCCCCATAGTGAGGAGGAGAGAAATAACCAGCACTTGTCTTTGTGTATAGAGGGACTCACGGTTGGAGGTGTCACTGAATGATGTTATCTTCACTGAATGAGGTGTCAGTAGGATGATGTTATCAGTTTAACCCTTTTACCTTGAACCTTCCATGAATAATTCAGGCCCTTCACATTTAATATTCGTCCACATAACCTCAGTTGTCGCTCACCAAGGGTCATTGCTTCCTACTCATGTCCAATTTTACTTGTTCCTGACTCTTTCCCTCATACCTTTATTAAGTGGTCACCACATGTGGCAGAGATGCACAAGGTCTCACTTGCCAGCTCAGTCCCCAAAGTGGAGATTACTGTGTTGGGTCACTGGGAATGTGATTAGGGTGTGCATTCATTCTTCAGTGATAGGATATGAAATCTATTTTCAGAAAACCACATCTTTAAATTGGTAGTGAACACCCATGTACCACACGCAGCAGACTTTGTTATGCCTCATTCTCCTCATGCGCTCTAGAAGAGGATCTCTTGAAAATTAGCTCATGAGAGAGAACTGACTCAGTGTACTGGGTTTACAGACTGATATTTCTGATAAGAACACTTTATAGACATTAGAGCATTTTCTTTAAGAAGTCAGATAAAGGGATACCAAAATGACAAAATGCCTATGTTTCTAAACCTGCAAAGCTTCTTAAATTTGCTAACTCTGCATTGGTGACACTGTCTATTATATAGATGAAGCATACTTGCGCTTTCAGAGGGTGGTGCAAGCCCTAGAGCAGCCACTAGGTTGATAGGAGCATAAGTTAGTGTTGTGAATGGTGAAAGAAAAGGCCAGTTCAGGGCAAAGAGCTACACTTCTTACAGACTGCAAAATGGCAGCTAAACCTAAAAAGGTTTAACCAGTTATTTGCTAGTTATCCACAAAAGTTATATCCTTCTATAGTGACCCCTTAAATACCTACCTTCCAACTGAATCCTTACACTTATCAAGAAGTGATATGGCAGTGATGACCACTAGCAATCTTTCTGTTGCCAAAGAGCGTAGCTAGATCACAAAAACTTCTTTCATCCCCTGCTAAACTTTTCAGATCATAAACTTGCCTAGAACCAGATTTTCCCATCAAAGTTTTCTTCAGCCCTCATGGTTGCAGATGTTATTGGCATTCTCTGGAATAGTCATTTATTTCACATGTGAAGCAAAATGTGAGACCAGTGCTCAGCCAGAGCCCCAGTTTGCAACCTGGTGGTGAACAAGGCTTTATCAGTGCTATGCATGCTGTCTCTTTCTCTCTCTTGTTTTTTTTTATTTGCTTCTCAGGCAAGAAACTATCACTGAATGTTTCCATTACACACTTGTCAATGTGTAAAAATACTCATATTAGTAGCATGTGATTATGATTGCAAGACTGCCAAACAGACCATTGTCAGACTGGATCATGGGCATGGTCTAAAATTTTCTTTCTTCTTCCCTACCCTACTCCATCTTCATCATGCTGTTGTCATTGTCTCTTTTATCAACATATAATTTCCAGGTATTTTACAGGGCATTTTTTTAACTATCTTTTTCTTCTTTTTCTTCTTTTTTTTTTTTTTGGTTTTGCTTGTAACATATTTCAAATCTAAGTTGCATCTTTATGCAGAGAAAAACAAAGAAGTCGATGTTCAAGTGACCCCAGACTGAAGAGAAATAGCAAGTCTAGAAGGACAGAGCCCTGATGCTACATCCAAACTACAAACTTGAGATAGAGTGTCCTTATTTCTTGTCCTGGGAAATTCTTTACCAGCCTTCCTCTCTGCTAGCATTAAACATATTACTAGTTTAATTACTACATAAACAGTTTACTAGTAAATGCTACTTCACAAATCAGTGAATTTGATGAAATTGCAGTTATTCAGATATTTATTTTCAGTGTGGTAAACTATGTTGAACTAAGGTAAGGAGAAGCTGTGGGAATCCTGATCTTGGCTTTGTGCTGAATCCATCAGCTTATTCTGGTAGGTGAGATAACCCATGAAAAAAACCAAAAAGTATATTGAAGCTCCTATCATTGTATTGATCTTGACAGTTAAAACTAAACCTGAGATATTTTCAGCCATATTGGCCTTTGTCATACCTAAGAAAGTAGCACATCTTTAACACCTACTTAACAATATCTATGAGAGATCACAATATTTCTCTTCAGTAACCATTTACAATAGACCCATGTAATTGGCCTCACTGAATTGTTCATGCCAAGATGAATGTGAATGAGGCACAGTGAAAAGAGAGATATAACCTTACTGAACCAGAAAATAGCTGACAAATACAAACAAAGAAAATACAGATTTAAGAGTTACATGAACTTTTATCCCAAATTCTATCCCAGACATTCTGGGAATACTCACTGACAGTTCTTTGAGGCATTTAAAAGAGAGCAGACATAATTGATGAATAGAAATGTGTGTCCAGAGCTAGTTTACATCTGTAGTTTATCATAACAATGATGAGGGATGAAAGCAGGATGATTTTGCCTGCCTTGCCTGCAGAAAGACACCTCCTCTGAAAATACCAAAAACACTAGTGATATTGCAACCTTACAGTTCTTCCACTTCTGCTTCCAGCTAGAAATAGTAAGTGCACAAGTTCACAAATAAAGACAGTGATGTTAGAGAGAAAAGTCTGATCAAACTCACAGAAATGTGATCTACTTTCAAAATAGTAGCCAAATCTTGCACTGAAGTGGTCTTTGCATTGTCTGGACTGCTCTTAATTTAATTGAGATGTGTGTGAGTGGTATATAGTGAGAAGGAAGATCTTACTGCACTGAAGCCTGTTCTCAGAAATAGCCAGCTGTGTAAAAGGATCCCTGTAGTAAAGGTTAAGCGTACAGTGTATATTATCTTCTCCCTCCCTTTCCTTTTTTTTTTAAAGAAAAAGAAGAAGGGAAAAAGAAAAAAAAATGTTGTGAAGGTTTAAAAGTATGACCTCCAGATCCAGACATGCTGAGACTGGGCAATATTGAAGCCAGAAACAGAAGGGGTTGGATAAAAGGCTTTGTGATATGAATCTCTGTCTCTTCTGCCCTCAGCAGAAAGGCTTAAATATCTCCTTCTTGGACAAACAGATCAATACAAGCTTTTTAACATCTTCAATGAGAGCTCATTAATGCTCTCATGGTGTCCTCTTTTGTGCCCTGATGACCTGGTGGGAGCCAGGGAAACTGAACTGCAGCTTGGTAATTATCACAGGAATAACAGTTCATACCATCTCCTAGTGAAAACTGAATTGTTTTCCTAATTATTCAGGACAGCGAGTGAAAGTGCAAACTAATTGAAAAGACATTATGATTTATTTGAGTATGTGAAATTGGACCTATTAGTTTGGGTTAAATGTTAACCAATAGAATATTTGCTATATCTTTGAAGAGCTGAATGCTAGAAAAGCCCAAGAAAATAAAACTCAGTTTCCTGCAATCACTTCTTCACTATATGTTTATAGATTTTCTTTGTCCACTGGAAGCATCTGGATGTTTCCCCATATAATGCTGGTACTGCTGTGTTCAAGATCTTGAAAACTTTTGAAGTTCTGAGCAACATGAGTGGGTTGTGTGATGATGACTTCTGTTAAGGCAAATCATGAAAGAACTGAAAATATTGTATGATCGATATACTGAATAATTGAATAAATAATATTTAACATGATTCAGCATTGGATGAAATTTTATAGGGCATCTGCCCAGTTTGCTTTATACAGATTAGTTGCACTGTTCATATATTTCCATATTAGTTTTAGTCTATAGTGCATTTCTATATCACAGTTTGAATTAAGATCTCCTATAAAGAAGAAGAAAGAATATTTTTAAAGTTTAGAATATTTTCCCTTAAACCAAAAAGAAGAGTTTAACAGAATTAAAAGTCTCCCATATAAAATAGTCTATGAGGCTACTTGCTACACAGGTGTAACCAAACATCCAGAGTGGTCTGTTTAATTGAACTCTTGAGTGACAGAGGAAGAAAAGAGATGCTCAGACACTTTAATAAATTTGGATCTTCCATAAACACTACAAATTAGAAAATGAGGCTCTTTTCATATGTCTGATTTTTAGCCCTCGAAAACTGGAATACTCAGAATACCTCACTGCTTTTTAAAATTGAAGCCATGTAGCTGAAAACAGTTATTTAATTTATGTACTATGTTTGCTCTTTCAAATACCTGTCTCAAACAGCTTCTTATTATTGACAATGTAGGTTGTCACAGTGCCAAGTTATTGCTACTGTATATTAGCCCAAAAATAAAACTGTAGTCATAGAACTGGGAAAATTCCTTTCATCTTCACAAATAGTGAGTAGTTTTTGGAGTGACCAATCTGTTAGTCCTGGCATGTAATAACTAATCAAGATACAGTGCAAAGATACCAGAACCCATAATTTTAATTAAAATAAAAATACAGGGGAAAAATAAAAGGAACAACAACAACAAAAAACTGCTCTGATCTATTTTAGTCACACTTTATAATCCTGTTTTTAGTGCAAGAACTTAATTATACATATTTTCATCATTTCTTATATTCTGACATATTAATTAAGGATGCTCTAATTCAATTTCTGTGGTACTATTGGCCTATCCTGTAAAAACATTTTCCTATTTTTATACAAATACGAAATGAAAGTAAAGGCAGCACCTCAGTTTGCTGCCTACACACTGCCATTCCTTCTTGTCGTTGAAATAGCAGGCTAATTATTTTGTAAAGTGATAGAATCCCCCATCTGTACCGTGATGGTTGTCACTAACAGTTAATAAAATATACATGGGAAAACAGCAGTCTCCTGAAGATTCCTGGGCTGAAATGTGTGTCTGCCTCTGATGGCAGAGCCACGAAAACAAGGTGAAATGCCTCACACATTGACTACACATGGCCTCTGCCCCCATTATAAACTCTTTGAAAAATTTTTAGGTAGTATGTAAGGTTTGTGGTCTTGTATGACTTCTCAGGTCCTCCTTACCACTCTTAGCAACTGGAATACTTCGCCCTGGAGCTGAAGTAGATGGCTAAGTTTGGTTTCTATTGTTTGGGGTTTTTTTTGTCATGATGGATTTAGTCTTTCAGCTATCAGCCTGAGGTACTGCAGATTCAGGATGCACAGGTGAATGGCAACAGTAACAAATGCAATGCTATGACAGTAAAAAATGCACAAACTGAAGTCAAATAAATATCACATTATAATTCCATTTCATGATTCAGATTTGCCAATATATGTAGCGTATGGACCTTAAGAAGCAAGGTGTCTGGCATCAAATACAGCCATCTGAGACTGCAGCTGAGGTGATGAGGTTCCCATAGAAATTGTGGCAGCAGGATCTACAAGTCAAGAGCAGAGCCCAAACTCATGCCACCGAGTTGGCGATATGCAAGTGCTTTTGCACTCATGAGCACAACCTGAGTACAACAATCCATCTGGGTGTGTGTTGTTGGTCTGGTTCATGTTTGTTTGTTCTGAGGAGGCAGGAAAAAGAGAAGGGACAAGAGTTCTGCTTCCTCTTTTTGACAATTATCCACAACTATTACTGTTACAGTACATATCAAGCTAAATGCATACAGAGTCTGAGTCCAGCCACCTCAAACGTCCAAGGAGATTACAGGAGCCTCACAGTCTAGTGAGGACTATATGGCAATCCGGAAATTAAAACCAAAAATACTCTGACAAGCACTAAATGGGACAACAAAGCTTACATAAACACTCACACACACACACACACACACACACACAAGGGAGAGGACAATATAGTCTTGGATTCTTCAGCACTAGCAGGTAAATCAATGTCTGTAGAAGTTTCTCAAACCATCATTAACATATACCTGATAACTATGGCAGCGGGATCTCAAGGTCTCCACTGTAAATCCTGCCTTATCCTTTTAATTTAAAGGAAAGTGGTGTACCTTATAGTAATACAGACATGCAAGAACTATTTAGCTGTACCCTGTTCCTGTCGAAGGTACATGAGCTGGTTGTGACTCATTCCCTCAAGAAAACTTGGTAATCTTGACTATTTTTTAATTTCTTAATATATTTTGATTTAAAGCCTAAATTAGTCTTAAACCAGTGATAGCGCGGCGTGAACCACTTTTGAAAGTAAATGAGATATGTTGATGCCAAAATGTTGGTAAAAGGGGATTAAGAAGACTAGGCTGCTTTCCACCCCAGTAGCTTTGCGTTACTTTTAAGAGGGATGGATTAATATCAGATTTCTGGTATCTGGTTCCTCAGTGATACTGCTTAATTATCCAGATAAGTGATCAGAGTCAAAGCATGAGTGGCAGTATAAATATAACGAACATCATATTTTTTTTCCTTAAAAAGTATATATTAGTTTTAGTATCATAAGATACATTTTTGAAGTGCTCATTAAAGTTTAAATTTTAAGTAGTTTTTAGATACTTAGTTTTGGTTACCCACCCTTTAAAAAGAAAAGTTGCACTTTATTCATTCATTAACAGGCACAGACAAGTGGTTCACAATGAATGATCTCCAAAAATACCGGCCTGCTTGTCCCCACCTTAAGCAGCTTCTTCCACCCATTACCCCTCACAGCCAATTATTCCATTTTCCTCCTTTTCACTCTGCAGGCCCTATTACAGAGACCTTATCCTCTCTGAAGGGGGTGGGCCACCAATCTTCCTCTGACTCACATCAGAGACTGAAAACATCTGGTGTCAATGCTCAAGCTGGGGAGGGAAGGACCATGAATTCCCAGGTTGCTTCTGAGCCCAGAACTTTTTTATAAATCTGGTCTCTGTTGGCTACTAATTTTATCCAGGAATATATGATATGTGTAAGTATATGAATATACTTGTATGACAACCTCTAGAATTTCACTGTAGACAAGTACTTGAACTGATCAGGATCTTAGGATGGGAGAAAATGATTTGCCGCCTAGAATTGTTTCAAATAAAATTTTTTTGGTTGTAGTTCTTTTATCCATCACTAAGTCCTTTGTTCAAGAATCTGAGATTGTTGTCAGACATAAGGCAATGAGTTAAAGACGATTTTCGCAAAACTTCCCATTGGAAATCTTTTGTGATATATACTTACCCTTCCTAACTTACCCACAGGACAATATTTCCAGATTTCTTGTAGTGGAAATTGCTGTGTTGGGGGAGAATAATTTCCTCTGTATTTTAATGATGGTCCAGATTCTTGCTGGGGCAGTTCTTTCATTCTGTAAGCAAGCAGGAAAGAGAACAAACAGTCTATACTTACTAGGCTTAAAAACAAAACCAAAACCAATTAAACAAACAAATCAAAAGAACAATAGAAAAAAACCCCACAAACAAAAAAACCCCCGCACCAACCCAGAATATCACTTGACCAAAACAAGGAAAAATCAAGACTCATGTACACAGCAGTCATTCAAAACTGAATGCAGCCCAAGCAAAGAACTGCAGTTGTATTTGTGCCCCTGAATACCCAAACTTCTTCAGTTGTATATATTTTATACTTCATTTGTTCCTAACAAAATGTACGTGCCTGTACTATTTGTTGTAGTACATACCACCTAGAATACACCTAGATTTCATACTACAGAGCAGATGTTTTCATTTTCTTTTCTAGTCTTCTGCATTTCGGTAACTGCAACTACTGCAACTTCTTTGTAGCCCTTTCTTCCATCTCACCAAGAAACTAAAGAAATCAAGATAAGGCTACAATTCACGTTTACATTTTACTATTGCAAGTGAACAGCAATGCAAGAGATGTTAACAGAAACCACTGATTCAGGAAACTGTCTCCCTCTTTTTTCTTCTTCTGCCTCTTCCAGGTAGGGTGCTAAACCTAAGGCGGCTTGCAGATAAAAAAGAGAATTGAAAGTTGTGGTCTTGAAAACTCCACACATTTAATGGCAGTCTAAACTTCACTCATACAGTTTCTCACTTCATTCTGTAGGTGGAGAGACTATTTGACAATGACTCAGAAACAGGGAGGAAAGGCTTATCACCATACTGGTTCAAATTTGAGTCTGCAGTGGGAGAAGTCTGATCAGTGTCTAGCACCTTCATTTCTGCAGCTGAGGTAAACTAGATGCTCAAGAAAACATCTTATAATACATTTAGTGTTTTGCATGGATTTGATGCTAACTGGTGAAAAATAATGTGTACTTACTATAGAAAAAGTACCTGCATGTTGGACAGGTCAGCATTTTGGCAAGGGAACCTAACAAAAATGTAAAGTAAAAATAGAAATGTGCATGTCAACGATTTCTGACAATGGTCTACATGGGATATTTTAGGTAAGAGAAATCCTTTAGGATTTTTCCTGTAATAGATTTTTCTCTAAGGTCCATTTTACCAAGGCTGATTTCTTGTCCAAACAAAGGTTCCTCCTTTAAACTGTTGTTATTCACTGACAAAACCTGAGTTAATAATATCCTAGTATGGTGTTAAAGACTATTCTAGTGTGGGAGGTGACATCTTTTGAAGAGGACATGATTAGTCCTTGTACATCTTCTGCCATTCATCCCACTGTGTTCACTGGAGTGACTGTTAATACGTCACAACCTAACTGCAGTGCCTACCTATATGTACTTTTCACCTTCAATTCAACCTGCAGTGCATTTTTAACCTGTGGATAAAGCAATATTATTTTATATGAAGATACATGAATTTCAGTGCTAGGAAAGTAGCATGGAAAGTGAAAAGTTTTCTATTCAGTCTTTTCTAAGGGTCAGCTCTGTTCTCTTCCTGGATCATACGTAATTTGACCTTGTGAGGAAAGTACTGAAGCTTTCCTAGATTTTCACAGATGCTGCAAGGGCTGGTGTAGCTGACCAGGACACATAAGTTCTCCCAGTGCGCCTTCTTCGTTCTCAGTGAGCACCTGTCCTCAGTTTCAACACAAGCACAGGATATGGCTTTACCACACTCCTGAGTCATCTCCTAATGACACTACTTAAAAAAATGTAATAATAAATAATCGGAAAATGAAAGCATCATATTATTGTCAACAGTAAGACTTCACATACTATATCACAAATCAACTGACATTGTCCATCATGCAAGACAGATGGTAACCCAGGTGAATCTTACCAAGTGCTGAGAAAAAACGCCAAACGCCAAACTTGTAAATAGTGCATTATGGACTGCAGATCAACTCCCATTAGACCATCCATACTTCTCAGACTATTTTAAACTGAGAAGTTTTTTCTCCTGAAAACACTGTAGAGTCCCTCTGCTGTCCTTAGGAGCCATCAAACCCTCCAGTGTGTCTCCAGTGGGGAGATTTTGTGACATCTCCTAGCTGCACTTACTAATTGATCTCTAGAAGGAATTGAGATTCACTACTGCTACTGTACAGTCAAAATTCATGTGGGACAATAGCTAGGCTAGTTTGTATTCTATGTCTTCTTGGGGGTTGTTGTGTTTTCCTTTTTATTTTATTTGAAAGTTTGTGAATACTTACATTAGAGCTACAGGTTGATGCTATCTTGAAGGTTTTCTTTGTAGGAGACCTTTCAACTTTCTCCCTTTTGTCTCTTAATGCAAGCTTCAGTAAGAGCCGATTCACTCATAGAATCATAGAATCATAGAATTATCTGGGTTGGAAGAGACCTCCAAGATTATCAAGTCCAACCCTTAATCCAACACTATCATGATTACTAGATAATGGCACTAAGTGCCACATCCAGTCTTATTTTAAAAACCTCCAGGGATGGTGAATTCACCACCTCTTTGGGCAGGACATTCCAATGCCTGATTACTGGTTCTGTGAAGAACTTTTTTCTGATATCCAGCCTAAAACTTCCCCGGCAGAGTCTAAGCTCATGCCCTCTTGTTCTGTTGCTGGTTGCCTGGGAGAAGAGTCCGACCCCCACCTGTCTACAACCTACTTTCAGATAGTTGTAGAGAGCGATGAGGTCACCCCTGAGCCTCCTCTTCTCCAGGCTAAACAACCCCAGTTCCCTCAGTCTCTCTTCATAGGATTTGTGCTCAAGTCCCTTCACCAGTTTTGTTGCTCTTCTCTGGACCCTCTCCAGCACCTCAATATCTTTCTTGGACTGAGGGGCCCAAAACTGAACACAATACTCAAGGTGTGGCCTCACCAACGCCGAGTACAGGGGAAGGATCACTTCCCTTGTCCTGCTGGCTACACTATTCCTGATACAGGCCAGGATGCCATTGGCCTTCTCGGCCACCTGGGCACACTGCTGGCTCATGTTGAGCCTCCTGTCAACCAGCACCCCCAGGTCCCTTTCCACCTGACTGTTCTCCAGCCACTCTGTCCCCAGCCTGTAGCACTGCATGGGGTTGTTGTGGCCAAAGTGCAGGACCCAACACTTGGCCTTGTTGAACTTCATCCCATTGGACTCAGCCCATCTCTTCAGTCTATCAAGGTCCCTCTGCAGAGCCCTCCTGCCTTCTGGCAGGTCGACACTCCCTCCCAACTTGGTGTCATCCGCAAATTTACTTATGATGGACTCAATCCCCTCATCTAAATCATCGATGAAGATGTTAAACAGAACTGGACCCAACACTGATCCCTGAGGGACACCACTGGTGACTGGCCGCCAGCTGGACGCAGCCCCATTCACCACCACTCTCTGGGCCCAGCCATCCAGCCAGTTCTTAACCCAGCTGAGAGTGCACCTGTCCAAGCCATAGGCTACCAGTTTATCCAGGAGTATGCCATGGGACACAGTGTCAAAAGCTTTGCTCAAGTCCAGATAAACTACATCCACAGGCTTCCCTTCATCCACCAGGCGGGTTACCTAATCATAAAAGGAAATCAGGTTGGTCACAGGACCTGCCCGTCACAAAGCCGTGGTGGCTGGGACGGATCCCATGTCCATCCTGAAGGTGCTGTGTGATTGCACTCAGGATGATCTGTTCCATAAACTTGCCAGGCACTGAGGTCAGGCTGACAGGCCTATAGTTGCCCGGGTCCTCCTTACAGCCCTTTTTGTGGATTGGCGTGACATTTGCCAACTTCCAATCATCTGGAACCTCCCCAGAGAGCCAGGAATGTTGGTAGATGATGGAGAGTGACTTGGAAAGCTCTTCTGTCAACTCCCTCATCACCCTAGGATGGAATCCATCATGTCTCATAGATTTGTGTGGATCCAGGTGGCTCAGTAATTCATAGACTATTTCCTTCTGGAACACAGGGAAGCCATTTGGTTTCCTGTCTCTATCTGTGAGTTCCAGAGTCCAGTTATCCTGAGGGGTACCTCTCCTACTGGTGAAGATTGAGGCAAAGTAGGTGTTGAGTACCTCAGCCTTCTCCTCATCCCTGGTGACTACTTTCTCCCCCAGGTCTAACAAAGAATGGAGATTTTCCTTGCCCCTCCTTTTGTTATTAATGTATTTATAGAAGCGCTTTTTGTTATCCTTAACAGAAGTAGCCAAATCAATTTGAAATTGCGCTTTTGTTTCTCTGATTTTCCTTCTTCATGATGGCAAAGAAGTCCAAGATCCACCAGGAAATCAAGTGCAGGAAAGAGTCAAATATGAAAAATACCCTCTAGTTATCCTTACCTAGAGAAGTTCACTAAGCCTTTCTGTTGCACATGCTTTCAAATGTATCCTTCTACATCTACAGTTCTCAACAACTGGTCGTCTTGGACCTATAAGTGCAGTCTTTCTAGTCTCTCTGAAGTTACTCCACTCTATAAAGGTAAAACTGGCCCAGCCTAAAATATTTACATCTTTCCACATTAACTGAATAGTGACAGAACACATTGCCCAATATAATTCAAAGCGCTTAATTTTTGAACTACACCAACTAAAATTCACTAAATAATATCCAGCCAAGGGAATATTATACAGTATGGGAGGTACTTCTACCTGACAGTAGTAGTGTGTAGTTATGTCTCATCCAATTGTCCTGTTTTTCATTTAATATACTATACTGCCATAGCAAGACAGTTTCTGGACCTGAGCAAGTTTATCTCAATTTTAGATGTACCTACAGAAAACAACATTTTCTCTCTGAAGGTTAAGTAACTCTTAGACCTGCATTCACATAAATAAGAATAAAGAGAAAATGCATAAAATCACAAACTACAATATTTTTAATTCTTCAGAATAAGCAGATGTAAAGAAAAAGAAAAAATTTGTCTGTAACTCAAAATATGAGCATTGAAACATTACCCAGTGAGCATTCAACATATGTGTAAGCACCTTGTGCCTGACTTTAATAACATCACGTACATTAACGTTACTATGCATATACACTGCTATATCCAATACACAGGTAAAACAAGGGATACTAGTAATAACACAAGTATAAAATACAAATTAGGGGACACACTACAAAAGGCAGTCTCATGACAGAAATACTCCCCCAGTAGATAAGCCACCTGTGGAGTAAAAGATAAAATGCATTAGTTCTTCCTGAGCAGGCTAGCTATCAAAGAAGACAATTTCCCCCATGGTTTGTACAGTCGTTTCTGTCACTAATAATTTAACCAAGGCCAGGAAACAGAACAAATCTTTTCAGAAGTATCACATAATAACTTTGTCAGTTTATTTTGAGTTGTTTCCAGCTCATCACAATGTTATTTTTTTAAGTTTTGAGAGCTGTTAAAGATTCAGTTATTATCAAGATTTACTTCTCTAGTCCAAAGTCTGTTTGTATGATGTTTTCATTGATTTTGTTGGAATATTTATTTATTCTTTTGTTTTGCATTGAACACCAAAACACCATAGCAGCAATTTTAAGTAGTCAGAGCTTCTGGAGGAAAGACATTGTAAGAAGGAGCAAGCTATCGGAATTCCTATCTCTGTGGTGTATCATTATAAAGAAAGAAACAAATACAAGTTAGTGCCTCAGTGTGAGTGTCTTATTTTAGTGGAGAAGGGTCAAATTATAGTACCTTAAATCCTAGAGTGCCCGTAATGGTTTTGTCATCAGAAGTACCACTGAGATTTTTGGTAGAATCTATGCTGCTATGATAATCCAAATATTTGACAAGACTTCAATGCAGAAGTGAGGCAAAAAGGTGTTTATCAGGAAACAGAAGCATCAAACTCTATTCCTTCTATACTAATTTACTATTTGCCTACCGACTTTCACAAGTTTCAAAATCTTTAAATCAAAATGAAGAAAAATACATGAAAGTGTGATGAGAAAAGTGAAGCACATATTTTTTTCTCCTGAAGAATTTAGGGTGTCAAGAAGTGTCAGAAATATTTCATAAAATATTTCAGAAAAGGCAGAACAGCTTCAAGCTGAAGTACTGAGCCTCTGCAAAACAGGTATCAAAAAAGTCTTACAAATTCTGATCTCTCAATAAATGTATTTCCTTTTCTTTTAACAGATTTACACATTAGAGTTAGATCTAGGTTGATGTAAAATCCATTTAGCTGCATTGAGGTTAATGAACCGAAGATGACATACACCCATTGAGAATCAGCCTTTGTGCGTGATCAGTTACAATGCTATTTGTTTTTATTGGCTTAGCCATCGATGTGTTACTATGTGGGTCTGCAAGTTTTCTTAATCAATAGTAGTTAGCATACTTGAAAACTGTGCTTCTATGGAACTGATGCCAGAAAACGGCTCTCTTGAAACAAGATTTCTTTTGAGATGAAGGTATGTTTATATACTGCAGAAACCAGAACATTTTAAACTGAATTTTCTGCTAAATGAGTGAGTGAGCTTAAATTTATCCTCCATGAGAAACAGGAGAGAATTTGCAAAATGAGTTTATATTTCACCCCGATAAGAGGTTATCTTGGAGTAGGGGAATATTAAAGGGAAATAGTAATATCCCATACACACAAGATTAATAATATAATAATTCTACTTTATAAATAAATGCAAAACAGAATTAAAAAAGCAACGTATTATGAATAGACACCTTTGGAAATAAATTTCAGAAGACTCCAGAGAGCTTGAGAAAAAAATTAGCTTGCACAGCATTAAGTGGAAGCAGTTTCCCTAAGGGAATCAAGGAATCAGAGATATCCTGTCTTGGTTAGTCCTTGATAATTTTGCACATGTGTTTTTTTCACACTGCTGCTGATAAGCTAAGAGATGCAGTGCTGCATGGAGACAAATGCCAATATTATTTTATAGGTTGAGAATATTAAAAATGATTGATTTCATTGGAATTATATTAGCAAAATTTCACACCCTATTCAAGATGTGTAAGGCAAAATGGATTCATGGTTTGATTTCTTCCCTTCTCATGACCTCATTGTGTGGCCCTGAACAGAGACACTTGGAATTACTATTATTCAAGCATAAAACAAATCTGTTGTGATGAAACAAAACATAAACCATCTCTCTTTGCTGATGCCTATTAATAGTTTCAGTTTCTTAAATATACCTAAAATAGAGCAGGATATGTCAGCATATTTTTGTAAGTCAAAAAAAATCAAAAGATTTCTGGGTGGAAGAGTGCAGGATTCATCTCATCCAACTTCAGACATCAACAGAGAAGATGTTTATCTCTGAACTAGTCAGTGTATAGTCCATTTACAATCAGTAGAGAGATAAAAACATTTCTAAGGCATGAGTCATTGGACTTACTTCAGAAATCTACTTTTTAATGAGATATATTGCTCAGAAAAATACCTGTTTTCTTCTGTTGACTATAAAGGAAGCTTATATTGATTAACTCAGAAATACATTTTAGATATCTATGTTTGTAAAGACTGAAAATAAAGCTGTCCTTTGCAAGCGACCAAAAAAAACCCTACTAAATCACTTACAGTAAATAAGTTCTATCACCTACTTAAAGGTAGTACAGAATCAAATGAATCTTGTTGTAAGGTCTGAAAGCCATCTGGAAGTTGTATTTTCTTTCTGAGAGATTTAAAATTGTCACAGACATCATGTTTCTCCTGAAGTCTTAGAGGGTTTATATATTTTTTTTAAAAGGAATGTAACTATTTGATCAAGTCTCCTTCTCATTTCCTTTCATACCAGAAATTGATGATAGAGTTCCTTTTTAAGAGGAAATCTAGACCCAATACTCTGCTCTTAGTTTCCTAAAGTCCAAGACTGTAATAAGATCTAAATCCAGATATTCAAATCTATGTACCTGCAACCTCTTATTCTGAGAAACTGGAATACATGAAGCCAGAGATTTAAGACACTTGTTATACTTATAAATACGTAAACCATAATATTTACATCAGCTTAAATAACATTAAAATCTGCCCTTCTGAAAACTGAGCTGCAAAACTGTAAAATGGAACAAAATCCACCTAAAATACCGAAAGACAGAAAAAAATTGTTGTAAATATTATTACTGCAGTTAGCCAGTCTTCTTTTGAATATTCCACACTCTAATTCATATGAGCAATTAGTATTACTTGGATTTCTTTTCATTGGTGTAAATCAATAGCAACACAATACTTTGAGGAAACATAAAACATTGTTAGAATTGCTGTAAATTCCTTAATATTACATATTTCTTCTAGGAAATGAGAATTAATAGGATACAAATTCTTGGAAATGTGTCTGATGGGAGGATGTGTCACTTCAAGAAAATGTCATGATACATTACCATAAAGTTGAAAAGACCATTTTGACCTCTTCAGAGCAAAACCTTTAGTTATAATCTAGGAGAAATATATTCTCATAATTAAAAATAAGTTAAAACAGGACAAAAAAAATTGATTTCACAAGACACAAGAATTAAACACAAATATTTTATGAGCTTAGTCTCGCATAAAATTGGAAAGCATTGATTTTGTGTTTTGTGTATGGGAAGAAACCCCAATTCTTACTCTTTAAACAACAATAAAAGTTTCAGTTTCCTTGCTACATTGTTAAAAACACAGACCCATGGTGAATGAGAAAAAAATCACACACTGAGGAATGCAGAAGTCGTTTAAAACCATCCCCACCAAAGACTTAATTTTTATGGCCCTACTTCTTGCAAAATATTTCAATGTGATTAATTTATTTAGATGTCAAAAACTTCATATGGACAGGGATACAAGAAGTTTGTGTAAAAGACATGAAAAATGTAATGTCTACAGAAACCTAAGCATGCTGATATGTTCCTGTAATAACTGGAGAAAACCACAATATGCACAGTATATTTTCTATGAACTACTTATTTCAGCTGTATAAATATACTTCTACACCAAAATTTCTTCCCACATAATTGCATATTAGAATCATAGAATCATAGTATTGCTTGGTTGGAAAAGACCTTTGAGATCATTGAGTCCAACTATACCAGTCCACTACTAAACCATATCCCTGAGCAATTCATCTACCCGTCTTTTGAAAACCTCTCTGGGCAGCTGTTCCAGTGCTTGACAACCCTTTTGGTGAAAAAATGTTTCCTGATGTCTAGTCTGAACCTACTCTGGTGCGATTTCAGGCCATTTCTTCTTGTCCTATCACCTATCACTTGGAAGAAGAGACCAACAACCTCCTTTCAGTGATGAGGTCTGCATTCAGCCTCCATTTATCTAAGCTAAACAACCCCAGTTCCTGCTGCTGCTCCTCATAAGACTTGTTCTCCAGCCCCTTCACCAGCTTTGTTGCTCTTCTCTGGACATGCTCTAGCACCTCAAAGTCCTTCTTGTAGTGAGTGGCCCAAAACTGCGTATGATTCTCAAGGTGTGGCCTCACCAGTGCTGAGTACAGGGGCACAATCACTTCCCTTATCCTGCTGACAAAATCTATTTCTGACACAGGCCAAGATGCCATTGTCTTTCTTGGCTGCTTAGGCATATCAATGACTCATATTCAGCCGGTTGTCAACCAACACCCCCAGGTCCTTCTGCGCCAGGCAGGTCTCCAACCATTCTTTCCTAAGCCTGTAATACTGCAACAGGGTTGTTGTGTCCCAAGTGCAGGACCCGGCGCTTGGGCTTGTTGAACCTCATCCCGTTGGTTTCAGCCCATTGATCCAGCCTGTCCAGATCCTTCTGAAGAGCCTCCCCAACCTCAAAAAGATCAACACTTCCACCCAGCTTAGTATTATCCACAAATTTACTAAGGTTACACTCTCTATCCTTGTCCAGATTATCGATAGACATTGAAGAGGACTAGACCCAACACGGAATTCTAGGGAACACCACTTGTGACCGGCTTCCAACTGGATTTAACTCCATTTACCACTACTCTTTGGGCCTGGCCATCCAGCTCCTTTTTTACCCATCATAGGGTGTGCCTGTCCCAGACGATGGCAGCCAGTTTCTCAAGAAGAATACTGTGAGAAACAGTGTCAAAGACTTTACTAAAGTCAGCTACACTATGTCCACAACCTTTCCCTTGTTTATTAAGAGGGTAACCTTGTCATAGAAGGAGATCAACTTAGTTTGTTAGGACCTGCCTTTCATAAATTCATGCTGACTGGGCCTGATAACCTGCTTTTTTTGTGTGTGCTATGTGATAGCATTCAAGATGACCTGGTCCATGATATTTCCTGACACCAAGGTCAGACTGATAGGCCTGTAGTTCTCCAGCTCCTCCCTCTAACCTTTCTTGTAAATGGGCATAACATTTGTCAGCCTCGTGTATTGTTAGTCGGGAAACAGTACAACATATGTTTCGTCATAATCTTTCAAAGAGGCATTGGTATTGACCAGAAAGATTCAAAATAACTGAATGTGAGTAAACTTCAGAATGGGAATATTTACACGTAGCAAGCTTTGACTCTGATCCAGCCCTATATAAGTGAAGTTAAGGATTGCCAGGCACACAGTAAATACAAAAGCACAGGAATCTGTCTCACACTCCCCTTCCTGTAGCTTGTTATCAGAGATCTTAAGAACACAGAACCAGTTTTGTCATTGACTTATCTGGGACTGAATTTCTGTTCTGAAATTTCAAAGCGTTAATAATATATCAAAGTATGAACAGGCTGAAGAGACATTACCTTCACCTGCTTGCCATCGTGTAAGACCATATTTCACTTCAATTCAAATATCCGCCTGTGTAAAGAGGGACTTCCCACTGAAAAGCAGCAAAACCATACAGCAGTATCAGTATATTTTTTAATGAGACCAGATAGGAAAAAATACTTGGAAGAGGACAAATCAGGGTACCACTTTCCTGAGCTTGTGGCAGGAGCTAGAGGGGCACTGACGAGAGCCTTGGTTTTCTTTGACCGCAGCCCGATTAAGCTTAATCAGCCCTAGGTGCATATTTCTTTGATTTTACCTTTTAGCAGCCTCCTGAAAAGTCCTCAGTGATATTAAATTTACAGAAGCTGTTTGCTGAAGCTGCAAGTACTACACATGTATTTCATTCTGCTTGCACTTCTCTCTACTATAAGAATATTAGTATAATGATGAAGAAGGGAGGTAATTCTTGTTATAAATTGACTGCAGGCAGATTTATTTCCTATTTCAAATGTGATAGTATGTTTAAGATGTATTGTCCCAACTTGGGTTACTTTGTGTTCCTGCGATGTAGCAAACAATTTAAAAATGGTATGCATATACATGAAGAGAAACAGAATAATACTTGTGTGCTGCCTATAATAATTATTTCATTGTATAACAACTGCAAATGTAATTTTAGAATCTTGAACAAATACTGAAGATTTTTTTTGTGTTTTTATGAGATTTTTTAAAGTTTTAATATGCCAATTTCTCTTTACAAATGTATTTATATAACCCTAGTAAATGTAGTTAATGATAATAAAATAACAAATATCATTCTCGTCAAGCAAAAGAAGCTGAAATGACCTAGTTACATGAATCCCTTCCTTTTTGCATCCTGACAAGGATCTACAGGCCCTAAAGGAACCTGGATTGAGCATTTTCTTCCCTAGAGAAAAATTATTAACACTAATCCTTGTCTTTGAACACAGCAACCTTTTGATTGGTGTAATTGAGCTACATTACCTCACTTTTCTACTTCTGTCACAGCATCCTATAGATGTAGCACAACTGAATTCATGAGCCTCATACAGAAAGGGTCAGAGCATTAATATGTTAATGGTATGCTGGCTTGCAAATTATGGGTTTTTTTTAATAAAGTCTCCATTAATTACATTGCAAGGTTTAGAAGCCAGACTGAATTTTACTCCTGTAAATTTGCAATGCTAAGTGTTCTTAAGTAGATAAAATGAGAGAATTCGATAAGAATTTGGTTAAAGTGTTTGTATCTGATTTTTAAAAATTACATCTGCTTTTACAGATGCCAAATTGCATATGCATAACTAGCTGTTACTTGCCTGAACATGAAAAGTGAAACATGCTTTCTTCTAGGCCATATCACATGTTCAAAAGTACAATCAAAAAGAATAAAAATAGGAAGAACTTAAACTCTCTATCACTTTCCAACCTGGATTTGTGTGTTATAAGCCAATCCACTCGAAACTACTCATCAGTACTTTTAAGTCACTTTAGAGTGTGACCAAAACCAGAAAAAAATACTGTGTTGTATGTCCACTGCACTGATGGGATATGGCAAGAAGCTACTATAGCTGTTTCTCAATATCTTATTAAAATAAAAATAAAGCCATAAAAACCCCACAAAGACCCTTGATACTATTCAAACTCTTCCTAATCTGATAATATCCTACAGGCACTTAAGAACTCTGATTTGAAGTAAATGCTGAAGTTACATTTGTTGCATTAGTTCAATCTCCATCAGTCTGGAGACCCCCAATTGCCATGTCAGCCAGCTTTGAGGAGATTTTTATACCATGGAAATCTCAGTTGAAGGTAAGGGTCAATGTCAGGTTGCACAGGGTTTTGAGCAACCTGATCTTGTGTAAGATGTCCCTGCCCACAAGCAGGAGGGTTGGGACGAAATGATCTTTAAAGGTGCCTTCCAACTTAAACCATTCTGCAATTTTACGAAACAAAAATGCTTGGGGGAAATGACCTAAGCTGAGAAAAAAAAAAAGTGCAGGAAATTTGAAGTAGGGAGATTCCCACCAATCTATTCTGAAAATGTCAAAAATACTTCTAATATAAGGTGGATTCACTCTGGGTCACATACTTAAGGAATGTGAAACTTCGCTGCTTAGATTCTGTCCACACACACTCTTGATATAGAAAATAACTTTGCAATTGCGGTACAAAAGGCATTTTTAAAAACATTTACCTTTTTCCAAGTAAGTCTTCTCTTTTCATCACTGTTTTTTTTTAAATTAACATTGAAGGTAACATCCAGGAAAGGGAAAAGAGGAAAGTTGCAGTTGCTTCTAGGCTTGTCTCTCATGAAAGGAACAAGGTAGCATCTCTGTGTTTAGAATCAGGCAACTTTGAACTCAGTTTAACTGTGTTTTTCAAGTGATGCAGATAATACAATATTATATTCCTGAAAGCCAAGAGGGACAGTCTAATGCTTCCTGGCAACATCTGAACTACAGATCTCTCTCTGTTAAACCCAGCAGAACTCTACTGTGATCTGAGATAGGACAGATTGCATGGGGTTGATCTCATTCTAAGTTTAAAGATCTGCAGTGTGGGCACCTAAGCCAGTTACCTGTGCACCCTATAGTGTCAATTAAGAGAAACAGGCATCTTTAGGGAACAATTAGTTGGTTCTGGCTGAGTTTCTGGTTTACGAGGAGATACATTGTATCTGTTACAGATGCCTGAATTTGATCAGACTGCTTCCACTCCTTGATTTTCCTTGTATGCGGATCTTTTCCAATGTTTTACCCGAATTTTCTGTTTAGATTCTCTGCACAACAGACAAAAAATACGTAATTTTGAGTGCTACCAAGATGCTGCTGGTTTGCACAAGGTCAGGCTAGCTGTTTTCAATATTCAATTGGAGAGGAGATAACAAATGTACTATGTCCAACTCAAAGATTTTAGTTTATGTTCAAATAGCTTGGAAGACTGGAAAAGAAATATCTTCTGATTTTGGCTTGTGTGGGAATAAGATTATATTTATGTGCAACATATAGTTCCACAGGGATTCAGTTGTTGTTCACTTCTTTAGGTCACAGAATATAAATAATATTACTGTAAGACCTATAGGTCTGCTGTTACAACTATATACTTCTATATCAACAAAGTCTGAAATATTAAATCAATCATTTCATTCAGTCTTTAAAATAGTGAAAGCCTTACTTTTACTGTATGTCCCTGTTCTGTTGTGTTTTCATAATAATAGTGTTCCTACTCTTCTGAAGAATTTACAAAAGGTTCTTGTAATCTGCAGGGTTGTATCCTGGGGTTGGTAATAAGGCAAAGACTGAATACAAGTTGGTGTATAAAATTTATAGCTGATCCTCAGAGATGCCTTTGAGCTACTATTTCTGAGGCTCAAAAGAGTCCAAATCTCTTCCGTGCATGAGTCTGAAAAGAAATTTTGTTTCTTTTTGCCTTTGTTTCTCTCCCCAACTTTCATCTAGCTAATGTGTAAAAACTGAAACTCCAGAATTGCCTATGACTGTTCATGTAGTGCCTGGCACAAGACCTGAACCCTTATTTGTGACCTCTACTGAACTAGTAACAGTATTTCTGGAGATCTATTAAAGTACATGCCACCGAATGGCAATGAGGTATTAGTGAATGTTAACTCATGATGTCATGTATATTCTTACGAGTTCTACAACAACTGCAATTGAAGTCTGCTGTTATACCAAACACTAATTACAAAAGTCTCCTCTTTCTGCTATGATATTTGAGCAATAATGGGAGATGGTAAAAGTGGTTTTCACCCACACTCAGTCACCCTGGCCTTCTCCAAGTGATTTGCCAGCTGTTTTTATAGCAACTGTTACCTTCGTACGATAGAGTCCATGACAAGGATAAATCTTTAAAAAAAAAACCTGAGAGGCCTCTTTCAGGGGTGATAACCTCCAGAGGAAGAGCCAAATGTGGGAACTTCTGCAGTCAACCCAGGCAAAGCTATTATGAACCCACAGTGTCAAAAAAGACTTTTCTCACCAGTGGCACATATTTCAATAAATGATTTTCTGCTCTGCATAGCCTTTAAAAAGTATATAAAAACCAATAGCCAATGACTTTTTATCAGGTGCTGATCTACACTGGTGGTTTTAGTGGTCTTACTGATTTGCAGTGTCAGCTGTTAAGCAAAAGCCATACCTGATAAGTGGGTTGTTTTCATACCACAGCTATAGGCTGAGATGTATCAGGCTGTCCCACTATTCCAGCTTCACTATGATTGCAACAGGTTTGATTCAAGGTATTGTGCAAAAGGAAGTGTATCCTATTTGTCCATGTAACGACCACATCCTACCACCACAACACCTGGCCCGTAGTGCAGTAGTGAACAAGAGATTACTTATATTAGAACAGACACAAAAACCTGAATGGTGCTATTTATTAAGATAAAATGCTTGGAAGAAGCAAGCATTTATGTGTTATATGTAGAAAATATATTCTAGATTTGAGAACACAGGATGATTAAGACATGGATCTGTAATTGATAGGACAAATATAGAGTTGGATATAAAGATAACTGCAAGTTTAAAGGTGATGCAATAAGTCAGATGCTCTCTGGTGTAAAATATGTGTTGGTGCCATCCTCATGTACTGATCAAAATGCCTAACATAATGTAGGGTTGCAGAATGAAGCACAATGCACTCGAAAAGGATTGCAAGTCTCAGCTGAACTAGTGTGTTTCATGTGAAACATTTAGTTTGGAAATATATATGAGTCCCACTCTGCACACTTGGTGTCAGCAGTCCTTATGCACTTGAATAACCATAATGACAACATGTCTACTTCTGTGGATATCTTTTACATGAGCAAAGGCTTAACAAAGCCATTTATATGAATATTTTCATAGGGTTACCCCACAGTTTGGGGCCCACAGTGTGGGGCCCTAGCATCTATAGTTTCAAACTACCATTTAATTTCAATACATCATGTGTCAGCCCTTGTTTGTCTAAACACTTCATTCAAGAAAACACATTGGTGTTTTTAGTCAATTATCTACTCCATTTGTTTTCTTAGCTGCATGTGTTTTTGAATAGTTATCTCAGCTTGGTGTTGTGGTTCTGTGAGGTGTGTCCAACACTTGGAGTACAGAATTTCTCATCTTAGTGAAGGAGAGGAAAAATAGATGAAATCAGCAGGAATGAACTTCACATCCTTCTGCTGCATACAACATGCATGTTTGGGTCTGAGTCTTCAGTTCTTTCACATTAAAAATCTTTTGCTGAATCTAAAAGCCCTTTAGGATGAGACCCTTAATGGCTGTGTAGGTGTACTTAAAACAGCTAGGTGCTTAGGGATTTCTGACTGGAATTGACATGACTCATGTAATTCAGTGAGAAGTCAGAGCTTTGTCTGGGAATAGAAGTTCTTCTATCTTAAAGTCAGAAACAGATTTTCATAAGTTCTTAGAAAACAGGGCTGAACGGATTTCTTGTGCCATATAGTCCATCAGTTTTCACTAGTGCTGATTTATTTCCCCTCAATGTTAGCAAGAGTAGAACTACAGGCAGATGGAGGTCAGCCCTAAGATTTAAGTTTCCGCAGGACTCTCTTATCCTTCTTGCAGAAATTGGCTCTGAAGTGCCACAAAACACAGGGGTCCTTGTCCTTTCCACTGTTCAGCAGGCTCCAAGGAGAGAACATTACATCCTCTTCACTCATGATCTCAGGATGGATTTGAACTGCAGCTGCAGAGGTGAAAGGGCTTGACAAGGCATGCTGCTGCCTTCCCCTAAACAGCTGGAATCGCATCAAAATCTTTTATTTTATGCATCTCTCCTGCATTTTATTCTGGAGGAAAATAATTTGCTGTCTAGTGAGCTGAAAGTTTTTTCAAGATAATAGCAAAGTATCTCTAATTCAAGCCGACTGAACTAATTGGACAAAAAAGGATGCCAACAGCCCAGTCTACGAGACTGTATTTAAAACTATTGTTAGCAATCAATAAATCCTGCTGGATTGTTTGATTTCATTAAAGATGTATTTGTTACTAAGCAGCTGGCACCCAAACAGCTGCTTTAAATAGAGAGAGATTTTCCTGTTCTATTTTATGATGTTCTTCATTATTTTATTAGCACATTTTCAGAGACAATGACTACTGAATAGGATCAAAATGCAGATAAGCCTATCAAATACTCGTCTGAGCATGTGATGGGTCAGGGGAATGCATAGGAGAAATGACAGCTTTCTTTCCTTTCTGCTATTCCTGAACATTGTCTTTCAGGCTTTCAACAGTCAGTCGTGAGTATAATACCAAGCTTGAGACTGGTCAAATGATTAAATAATAAACTAAAGACATCCTGCCTTCTTTTCAAATCCCTGAATTTGGTTTTCGGAGAATACTGACCAGAACATTCATATCCAACGAAAAGAGTGGTCACAAAATGAGGATTCCCCAGTGTTATGAAAGGGCTGCATAGTGGAGTCAGTTCCTTTTAAAGAACATTTTAAAGTATGTTTATACTAAACCCTACCCAGATCATATCTCTACCTCATTATGTAACATATATGATGAAGATAATAATTTTTGTGTCACATTTTGGTATCAAACCAGGTAGTCTTTCTTTGTAGCTAGGCTGTCACCAAGTAAGAACATTACAATTACAGCATCGACAACTTTTAGAAAACAGTGCAAAACCAGATAATAAAATAGTTGCAAATTTGAAATCAATCTCAAGATCATTGGGACAGCAGGTCACTAGACAGACAGATCCCAGGTGACAGTAGCTAAACCAGATTTCCAGGGAGAAATATGGAAGCAAGATAAACTTAAATTTTCTTAATCTCCACTTAGATTTAGTCACAGTGTGATCATTGTGATGCTCTCAGTTCTGTACTCACATCTTCAAGTAGAAGGATAGTAAGCAGAAAAGCCACGGTGGAACTCCTCACCACTTCTGCAGCCTATCGACATTCCTTGGGCTTAGAAAGGTATGTTTTTATCTCTTCCTCCCCTTCCAGTAAAGTTGGGCTTTGGTACTACAATTTTTGCAGCAGCACCGTCGACACAACAAGGGAGAAAGTTATCCTTTGTTGTCATTATTACTAACTGTTGCAGAAGCTTTTGTTTCAAATTCAGAAACCTTCGCTCTTCATCAGAGTAAGCCTGGAGAATAAGTTCAGATCTCAGAGTCAGTATAAAGTCATAGTCATGGCATTCAGAGTATAGCTTAAGATGGAGGAAGCATTTTTTTAAAACCATTGGTATTTATGGTACGTTTCTGTTGCAGAAATTGTATAAAGAAAAACTCAGAATGTTTTAACTAACAAAGTAATAGAAAAAAAAGAAAAAAATGCAAAAAATACCTAACCAGAGGCAAAACTGACAGAATTCAAACCTCTGCTGAAACAATTACAATACACTTTTGCACAGTCCCAATGATATGATTAAGTCCATATTAAATACATGGTTCAGGTGATATTCACTGTCATGGATTAGCACTTTCCTTAAGCTGTAAGGCACTTGGATCAAGGGGTTTCATTTCATGCTTGTTCTATGACTGGTCCTAGAAACTGAATTCTCAAACTAAATGCAAATTAGACTGATCTCTCCTTAAAAAAGAAAAGGACTCAACTACATTGATACTGACTTATTTTAACCTCCCTTTGAATTTTATGAGGCAGATCCTTGGCTAACGTCATTAGAACTGCGCTGAAGTACACAACCCCAATTCAAATAAAATTCAAAAGCCTAATTACTGAAACATCACAATTTATTCTTGCAACATTTCAGACTCTTTGACAATCAGGTAGTGGCAAGAATCTCCTTAGAAGAAGGCTTGTCTGTCAGTCCTGTTTATCCAAAGAAGTTTGGATAAACACAGAAACTATTTAGACTCATATTGTGAACATTTTGAAGTCTACCCAACATTAATTATCTGTCGCATCTCAACTTACGACCATGTAGGTTCTTTGCAGCCAGCCACAAGAAAAAGGAAGCAGTAGGTATTTTTTTAATACCCATATATTCCTCAGTAGTTTGAAGAAATAATAATCCTATTTTAGACAGGGAGAATGTTTCAATGGAACCTTAGATTTATCCTGACATCTTAGGCCCTGCTGTTTTGACCCTCCCCTCTCCCTCTGCTCTCTACAGAATTTGTATGCAAAACCCACAAAAAGATTTTGGAACAGGCCATACATCCAAGAGCTTTTGACAAGGAACAAGGACTACTTAAAAGAAAAAGGTCTTCTGAGCAGCTTTTCTTTTCTTCTGTTCCTTTTTTCCCCCAATTTCGTACACCTCTTAACGACTTCACTGGTACTTTAGCCTGTGTGGGCTTTGTCCAGCACAATAAATGACAGTGTGAAAACTCTCTGTGTTTAACACAGTGTCGGAAGGGAGAGACTGTGCATGCCAAAAAAATAGCCTGTCTTGCTTAGGAGGCAAGTGCTATGTCCAGTCGTTATTAGTTACTGTTACAAACTGAGGACAACATCTTTTCATGATAAAACACATATATTGCATAAAATTTTTGGCCAGATGCTTTTAAGCGAAGCCATCAATAATATTTTTTCCCACTGAAACATGAGCTAGAATGACTTTTGAACAAGAATTGAAATAATAGCTATTCAGATATCTACATAGATTAAGTAGGGCATGAGGAATTAAGACGGAGCATCTGCCCACATCAGTTTCAGACAACTGAATGTTACATGTAGGGCTTAATCCTTCAATATCCCACTTGTTGCTTACAATGTGCAGCAGAAAGGTTAGTAGATGTGTCTAAAAAGATCAGACTACATATGTATATATGTCTGCTGCCACAGCTTGGTAAATCATCAGATGACAATGCCAAAACTGAAGGAGTTTTCATGTATCATGTTTCATTCCTGACTGGCTTGGATTAGAGCTGAGTCTCTTCTACAGCCTCCCAAAACCCTCAGTACTTCAACTACCGCATAATACCCTAATAGCTAAAATAAATTACACTCTAGGAGTCTAGCCCAACACAAAGCAGCGAGAAACTCAAGCAGGCATAAAAGTGAGGTGAAGTCATCTTTGTACATAAATTATGTACCAAGTTTGCAGGTTATGCTTTTTCTGAAACTTAAAATCTTTTGTAAGTGTCTAGGAGTGGGCTGACAGACTGCCAAGCTTGTTGAAAAGTGACCATCTGAAATTCTTATTGATACGGGCTCCTACATTGCTCTGTAGTAAACCCTGTTGGTTCAGTTTACCTGGCTTAAAGGTGACATAAAAGTCTCTACACACAAAAATTCTTCTTTTGAAAAGACAGACTCATGGTTAAGTAGTCATATAGCTTAACGTGTTAATGTGTGTCAGCTCAGCTGAGCCATGTGCATGACATTAACATTTGGATATGGGTATGGACTTAGACACTATTACATTATCACATCTCAAGTGCACCTCTCATTCGCTTGCATTTGGTGTGGTCTACCCATGTTCAAGGGTAGTTCTGACAATTGAGGATTGCAGTAATTTGTTACATAATAGAAATGTTAGTGAGTCTACATTCCAACTTAAATGGTGTTACTTCCGCTGACTGCATTCAGCCAATGAAGGACCTCTGTTATTTTAGTTTAAAGGTCACATTTGTCAATGTAAATTAACCCTGTTATATTAAAGATTTAAGCTCTGTCAACAACAATCAGACTTTCATAAGGGAAAAATGGTCCGTCCTGCTTTTGTTACCACTTAGCTACATCATTTTCAACTTGGAGTTTTCTTGAGAGATATGTCATTTTCTGATTAGTGTTACACTGACATGCTTTCTTGTTTGACTACATGTGTTACAACAGTTGTATGGAGTCCTCTGCAAGGATATGTGTCCAGAGCACTGTCAGAATAGTAAAGGGACTGAGGATATTACCACCCTCTGCCTCAGTGATGGCAGAATAACTGCATGTTTTGTTGAACACAAATAGTTTTAGCAAAGTGGTCTGGCTAGAAGAAGATCAACACTCTTCTAAGAGAAATTCTTAAGCAAACACAGTATTTTTGACAGGCCTATTAAGGTTCCAAGTAAGCATGTCTTTCAAATGAGACAAAAGAAAGCTTTAGTCACGGAAATGAGTTACACTGAGATAACAGAATGAAAATACAGGCTCAGTTTTCCACGTGCAAAAGCTGTGTAGCTAATTAGCTATGTTGAAGGTAACGGAGACCAGGCTACAATACTCTGCCTCTTCACAGGATCCCATGCTAACCAGCTTTTGGGTGTCTTAAAGCTAGAACACTGTCTGCAGTACCTTAGGACAGCCTGTCTTCACTGAAATAGTAAGAGGAAAAAGATGAAGTATAACAAATTCATAGGATAATATACAACTCACCTGTGCACGTCAGGCCAGCCACAAATATAACTGTGAAACTCACTGTTCTATAAAGTCCTGTAGATCTAATCTCCCCCTCCAACACACTTTAACCCATTTCCCAGATACACAGATTTAAATAAAACTTCAGTGCTTCCTGCACACGTTTCACAAAAGCCTCATCAGTCCTACAGAATTTTGTAGGCAAAGAAAGAACAATTAGAAGGAGTCTTTAAAATCATCCTTTTCATTATACTTTGTTGAACCTTTTTTTTTCCTAATTTCCTTGATGATGTGTTGCATTGAGCTGTCACTTTGGGGTTTATCAGTCACGTCTGCCAATGTAATACAGTATGACTGACACAACATGTGACATGTCATCATGAAATGCATCATTTACAAACTCTGGCAAACATTGAAGAGGAAGGATTGCAGTAAAAAGGCTGACTGTTTTCTGTATTTCTTTTTTACTCTCTTTCTTTCTTTCTTTGTCTCCCTTCTTTACCCCTTTGTCTGTCTTCCTTCCTTCCTTCCTTCCTTCCTTCCTTCCTTCCTTCCTTCCTTCCTTCCTTCCTTCCTTCCTTCCTTCCTTCCTTCCTTCCTTCCTTCCTTCCTTCCTTCCTTCCTTCCTTCCTTCCTTCCTTCCTTCCTTCCTTCCTTCCTTCCTTCCTTCCTTCCTTCCTTCCTTCCTTCCTTCCTTCCTTCCTTCCTTCCTTCCTTCCTTCCTTCCTTCCTTCCTTCCTTCCTTCCTTCCTTCCTTCCTTCCTTCCTTCCTTCCTTCCTTTTCTCTCCCATTCTTCTCTTCATTTCTTTCTCTCCCTTTTCCTCAATAAGCAGAAACATTTATTTCAATGATGCAGGCATAACTAGTAATAACATATAGAGTTATATTCTGAATGAAAGTACTTGCTAGTCCTTTATTAACTGTGGGAGAAACTGTGACTTGATAAACAGATCCAGTAAATCAACAGGGTAAGAAGTTAATTTCCATCAGTGACCTGAAAATATCCTATGCTTTTAAATCTGCAATTAAGAAGTTGGAAAAAAATATTGTTTGTTGTCATAATTGGCTGTGGATATTCTATATAAGAAAATTCTAGCTCTAGTGGAATTGCTAATGCAGACAAAGAAAAAACTTCTCATTTTAACAATCATCTCATCCTGATGTCAGGGTAGAAGTGTAATAACAGCCAGAGAAGCACCCAAGTGTGAGACTGACATCAGCTTCTTTAGGCTGATGAAAATCAAGACAGTTTTCTCTTGTTTTTGACAATCCTGGAAAAGCTGTTTGCAAGAGCTGGTGGAGGCTTACCAGGAGGAATCCATATTTCACTGTCTTGGATGTAAGTTGTTGTAACACACAGCAAAGTGCATTTGTAATGACAAATGTATAAATAACTCAGAAAATAGCAGGCAGGCAGACTTACATAATTTGATTAACTTGGAGAAGTTAATAAGCTTTTTTTCTGAATGCCTTACAAGACTGGGTGTATTGCGCTTCAATGATAGTAGCGTCTCAGAACTACCCAGCATTATTCAAGTAATCCCTCCTGGCCCAATATTGGCTAGTTTTGAGCTGAAATCTTGGCCATAATGCAGGACTGTTCCTTGCATTCCTTTATATGCCTCTGCTCTTTGAAGCTCACTACAAGTTCTTCATTAATGGAAGGTGCTATCAAATACCCTAAAGTAAGCGGTGTGTGCATAAAGCTCATGATGAATGCCTGATAATTTGTGTTTGTTATTAAAATAATTGCAAATTTTGCATACTTTGTATGTATTTACCCTTATGCCTGGATATTATTTGCTTCTTTGTTTCACCAAACATCTAAGACAAGCATATTATTCAAGTATTTGTTCACTCTTGAGTGTGTTGTCCTAAGAAAATGTTCCTGAATGATCTTTTCTACTTACTTTGGCAGAATGTTACCAGTCTATACTAAAGTTCAAGCTCTGAAGGTAAAACATTTTTTTTTTTATTTTTTAGGTCTATGATGCAAAATTCAGAGAGTGATACCTGAAAGTAGCTCTTCTCTGAACAGCAGCTTTTTCTGCAATATATCCTTTTTTCTATTCTTATGCGTGATGTCATATTTAAAAGAAAAAAAAGAAGAAAAACCAAGAAATAAAGGTTTACTTTGTAGCTAACTGTAAGGATGAGAGACACCCTGAAGTTTAACTGACTTTGTCCATTGCTGTGTAAACCACATCTTGCAGGTTTGCATAACAAATTCTTCTCAAGAGGTTCGTGGGAAAGGTATGAGGAGGGTTGCACACTGTCTGGTAGAGGAAGGATATTCAGTTCTGCTGTTCTTGCATACTTGTACTTTTATCACTTCCTATCATCGCACTTGTCGTTAACCTCAAACGTAGAACAGACTGCTGAAAGTGCTGTTATGAGGCACTTACAGGGCATTGCAAAATTGGTTAGAACCAGAAACCAGTGCAGCAGTTAACAGCTGTGTTACCAGCCAGTGATACTCAGCAACCATAAATTAGCCTACTATTCCTTACTGCCCAGGAGGGTATTGGAAAATGCATAATAGCATTTAGGCTCTTAATCTGAGGTTTAGTGAGCACCTCTATGTTGTTGCTGTAAAAGAACTTCTGGAGCTTACTTTAGCAGCAGTCTAGAGCACTTGCAGCTTTTTCTAAATGCAGTGGAGAGCAAAAGTCACCCAATACCTGTGAGAATTGTCCTATCTATTTTAGTGCTGCCTAGGAGTGCAATCAGTGAGGGAGAGGGCAGGTAAAAAGGTTTAAAAGAAAGGTCTGTGTAGAGGGATCAGTTTCAGTGGATTCAAAGTAAAAAAAAAAAAGGAAGGCAGAGAATTGAGTTATATGGGGAACAGCATTTGGGTGTTGCAGCTATCTCCAGCCTGAAGGACGTAGTGATCCTGAATGCAAAACCATCGCACATCAGAGACTCAGAGATCCTCGATAGTCAGCTTGAGCATGCCTAGGCACATGCAGTCTGGTCACGGGTCTGACTGTGTGGCACAAATCCCTTGACTGCAGGGCAAACTCAGCCCACGTGGTGTCACAGAGAAGCCTGCAGGCACCTCCCACCCAGTACCAGTGGCCTTGCCTTTATCTAACAGTGCAGTCAAGAAGTTCTCATGAGAACATCCTTTCTATTTGACTATAGTAATTACAAATAGAGCTGTTTCTTTGTAAGAAAATCCTATAATATCTTGAAAGACTGAAGCCAGAGAATCTCTGCTATGGATGGGTTCTGTACAACGTGTTGCATGTGGATCAGAGTCTTGTTTAATGCTACACTGCTCAGGATTCACAGCACCTAAAGGGACGTAATATTATCTATGCTGTTCTCTCCTTATAGTGTTAGCCATAATAAATAGCATTTAAAAATGTGTTTTACAGAATCTGGGTTCCTTTACTACATAATGCATGTGCAAAACACAACACAGTTTGCTAACATGGCCCAGTAGGCTGGGGACAAGCTAAAAGATGCCAGTGTTAGCCCCTCATTCAGGCAATAAGGAAGATGAAAATGGGAAAAAAGATTCTAAATATCCTCCTGCAAAGTCATAAACTAATGAGTGCTATTCTAACCATGAGCCCTAAAAAATCCTCTCCCTCTTCTGAGATGGAAGATGTCAAGCTCAGGCCTTGTCCTTTCATGTAAAGTGCCACTCTAGATCAACCAAAGATCAACTTTAGTTCCCCATCAGACACCTCACCAGGCTGTATTGGTTCTATGGGCCCTACTGTACAAGTAATATGATGCAAGATGTCAGAAAAGGTAATGTGTTGGATTTGCCCTGAAATAGCAACTCAGCATCTGATTTCTAATTTCATGTACAGGAATAAAATCAGGAGGGGGGATCAGTGCTGTTTGACTGCTATTTCAACAATCATATGTGTATGAAAATAATTACCTTTAGATGAAAGAATGGTGAATGCATTAAGCCAACATAGATGACTCATAAATATTCCATTGTCATTAATGCACAGAGTGGTTAACTAGAGAAATAAAGAATTAAAAGGTTGGACCTCTCATTAATACTAATCTTGTCTGTATGTTTCTATATTTTACAGCTACCTAGAATTCTTGCATATAATTAATTTACAGTGTGGGCTAAGTAATGCCTACTATAACAAAGATTTTGGCATAATCATATACCCTTGAAAGCTTATTTTTGGACTAAACCATTCCAACATTTTTCTTAGATCTACTGTTGATTTATGTTTCAAGGAGACAGGCTAAAATCTGTGTAAGTTATTGTATTTTCAGTTCCTTGGTCATTCAAAAAAATCCATCACGGCTCACACGAACATCCTACAGTGTTTTAGATCATCCTAAAATTATAATTTTTCAGGATTCCTGTTGGTTTCCATAATAGTATTTCTAGTTGAAACAAAAAGTCTGTTCAGCCTTGAACAGAATGGTTCTGTTAAATATGGGGTATTTTTTAACAAAATTCAAAGATCTTAGGAAATGAAAACCTACCTTCATAACGGGATTCAACTACTAGTCATAAAATCCTGAAAGGATTACCCCTAAGCCAATGAGGTAAGTCCTGAAGAGTTATTTTGTGGTGTGGGAGACCCACATTTCAAACCTTTATTTGCATGACACAGCACAGAGTTTTCAGTTCTTGAGTGTTCTGAGTGGCACAAGATTACTTCTGTCTGACTTAAATATTCATTGAGCAACCTTTGGGGAGGCATTTTCTGCACTCAGCTGTTATGGATGATGAATGATTGTGTTCCTGATGGTGGGTTGCTGCCACCAAAACTCTTCTGATTCTATTGCTAGTTTAGTCCCACCTAGCTCTAGCACTTCTGTACCATGTTGAGTTGTGCTTGGTGTATATTAGTTACGTAGTATAGTATTTAAGTACCAGACCCGTCCCCACTGTCTCGAGACACATGCATGTAAGCACATATAATTTCCCTTTCCACTGCAATTAGATCTGTCCAATGTCATGTCTTCTGTTCCTTCTTGAAGTTAGCCTTGAAAAGACTCCAATTGAGAAACATTTAAGAAAGCTTCTTTCAATGTTTCTGATACTTTATCCTTCTTCTCCCTTTGTGGCCAAAAAACACTCATGAAATTTAACCTCAATTCACACACCTTTTCCATTTCTTGTAATACATTTTTTCACTGGCTAAATGACTAAGTGGCTAAAGGAGAGATAGGTGGTAGGACAGGTTGCCTGAAGAGACTATGCAGGCTTCATCCTTGGAAATTTTCAAGACATAACTGGACAAAGCCCTGAGCAACCTCGTCTCATGGCTGACTCTTCTCTGAGCAGCAGGTTAGACTAGAGACCTCCTGAGGTCCAAGCCAGTCTAGATTATCCTGTGACCCCAAGTTCTTGTCTAGACGTTCAGTTCCCCCTTATCCCCTTGACTTAATTGGCAACGGCACATTCTCAGCATTACTGTGAGGAGAGACTAGAAACAGATTCATGAAATCAGGTCTTGCACTAGTGTAAAGTGACAAACTGTTGCACAAGAGGCAGCATTACCCAGAGACTAAGACATTATGTCAGGCCTCAAAAAGTCTAGGCACCCCGTGTGAAAGGCTCTTTTATCTTCTATGCTCACCTGTTTTTCTCTCTTTTTTTTCCTCCCATATATTTCAACAGGGAGATTCTTTGGAGAATAACTGCCTCATGACACTTACAGTGTATAATAAAGTTAGATTTCAATTTCACTTGGGACTTCATGGCTTAGAGATTAGGTAAATATTAACAATTCAGTACTTTCAGTGGATCTATGCCAGTTAACACTCTTTTACGGAATAGTGAAAGCCAGAATTACCATGTACTCTCTAATACGTACTCTGACCTCCAAATAAAAATTACACTCTACTTAAGGCAGTGCAAATCATTACTACAGCATTGAGGTCCTGAATTAATATATTCTGTATTACTTCCAAATATTATTTCCACCTTAAGATGCCTAAGAACATGTCACAAAAGTAAACACAAATATTAACATTAATGAACATAAATGTCCTATCCTTCACTCTCAGATAGTTGGTATCTATGAGTATATTAGAAAAAATGGATTTAGATTTTATAGAGAAATTATTTGCACTGTCTCTTCTCTCTTGCAACCTATGATAGGACTAGATGTAATGGCAGGAAGGTGTGCCAAGGGAGGTCTAGACTGGATATTAGGAAGAGTTTCTTCACCCAGTGGGTGGTGGAGCACAAGAACAGCTCCCCAGGGAAGTAGTCATGACACTGAATCTGCAAGTATTCATAGAATCATAGAATCTTCGGATTGGAAAAGACCTTGAAGATCATCAAGTCCAAATGTACACATCTTCTGATAAACCATGTCCTTCAAAAACTCATGTACCCATTTTTAAACAACTCAGGGACAACGACTCAACCACCTCCCTGGGCAGCATGTTCCAGTGCCTGACTACCCTTTCAGTAAGGAAATTCTTCCTAATATCCAGTCTGAACCTCCCCTGGCACAACTCTTGGCCATTTCCTCTTGTTCTATCACCTCTCACTTATGAGAAGAGATCAACACTCCCTCTGCCACAGCCTCCTTTCAGGCAGCTGTAGACAGCGATGATGTCTCCCTTCAGCCTCCTCTTCTCCAAGCTAAACAATCCCAGTTCCCTCAGCTGCTCCTTGTAGGACTAGTTCTCCTGCCACTTCACCATCTTCAAGAAGAATTTGGACAATGTCCTCAGTCACATGTTGTGAATGTTGGGAGTGTCCTGTGTCGGGATAGGAGTTAGACTCGATGATCATTTTGGGTACCTTCCAGCTCAGGTGATTCTATGATGAAATATTTGCCTGCAAAAAATATATGCAAGTGCATGGACTGTCCATCAGCATTTATGGCCCTCCATCAAAACTAATGATTCCACATGCAAAGGAGAGTGATAATGGGAAAAGTGGGACTGCTATAGGAATATGTACCTACAGAGTTTACTTCTGAAAAATTGTGCTACCTGGCAGGAGAGGTGGATGGCTCACACTGCAGAAAGGTGAGGCTTGAAATTATTAAATGAGTTAGCTTATCACTCACCCTGCCAGACTGCCAATGCTATAAAATCCTCTATGAATGTGGCTTATAATAAAGTATGTAACATAGTTCTGTCAAAAGAGGAACATTCCTCCTGTATATTTGCCCTTAGAAAGCAACCCAGACCCTAGGCAATATGCTCAGAAAGGTCTTTCGTGGTTCAAACAACTTGTAGATGCAGCACACAGAATTCGCAAACTCTGTCCTGTCATTCCTTGCTCATGCAAAAATTCTGTTCAGCCAGTCAATTAGCTTCAAGGTATTCAGAATCAAAGGCTGGTTATTGATATAGTCCACCTATCTTAAAATCATACCTATAAATCTGTGTGTCTATCTTGTAGATACGTATAGACAGATGTGCGTGCTCAAATCGTCTATATTTGATTATAGGAAGGAACAGGACTTGTAAAATCTGAGAGACAAGTCCTCCATTCTGTATGGGGAGAAATTTAGCCCCAAACTGATATCACCCAAGCTTCTGAGCACACAGGGTAGTCTGAACAAGGGCTAATTTGTTGAGCTTGAGAGACTTCCTGTCTGTACCCACAAAAGACAGACAGGTCTTTTTACTTATGATCTAAGAAATAGGCAATAGATATATATAAACAGAACGAGGAAAAGCAGAAAAGATACTGGAACCCAAAACCTGGTTAAAACTTTGCATCTGCAAGCTGGTTTGCTGTTAGTGAGTCCTTATAAAACAGATATCAAGTTACAGTCAACTTCCATACAGTCAAGTGTGCAAGACACTTCTGGAGAGAGATCTCGTAGATGGAGGGAAGTTTAAGGCTCAAAATGCTATGGACTGCATTTAAGCCCATGTCCTGGACACTCCTCTGGAGCTATTGGCAATAGACAGCAGCATCTGCTTAATAAACTGTTTTCCTCAGGCTACTGTATCCTATATGAGACCAGTGGAGGAGACGATAATTCGGAAGCCATAAACAACAATTCACTAGTAGTTTGCTTCTGTGCAATGAGCCAATGCAAACAGAGCATTTGGTCCAAAGTGTCATAGTAAATATTCAAAAAGGATTAGGTGAATGTTTCACATGATGGGCTTTGGTTTGGGGTTTATTTGGAGTGGTATCATATATCAGGCATAAGTCATGCTCATTTTACATAGTTCAATTAAAATCTTGTTTTCAGAAACATTGTGTAAACTGATAGCTCAAAGTTACTGACAAGTGGTTAAAAATATTGCCAGGTAGCTTTGTGGTCACTTATATTTCTCCTTCAGCTTAAAATACTTTCCAAGAATCCTTTAAAATATCATACAGAAACTTTCCAATAGTACTTCTACCTGCTATTTAATTAGTTTAATTACAGCAGTCTGTTTTCAGTGGCCAAGGAAATCCTGAAAAAGAGAAAAAGGAGGGGAGAGAGAGAGAGAGCTCTCTGAAAGGAAAAGTGGGGGTGGGGGAAAGTAAAGTTAAAATTCACCCAAGGAATTAGTCTCAATTTCAAAGTAATATTCATACACCATTTAGAATGTCACCATGCTTCTTAAGAACTCTGATTGATGGCATATGATGGCAGTAATGTAACAAGACAAAGAATATCAGACTATATTAGATTACTTTTTCCATTCCTTCTTTTCCCCCTTTATAAATTTGTGGGTGAATTTTAATGTGTATAAGAGTCAGGGTGCTGCCAAGTGTGCTTTGAGGTAGGAATTGTGCAGGCACCTCCAGAGGCTCTGCCAGCATGTCTTATTTGCCACTTCACAGACCTACATATACTCCCCCCGCTTCCACCTTGGGGCTGTGGCTTATGGAGAAGGTTGATCTTGCTGCGTGATGCCAGCCCAAAAGAGGGGTCAATTGAACGCTAGAACACATGAAGTGACTTAAGTGGAGCAACATTATTGTTCATTCTAAGAGCTGTGAACAAAATAAATATTATATTTTGAAAAACCATAAATCAATATTTAATTGATTGCTACTGTAATCTATATTATATGATTAACAGATTTAAATAGGTTTAGAAGCATTTCTCATTTCACTGCAGCTTTTGAAGTAACCCTCCCTTGCCACCCCAAGGAGACTGGCAGTCAATAAAAGGAAAAGAGGTCTAGAAACATGTAGAAATGAAGGGCTTTGCTGTCCACTTCTCACATTCTTCCTTTACACCCCTTCTGATCTGTGCAATCCTCATTTATTCCTTAGTGCTGAGGCTCCTTCCTTTTACTTCCTTTCTTCCCAACCTATTCCCCCTTCTACCTAATTTCTCAAGACTTCTGCTGAAAAGGATGCTACGTAATGAGACTCCTTTCAACAGGCTGCCACAATCATCTTCTTACTCTATGACACATGTACACAATGCAGTTTGTTGGCCTGTAGGTCTTTGTCTGAGAGAATGGTCGTGAACATCTGTTAGTCACAGATCAAACTACTGAGAAAGACCCAAACAGGACAGTTCTGTGAGCCCTAGACTCACTGTGGAGACTTGCTGGTCTTCTCTTTCTCTTTCGTCATGTTTCCCCCTTAGTGAAAGCATCATGGTTTGTAATATGTATGAAATACACAGGTTGACAAGTTCCATGGTACTCCCTGAAGGGCTTATGGGCTCCCATTAAGTGATGCCGCACACTGGCAGAAACAGGAGACAGAGGTACAAAGTTCCATGAAGGTTAGGCCTTCAACTGCTTTCTGTATGTGCTATAGTAAACTGGAAAACAACTAGTAAAATGTCATTATTTGAGCAGACGCATCAGTAAAACAAAATGAGTGAATACACTCATGTCACGAGTGCTATCTCTGCAAGTTTTCAACATAAAGGTGGCAAAATAGATAGGGATATTGTGGGTAAGACTGTAAAGGCATTGCGACACAGCAACTGCCTTTGAACCTTCTAGAAGTCATCCTTGCACTGCACTAATAGGCAGACACCAAGCTAGGAGGATCATCTTGAGCCCTCGCAGATATAATATTTCATGGGAAGAGCACTGTCAAGAGGCTTAAAGCAATATTGTTTGTCAAGACTATTTTCATGCATAAATGTTA
Source organism: Dromococcyx pavoninus (assembly GCA_033558185.1). Taxonomy (NCBI): domain Eukaryota; kingdom Metazoa; phylum Chordata; class Aves; order Cuculiformes; family Neomorphidae; genus Dromococcyx; species Dromococcyx pavoninus. The sequence continues at coordinate 679,147 of JAUMJL010000169.1, read as the reverse complement.
CTGACAGCTATGCTGCAGATGCCATGGTGGGGTTCAGATGAGCACTCTCAGCCACTATCTCCAGTCTCTGGCGAGGGATTCAAAGTTTCTAACCAGAAACAGAGAGTAAAATGCAGATGTTGCAAACTCATGTAAATTGAGTCTGAAACAAAGGTCATTGCAAAGTCTTGTGAACTACTGTTAATCTCTGAGATTCTTGGGGTTCTGATTGTGCATTTTAATGTATTGGGAAGGCTTTGCTTTTGCAGAACTGATCAGGACACTGACTGGATACTACACCTAGAGAAACAAATCACTTTTCCTACTTTAACGTTGCAGGCAGAACCTCAGGGTAGTAAAAGCCAGTCCTGCAGGCTTTTAGTGATTGAAATTGTGTTTGCATGCCTTTTTTTTAGCTGCTAAGTCTTAGAGTCGTCAGAACATAAAGACCTGAAAATGAGAACATTTCTAGATGACCATCAAAGTATGATTAGTCCATTGAAATTGTCAAGACGCTACTTTTGTTTTGTTAATACATGCATCAAAATCATTCTATTCTTTAAAAATAGAAGACATTTTTTCCCCCAAGGAGAAATCAAACTTATTCCTTTGTCTGTGATTTATGATCAGGAGTGTCTTGCTATTATATGACTCTGCTGTCTCCCCAAATGGTCTTGCTGGTAATTCTGTATCGTTGATTTCGCTGTCACTTCAGCTAAGCAAAGTTAAAGTCAATGAAAAATGTGCTGGGAATTTGTGAAGTTGTGCAAAATTTTAAGCTCTCTGAAAAAAATCAGATTTACACCTTTTATTGTGAACATCCAATTTTTTCATTGTGTACATTCAAAGACAACTTTTGACTGCATCTCAATCCCCATATGTAAAACGGAAATGATAACAGCACCTTGGCTCACAAGGTTTCTGTAATGATCAGTTTGTACAGAATACAGGATCAGAACCACAAGTGCCCCGAAGCTCCAATCTTTTACATCAGACAGTGACCTGGCCTCAGGCAGAACATCATTCATGCCAAGAATCCTTCTTAATTGGTGGCCATGTAACATTGACATGTTGAGCTAGTTGTGCTGTGATGAAATGTATCATGAGACATGTACATTCTCAGACAAGAAAATGTGTTGCAGTGCAGTAGATTCTTGGTTTTATATCAACAATTACATTTTGATTGTGATTTTCATATGTTACAGACATAGTTTTGAATGAGTAATTCTTGTGTTCACAAGCTTGGAAAAAAACATGCGGTGTTATGGGAGGCTAGAGGAGCTACCTGATTTAAATTCATAACTTCCTTTTTTCCCATAGTTTTCTAATAGATAGACAAGAAGAATGGATGATTTGCAGTCATCACCTGTGTGAGGCTTGCTCTATATGCATGGCATAGTTTTCCCATGAAAATCTTTTTTTGGAACGCAAGAATTTACTTGCGAAAAATTACACATATAAAATTTGTAGCATATTCCCAAAGAAAGATAGCAAGACTTCCTTTGGCATTTTGGCCCCACAAGTCCCAAATCTGCAGTTCTTTTTTGGATGAGTTTGGGTTTTTTTTGTCAAACTTTTTTTTCATATCCAACTTGTACAAACTCTCTGCATATTTTTTTAATAAATATGAATAAAAGATATTCTTGTGGACAGATGTAATACACAGGTTTTCCAGATCAAATGTTTTCCTTCTCCAGGTGAAATGTGGAAAGGAGAGATAGTGTTGTTATTATACTGTATTATTTGTTTGTTTGAACAAATATGGCCAGAGCAACCATTTTCATCGATTTTCTAAGAATAACAGGGCTTTTTAATATAAATCAATAAATGTAAAATTTTCCATAAAGCCTTCAGTGAAAAATATTCCTCCCTCAACCTCATGTATATTAAAGTGCACAGAATATGCTGACTAGCATAATGTGATAAAAGTGATTACTGGGAGGCAGTGGAGGTGATTAAATATCACACAGTAGTCAGTTACCTAAAATATTTTGCATCCAGCACTCAAGAGAGGAAAAAAATATACAAAACACCACAACAAACAAGTTCTTTGGAAGTTTGCGACTCCCAGCCAGCCACTCTGAGGTATATATAGCTCTATGGATGGGATTTTAATGAATGCATGACAATAGCAGGCATTGTCTTATACAGTGTGAAAGAGTTCATCATTAGATGAGAGACAGCTGAACGTCCATTGTAATACACATATTTTGACAAGGAAAATTTACGTTCTCCTGAGAAAACAAAATAGGCAAAGAATCTGCCAGTTTACAACTGATGTGGTTAAATATTGAGGAGCTTGTTGAACTGTTTGCTGAGAGAACTGGAGAATTTACAGTTGGCACTAGGGATTCTAATTCCTCAGTTGATGACTAGCTGACTTAGCCACACATTTCTAAGTACGAAATACAGTAATGATTTTAAGCTGGGAAAACCCATCAATTAGTCATTTTCAAACTCCCTTGAGGTATTGAAAGTATGGAAACTATTATTTGCAGTGGGGAGAAGTAACTCAAGTCAGCGCAGAATATGTTGATGATGGCATGAAACTTTAACAAATACAAGGTTCTTTGGTCTTCTTACTACATTTATTGTCAATATGGGTGAAATCTGAGGAGGGAATATGAGTAATGAACCACAGATCAGAGAAATCCCAATAGACATCCTTCTATTCATTAGAATACACGTTCTCTGCTGAAAATGTACGTTAGAGTTGATTTTTTTTACTGGACCTCTTCTTCACATGCTCCATCTCCCTGTAGTGTCAGACTGCAACTCTTTGTCTCGTTGCAGACCCCCACTTTTAATTCATTACCAGCTTGCCAATATAGTTTATTTCAAAACTCTCAAATCCTTAACTTATTCCAGATCTTTCTCTAAATGTGGAGCATGAGAAAAGTAACATAAACAACAGATCTGTTCCCAGGAGTTCTTGAACACCTCCAAATCCAAGCTAGCTTCAGAGGAAACTGAAAACTCACCTTCTCCAAGACCTGAATTCTAGTTACTCTTCTAAAGGTTATGTTTAATCCCCATCATTAACCTTAGGTCTCTTCTATTCCTTTGTCTTAAATACACTGCAGTTTATTTGACTGAAGCTGTCTGCATTTCTTACATCCCTGTGAATTGACTATTTAAGTCATGATTTGCATAACTAACGCTTCTCTCCATACATTTCTTCTTCCTGGAGCCCTGAAAAAATGTGTGCTTGCAGCCCAGAAAGCCAGCTGTCCTGGACTGTGTCAAAAGAAGTGTGACCAGCATGTCAAAGGAGGTGATTCTCCCCCTCTATTTTGTTCTCGTGAGACCTCACTTGGAGTTCTGAGTTCTGGAATCCTCATCACAAGAAGGAGGTGGCTTTGCTAGAGCAAGTCCAGAGGAGGGCTACAAAGATGATCAGAAGGATGGAACATATCCCATATGAGGACAAACTAAGAGAGTTAGGTTTGTTTAGCCTAGAGAAAAGAAGGCTCCAGGGTGACCTTATAACAGTCTTCCAGCAATTAAATGGGGCCTACAGGAAAGCTGGGCAGGTGCTCCTTTTCAGGGAGTGTAGTGGTAAGAGGAGGGGTAAGCTGAAAGAGGATAGATCTAGATTAAATATTAGGAAGATGTTTTTTCCTGTGAGTTGGTGAGGCACTGGAAGAGGTTGTCCACAGAAGTTGTGGATGATCCACCCCTGGAGGTGTTGGAGGCCACATTGGATGAGGCTTTGAGCAACCTGATCTAGTGGAAGGCGTCCCTGCCCATGGCAGGGAGGTTGAAACTAGATGGTATTTAAGGTCTCTACCAACCCAAACTATTCTATGATTCTGTGAAAACAAAGATCAAAATAACCCCAAATCCTTCACACAATCAAAAATTGTATCCCCCTTGGTAAGACTTTTATGTGTTTTGTGCCTCAGTCACCTATAGTAACAAAAGAGTAGTCTTAGATACGTGTATGCAGATTTTCTCTTAGAGGCTTGCACTTCGCACTTTGGGACAGATATAGAGACATGCCATAACCTAGAGAGAAAAAGATACTGCTGAGTGGACAGATCTCAAATCTGCAGTCTACACACCTCTCGTTAGAAGTTCAGACAGATCTGGAAAAGTTGAGAAGGTAGTGAAGTCCACCAATAAGTCCTTTGAATTACTTGCCAATTGCACGTACCAACTCTTTCCCGTAAAACACGTGGCAGACAAATATTTTCCTAATTTTGTTTTTTTAATCAACAGTTATTCCCTTTCATGTCAAACCTTTGGATTTCATTCAAGAATATGAAAGATCAATGGCTTCACGTTTGTCTAAATAACATAATGGTGTGCCAGATGATAGCCACAGAGCTAGTGCAACTGGTGTGCAACTGGAAGCTGCTTGTCTACTAACAGAAGAACAGCAAAGAAAATGTTAAAAATTGTGACAGTTATTTAGTGTGATCTGAAATCCCTTCAAGTCAAAAGCAAATGTTCCTGTGAGCCTGAATGGATTGTGAACTTGGTTCCAAGTCAGTGGGTCACTAGTAGAGGTGAGAATGACATAATATAAACCTACCTTGTGTGAACAGGCACATACTGGAATTACTTAAAACTAGAGCAGGATATATGATGAAGTATGATTGATACTGAACTTGAGTAAGAAAATTTGCTTTTGATACAGAGTGGGATTTGGAGAAACATTCAAACAGTTTAATTATACATGTTGAACGGATGAAGAGAATAATATCTTACTAAACACAATAAAAAAATTGGGGGAAAAAAAGCCACACATCATTTCAAAGAAAAATATTAATAAGAAAATTATCAAAATTACTTAATGGTGGCATTTCCTAAGGAGCAGCTATCACTCACTGTTAGACCAGCAGTAACTCACTTCCTTTGTGTATGCCATGGTAGTAATACTATAGTTTCTGCAGAAAGGCACTTGCCAAAGGAATTTATACCTGGTCATTTACTATAGAATTTCCCTATTAATTTAAAAAGCAGTGTCATAACATTTTTTATTACTTATTCCCAGCTTCACCAAAAATACCTCAACAAACTTTCAGATACCTGTTTAGAGATCGCTGCTAATAAGTTTGTATGGTTTCTGGGCATCACATGAGGTGATAAATAGACAGTTAGTATTTATGAAAGGGAATGATTTTTCATAGTTGTCACATACTTTTCTATATATGTGGGAGTATTAGGCATATTAAAAGAAGCCTGAAAACATGTAATCTACTCTAATTCATGTAATAATTCTAGCGCAGTATCCTGACTCTATCAGGCCTTGCCCAGTCTTTATATTTATGGCTTGTTACACTAACAATCTCATGTCCCATGCTTGTGTACAAGAAGATTCATTTACTTTACTGCTGGCTAGAAGTATTCCTGATAATTTAATATTCAAAGTGTCAGTCCCATTTACTGTTGTAAATTACTGCTCTTATATTGTGCAGAGATGGGCCAGCAAAAGTGTCTTTGTTGACAAAAAGCAGAAAAATAAATACAATTTCTCATGGTATCTTGTTTCTTCAATATGATCCTGTTCCTTCACAAAAAGCCACCTTTATTTGCACTAGTGTAAACTCCAAACCACATTTCTATGCCTTCTAGCAAGCCACTAAGTCAAGCCTATTGCCTGAACACAAAAAACTTCCACACAAATTACATGCAACGTATAACACATTGGAATTCAAATTAACCCTTGACATGATGAGTCATGAGAAGAACGCCAAAGACTTGAAGCTCCTCTCTGGAGGTTATTTAACAAAAATAATAAAGGTTTACACATGTCAAAAGCCTACTGGGCAGAGTGGTAATACATAAAGGCAAATTACCTTCCTGTCTCATTTGAAGTTCTGCCTTTCATGACTTATGAACCACTTTCTCTCTAGTGGAAATTATTTATTGTAAGGATATACAACAGATTGCCTTGCTGTTATAACATTTACTTTTTATTATAAAAGATGAAAACTCTATGTGTGCTATATAGATGCATAAACACTCATGCAAACACACAAAGATTACAACCAATGACCATTGCATATACCTTGGAAGCTTTAAGTCAAAAGAAAAGAAACAAAGAAAAGCTGAATGAATTCAGCAAGTCACTGTCAAAACTCAGACCTCTAGTTTCAGCGGCACAAATACAAGATCAGTTTCTACTGGCTTTACAGAGGCAAGACAGTAGAACAATGATAGTATTACCTCCCTAAACTGTACAATATATGGTAGAATAGTAAATAAATATTCATAACCTTCTGGGCACAATACCAGTTTTGTTTTTTTTAAAAGGAAGTATCTTGAATTATAGATAAAATATGCCGTGTTTATGAGAAAAAGTTCAACCATTATATGACTATTAAAATAAGAACTATTTATTAGAGTCTCAGTCATTCTCATACTATTTGACCAGAACGAAGCTCAACTGTTCTCTGGATGAGGTTACCTTGCTTGTTTCTATAACTGCCTACTTTCATAAATACAGAATATTGACTATTTGTCATCTGGTTTCTACTCTTCAACATCTCTGGCTTAGATAGTCAAAATCCTAGGGAGCATTGTAAGAAAACTATTCAGGGCCTGAATTACTTAAAGGCTGATTACCTACAGAAAGTGTTGACATATTTTATGAACACACGAGGAAGGTAAATAAGTATGTGTTAGGCTATTATTTGAGGCATGTTAACAAGATTTGATTAAATGTCAATGTTATACAACCTTTGGTGGTATACGTATGATTTTGCAAAATAATTGTATTATTGAAATTAATGTTTCAATTTACTTACACGTAGACTTCACCTCCAAGCAAAGGAAACCTAACTGCAGCTACTAAATTTCTGAACATTTCTCAAGGCAAAAGCTCTGTGGTAAGCAGAGAGCAGAGGAAGGAAAAAGGCTCATGAAGGCCAGGCCAGAACTAACCTGGACAGTCTTATGTCACTGGACATCCCACAGATAAGAGAAACCATCATATACACAGAGGAATAAATTCCCATGTCTGTTCTGGAAACAGTCCGAGGAAGCTGCTTGGGGAAATAGTGGGAGCCAAAAAAATGCAAATATAAACAACTAGAGCAAGAGTGTCAAACTCATGGATCCTGCAGCGTAAAGCACATCACACGGTGCATATGTGACCACTGCGCAGGTAGGAGCTTAGGGGCAAGGAGATCAGCACTGTCGACAGGCAGAAACAAGGTGCCAGGCCAGATAAAACAAGGTGGAGGTCTGGATTTGACCCATGGGCCACGGGTTTTAAACCCCTGAATTAGAGGAAGGAAGTTACAGTTAGCAGAATATGGAAGGAAGGCTATTCTTAAATACGAAATAAACTACAATTTAAACATAGAGAGTATTATCAATGAACAAGAACAAGAAAAGAACTGAAATGAAGAATATCTGAGAGTCCCTTTGTAGAGGTCAGACAATATCTTGTGCTTCTGCCATATATGTGAGCTGTTTGGATTTTCTGTAAACTATATTAACATCTTATTATCATAAATAGATCTGAGCAAACCATAATGGAACAAACCATAAATAGAATCATAGCTCTTAGCACTGGAAGGAGTTTTATGGCGCCATCTCAGCCTCCATTTTGTTTCCTTAATATTGATGATGCACATAGGAGACCTTCCACTTCATCTTCTTTACCTGGTGGAAAGACAGGAAATATTCTTCCAAAATAAAGGAAAATCCTCCCCTATCCAATTGGAGTTTAAACACCTGTCATCATAGCTTTCAGGACAATTCTTTTGGAGAGTTCATCTCACTGAGTCATTGTGCAACATCTGCAGAAATTCAACTAGTAATACAGGCAATGTTCATCAGTAACAGTACAATCAAAGTTAGAGTCATTACTTCCTGGCTTCACAGATAGCGAAATTGCATTTCCAAGAGGGAAGAATATTGAATAGGTCATTTGGTTTGAAGAACTCAGATTGAACTCCAGTCCCAAGAGTCATGGTCTGTTCTCTGACCTACTCTGACTAAAACACCATTACAATTTCAAGACATTCTATATCTCAGCAGAAACCCCAAAAATATAAATTTTCTGTTTCCAGTGTCTACTTAAATCAGTGTATAGTTGTTCATTGTAGATAATATTTGACTTAATTAATGTGTTTTAAGCTGCTTAGTAGTAGCACGGTGACAATAATACTAACAAAATATTGAGAAAAAAGATGGTATTTCAACAAAAATAAAAGAACGAGAGGGAACTGGTTTTGCTTAGTTATGAAAATCCAGACTTCAAAGTAAAATTTTAAGATTTCCTGTAACTTCACAGGGTGTACAGAGAAGTCTTACAGAAATTAGACTAGGTGAGTGCAAGGAAATTCTAAACCCAGACAGCCAGTGTGAAGGAGAAAAAGAGCTGTAACAGTGACTTTCAGCACTCACTTCCAAGAAAGACCATCAAAGTCACAGATCTGCAGGACTTTCTGCATAAAATGCAAGTCTTTAAGCTAGCCTTGTGAGAAAACCCTTTGTGTTTTCTGTGCCACCAGTAAGAGCCAAAATATGAGATATAAAACTATCTTGAGAAGGAAATACAAATACCATTCAAAGGATATCCAGCACAGCCTTTGTTTTATGGATCCAAAGTTAATAGATGAAAAAGGAGCATAGGATCAGAGGAAAGCACAACGACTTTAATTCATACTGCTTGCATTGCATTTCATGAAAATTTGAATATGAAGCACTGCACATGGTTCCCTGACTCAGCTTTTCGCTACTGTTGGCTGACGGCATCATAGGGCCATGCATGGAATCAGACTGGTAGGGGAAAACACTGCAAGGGCATGTGCATTTTATCACAGCCTCAACAAACTGCAGCTGTTAAGCAATCCTTCCCCAGTTAAACTGCACGCTCCTTTGAAGACTTATGTCTGGTTTTCAAATATGTATATATTAAAGAAGAAATAGATAGATTTCCAGTTGGCCTGCTAAGGGCAGGGGCAGGGAGAAAAAATGGGGAAGCCACTGAGGCCTGCAGTGTGCAAGGAAAGAATAGAGACAGGCAAGAGTACAATGCCATATGTCATTGATTATCACATTGATTAAAAGAGAGTTCCTTGCCTCCCCCCCTCCCCCCCCCGCAACAAGCCACTAACCAAAGTTTTTCCACAGGGTCTTTCTGTGCCCTGCTTAATTCACGTGCATAAAGACAACTGTTGTGATTCAGAGAGTTTATGTTTGGTATGTTTAAAGAGTTAGAGAGAAAATGTCCTGCTATTTCCTACACTGTTGATGCATGGAAAGTGCTCCTCATTTTAACTACCAAGTTGCAAAAGCTTTGTTGCTGCACTAGGAGAATATCTATGCTATGCTTTGTTTGAATGCCAAGGGATCAAAGGGCTTTCACCACTTGGGTAGCAAAGTACTGCCTGATGAGTAAGATCTTTCCACATGCAGTTAAGCACTTTAGCTCTCTGCAAGACAGATTACAGCCAAGTTGCTCTGTAGGCTCTGGAGGACTTACTGTAGACATAAAGCAAAGCTTGAAGCAAAAAATCTGAAAGCAAGCAGAATAACATAAAAAATTGCTTTCAAATCCTGCAGTAGACATCACTTTGCCATATTTTCAATGTTTATTACACAGTTTAAAAAATGTTACTGCCACAGAAGTGTGTTATCTTGAAGTTATGTATCAAAAGAGTTTGTGAATAATAGCTGTGCATTTTGGGGAGGGGCTTTTTTAACATGAAACTGACTCTCACTACTTGTTTATATGCCTCCTGATGTGCTTTCATGCCTTTGAAATCCTGGTCTTACTCTTAAAATCCATTTAATCTGTAGTCAAGGGCATAGATTCTAAATCTGAAAATTAATGTTCATGGTAAGTTTCTGCTTTTGTCACAGAGTCCACCTCAGTGTTTCAGGCAGAGACCTGCTTGGTTTGAAAGGCAAGGTGTGTGAGCAAGAGACAGACAGAATAATGCCTCCCAGCATTTCAGGAAGATTAAGGAAAACTAATTTGGATATATTTCTTTAACTGCATACATGTAGCAAACAACAGTGGGGAAGAGAAAGTGGCCAATTGACGGATGTTATACATGACACCATAACCCCTTGTGCATGGCAGAGCAAGCCAGTTCCTGCTCAGCTTTCCAGAACGCATAACTACAACTACACAGATCCCAAGAAGAGGAAATCTAGCTATGTATGGTTCCTTGTATACCCTCTCATTTGGTATACCCATACCTGGTTTGAGGAACAATACTGACTCACAAGAGGTGTTAAGTGTCAAGGAACGTTAAATCAGTCTCAGATTATACAACAAATGATTGAAAGTGACTATTTCTATTCCGTGGTTCAAAAAACCAATATTTGCTTCTAGAGTAGTGGACAAGATGCATCTTGACATGAAATAGAGAATGTAGTTTGGGATGTGAACAGCAAAAAAAAATTAAAATTGTGAAAGTCCAGAAAAGTAAAGAGTTAGGGATATAACAAGATCTGCATATGAAGGTTGCAAAAGTTAGGGAGATTTAGTGGAGAAAAGAAACACTAAAAGGGATTTAATTAAAGCATTTAAGATTATGAAGGGTAGAGTAAAAAACTAGCTGGTCTATCTTTTTAACAGTGACTCAGAAAACCCGAACAACTTGAGGAGGGTCACTTGAAGTTAATGACAGGTAAATGTAAAACAAAAGAGAGAGAATAATACTTCACACAGCATGTAATCAGCCTGTGGGATTTCTGTCATGGAGGGTCACCGAGTCAAATACTTCAGCTGAATTTTAAAAGGGGAAAGAAATTCTATGACCAAGATGATAATTTTATGAACAATGGTATTTATATTTGCTGAAATAGGAATCATTAAAATTCACATGGCCAGGCATAAGACTGTTACAAGGAAAGAATGTGTTCTACCTCACTCACTGCCCACCCCAGCCTTGTCCCTCATGGCTCAGGTGTCAAAGGATATTTTTCTGATTCGATTGCTATTACTTAAATATCATCCCTAGAGAGGGAGATTATCCACCCTACCACAGAAACCTGAAAAATGGACTTCTGAAAGTATCATAAGCCAGGTATTTTACTGCTACAATTCTGTGTAACTTTGAGGATAACTTGGACCAGATGTAGCCCGGGTCCACATCACTTGAGAAGGTCTACTTCTGAAATCGGTATGGTGTCTACCAAAGAAAAGTTCAGGCAGAGTCACATAAGCCAATAGACAACTTCCTAAAGGAAATACTTCAGTTGAGCTAGAGGTGGTTGCACATTACATTGCTCACTTAGAGTGGAAGGAAAAGTAATTTCCTTTTGTATAAGAATTGCAGAATGAAATGTTATGAATCATTTGATGATAGTGATCTGAATAGACCACCATGGTGCATGCTTCTATGAACTATAATTTGCCATTTTATTTTTGTGTTCTTTTGTCTTCTGATCACATCAGACTTCTTAAAAAATACTTTTCACCATTCAATGCTACAAGATTGTTTGAGACATGAGTTGATAGGGAAACAAGTGAGGATGGTTAATATTAGTTAGTGAAACTTATATATCGGCCAGTTTCAAAATACACTTTTTTTCACTCTATCTTCCGTCTCTGAATGGTCTTATATTTGTGTATTTTTGGGAAGGTTCTGTCAGCAGTTTCAATATGCAGTTTCAGTGTAGAACTCTTAAATGTCCAAAAATTATTTCTCAGAAATCCAAAGGGTGTCCTAATTGTTTCTTCATCACTTGTAGGTGAGCTACCTAGACTGAAGGCTGCTAATGTTTAGATGTAGTTCTGAGGGAACCTGCGCTGAATCAAGCGACAATTCTGTTCAGGAATATAACTGCAATCTAGACTGTAATGTTACTTACACACATCATAAGAAATAATTGCTTCCACAGTACAAGCCTACCAATATGTTTCATTAGCAGCTTTATTATAGAAACAAAATTAATTCCCATAAATAAAGGTCCATTAATTTTGAATTAATGTTGGAAATATATAGCATTTACGTAAAGGAAGGTGAAGAGGAAACCTTATTAAAATAGCATGGAACATAAATAAAAAAAAATCTTTAAATTCTCAGTCTTAAAATTTGGATTCTCCTCCCACAATAGTAGCATCATTAACGTAATGCTTAATTACCAATAAGTAAAATAATAGTGATTATTACCATGGATCTGAAACTCCATTTACTTGGAGGCAGAGTTCAGATTGTACCTGTAATTCTCGTTATTTAAAAAAAAACCAAAACAAACAAACAACTGAAAATATAAAATATTGTAATTAATCCAGAATATAAAGCAATAAGTAAGGATTGCAGAACTTTTTGCTTGTTCTTTCAATACTTTCAGCCCACAGGATGTGTTTATGAACAAGATTGCAAGTTCTGGATTGTCACTGAGCAATGTGATTACAAGCCAGTGCTGCTGCAGTTAATGGCTTTTCAATGTGATTTGGATCACAGAGTAACTTACTGAAATTAAAATCCTAACTGTAGCATTGACATCAGAAATTTGTGTTTAACAGTTATGTCACTCTCCCAATCAGACAAAAAACCCATAGTATGTAATTGTATTTCCAGCAAACAGAATTCAAGAATGAACAGCATATTAAGATTTCTTCATAACATATTATCAGTAAAGCAGCACTAAGAGCAAATGCATTTGAGAAAATCACAGCCTAATCCCAAACAATTCACACAGACAATATTCATTCAGTGAGTAAAATTGTTAAAATACATTCAGTTCTGTTTTATGCCTAGATTAAGTTTTTACTATATATGAAAAGCCTATCAGTTTTACTGTTCCCCCTTTGTTTTTAAAGTAAGTTGATTTTCTATGTTTCTAGAAGATCTTCAGCCATATTCTGCATTTTAACATGAACAAATTCTACCTGTGGGGAAAAAGATGTTTTGTTCAGTTCACAAATCCAATTTAATGTAAACGTCATTGCCAATCTACAGATTATAATGTTTGCTTAGGAAAGTTTCTTTTTTAAATGTAATAACCTTGCAATGATCAGTGAAAACGCATAAAGTAAATTTTTCATCTCTGAGGGCCTGATTCTATTAAAGTAAGTGCAAGTAATTCCATTGACCTAAGTGAACTGTGGAAATTCTGCTAAATTGAGAAGAGCTTAATACGTGTGAGTGTGAGCAGATGAAACATAAGATGTGATACAAAAGTACCTTTTGATGATCAGAGAAGTTCACTGAATAACAGTAAGAGTTCTAGAATGAGTTAAACATCTCCTAAGAATGACATAGGTGCAATTTACTCTGCTTTGAGAGAGATGTTAATGCTCCAGCATGATCTAGGAACCAGAAGACTTCAAAAGACCATTAAAGTGAAAGATGAAGTGTTTTAAAGAGTTGATTTTAAAATAATGAAGTTTTTATTATTTATTATTATTATTATTATTACTGAAGCTATTATTAATATTTAGTGAAATAATTTAAAAGTCCAGTGAAAACATTTTATTAACAAGGATACATAGAATATAATTTTATAAATGTAAATACATTTTAAAAAAATCCTAGTAACATTTATAAACTTATCAGCTTTTCTTAATCTGATAGGAAAGATTATTTGGTGGCAATATGTTAGAGCTAAATTTTGCCCTGGTCTCATTTGTTGCATTCAAAAGAAGCACAGATCTCCTCACCTCTGCAGGTGGGAACCTTAATATGAACATTCAAAGGAGGAAGAACAGCAGTCTGAAGGAAAGCCTTTTTATTGTTATCTAATTACGTCAAGTGGATGTACTTAATTTGTCATCCAGTCTTTGGGAAGACTATGTCTAACCTTTAGCCTGAGTTTTATATCCTGTGGTTACCTAAAACCAGTCTGCTCTTGGTCTGTTGTCAGCGGAAGCGAAAAGTTAATTCTTTCTAAAGTCTCTTGTCTATGACCATTTCCTTTAATACATCTTTCCTTGGCATTTCTTTTTGGCCTTAGCATAAAGCTGGAGTTACACCTCATCTGAACACCTACTGGAGATCTACAGCAGTCTCTTAACATTAGCACATCCCCTCAGGCAATCTTTATACACTCTTCCTGTTTCTTCCTCTGAATCACACACACCTGACACAAGAGTGTTTTGGTCTGTGTCTGGGGTCATAGTTATAGCTAAAAGCTAAACGATTTCTCGCATCCTGTCCAGTTCTATCCCTTCGATGAATAAATCATATTACAGAGAAAACTATTCTAATACATGAAATTAAAATGCAGAAAACCCTTAAATCCAAACTTCTGTTCTACCTATTACGTCTGCCTTCTAGTGACAATTCTGAAAATCAGAGAATGGTCTCTGAGAATACATGAAAATTTAAAGTCAGTAAGAATCAGGTCCAAACCCTGTTAGTCGTCTGTTTCTGAAAAACACCAGGCTTTGAATGTGTTTTAGTGTAGCTTCACTCAGTTTGAAAGATATTAATCCTGCAAATGCTTATGCTGATATTCAGTATCAGACAATTCCATGGAATCAGTATGATTGTCAATCTACCATTAATCCACATGTAAATGTGTGAAGGATCAGACCATTATGTAACAGAGTAAATAGGTGCTGAGGGCTCAACTTCATCCCAAGCAGACTGGTGTTTATGTCATGAATCGTTGTGTGCTTACTCTGCCATCAGACTCCAATTCATATTGTAGTAGAGGATGTGATGATCTGAAAGTGGGTGATCCCACACAGCTGCATCACTGCAGAGGGGGTTGGAGCCTCGATGGAAACAAGGAGCTCTGACTCTCCTTACCGCTTATACACCATCATGCATGTGAGACAGAATTCCTAATTAGACAAAGGAGTTACTTTTTGCCTATTCAACACCATAGCTGTGCACCAGCTCACTCTATCTAGAGTAGGTGGTCAAAAAGCTGGAAAGCTGGTCCAGTGACATGAGGCTTTGCTTTTGCTTCTGAGGAGTTAGGAGATTCATCAATGCTTGAGAGAGCTGGATTCCATGAACTGTCCTGACAAATTTCTCCGTGACTTGTCTAGCACTAGTAGAAACATCATCAGCTATGTGTCTTTATTGTGTTTATCACTTTTTCCCTCAATATCATCAGGTGGTTAGTTTTATTGCTTTCTTGCTGACAGAAAGGCAAGTGAAGTAAATATAAATAGCATCCAGATTCTTTCATACCTTAGTCCTTATCAGAACATTTATCATAGAACTTTAAGATACCTCTGTAGGGAGACAGCAGTTCTCTCCCCTCATAGTTCATATACTAGTAACATTTTATCTGCCTTTAAATCAATAACTCAACAGTCTTTTCCTTGCCGTGTAGATAAGGTGGGTTTGTTTTGGTTTGCTTGTTTGTTTTACTCCTGGTATTTGTTTTTTTCTTGTTTCTGTCTTTCTTTATTGTATTATTTATAAAAGTACTAACTATCATTCTCTGGAATAACCTCCTTTCAGAAGCTCTTTAAGATGATACCTTGCCTTCTAAATGTAAGCCAGACCTTCCAACCTTTCATCCCCTAAATTGTTTTGCTTGCGTTTCTATCCAGTACATTTGCTGTCTTGAAGTAGTAGCCCTTCCAAAATTGTCAACACTTATCTGGTAAGAAGTTTACCAGAAGCAAGCCCGATAATTGGGATGTAGCATGCTAGAGCTGTGAAAGGGGAGTGGACTACTGGCCAGTCTTCTGCCTATTATTCTATGGCAATGGAGTCCCCTTTACTCTCTCTTTTCAACTCTCTGTCTTAATCCTTGTTGTAACATAAAATAGAAATTGTTTAAAAAATAATAAGGAAAATGTTGACGTAAGTTCTATGTTAGTTTGGTTTGTCGTGCATTATTTAAAAAAAAAATCTTTAAAAAAAATCAAGGAGTTTTTTCTCATGTTAGATACAGTTGGGCAGAAGCCCAAGGAAGAATTACCAATGCTGCTGATTATGCAGCAGAGCCTCAGAGTAGCAAATCACAGTATCAAGCCACACTGATGCATGATGTTCACTAACTGAGTTGAATATGCTGGCTATATAGCATAGTAGGTTCCTCTGTTGGATCCACATTCCTGTGGGCATACTAACGTATGGAATTACATTGAAAGTTGTTCTTCAGCTCTCAAGCTCTCTGAACTTACGTAGAAGATCTCATCCTTGCATTTTTCCAGTGATGAATGATCATGGTGTACTGAAAATCACAATAGCTTTTATTGGCAGCCACTATACTGGCAAAATTTTATACTGCAGGCTCTCTCTGTGAGGTAGCACACATTCCACTCTCATTTGAATGGGGTCAGAAGTTGTGAGAGGTTAAAGCTTTCTCTTTTAATGGAAAGGTTTTTAACTATGTTTACTTTAATTAAGAGCCAAAGTTGAACAGCTTCTTAACAATGCCTTGAACTCTAAATTTTTTGTGCTAAAGATGATAGTTAAAGCTATATGCTCTGCTCTTTAGATGAATAGATGAGAGAAAATGATAATGTGCTAGCTGCTGACATCACTTACTACTTTGTTTCCAGGTTTCGTTAACCTTTGTGTGCCAGCTGTTGAGGGAATGTACAGGTAGGGAAGTGGATCTCAGGCAGGTCTTTTTCTTTTTCTTTTTCTTTTTCTTTTTCTTTTTCTTTTTCTTTTTCTTTTTCTTTTTCTTTTTCTTTTTCTTTTTCTTTTTCTTTTTCTTTTTCTTTTTCTTTTTCTTTTTCTTTTTCTTTTTCTTTCTCTTTCTCTTTCTCTTTCTCTTTCTCTTTCTCTTTCTCTTTCTCTTTCTCTTTCTCTTTCTCTTTCTCTTTCTCTTTCTCTTTCTCTTTCTCTTTCTCTTTCTCTTTCTCTTTCTCTTTCTCTTTCTCTTTCTCTTTCTCTTTCTTTTTCTTTCTCTCTTTCTCTCCCTTTCCCTTTCCCTTTCCCTTTCCCTTTCCCTTTCCCTTTCCCTTTCCCTTTCCCTTTCCCTTTCCCTTTCCCTTTCCCTTTCCCTTTCCCTTTCCCTTTCCCTTTCCCTTTCCCTTTCCCTTTCCCTTTCCCTTTCCCTTTCCCTTTCCCTTTCCCTTTCCCTTTCCCTTTCCCTTTCCCTTTCCCTTTCCCTTTCCCTTTCCCTTTCCCTTTCCCTTTCCCTTTCCCTTTCCCTTTCCCTTTCCCTTTCCCTTTCCCTTTCCCTTTCCCTTTCCCTTTCCCTTTCCCTTTCCCTTTCCCTTTCCCTTTCCCTTTCCCTTTCCCTTTCCCTTTCCCTTTCCCTTTCCCTTTCCCTTTCCCTTTTCCAATTCTTGATCTCAAGCTCAGACCTGAAACAACTTGCTGCTACAGCAGTCCAGATCATGAAAAATTTAATAGGCCTATATTCATAACTCAGGAAAGCCATTGTAAGTAAACCCATTTTCTTTTTTGATATGCTCGTCAGAATAAGCAGAACTGGCAAAGGAAATCTCCTGTTTGTCAGAGACCTTCTAGATCAGACTCTAGGTCAGAAGAGGATTGGCAGAACAGGGTAGAGAACACCAGTTCTTGAGTTTTGGGTTTTTTAATAGGTAAAAGGTGGATACCCCCTTTCACAGTCACTAATCACGTTATAATAATGTGGAGCAATGATCCTGTTGAAAGTGTGTCATTCACTGTATCAGAGAAATTAATTTTCTTCTCACGATTTTACTTTATATCCTGGCAACAGAGCAAATGTGATTTCTTTGACTGATGGCTTGTTGCATTTGTGTGCATATTTAATCAACAATAGACTCAACATATAAACAAGTATATATATCTATGGAGTCACAGTCAGCCTCACTCTGCTCTCAGCTAAGGCAGGGTAATTCAAGAATAAATGCCACTGAATCAGTACAGTTTCTCTGGATTTATAGCGTAGTAGCAGGAAGTAGGATCTGTTCCCCTCTCTTTGGTTGCTGAAATACAACTACAGTGTACATGAATAAGTACCCCAAATTAAAATCCCTGGTCTTCAAGTACATTTGACTTCCCTACATCTGCATTTTTGTTTTAAATATTTTAAGAGGACGAAAGAATGAAATTATGGTTTTAGGATAAATTTCAGGATTATTTTAATAATCTAATGAACTGAGGAGCAGAGGGAGATCATGTTTTTGGAATCTGTGGTATGGACAGCACAAGCCCCAGTGACTCCATCCTCTGTGTTGGGGGAAGCAGATTCTGATGTCTCCCTGGCTTGCCTCAAGGACAAACCAGGTCCAGAAGTCGAAAAGCGCATTCCCTTCAGCCTTGCAAGCATGACTGACAGATCGAGGATGGCACAGAGAGGACATAACAGCGACTTCCCTTCCTCTCCATCCAGGAGGTAGTATTTTTTCCCCAGGAAAGGAATAAAGGCTGGTCTTGAAAATGTGTTGTCCTTAAATGGAACAACTTGGGCCCTTACTTTGTTTATTTATTTTACAAATGAACTTGACCTGTGTTTTGTAACGTTTGCTCCAAAACTCCAAGTACACTGAGCATTTTATAGTTCTGCATCTCTACATGCTTTTTTAGTTCCAATGCAAGTTGATTCAATAAATTATTTTTATTCACATCCAAGATTTACGCTTAGCTTTTCAATAAGGACTTTAATGAAATGTTTCCATTGTAAAAAATAAAAGATGTAATGTAATAGCCATTGAGATATAAAATCCCGTTTTCAGTAATAAGGTCATTTAAATAAATCTAGCATGGAAAAAAGCAGTTAGTCTATGAAGTCCCAGCATGAACTTAAGTGGAAGGCTTGAATTCACAGAACTGGTCTACATTTCTGACTGAAGTACAACATCTTACCTTGCCTCACCCAAGCAGAGAATATTTTGAGCAGTTTGCTGTGGTACCTACAGATTTGCCAAATGCTATTTCTGGGTCTGGGTACAGCAGGAGTTTCAGCTATTGATGTGTCATCTATACACAAAACCATGATGGTCTGGGAAATTTTAGAAGTTACAAAGTTGACCCTCTACAGGGAAGTCTGAACGTCTTTGAAACACTAGCTCAACCAGGACACAGTTTCTCACTGGTAACCAGCCCTCCCTACCCTTTTCTAACCCTTCAACATCCTCTCCTTCGGAATGGAAACTTATTGGCTCACATACACGTGTGATAATGTCTTGTGGCAATGGTTACTGTTTAAGGACAAGGTTTTTGCTTGTATTCTTAACAACTCAGTGGCACAGACTTCATTGGTAGTGTTTTAAAAAGTCTTCGATGCAGATAGATGCAGCAGACTTCATTAGGAAATCTTTCAGAGTGTTCTGTTGTCTGTCTATCAGAACATGAACACAATGTAGTTTGCACAGGACTCAGACTTGAAACTCACATTCAGACAAGTATGACCAAAATAATTCTGTCCTGGCTTGAGGGAAGAAGGTACACAAATAATGCTCTTATGTCTACCCCAGCTGTGATTTATTTACTACATTTCTGGATCCAGGTGAACACTTCACGTGGTATTCAAACATTACGCCCTGGTGCGACAAGATTTTCTGCACTCCTTATGTGCCTAATCAGTGTTTAACCAGAATCTGTCACTTCATCTTTGCTTGTATCTTAAGTATGCCCTTGGTTAAAACTTCCCTAAACAGAAATCAGCCCAAGCCATACCTTTCCAAAAAGTAGATGAATTTATTGAGTGGACCCAACACTTTCTTCCCATTATATCCTCAGCTCTTTAGGCTGTCATTCCAAAATATTAAAATGAATGCTGCAGGGATTTCAAGCCTATTGCTCCACAGTCTAACTCCCTCCAGAATCTGGATTTTAATTGTGAGAGTTAACACTAGAGCTCTGTGAATAGACACCTAGAGTATTGTTTTAGGGTACAGTCTTATACCATGCTGATATGGCTTTAATGTGGTTATAGTGGGTATTGATCACAAGCTATATGTCAAAAATATCTTCATTAATGAATCCAAAGTGAGTCTGGCACGTGCTGCTGTCCAGCTACTTCACATTTTCAGAAATGAAAGAGAGATCAAATATCTCATCACATCCTAACCTTCCAGTCTTTATTCTGACTGGTTACACATTTGCACCAGTAGGATATGACAACTCAGAGAAAAATGAGAGAAATAGTTATAATAGTATTCTTAGTTGATCACTTTTGTGTTGCACTGACACTGCAGTACTCTGTATTTTCTTACGAAAATACCTGCCATTGTTCCATACTGTTGTCCCAACTGACTGACACCCTCATCCTTTTGCAGATCATGAGATAAACTCAACATAAACACTGGAAGATGAAATTTCTTTTCCTGTTTTGTTAGTAGCCTGTGTATGGGGAGGCATGATGGAGTACCAGATTGCATGGTTAAACAGGATGTTACAAGAAGGTCTCCGGATGCAAAGAGTGGAAATAGGACTTCATAAGGACAGAAGAACACAGAGGAAAAAGCTATAGAGGGGAGATGGGTGTTGTAGTTGTTGTATCATCAGAGTCATGTCTTGGATGGCCATAAAATGCAGGTTATGGTGCTGTGATAGTATCCTGAGAGTAGACAGATCTGTGTTGAAATGGAGAGCAGTGTCACTCCACCCACACATGCAGGAGAAGAGGTCACATTCAACTGCAGGGATCATTCGTTTACTGTGCAAAAAATCTTAGCATGTTATTAAATGTTGCTGAGGTAGATGTCTGCTTAAGACAAGTTTCCTCTCTTTTTTGCCTCCATTTTATTAATTTATTGCTTCTCTATTTGAGGAGACTTGCCAAAAGATTAGTCAACATAGTGAGTATTTCTCATATATTCAGGATGAAGTTGGCAAGGCAAATTGAGAGGTATTGATAGACACAAATTTTGTAAAGACATCATCTAAAAAATGTTTTCATTGCTTGGGAAGATACACTATACTCATCTTACCCCCCTTTTCAGAGAAAGACAACTTCTCAGAAGTACAAAACCAAGAGCCGTTGCCTAAGCATGTGAAACATTAAGAAATGTTAGGGGCTTTTTCTTTATGGATAATGAATGATATTAACTTATTTTTTCTTCCATGAAACATAACTATCTTTCAATATTCTAGAGGGAAATCTAATCGACAAGTTCCCTGAAGTTCTCTACTGACTTTTTACAGATTTTTTTTTGGTTTAGCAGTAACAGAAAGCCAGCACTTTGAACCACTCTGGCTTTCAGTCAGGCCTTTGCCAGCATCATTCTTAGTGGACAGTGTGTGCCAGTTTTCTTCTACCTCCAAGACTGATATACTTGCTTGTCTGTATAGGCTTCTCACTTGCAAAATATAATAACTCTGCCCCAGTAAATAAGAATATCTTGGCACCCATGAGCTCACCTAAGGACCTAATTTCCTATGGTGCATTTCTATGTAGCAATAAAGTTTGCATTGACATTTCTTCTCCATATGTCCAGGTGGGTTGGGTTTGTTTACTTGTTTTTAGCTTTTTGTTTGCTTGTTTATTAAGTGCCTAATAAGAAGAACAAAATACACAGAACTGGCCATGTTGTCTACAGTTTTGTCTTCTCATGCCCACCAGAGTATCCTCTTTTCACTACCTTCCAGCAAACGTTATATTCTGATTACTCTATCTCCTCTCAAAATATTTTAATTGATTTCCAGGTACTTTATGCACAATTTCTTTAAGACTGGTTATTCCCTGGACTAGTTGAGCATATTGTTAGCATTCGTGTCCTCTCTTTGAGTTACCTCTAGTTTTCAGTTGTTGTGATGGTTCTAGACTGCAATAAAGTCTGGCATTGAGAAAAACATATTCCCAAGTGTTCTGATGAGTTCTCTGTAGCTTGTACTATGTGAAAAGAACCCAGAAGAGACTACTTTTGTAGCCCTTAAAGGATCTGGAAAGAGAGAGTCATAGAATCATAGAACCTTCCGGCTGGAAAAGACCTTGGAGTTCATGAAGTCCAACCGCACCTATAATCCGCTAAACCATGTGCCTCAAAAACTCATCTATCCTTCTTTTAAATACCTCCAGGGATGGTGACTCCACTTCCCTGGGCAGCCTATTCCAGTGCCTGACCTCCCTTTTAGTAAAGAAATTCTTCCTAATATCTAGTCTGAAGCTCCCCTGCCGCAACTTATGGCCATTTCCCTTGGCCTATCACCTGTCACTTGAGAGAAGAGAACAACACTCACTCTGCTACAGCCCCCTTTCAGGCAGCCGTAGACAGTGATGAGGTCTCCCCTCAGTCTCCTCTTCTCCAAGCTAAACCACCCCAGTTCCCTCAGCCGTTCCTCACAGGACTTGCTCTCCAGCCCCTTCACCAGCCTCATCACCCTTCTCTGGACGCGCTCCAACACCTCAATGTCCTTCTTGTAGTGAAGAGCCCAGAACTGAACACAGTACTTGAGGTGTGGCCTCACCAGTGCCGAATACAGAGGGACAATCACTTCCCTTGTCCTGCTGGCCACACTCTTTTTGATACAGGCCAAGATGCCATTGGACTTCTTGGCCACATGGGCACGCTGCTGGCTCATATTCAGCCGACTGTCAACCAACACCCCCAGGTCCTTCTCCTCCAGGTAGCTTTCCAGCCATTCTTCCCCCAGCCTGTAATGCTGCATGGGGTTGTTGTGCCCCAAGAGCTGGACTCGGCAAGTCAAAAGAGTATGGTCAGAGAGTGAGGAATTCCAGCTTCTGCTGACCTAAGGGGTTAAAGAGGAAGAGGAGAGTCTTAGTATATCTCTCATTGAAAAGAAACAGATTACTTCTGGAAACTATTTTGCACTGGTACACAAAGCCTTTGCTATGAGTACTAACAGTCTACACAGACTGATGTTCTATTACAAAGGCCTACACTCCATCTAAACACCCATTTTTTCCTACAGAGGCTTCTTGGTTTGTTTGCACACTATGAATCACTCAAAAGCATTTAGCTTTCTTCACTACCCCAGCACAGGGTCATACGTGAAACACAGCCAAATATTTGCATGTCATTTTGCACACTCTTCAGATTTTAAAATATCCATTGCTTCCTATATTTGAGCAGCTATTACTCTGAGATCAAAGTGTGACCTCAGGTTTTAAGGCCAGAAGGAACTTTCAGATCATCCAGTCTGATGTTGTTTATGATTAAGACTTTATAATTTAATCCTATTCTCCCTGGATGTGAAGGCATAATCTTAGGTAATTGCTATGCATAACACACAGGGCTGTGTAATTTAATAAATAATAATAAAGGATCTCCAAAAGGCACCTCAGTATAAAAGAAGGCTGAATTCACCTTGCAATATTATTGGCCAACTGAGAATTTTAGGCATTTGCTGGAAAGTTTAACGCAAGCTTTGATATTTGGAAAGCATGCTCCTTTGTGTAAGAAATCCTCCATTTCTCATCATGAGTTTCTCAGAAACCATTAACATTTTTTATTTAAAGTAATAAGCTCAGGAGAAGGGGATGTAACCATGAGATAATAGCCTTTGTGAAATCACTAGGTGTGCTGAGGTGAATCCATGGGTACTCAACATAATGACAGGATCATCAGCTAATGCCTACTTTTATAGAGTTTTAATATTCTAATCACTTTTCCAAGAAATAATCTTTATGTTTAAAGGTATAAGGACACTCTTAGAGCCAAAAATGTTAAAATAATATTATGTTATTCTACGAATCTTGTAGACAATTAGTTTTAATAGAACCTAATACACCAGTTTGATTCACTAAGACAGCGAGGTCTTCAGCTAAAAGAATTACCAAGGTTATGCCTGCTCATTATATTTCAGCTCTAAACCAATTCAGCTTCGCTTTCTCAGAGTCCTCAGGCTCTGATGCTTGGTGTCTTGATTAGAGTGGCAAGGGAGTCTGATTGTCCCCTGAGGCTGACATTATGATTAAGCTTTCCCTGTGGCTGGGATTCCAGCGTGACTGTGGATGTCAGGACAGACACATCTGACTCCAGACTCTCACTCACACTTCATTCCTATAAAGGAATCCCTATGTCTTCTGTCTGTGAAACAGAGTTTAAGCCATGTCTGAGTGCAAAAACTCTTAATGAAGTGATGATCATGCAGAACACTTGAGACCTCCACCAATACCAACACACCTACAAAGGTCAGTGTTTAGATGGCCTGTGAGGAAAAATAGTTACCATGAATAACCAATTTCTTCAGGCACTGTTCATTTCTTGGCTGCCAAAGAGGAATTAGCAAATTTTCATTGTGAAAAAGGGAAAGTAAATTTGGAAAATGTCAATATACGCAGCCATATACTGCAGAATCTACAGTGTCAGAGCAAATACCTCCCCTCTTTACCAGCCATTTATTTCTTGCAGGTGGGAGTTCACTTTCTGACAACAATGCAGTTCAAATTACAGAGAAAGTGGTTTCAGGTTTTGTGTGCCTTCTCAGTATAGATTCTCAGCGTTCACTTCTCCCAGGGCAGTCCCAGAAGCAGCAGATGTACAACTGTACATCCTGACTATCTGCAGGTAAAATATCTAACCTGATAAAAGTCATCTCCAGAAAATATGGCATCTCTGCCTGGTTTTATGTTTGTAAGGCATGTGGGATAAATAACTGTTTGTAGAAGCCTAACAGGATTAAATTAGATCATCTGCCTGATGGTTAATGGGTATAATTATGTGAGGAAAGTATTTTAATTTACCTTGAGGCCACGGTACCTCAAAACAGCTTCCTCATCCAGACCTACAGGCAAGTCTGCAAACACCCATGTACATGTTACATCTGGTTTAAAAAGCTGTCAGAGATTGTCCTCAGATATGATCTAGTTTCCAGTTTGTCCAAATAGGCCTCTGGAAAGGAGCTAAGTGTCAAACTCACAAAGTTATTAGTCAAGTTAAACGGTTTAGCAAGCATTTAACAAAAACAATGGTTAAAGACATATTTCAGCGTAAACAGGCAAAATTATCCTCTCATCATTTTGCAGATGATAGGGTCATCTATATTTTCAAACAGGAAAGTTCATTGGATCTGGGATAAGACTCTGGATGACAGCACAAGAAAACATGATCAAACACAAGGGATTTATTAACTACATTCTATGACAAAGTTACTAAGTCATTTTACTCATCTGCTTTTAGATATGACTAAATTGTAGCCATGGGTTTGTATTTCAATTATTTGTGACTAAAAATTCAAAAATATTCAGTATTATAATGAAGATTTTACTACATTTCTGTGATGCTACTGAGATCCAAGTATTCCTATATTAAAGTAAGCAAAAAACACACTGTTACTCAAGTTTCATTTTCCACTTGAACTGGCAATGAGATTGTGCATTCCTAAGCACATTGTGCATTCCCATTCCACAAGAATAAAATCTTTGGAAACTAAAAGAAACCAACACTACATACTGGGATGTCAATGATCCATAAATGCTATACATAGATTTATATAACAGATAAGTACTATGCTTATTAGACAGAACGTAAGAGTTTAATATTTGGATCCTATCTCAGATTTCTGCAGACCATTAATCTCCAACAGAGAGTATAAAAACATCTTCAGCAGGACAGCAAATCAAAAGTCAGCATTCTCAACAACCAGGGAGCCAAGTCAACTACACGATTCTATGTTAGCCTCACAGGGGATCTAGTGAGAAGTTCATGATGTAAAGGAACCAAGGAAATTATCCTGATCCATTCTGACAGTTCCTGGTAAACCTAAGAGACAGCAACACCATCAGTTTGTGCCATACCTGGCATTGCAAGTTCACAGTAGGTGTTCAGGAAAAGTCGTCTCAATTGCTTCAGTGCTTTTGCCCTGTATTCAGCTTCAGTTCATGGTTGTTTCCTATTATGATACTAGTGACTGTATTAAAAATTAATTCTTCTTTGGGCTTTTTTTTTCCTCTTCTGGCAATTTGCCGTGGGATTTCTCATTGTCCTTTATGGCTAAATTAGGGAATATGTCCTTTTAGTTAGATATTGGCTCAATTTTAGACCTCTGGCTTTGATATTATTTCAAAATTCTGAAAATTTTCAGAGAATTAGGCTAAGAGGGAGTACTGGGAACATCAAACGTGAATTTGTTACATATAGTTTCCTTTCTCCAAATTTTGAAACCATGAAGAGCAAACAAAGCAGGCTGTCATTATCATATCTCCATGTTGTCCCAGTCACTACATCAAACAAAATAACCCCTGCTATCACTATACCATTACTATTAATTGAGACAAGATTTGGAATTTTGAGCAGAGAATGGATGGTATGGTATCATATATCTTGCTGAAATACAAAAGAAGATGCTTAAACCTACAGGTTTTTATAAAAAGAAAATATTGCCGTGGGATTTCCTGTTGTCCCTTATGGTTAATTAGGGAGCTATGCAATGATTATTTCTGTTTCCCATAACACAAGAGGTATTAAGAAAACTTATCACTATAAAGGGCCAACTACTTAATCTATTTTACTTCTGTGATTCTAAGCACAAATAAGATTAATTTTTCCTTTTTTTTTGTCTTTCCCGTAACGTGATTCACTCTTGCTGCCATGCACAGAAAATCCAAGCAAATTTCCCTTTCATCAAGATTTTGCCTCCTTTAAATATCAAAAGAGTTATTTCTTTACCATATTATGGCAAAAATTTTGTTAGATAACTTTCTTCCCACTGTCAAAGAATATGCCCGAATAATCTTTTCTTCCAAACAATGTACACATCCTAGTATTTACCTATTTCTATTTAATTTTCCCTATCTGCATAGTGATCAAGCTGGTGATATCATGGGTTCTAAATCTACTTGGTGGCTAAACTTTATAAGCATCTTTGTTGTCGACCTATCTGTCTGCTGACCACTGAAATTCACACCTCTCAAGAAAGGTTCAGGTTTTGACTACTACATAATGACTTTGTTATGTTTTGTTTTGAGCTGCAGCCTCCAGGCTGGTTCCCATAGGAGCTGTAAACCCAGCAGAAGGTCTGCTTCTGTCCTATGCATTTCCAGCAGTGTCTTGTTCCTTATTTTTCACTCTCCAGCAACCTCATAAGCCTTTACATAGCTTCAACAGAGAAGGGTAGAGAGAGCTTGGACTCAGAACATTTCTACCAAATTACCTGTCTGAAGACTCTGCAATACTTTTAAAGGGTGTGGGTCAGGGAGGGGAGAGGTGATAATACTGTTATTAATAAAGATCAAGCTGGATTTAAGGTCACATACTCTTACTGAGAGAGTTTGTGTGTAAAAGTCTGCAATCTGGCTACAGGGCTGCATTCCAGTAGTGAAAAAGGCCAATCTTTGGCCTGGAGGCCAAAGATCCTACTATATTCCAGACCCGCTTAAATGTTAATGCAAATAATGATATGCAAATAGTTTTGGCTGGTCTATCACACAGAAATCAGTTGATGATGCAAAAACTAAACTATAACTTGAAAGACCTACACATAAGGCTCTTCCCATCATTTATTGGAACCTTATCCCTTATGAATGATAACCACAAGTGAAATGAAGATAATGACATTATTCATTATGTCATCTCCTAAACCAATAACAAACCACAGACCAGTAACTGGACAAAGGACATTTTCTAGTTTGGTGATCAAGAAGAATGGTGTGATGTCACCTGAGCCTTGCATGTAGTCAAAGCTGAAAATCCCACAATCTGAAAATGGTTAAAAAGCTGGAAGGAGATAAAGAGAAGAAAAGCTTTCATGTTTTATCATTTGCTGCTTCCAGATGGTTTTTTTTGCAGAAACAAGCTTCAGGGTAATGAATTCTTTAACCTTTAACTCTTTAATCTTTTGTAAGAAAGATTCTTCACCTTTAAGTCCTTTAAAGAGTTAAATAAGAACCTCCGGGAAAAGTATATTTCCCCCCTTAAGGAAATTTCAGCTTGAAATCATGAAATTGAGCCACAATGCATTTTGATCAAGACCTTTATGAAAAATGAGGTTTTGTTTGCTCAGTTTAAAAATATCAAATTCAGAAAATTTCATAAAAGTGTCTTTAATTTTAATACCTGTGTCCTCCACTGAATATAAGAAAACAAGGACCACCTCACAATATGAAACATTAGACACATTCATTTTTCTGTAGTAATATATACAGTCTTTCTAAAATGAATCCTCATTTCTTGGTGTGACATGGGTTGAGAAGTTTGAGTAGGCAGGAAGGTATTATGGCATTCATGTCTCTCCCCTTAATCTTGTTTTTACCAAAGACTAAGTTTTTGTTTAAGAGTACAGTCTTCTCTTCAGGATGTATTAATAAAGGGAAAATAGCCCCTGAGTGTAACTTTTGCATAGTGAGGTCAGCACTAGTTGAGAGCTCTCATCGATCTTTTGAGATAGGCTAGAGATTATGAAATTCCTCTTAAGTGTGATCCAGCACCCATCCATGCCCTCTGAAACCTTAGTCTTCACTGAGAACTCAAAACAGGGAAAGATAAAAAAATATTTATGTATATAAAGGTTTATTAAGGCTCTTTAGGTAGCACACAGTGTACAAACTTTATTCCTTGTTGGCTTGATATTATCAGCATTTCTTTATTAATTCCTTATTTTTATTACATCCGATAAAAGCAATTCAGCTCTCACATAGCTAATACAGGACTATTCATTTCCAAAACAGAGGAATTTGGCTGACTATATAAACTTTCTTTCCATCTCACTACGTAACTTCTTGGTGTTATTATACAATTATTGCATTGTAATTATAGTACTTTACAAAGAAGTTTGCCCTTTTAGTTAGATATTGGCTCAATTTTAGACCTCTGGCTTTGATATTATTTCAAAATTCTGTAGATTTTCAGAGAATTAGGCTAGGAGGGAGTACTGAGAACATGGAACGTGAATCTGTTATACACAGTTTCCTTTCTCCAAATTTTGAAGCCATAAAGAGCAAACAAAGCAGGCTGTCATTATCATATCTCCATGTTGTCCCAGTCACTACATCAAACAAAATAACTCCTGCTATCATTATACCATTACTATTAATTGAGGCAAGATTTGGAATTTTGAGCAGAGAATGGATGGTATGGTATCATATATCTTGCTGAAATACAAAAGAAGATGCTTAAACCTATAAGTTTTTATAAAAAAAAAATCTTTCTCTTCTAAGAAGCTAGTGGCTTTACTTCTTAGTCTATATGTTCTAGTCTGAATAACATACATGTTTCTATTTCAGAAGATTACCTGAAAGCATTATTTTCTTTTTTTTTAATTATTTTTGGGTTTTTATAGAATGAAATAGAAAGATGGAGTTGTAAAGATTGGAAACTGCAGGGACCATGAGATTGTGGATCTCCGGATGCTGGGAGAAGAGAACAAGGAAAAGCAGGATCATAGCCCTGGACTTCAGGGGAACAACCTTTGGCCTGTTCAGAGACCTATTTTGAAAAATTCTGTGAGTTGCAGTCCTAGAGAGAAAAGAGGTCAAGGGAAGATGGTCGATTTTCAGAGATCACCTCCTCCAAGTCCAGAATGGTCCTTCCCTATATACAGGTGGTGACAAGGATCTGGATAATCATGAAATGCTAGAAAAGACTCAGCCATAAAAGGGAAGCATACAAGAGGCAGAAGCAGGAAGAGATGATCTAGGAGGAAGACAGAGACACTGTCTCAGTGTGCAGGGAAATGTTTAAGAAAGTGAAAGCCCATCTGCAGTTGAGTCCAGCAAGGGGTGCAAGAGGTAACAAGAAGAGCTTCTATGGGTGTAACATCAGCAAAGGTAGTCCAGGGAAGGCCAGAGTCTACTACTGAGTAGGACAAAGGGCCTGGTGATGAAGGCCATAGAAAAAGTCAAATTATTCAGTGCATTTTACATCAATAATACCTAATACCTGCGTTCTGGAAATCTAGAGTCCTGAGAACAGTAGAAAAATCTGGGGCAAGGAAGACCTTACTCCAGTGGAAGAGGATAAGGTTACGTAACGTTTAAACAAACTGTACATACACAAGTCCATGGGATTTGATAGTACACAGCCCCAAGTGCTGATGGAGGTGGCAGATATCATTGTGAGGTTGATCTGTATTATCTTTGAAAGGCTGGGGTGATGAGAAAAGGTTCCTGAGAACTGAAAGAAAGTAAACATGGCTCTTTTCTTGCAGAAAGACAAGCAGAAGAAACTGAGGAACTATTGACTTGTCAATCTCATCTCAGTCCTACAATGCGTAAAATTCTGGAAACCATTTCCAAAGATGCTGAGGAGAAGAAAAACACATTCAGGACAAGGAGGTGATTAGAAGAAATCGGTATACACCTACAATGGGAAAATTAGGCCTGACCAACTTTATCACTTTCTATGATCTGATAACTATCTTGATGGAGGAAAGGAGAACAGTAGATATTACTTACCTTGACTTCCAAGTCTCACATAATATCCTCGTAGATGAACTACAACAAAGTCTTGCTTGACTAATCTGATATCATTCTATGAAAAGGTGACCCACTTAGTGGAAGCAGGAAAGGCTGTGCATGTTGCCTGTCAGACTTTAGTAAAATTTTGACACCTTTTGCAACAACATTCTCCTGGAGAAACCGGCTATTTATGATTTGGATGGGTGTACACTTCACTGGGTAAAAACTGTCTGGTTGACTGGGTCCAAAGAGTTGTGTAGAATAGAGTTAAATCCAGTTGGTAGCTGGCCACAAGTGGTGTTCCCCAGGGCTTAGTGTTGGGACCAGTCCTGTTTAATATCTGTATCAATTACCTGGATGAGGGGATCGAGTGCACTCTCAGTAAATTTGCAGATGAAACCAAGCTGGGCAGGACCGTTCATCTGTTTGAGGGTTGGAAGGCTCTACAGAAGGACCTGGAAGAGGCTGAATCGATGGGCCGATGCCAACAGTATGAGGTTCAACAAGGCTATGTCAGGGTCCTGCACTTGTGTCACAACACCACCATGAAGTGTTCCAGGCTTGAGGAATTGTGGCTAGAGAGTTGCCTGGTGGAAAAAGACCTGGTAGTATTGGTCTACAGCCAGTTGACTACAAGGTGGCAGTGTGCCCAGATGGTCAAGAAATTCAGTAATAACCTGGCTTGAATCAGAAATAGTGTGGCCAGCAGAACTAAGGAAGTGAACATCCCCTGTACTCATCACTGAAGAAGCCACACCTTGAATACTATTTTCAGTTTTGGCCCCTCAATAAAGTCATTGAAGTGCTGTAAAATGGTGAAAGAAGGGTAAAAAAAAGCTGGTTGAAGGATCTGGAGCACAAGTCAAATCAGAGGTGGTTGAGGGAACTGGGGTCATCTCACCTTAAGAACAGACGGCTTAGGGAAGACCTTATTGCTTTCTGCAGCTACCTGAAAGGAGATTGTGGCAAGGTGGATGTTGGTCAAAACAAGTGACGAGACAAGAGAAAATGGCCTCATGTTGCACCAGAGGAGGTTTAGACTAGATCTTAGGAAAAATATCTTCACCAAAGGAGTTGTCAAGCGTTGGAACAGATTGCCCAGGAAAGTGGTTGTATCACCATTCCTGGAGGTATTTAAAGACATGTAGATGTGGCACTTAGGGTTATGCTTTAGTGGTGGGCTTGGCAGTGTTAGATTAAGGGTTGGACTTGATCTTAAATATCTTTTCCAATCTAATAAAT
The DNA here is from genome assembly GCA_033558185.1 of Dromococcyx pavoninus. Lineage (NCBI taxonomy): Eukaryota > Metazoa > Chordata > Aves > Cuculiformes > Neomorphidae > Dromococcyx > Dromococcyx pavoninus. The sequence goes on along the minus strand of JAUMJL010000169.1, from coordinate 647,851 downwards.
CTATGATTCTATGTGTTCACTAGATAAGTAGGCAAGGAGACTTTGAAAATGGTCTGAACTTCTGGAGTTAAAGAGTTGTGATCAGCGGCATGAAGTCCATCTGGAGGACAATTACTTGTGATGTACCCCAGGGTTTGACACTGGGGCCAGTACTTTTCAATATCTACTAATGTGGCCTCCTGGGCAGCATCAGGAAGAATGTTGCTATCAGGTTGACAGAGGAGCCCTGTGAAATATCTGGAGTGCTGGGTCCAGTTCTGGGCTTCCTAGTGCAAGAAGGACATGGACTTACTGAGAAAAGTTCACTGGAGTGATGCAATTTTATTAAGGGTTAGGAGTATCCTTCATATGAAAAAAGACTGAGAGATCTAGGACTGTTTAGCCTTGAGAAGAAAATGTGTGGGGGCAATATCATCAGTGTGTATAAATACCTGACTTAGGGTGGGAAGTAAAGACAGAGCCAGACTCTTTTCAGCGGTTCCCAGTGAAATGACCAGAGACAACAGACATGAACTGAAATATAGGAAATCCAGCTTAACCATAAAAAAATTTTTTTTTTACTGTGAGGATGGTTGAACATGGAACAGGTTTCTGGGGAAGGCTGCGGAGTCTGCATTCTTGGAGAAATCCAAAACCTTACTGGATATAACCCTGGGAAACCTGTACTGGTTGACCTGGATGAGACCAGAAGTTGGACTAGATGATCTCCAGAGGTCCTTTCCATTCCCATTCTCAACTATTAAGTGATTCTGTGATGTTCCCTAGCTATTTTAGTGCTAGAAAATCTGATTGGAATTTTAAATAAATGCACTGCGAATTTTGCAATATTTTTCACTTCAGGGACAAAAAGGGAAAGAAAACTGAAAAAAAAGAAAAATTAAAAAGACCACCATTCCTACCCTCTTGGGTGCCTCTCAATTAAAAACTGATATTTGTTTGAAGTAATTCTTTCAGAAAATCCAGTGTGACTGAACCTATTATAAAATCTTTGTTTACATGCATTAAATTACAACAGTTATCCTAGAAATCTGTTTTCGTTCATTTACTTACTCTTAAAACCACATTTTTTGAGACAAGGGAGAAGACTGCTTGTAATCACTGCTCTGACCATCACAACTTCCCCTTAGAAGTTCCCATCTTTCTTTTGCAAATGAAAATCAATCTGACTCTGTAACACTTTCCAAGGTGATAAAAGTTTAAAATGCATTTGGATACCACTACACAGTAGAAGTGAATGCTTTCCCACCACACTCTGCCTTCCCTTTTCCACCCCTAAAGAAAGTTAATAAAAAACCCAACACTATGCATTTGCATTTGAACTAAAATAGTATTGATGGTTGCATGAGACTGGACAGGAGACAGTCCTGGAGCTGAAGCTTACTTCAGGCTTTTAATGGTCATAAATACTATCCAGGCCTGTAAATTAAAGAGTGTATAACTCAGAATCATAGAATCATTGAATGGTTTGAGTTGGAAGTGATCTTAAGGATCACCCAGATCCAACCTCCCTGCCATGAGCACAGGCAACTCCCACCGTATCAGGCTCCTCAAGGTCCCATCCAGCCTGTACTTGAACAGTGCCAGGGAGGGGGCATCCACAATTTCTCCGGGCAAACTGTGCCACTGCCTTACCACCTTCAATGTGTATTTCTTCCTAATGTCTAATCCAAATCTTCCCCCTTCCGATTTAAAGCCATTCCTCCTTGTGCTATCACTATATGCCCTTGTAAAAAATCTCTTCTCAGACCCCCAGCTTTCCTGTAGCCCCTTCAGGTACTGGAAGGCTGCTTATAAAGTCCCTCCAGAGCCCTCAGTTCTCCAGGCTGTACAACCCCAACTCTCTCAGTCTGTCCTCATAGCAGAGGTGCTCCAACCCTTTGATCATCTTTGTAGCCCTTCTCTGGACTCATTTCAACAGTTCCATATCCACCTAACGTCCCCATCTTGTCTTTTTCTCTCCCTTCTTTTTTTTTTCTTTTTTTTAATTGAAGCCAAATTGCACTTTCAACCTGTAGAAATACCCTGCCCCACCACCCCATTTTGGAGAATCTCTGGAAAGGCCAGATGTTGATGGCAGTAACTGGATGAAGAAGTGCCTGCAACATCCACTGCCTTCTGGAGGAGGAGAACATGGCTGTGCTGCTGGAACCCTTCACCAGTGTGGTCTGTAATGCGTTGTATGCTGCTGTTGTGGTTTTTCCTAAGAACAAAAGGGGATTAAAACTGGAAACTACATAATGGTGCAAAATATTAACATAACCCCTAAAAGCTTGGGTATTTAAATCTGGGTTTGCACTCAGTCATATTCTGTGGTGTGTCATGTTAATTCATGCCCTATTTTTATGTCTTATTGTGAGAAACATTGCTTATTATAGAAGGGAAAAATCTGTCAGATATGATCAATGGTTTCATGTCTAAAATAGTAGCCTTGTTGTAGCCACAAAGGCTTAGGATTTAAGCGAAACAAAGTTTTCAGAAAGTTGTAATTTTTTTTATTTTGGAAAACTGAATGGAAAAACAGGTGGAAAAAGTATATGCTTTTCAGGGTCAGATTTTCATGTTTTAAATTCCAAAGTACTGGAATGTGTACACAGATGAGGAGGGAATAATTGATGAATATCTGTACTCATGTACTTAATAAAACGGAGAATCAAATTCAAAATTAATCTTTTACAAAAAATCCCTAAGCAATAAAAAAGTGAAAAAATAATGAATGATGAGCCAAGTACTAAGTTGTTGAGCAGCTATAAAATGTCACAACTTTTCAGATTTATAGAAATATTTTCATGTAAAAGAAGTAAGCCATAGTATTTCAGTTTTAGAAATGTAATTTTAACACCACAAACCAAAATAATTTTGTACTTTTCTTAAAATTGTAGCTACAAGAAGTTAAATAAGAGGCAAAACTGTCTCACCAAAATTATAAGCCAAAGATTCCAGTCTTGATGCATGAAAACTTAAAAGATAAATTGACTGCAAACAGTAGTAAAAATGGTTGGTTCCTTTTTCATTGTGGTAGATGGAAACATGAACAGCCAGCACAAATGCCGAAAACAAATCTGATTTTTTTTGTAAAATGAAGAGTTTTCATAATTGCTATGACAACATAAGTGTTTCTTAAAAAATCAAAGTCCTTGAAAAATGACATATTAAATAGCCTAACAAACAATATCTAATAAAAGGCATGAAGTCCTTTTAAATTATCCATCATGATCCTAATATAAAACATTAATAGGAAGGGTCTAATATTAAAATAGACCATGTATACTGAAACTTTCCAAGATTCAGTTTCCCAATAATCCTTCGTTTTCCTGAGAAAATCAGAATGGAGAGACATGAGAGCAATTGATTGCAGATCTCCAGGAGAAATCCTCCCTGAAGCATTTTTTAACTGACTGTGCTTATGGATGATCCACAGCCAACTTAGGATTGGACAAGATACACAACTACCAAAACCACGAGTACTCACTCCCTCCCCAAAAATCTACATGGCTTCTCACTGATGCCCTCCACAATGCAGAGCTCTACTGAGACCTCACGGACCGCTCCTGTACACACACCATTTTCCAAAATATGCACTGGTCATTCTTTCATTCACCTCATCCTTACTGGTCTTTCTCTGTCCTCAAAAAATCCCTGCATGCACTCCTTGAATATTCTGTGTTATTAACACAAAATTCAATTTTGATCTTGGACGAAGCCTTAGAAAATTGGAAATAAATGTTGCCTCCAAAACTGAAAAGCTTTTGAGTGGGTCCTGGCACTACATGAGGAATTGTATCATTCTGTGAGGAATGAGATCTGAAGAGCCCTATTCAGTCGACAAATCATTTACTCAAAAGACTACAATAGACACCAGGCAGAAAATAGTATGATTACAGAAAAAAAAAAAAAAGAAAAAAGGCAGCCTCAGCTCTGCAAACACTTATGCATGTGCTTAATGTAATGTGGATGAATATTGATTTCAATGGGAGTGCTTATATGAATAAAGCAAGGCATATGCATGCTTATAGGATCAAGGCCAAGACTGTTAAGTACTGCAAGCTGAGCTTTAATGACTGATAAAGCAACTTAGAAATGCACAAAAGTATGTCAAAGAAATAGTCAGGTTGCCCGGCTGGTTTCAGTGCTTATAAAATGGTATCTCTGCTCTCAGTCCAAAACAAGAAAAATAATTTGTTAGTAAATTAATGACAAGCACTCAAAATTATAATGTAATATAATGTATGAGCAAAAGGAGCAAATATATGTGGCTTAGTAATTCTACCTCCTGTTAAAATGCACCCATTTCTTTTAATATGGCAACTATTGAAAAATACAGAAAAACATAACAGTTTATGTCAAGAAGGTGAATGATCCTCCCATTTACAACTGCCAGAGAAAATTAAAGGTGGAATGAAATTGCTCACAACAGAATTCATTCTGCACATATGCAGACTGGAAGCTGTAAAGTCAATGGCTTCTTATTTCAGGCTCTACTGTACAACTTAAACTCAGTTATAACATAGATGAACATATTGGCCACACAAATTTTATTACACTCTGTGTCATAGACAATTTGAAACACTGATCAAATATTTTATAAAAATTATTTTTTTTTGCTTCAGCCTTCCATAGAAAAGAATAGATATGAAATGCTTTGTGCAAATACACATTCCAGTTTCTTTTTAAATACTCTCATGGAGACTGTTTAATTGCACAACCAAAATGACAGTGTGGGACAGTAACTGGTGTCTAAAGGCTGGAGACTTCGAAAACTTTGATCTTAATTTCCCATTCAGTAAAAACACAACTAATTCAGCAATGATTAACATGGCAAACAGACCTTCGGCTGAGCCTGAATGCCTAACAGATACTGTTTTCAATTATGGTGACCAGTCTGGTCTTTAATAATACAGAGTAAAAATGCAGTGCTCCTTATTTGATTTAACAGCAATACAACTCTGTGACAGCTATTTACCAGTCTGAAGTGCACTAGTTATAAGTATAAAAGAGACTATAAAGGACACATTTAAAGGCAGAAAAGATCATGCTTTTTTTTTTAGCATATAAAGCAACTATTTTAATAAAACTTCGTACTTTCCCATGAAGAACTGTAGTACTTTTCTTCTGAAATTACAATTTAACATAACGTTCTTTGACACAGCCATATGACTTTCGTCATATCTTTGTCGTTGAAGAAAAAGAAAAACAATATAGAACATCCACTGAAATTAAATTGTTACCCTAGAAAAACAAACCCTAAACCTGTGAACTTTGAGGATGGGTCTTCAAAATAGTTATGTGCATTGTAAAACTAGATTTTTAACTGATAAAAGCCAGCATGTCTCCACTGAAGCAAAGGAAAGGATGCCAAAACATGCCAGGCAAGTATCTGACAGTTGTGTGCAGCATTTCTCTGGTCTGTGGCCACTTTATGAACAGTTGAACTGGCAGTTTGCTTAGGCAGGTTTTCGACTTATCCATAGAACTGCAAGGATTTTCTCACCTCTCATCAGCATGGATCTGCAGCCAACGTCTTTTAAAACCCTCACCAATCTCCTTCAGCTCAAAGTTGTATATTGAAATAAGGCAAGGTCTGAGATGAATTAGAAGCAAAGGGCCTCCTTGCACCCTTCAGCTCTGTGTGCAGCTTTTGTTGACATCAGTGTGAGCTGTGTCTGCAAATCACTGGCCTCCCTTTGTTATGGAGTAACAAATCTTTAGCATACAGCCTGCTTCTGACAGAGCCAAAGCCTTCCTTTGAACGAGCACATACTTCCCTTAGATTCATTCAAAGACATTAACCAGCATCGCGACATGCTCAGAAAATCAGGATGCTGTCTTGGACCAGTAAGGCAGAGACTGACAGAAAAGGACTGTGCAAATCTGGAAAAATTGGGACATTTATTACTTGAGAGTTATCAGGAAAGATATCTCCAAAAGAAGAGCATCCTGATTTTAATCATGGTAACTAAATCTTAATGCTCACTAACTGATAGCAATATCACTGACAGCAGAAATGTATATGAGGTGTAGGCAAAGAGTATTGCAGGGCAGTAACTCAAATTTCTCGACAGGTACAGTTAAGGTCTTATTTTGCAGAAGCTCATTTAAGCACTTATAAAGGATAAGCTTTTTCAAGCATGCTAAGCATACACAAACTTCTGCTCTGGCTTTGTTTGTAGCCAGATTTTCCAAAGGTCTCTATTTCCTAATATTGATAACTTTTGCAGACTTGAGTCAGAATCTGAACATTTTTGAAATGTTGACCATACATTGTAACTTAATCAATCAAGAAAGGCAGGTAGCTCTGCTTTAGAGTCCAATAAGTAAACCCCAGCCACAGAGCACATGCTGCTTCCACATGAAGAAAATCTGTTTTGTTCTCTGAACTTCTAACCACTAAATGGTTAAAAGTATTGAAGAACTAAAATTATCAGCACTGGGAGAGAGAGTGAGAGAGAATGGAACGAGTGTGGTACTGCATTTTGCAAGCTCAGCAGTTCTTCAGATGTGGTCTGGCATCTAGTTCATAAAGTCAAGCAAATCTGCTCATTTCAGTCATATATACAGACACATATGCACCAGCAGACATGTATACATAGATTTTAAACTCTCTGAAGAATAAAATAAAGTACTAACATGTATATCTTTAGAAGGTCAGCAGAAATAAATAAAGTTAATAAAATGTGTTGTAGTATTTCAGCACAAAAACACTAACTGAAAGATTCAGGTATGTGACAGCTAGGATAGGTTTTCTCTAAGAGGATCCTGATGGTAGTATCATTTGAACTTTCTGCTTTTCTTTGAGCTTTTTTTTATAGTTTTTACTGGAGTTGATAGGAACATGTTAACAGAAAAAACTTTCATCCAGAAAACACTGTTTTGTAAAGTAGTTTCTTTGAAAATTTTAAAAGCTTTTTTTGGCCAGAAACTTCCTAAGGGCTCTCTTCTTAATTCTGATTAGGGAGAGAAAAACGGAAAAGCAGATGGAGGGGAAGGAAACCAGAGGAAGAGAGAAGGCTACATGTGCACATTCATGTAGGAAAAAGAATTTTGGCACACTTCTGGGCAAATAGATGAGAGAGGATGGAACAAATTCCAGAATGTTGAAATACAGGCATGAAATTGGATTTTTCTCCCGAGGTCTGCTCCAGTTTTTTCTCATTGGACTGCAGGGTTTCTGATTCTTCTGTGTTCTTTCTTCCAAATTTTCCATGGAATGTGGGATTGCTTGTGCTCTGCCAGGCTCAGCAATGCCCACGTAACCAGACATAACACAAAGGTTAGATTGGCCATAACAGCTATCTAGAACAAGCTACAAGAGAAACAGCATTTTTTTATCAGTGTTCAGCAGGAAAAAGGTTGTTCTAACCTTAGGATTGGATAATAGACTTTGAGATGATGACTAGGGAGGTTTTTTTTCTAAGCAACATGAAGGTATCCCAACTCAACAGTGAGGGATTTAGTGACAGATTATGGGGTGAACAGGTAAATCTCTGCAGGATGAGAAAAATGTGGTTTATCAATGTGGACAGTAGATTTCATTTCCTTTGTCTTTTGTCAAATAAACAATGAAAAATGCATTTTTTAATGCAAAAGAAAACAGGATGTTTGGTAGTTCTCTCTCCAGACTGGACTTCTTATGAACGATTTAGGCGGAATGAAAACGTTTATGACTTTCTCAGTCTGCATACAGCAGCATCTGATTTTTCACACTATGTCATGCCAACTTAGAGTAATAAAACCTATTGTTTCTACAGAAAATAGAAAACAGTTTCTAACAATAAAATAAATGCTTCTTTGCCTGACAATGTCCACTACCATGTTTTGGGTCATTCACTTGAGCAAATAAACAGGGTGTTGCACAGCCCTCCTGTACTGTGTTTTTTCCATCTCCTTGAAGCAGAGTAGTTATGTTGTGCTACCTAATGTGAATATAGAAACTCAAAGCTTCAGCACTTTTGCCATAGATGAGCCCAAGGGAAGTCCATTCAATAAGTTTTATGCTGCTCAGACAAGGATATGATGGGCCTCAGTAATTTTTCCTATCTACTCGTTCCATCTGTGCCTGTTATCTGTCCTCTCCACTGCTGGATTTCCATTAGTATCATAGGGTGATTGTTCCAGTATTATGATAAGGGTAAAATTCCTAACACTGATAAAAAACAGGGGAACATTCAGCAAAAATGATTGAACATAGTATAGTCTTTGTCTGAGGAACTGCTTACAAGGTCACTCTAGACCAGGGGCTGGGCAGGTTTCAAAGAAGACTTGACATTTTCAGGGTGATTAAATACACTGAGGGATATTATTCTGCATGTGCCTATGCTTCTGTATTTTAAATACATGCATGCACACACACATATGTGTGTGTATAGACATATACATAAAATCAATATGTTAAAAGCAAGACACAATTTACAAGTGAAAACAATCTGTATTGAGATGGAGAAGGGCACTTTATAAGGACTGGTTATTCCTCAGCAGCCCTGTCGTGCTTTCCCCTCAAAAGTAGCCTGCTCTGGTTATGGAAAAAAGATCACTTCACTTGCTTGACCCAGTATGCCATTACCTAAAAGCCCTCAGCGAAAGGAAGGTTCATAGACTTCAGTGCAAGTACTTAAGATCTGGGAGATACCGCCACCATGCTACAGTCCCTCTGCTTTAGCTACCATTCCTTGTAAAACAGAAGAACCTCAGACAAGTGTCTTCCAATAGTGAAAGACAGTAATAGGGACTTCTGGGTCAGGCAAGTCATGTCTGTTATGTCAGAGAATTCTTCATGGTGTCATAATACACACCAATGATGATGATGATGATGGTGATATCATAGCCTTAGAGATCAGTTTGGGAACCTTACTAAACCATGCAGTTCATAGCTTGTGCTCCTCACTTCCACTATACCAGCAACAGAGTGAACACAGCTCAGGACTGTGCTGCCGTAGCACAGCTGAACATCAGTCTTTCTGTAGCCCCTCTTCCCTGGCATCCTGTGTCTCTAAGGCTGTTGATGTTAAGCCACTACAGATTTTTCTCTGCCTGTTAGAGTACCCTGGTGTCACCACCTGGGCAAGTGGGGTAGAGATAGATGGATGGTGCAAGGGGAGGGAAGGGAAGGACTGGACCTATGCAAGATGATAACAAAAAACATTTTCCAGAGAATACCCATCACACTTACTTCAGTCTAAGTTTGTATCCAATCAGTGCTGAGATTACATTCAAAATATATGAGGTCCAACACAAAAATTCAAGACTAGCTTGGGAACCAAGAGTGGGAGGGGAGAGACAGAGAGATGGATATAGAACATGTTTTAACCTGTCACAGTGTGACAAGTTTCAACTTGATCATTTCACTGAGTGAAAGTGGACGTGTTCAAATATAGTTGTTTTCTTACCCTTGGTTGGGAAATATTGTTGTGCAAAGGTGAAAAGTGAGTTAACATCAAGGGAATGTGCCAACCCACAATGCTTTGTCTGTGAAGCAGTTTTCAGCTAATAACAACATCACTGTGCTTGAGCACCCATCCTATTCACCAGACCTGTCTCCCTGTGATTTCTAACTCTTACTGAAGATTAAGTCGGTGCTCAAAGGAACCCATATTTTATTGATAGAAGATGTGAAAGCGAAAAACAATGGAGGCTTTAACAGCCTTTCAGAAAATGATGTGCAGAATTGCTTTAAATGTTGGCAGCATCATATGCAGCTGTGTGTCAACTCAGAAGGGAACTATTTTGAAGGTGATCATAGTTGATTTTCTTAATTTGTTAAATATAAAGAGTTAGAGACATAGTCTCGGTGGGGTTTTTTTGTGTCATACCTTGCACATGGCCTTCATCTTAAAACCTTTACTTATTGTAACTAATGAAAATTTTAAAGTTAGTGTCTTGAGTTTAATTTTTGTGTTTGATGAATTATGTTTTTTAGTACCAGATTGAGATCCTCCATAAAAAAATTGCAAATTGTCTATTGATACTTTCTTTTTCTTCTATTTCTCTTCCCTCACAATGCAATCCTCTGCTGTGTGGCAATTGTATTTGCCTGGGACTATGGAAAGTCTTAGGTAAATCAATTTTAAGCAAATCATATATTGTATGCTTATATAGTTTCATTTCTAATAAATAACCTGGAATAGCTAGTCAACTTTACATGCAGTCTTAATTTAAGTTTCACATGCATAAAAGAAGCAAGGAAAAATGGGACAGACTTAAGAAGGGAAGAAACATTATATGGCTACAAGCACAGCGCGATGTAAATTCATTTACAAGGACATCTGCATCTGTATGTCCAGTCAAGTGGCACAGTGAATTGCAAGCGGATTATTGATTTTAAAATGACTTAACTGCAGTCATGCAGTACTGAGAATACCTTATTGCTTTCCTTAGCTTCATGTACCAATTTGAGTATATTTTGTGTATGTCTCAGCAGTCACACATGTAAGTCCTGAAAATAAGGTGATTAAAAGGGCAAAAACCACAAAAAAAGAAAAAAAAACTTAAAAAAATGAAAAAATGAAGGAAAGCAGTCTCTCACCACAGAAGAAATCAAGTTTGCTCTCTATTTTTCAAAAGCACAAATAGTATTCTTTTCTTTTTGGATACCTCTTTTGGAACAATTAAAATGCAGTTTCCTGCAGTGAGGCTGAGCACCAACTCTCTTAAAATCAAGTCCCATCCAAACTGGAGCCATCCCAAGAAATTTATGTCACTTTTAAGGTTTGAATTTCTAACTTCCAAAGTCAACATGGGTACAAGTTTCTGAATGTGTGCATAACAGGGAGCTAAGAGAAATCTCAAATGGTTCACTGCAAGCTTTTAAAACATCCATGTGCACACAGGCCTGCTAACTTTTGAATACTCTATTTCAAGAGAAGGAGTAAAAAGTAAGCATTGTCTCCCCTAATATATGGATTAAAATTTTTACACTGAAAGTAATTAAAATACCATGACAAATTAAGAGCTGATAAAAGGCCACAGTGAAAGATTTATGATCATTTTTTAAAGCATCTTTAAGCTTTACCAAATGTACAGTTCTCCATGTACTTCAACTCTAACATCTGAATCCAGTTAGCAGTGGTTTTCAACTAACCGGGTGTTCCTTTGCATCAAAATGTGTAGCAAGATCTCTGTGTTACGCATGTCATCTTACGACAGTCAGTTAGCTCTCTTTCTGAAGTGCATTAAGAAACTGTTTTAAAAAGCTTACACCTTTTGTCAGAGCAGTTAAAAAAAACCCAACATTGTTTAACAGCCCTGTACATCTTACCGTTATACTCTCCACCTTTTGCAAAGGTCAAGAAAGTGTCATTTTGTGACTGTACTGATTTATTCAGAAAGCACAGCTTAACTCTTCCTGTGACTTGTTAAAATCATGACAACACCATATCGGGTAGGGGGGCAAGATTCAAAAGTGTAGACAACACACGTTTAGTGAGTAGCTTTTTTCTTGTGTCTTACATCAATCACTCCTGACATTTCCAAGGAGAAATCATAGCTGGTCCCTAAAAATCTATTTCTTTTTGTCATGACAGCTGTGATTAAGGCAGAGCATCTTGTACCATGCAATTCTCTAATGATGAAGGCAGCCTTTCATGTCAACTTTTTTCTTAAAGTTGCAGCTATCAGAAATACTCCAATGTGAAATATTTCCTCTTTTATTTGTTCCGTGCACATTTCCAACAAAAACCATCTTTATTTGGGTGGTTTACAGAACTATCTGTAGAGATCCACTGCAGCCCTTAAGAAATCAAGCTTTCTGCTTTCTAAAAGATAAAGGTGGTTACATCTCAGCACAATACCTGCTACATCTAAGGAATAGAAAAGGAATCATAGTGCCAACTTCTCATCTGGAACCACCTTCACATTGCTTTGTATAATGTGAAGGGGATGTGAGAGTAGTTCAGTGCCTCATGTTATATTAGTGTTCTGCTCAGGGCAGTGTAGACTCAAATCTCATTAACTATGGTTGTTTGAAATGGCTTAGACATTGAATAGCATTGGGTCTGTGTTATCTTACAGCACTTACAGTAAGTCCAGAGTCTCATTGTCTGGGTTGTATCAATGCAGTTTTACTACCTTTCTTCACTTATCTGAAAAATACCCACACTAGATAAAATTAGAAATGTTCTCACAGTGGATTATACACTGCTCACTCCTACTCATAGGTGATGGCAAAAAGCCTTGCTTTTTATTGAGTTAGTAATTACCAATCTTTTGGGGAAAGAAAATGATCTAGCTTTATATTTCTGATATAATGCATCATAGGCCTCCTTGTCATATGATTCAGGACTCAATAACCAGACTTCGGGAGACAAGAACAAGTACTGTGCTGCAATAGAAGTCAAAAAAGCTCCCTCTTTTGCCCTTCGACTCTCACTAGGCTACTAAAGTTTATACCACAGCCATTCTCTGGTTACTGAACACTTTCCAGCACTTTAGCTTCAGAAGGCTTTTTCTGCTCTTTATGAAGGGCACTGTAATTCTGTCGAGCCTCAGATGGGTTTTCAACATCAACCTGAGGTCAAGTGTGTGAATCTCAAGACAAGATCAGGACACATCTGGAGGGCTATGCATTACTGTCCTACCCTATTAAAAAGAAGCAACAACAACAACTGCTTAGGAGTTCCTGGGGCTGAGCCTGACAGCAAAAACAGATGGATCACACTTCAAGATTTAATTTTCAGATGTGATCCCCCCATGCAGATGAATGATTGGCACAATCCATGATCTTAAAACAGGTTAATTTTTTTAAAAGTTGTGTTCTGTTCTAAGATGTATGAGATACAAAAAGTCATGATAGACTCTTGCCTGTGACACTGCAGTGTGGGTCAAGAACTCTGCGTGGTGCAATACCTCCGTTGAAATAAAGTCACAGAAAACTTTTGACTGAGAAGTAGCTGTGGTAATTTGGATAGCTGCTGGCCTGGCTCCCACTTTTCAGCCACGTAATAGGTTTTCATGTTTTTACCTATTAAAGCAACCCAAAACTTATGCACATTATAGCATGTTTGTAGGTAGGTACTAACTCTGACACATTTTTAAACAACAATTGAAAACAGGAAGCAAGAAAACAGCCAAGATAATTAGATTCTAGGAGACTAGCTTACGTACTGATTTCCTTACATATGAATCAGAAAAGTTATGTATTGTTTACAGCAGAAACCCAGTGCCACTTAAGCATTTTTCATGACAAAATTCAGCCTACCAGTCAACCACAAACCACAGTTCAGGTGAATTTAAAGCCTAAGGCTTACACAGGGTTTTTTGTTAGATTGTTTTGTTTGGTTTTGTTTTATCTTGGTTTGGTATTTTGGTGCTAGAGCTACGTACATGCTCTCACTATGAATATGTAACAGTGAGACTGCTTGTTTAAGTACATTCTACCCCGCCACACATGCCTACACACTCCCATACATACTGCTGCGTGCATCTTTACCATAGAATTTAGCAGAAAAAGAGGATGAATCTCTATGTATTTGCCTGAAGAAATTGGGCTAAGTAATTAATCCTGATGACTTTCTGCATTTTATTTCAAATTAGGTGCCCACATGTTTTCTGAATTTTCACCTTTCCACTTGTTCTCGATTAGAATAATGTTTTCGATTGTAACATTCACTTAAATACACTTAACTGAAAGTTGTATAAATAGCAAATATCAGACCAAATTTCAGATTGAATGATACATCTTCCTATATTACAGTAATGCTATAACCCTCCTTTTTTTTGTGACATCCTCACGAAGTCCTGGAAGTCAATATTTGTTCCTTACACTTTGGTAAAATAGGTTTGACTATCATGCACCATTGTTCAATGACTGTTGGAGAGATATAAGAACTGATGAGACATAAGCAGGGTATACAATACCTTTCCTTTCCTGCTTCAATTTTGCAGTAATTCATTTCTCAATGACTCTATGCTCTTTTTAAAGTGTGGAAACACAAATTACTGAAATACTCAGATCCATATCTGCTTACAAGTAAGTCAAGGGAAGCTGAAATGTAAAAATAAACAAAAAAGTATCCATGAAACAAGTTTTTGCAGCAGACTAAAGAAAAGGATTATAATTTCATTAGCAACATAGTCTGTTAGTTGTCACTTAAGACATTTTTCAAAGAATTACTATCTAGGATATATGCTTTTGAAGAGTAACTGCTGTGTGAAGTGTCTGTATGATCTTAACTCCCTTAATTTTATCTAAGCATTATCACACTCATTGGATTTAAGGTGAAACAAGTGTTTTCTGACTATTATCAGTTATTCTTCATTTCTTGTTGTACCTGGTATTGCTTCAATTAACCTCATGTGTCAAAGCTAGACTTAATGATAGCTAATCTTCAAGCAATATCTCTTAATTTTATCTGTCTGTTTCTGGATCAAGACAGAGTGCAGGGAACTCCCCGTTAGCTAACATATCCTTCAGGCTGAAAAGCTGAAGGAAAAAAATGCAAAGGAGAAACAGACTCAACTGAGATTTTCTCATTTCTGTGGGAGACAGTAGTCTCACAGAGTCATCTGTTCCAGCCTGCACAAATTAGAAGGAAACAAACACAATCGTAAATTTAATTGTAAAGACTCAGGAAGCTAAAGCTTTCAGACTAGTTCTTTCTCTTTCATTTCCCCCACCCTTTCCTATAGGAGGAAGAGAATTCCCAGTTTGGAGAAAGAACTAACAATTAAGGGGAATAACCTCAGAGTTTTTGTTGTGAAAAGGAAAATAGCACTTCCCCTATTTTCAAGACCTCCAGTCTGGAGTTTGCCTGAACAAATAATAAAACCAAAGTAGTCACTGAACTTCCTAACCTGCCATGCAGTGACCAAACAACGATTATAAGCAACAAATATAAGTAGAATCTTCTTAACAGAATACAATCGTTCCTGAGCATCACTTGCAAGTCATTGGTGTCAACCCAGAACAACTGAAGTCAAAGGCCCCAAAGCCTTCACAATTAAAAGAATATCGAATCTATCATCTCTATACATGGTAACAGTCTATGTGTTTCAATGCTTTCAGTAATTGTTACAGTGGAAAAAAAGAAAAAGGAATTAAGGGTCCACAAGTCATTTACTAAAATTTAAAATGCAAATGACCTCTTCTAACTTTTGCTTTCCTTCAGAAGACATTTATTCTTATCAACAATGATATCTCACCAAGAATGCTCTAGACATGTGGCATCAAGGTAGGAAAGAAATGTCCTGTCCCTACCAACAATACAGTTTTACATAAACCATACAAAGACAAGATTTTCTGATAATAAGCATCTCCAGGTACCCAATTTGTGATGCTTAAAAAGAACCTAACTTTCAAAGCACAAGTGCTCAGTCTCACTGCCTCCTTCCTCCAAACCTGGCCACTTCTGAAGTGCCCCTTTTTTGTGCTCGAAATCATTTTTATCCCGGTTAATATGGGGAACAAGTTATTCACAAAGCGAGTTGTGTATCATGGTTACACCATTAAACTCTAGATTTAAAATGAATGGCACAAGATATTTCTGACCTACATAAAGTAGGTTTAGGCCCCCCAGTACTAGAAATACACATGGCTGAATTTAATAAAGGGTTAAAAACAAACTTTTGCTGAAACAGTATACCTATGCAACATTTTGAATGTGTAATTCTCTTGAATGACTGCAGCCATTAAGAGTCTTAAGTAAATTTTTCAGCTAGTACAAGCTGACTCAAAATGAGAATTAATAGATACACTCTAAAGTAGACATCCTCTTGCCTATGAGCCCACTCAACAATTTTTCTTCCAGCTGAGCAATTCCCATAAAGAACATTGTGACTTGCACTAATTAGTTAAATTGTCTTCCCCCTCCTCTTCCCCCTCTTGTGTTGAAGTAGTTGCTGTATTGTATAGTAATTGGTTCAGGGGTTAATACCTGGCTTCCTTTCTGTCTCAGAAGTAAGTGTATACAAATATGTCCACTCTTTAGAATGTTATCACAGTGCCCTCTCTTGTCAAAAGTAAATCAAGAGAGACTAACAACTGATAAAGGGTCTGGGATTGGGATCTTCTTTTTTTTTTTTTTTGTCAGGGGCGAGGGGGTGAGAGATGTTTTGCTTTGTTTAGTTATTTTCTGATTGTGTTTTACACACCCTATTCAAACGTAACTTTCACTCTGAAGAATCACTAAGCAGATACTCCTTAATGAGTTGCTCGAATGTGTTGCTAAGCCACATACAAAGAAAAGACATTCGGAAAACTGACACCAGTATCATATTTCATACCATCACATTTTATTGCTAAACCTGAAATTCAATTATTTCCTTTAAACTGGAACAATAATTATGAGAGTAATCCATGCCTATGATACAAATTGATTTAATTTGCCCATAGCTGCTCAGAAATTATCAACTTTTGTGTGTATAAAAACTAGTAAATGCTGAGAATAATTCAAAGATTTGTGAATGGTAAATTTCCATGTCAGTAAGCCACATCAGAAAAATTTAACATGAAATAAAGATAGCTACAAATGCCTATTTTTTATTTGTACATAAAACCAGCGGATTTTCAATGAAAAATAAGACTGATTTTATTTGTAAATTCTGTAAGGTAAACTTGCCACAATGATGATGTGTAAAATGAGAAGGAAGATAGATCACATGGATGGACACACCTGAAGGAAACAGCTCCCCTTATGGAGAAATTAGGATTTAAGGTATAGTTTTTCGCTGGGTTTCTGTTGGAATACAGAGAGGTGGACATGATTGAAATTTGCATTTAAATGGAAATGGTTAAAGGTAAAGGTACAATGTTTAGAAAAATGAGAGTATCCATTTTTCTAAGAGGGTGGCATACTATTATTGTATACCATTAAGGTGTCACATAGCCTAAAAATGTTTAGAAATATTAGACACTGCTACAGAACAAAGAACAGCAAAATGCCATTTGGAAATGACTATACACTGTGAATGAATCTGACTGAATACTACATCATATACAATTGTCTTTAATGTTTTCTGCTGCCATTACCTAATGTGAATCCTGTTCACTAAACAGTAGAAGATCTATTAGATAGCTTTCTGCTACTTTTCAACCGCAGTATAAACCGGAATCCATTCATCATTCTTTCCTGGTGATTTCTGCAGATCTTTCTCCATAGGACACCACCAGACCTTAAAATGTTTGCTTGGTACACATTCTGAGAACGCACTGTGAATTTTAATTGTGTCACATGAAAACTCTGATGTCTTCCTGTGATACCAATGTGGAAATACTTATTTTTCTGAAGATAATGATATATAGAATGCAACGAGTCATGCAATTGTTCAAATGTTATGTTGATTGAAAGATGCCTTGGCAAATATTTCTGTGTGAACTTGAGGCAGAAACAGAAAAATATTACCAAGAGGAACAATAGAAGACAGAGAACTCTTCTCTACCTTCCTTTCCCAAAATGGAATATAAATTATTAAGTAAACATTGCATATGTGTGGACTCTATTGATACACACAGGCAGAAATATATAAATATACTATATTTGTATAAGTAGACTGTATAGATATGTGTGCGTGTGTGTGTACCCAGACATTAAGAGATTTACTCACTTAATCACCCTATTTAAGAAGGTTTGGATCTGTTCATACCCAACTTTTTAAAACCAGTGAGTAATTATGAGACTTGAAGAGATCTGGGGGGTCTGACATTTTTTGACTATTAATTTTTCCTGCATTTCTCTAGCCTCTTTCTCTCACCAGTTCTACAGTAATGTTAACCCTCTATTTTAAAACAGCAGTGGTGCAGCTAAAATCAGAATGTACTGAAATCTCAGTCAGTAGGATCATTTTCAGGGCATTCCTTACCTGGAGAAAACAGAAAAGACCAGAATTGTCTGTAGTAAAGATCCAAATAGATATTAACCTTAGCTATCACATCCCAGTTTTAGATTCATATTTATCCCAAACCTACTAAGGGATTTTAACAGTCTTTCTTAGCCTTTCTGGATCCGTAAAGGTGAGCTTCATTTCATTCATTTATCTTTTGTTTGTACTGATCTGAAGGACACTTCCAAGGTAGTGGTATTTGGGCCTTTTGAACTCTTCTTCAGCTGCAGAAACTGAACTCCAGTGCCTGGGTGGGATTAGCAAATGGGAGACAACCCTTCTCCCACAACCAGCCTTTCCCAATCTCCCAGAGACTGCCAATGACAATAAAACCAAAAAAAGGTGCCCATCTGTGACATTCATGATAGAAATGTAGCCCTATGGGGTCAGGATCATTTTGAAGAATGACTCATTTGCATATCTGGCCCATGAGAACAGGTTTATGTCTATAACCTGCTAAGCCATCAAAATGTATTGATAAATTGGTTCCAGACTTCCACATACCATGGAGGTTCTCTGTTTACAGGAATAAATCACTTGTTATTGAAAATAAACTTTAACTACTTGCACACTCAGCAGCAGAGGTGATGTCAGCTGACTATTTTTGCACTGTTTTGCACATACCAATGGACATGAGAACTTAGTCTTGGATGTCTTTCCTAAGACAGCAAGCGAAAACACAGTGCCAACTGGAATGACATCTGACTAAATGGCAACACCTTCACTAATAACCAGACTTGCATTATCATTGAACAGCCCAATGGAGGAGTTGGAAGTCTTCTCTGGTCTTTACCCACAGATCCAGGTGTCCAAGAGCTAAGAGCCAAGACTTTGTCATCCAATTCCCAAAAATGTGGATACAAACATACACCATGGGCACCAATGGAGGTCAGAACAGGCTCTTTTATGATTAACTGGCTTGATCCTTGCACAACTGGTTTCATTAGGACTCACCTCTAGAATGAGTCAGGCAGACATGCAGACCCTTAAACTAGGTCATCATTGCTAAGGAATGAAAAAAGAGAAAAAAAGGCAAAAAAAGAGAATCTTCAAGGGAACTCAAACAGACAGGCCCCTCCATAAGAATCCACATTTTTATTTAAATGTCATGTATACCCCACATGAAAAGCAACACAGATCAAACATATACATCTCCACCATTAAAGATTCTTTTTTCATACACATGTGAGTGTTTCTACTTCCGAAGACTTCAACAGTCTGCACTGCCAGGGACCAAAAATAAAATTGTAATTGAAATACAGATAAGATAGAAACCTTTAATTTACCTTCTCCCTAAGCAACAGGACTTTTCCAGCTGCATCTGATATACTTTTCTTTTTCATGCCTGGGCTGGTGCAAAATTATCTTATCTTTAGATAAAATATTTTAGGGATTTGGGGATTTTGTGTGCCTCAGGACAAAGGACAGTGTTTGTGAGAAGATCACTGCCCTTTTTTGAGGTAAAATTTTACCCTTATTGAAATTTCAGTGTTATAGAAAAGTATGCCACTTCATTACAATATTATCTGTCATACATTGTAATAACTTTTACTCCAGGAGTGCTTGAACATCAACAGCTGAGAGTCAGAAAGGTGTGTTAGAAGAAAATTATTTGAGTATGTTCCAAATAAATCCATTGGTCATTTTTTTTAACCTTTTCATTTTCTCAGCAAAGTAGACAATTTTCTTAGCACACTGCAGACCATATGCAAAACTATTCCAGGAAAATAGGATTATGCTATAACTAGCCTATCTGATAACATTTCTTCTTTCAATATGCATTTGTGAATTAATAAAGAACAAAAAATAAAACCATAAGGTACTGAAGAGAGAAGACAATGGTATGACTCTCCCCACACACTCAGGACTGATAATGAAATATTTTCTACTGAATCAATGAATAGTTTGGAAATAAAATCCTGGAAATAAATCTCAATGACAAGATATGCCTTCAAATTTTTTCAACTAACCAAAATGCAACCATAGTACCATTCCTTAAATATGGTAAAACCAACTTTGAAAGAGTTATGCTAATTTATAGCACCTGATAATGTCAGTAACTGAGCTCTGTATAATCTAACCTATTTCCCAGGAAATATTTTCAGAATTTATTAAGTGGCTCTACACTTGCTTTTTATTTCTTGTTTTATAAATATAGACAGCTGTGCTGTAGGTAGGTTGATCTTTTCTTCAAGTGCTGCATTCTCGTTAATGTTATCACAGACAATTCAAAGTGTGTTGATGACAAACATCAGTTCCTGGTTCTGAAGGGCAATTGGTTCCTGATTCTGACGGGCAAAGGCAGAGGGACTTAGTAACTCTGTCTCAGTTAACTTCATACATGTGTGCAATGTTATACTTGATCAAAACCCCCCTGCGAAGCAGTGGGAAGAACAATACTGAAACAGCTAAGCCAGATTTACCTGATCTTTTCAGGCCACAAAGCTACTATTTCTGACTCACCTGCATCTTCCCATTAGATAAGGTAACAGAGGAGCATCTCTTCTTCCCATCCCCACCACGTTCCTCTTTATTCCACATAATCGAAATAAGTGGTTTAATGATAAAATCTTTAAGGACATTGTAATTGTCAGCTATTAATTACTCTGATTTGTACAGCAGCTAGCATAATAAAAGTTCCTTCTGTGATCAGACAATGCACCAAAACATTGAAAACCAAAACACATGAACAGTGCATGATTCCCAGTACCTGGGAAAGAAATGGATGAAGAACTGAAATCTCAGCTGGATGGCTGATGCTCCAGCTTCAAGTTATAGAAAAGATGAGAATAGTCATAATATTTTAATTTCCTTGTTTATATCTACACTGTTATTCCTGCAGATGTGGAGTCTTGTTATCACTTCCTGGTGATGTTTGTCACTAAGTACTCCAATGTTAGTACCTGGATAGCAAACAGACCAGCTGTTTAAACTGCTTACAGTCCTTCCACAGCAGATCAAATTTCCTCCATTATTCACTATGGCAACTACAACAAGGGAATAAAAGTAAGAAAAAGTTTTCTGTCATACCCTTCAGCAGATTTCATACACACTATTTCATACACACAATTTCATACACTCTGAGTATGCACATCTGCTGAGCCTTTATTCACATGCTCCTGTTTTTTTACAGGAAGGTGAGGAATAGGAAGAGGAGGAGTCGTGCCAAAGTAGTGGAAGATAGGAAATATCTTTCCTGCTGATAGACCCATGTAATAAACCATTGCCTTCTTCAAAATCATATGCTTGCATACCTAAATGTTAAATCTTTCCGGGATGATTTTTCAAGTACTTATGCATGAAAAAATCCAAAATGTAAAAAAAAAATAAGATGCTAAGCATGAATGATATTCGATATTCTGCAGTGGTTCTATACTTTTTAAAAAATGGAGTGTTTTAACTTCAGGCCTCCACACTTTAAAGTATCAATTTACTTTTTCCCTGAACCATCTTAGAACCAGTCTTTGTTTCCCATTTATGTGCTAATGTGTTCCCCAAAGAGTCAAAAAGAGTCAGTGCTGATTATTTACACTCACTGAAAACTTAGCCTATTAATAGCAGCAAAAAGATAGAAAAAGGAAAAAAAAAGGAAAAAAAAGGAAGAGAAAGAAAGACAAGATAATAGATAAAGAGATAAAGTTGAGGAAAAAGTTTATACAAAAAACAGGAAGAAAAAAGAAAAATAAAACAGATGACAGAACATTCTTCCTCCTGCTGTTTCAGTGATAACTATTAATGCATTATAAAACCTTCCAGACTGGTTTTAAGAAATCAGTTATCCTGGTCCTTGTTTCAGTAGAAAGACTCATGGGAGCTACTAGCAGTAGTCTAAGTTAATAAACTGTAAACTGTTTTTTTTTTTTTAAAGGAGGAAAAACCCTACAACCTTTGACAAAGTAATTGTACCAGTTATAAAACAGCCAAATACCAGTTAACAGTCACATCAAGCCACTGGGGTGGAAAGAAGGTATCCATAACCAGGCCACTTCCAATGAAACTGTTTGTTTTCTCTTATTTAAAGTGTTCATTTAAAAAAAGAAAAAAGTGTGGTTCCTTTGCAAGCTGTAAAATATTTGAATAATGTCTGATGATGCTTATCCACTGGCTAAAGCCTCCAGTTAAAATAAAGAGAGGATTTAGGGCTTGATTCACAAAACACTTATCTGCAACTTATATAGCCCTTTATGTTAGAGAAACAGGGCATTTGCATGCAAAATGTAACTAGCGCTCTGAATCCAAATATTTCCTATTCTCAGAAGTGCAACTCCTCTGATATCAGCTACGGTCTCTTGCCTACATATGTGAAGAAAAGGATAGAGTACTTACCCAAACGAAGTTGTTTTAGACTCTAGAGAGGCAGCTCCCCATTGTCAAATATGTTTTCTTACCTTCCAGACAGCAGCAATATTTACATGAACACAAGAGACTGCAATAGTGGCAACTCAAGGTAAGGTTGCAACTATTTCAGATGATGATCCAAAGAACAAGGATATGGAAAATTGCACCTTGCAAGCAATCTTTTTCCTCTGTGTCTGAGTGGATCATGGAATTATATTTGTCTCACCTACACAGTTCCAGTAGAAATAACATTTTTAAGCTTGGTCATCTACAAACAATTGATTTAGAGGATTAGATACTCATAACAATCATTTTCTGAACTTTAATTGAGACATAAAGAAGATGTTTTCCAAAAAGAGACAAAAAGGCTCAGTTCTGCTTCCTCCATTCCAGCTTCAGAGGAGGGAACATCCTCAGTTTATGGTTTTTTTGAATGTCTGGATGGAGCGTACTCATTTGGACATCTTATACACAGTCATGAGGGGAGAAACTGTATAGACAAGAATGGAGGTCAATCCTCCAGCACAAGTGATTCCCCTTAATGCCAGTCCAGTAGCACATAGAAAACAAAAAGCCGGCAAACATCTCATCTGGAAATTCCCCTTGCGTCAATACTAGGAAGGACTGCATGTGGAAAGGTGTTACAAGGTAAAAGTGTCTGTTCATTACCAGAGATATATTATTCCTGGCATAACCTAAAAGATCTATTTAGCCTTAAGCAATTCAATAGAATCTAAGAAGCAAAACCTTTTTTTGCTTTCCCATTTTACTTATCCTTCCTCATGTACGTGCATGTAGGCTGTACAACCAGACTAATTTATCCTCCCATGCTGCATGTTTGATAGTATCTGGCCAATACTCATCTTAAAGTTTTAAGTAGCCTTCCTAGAGAGAGAAACAGATGGGAATAATTTCTAACTGGTCACACAGTGGTAAGCTACACCCATTCTGGTACTCCTGCAATAGACAACAGCAAAGAAGTTACAAATCATTACACAATGTTCAGTTGATTAACTCTGTGTTTGTACCACATCCAGAACAATGAGACCTAGTTACAGCCCGGACTTCAGAGCACTGTTGCCCTAAGCACAAGAGATAGATAAATAATGACTAAAAATAAGTCGAGGCCCAGTGATTCATTAAAATGTACGGAAGAATCCACTAATGTGCTTTTTATTCCATAAAAAAATATATATCTTCACCACAATGCATGAAAGTACATGTATTAGAAGGATGGTGGAAATGTTATTCCTTCTCTGTTAAAACACTATCTGTACCCAGTCATATTTAACGAATTATATTACAGCCCAACTTAGTCTTGATGGAGCACTGGGCATGATATTGCAAGGGAAAATTGTTCTTATAGACTTAAGTTTTGATCGTTGAACAATATCTGTTTTATTAGGCAGCTACAATAACAAATGCTTTTTACCAAGGTTCTGAGCATAAAAAACATGTATCTACACCTTAAATCGGATAACAGGGCTATAGACACATAACAGCCAAGACCCCACATTCTGGGTCTTACAGGGCCTGAGACAATCCAGGCAGAATGCCCTCCTCAGGGATATTTAATAACTAGAACAAGTGAAATAAACTGAACTATTCAAACCAGGAGCAAAATTTGAAATCCACCTGTAGTCCATGGGAGAACTCTTACTGGCAGAAATGGAGTCATAATTTAACCCCAAATGCACAACTATGAAGGACCTGTGGTGACTTGCGTGGGTTTAGGGGAAGCCAGGAGCATCTGCTAAACCAGGACCCTCCAGTTCTCTGCAGCTGTCTTTCGTCCAACTTGCAGACATAAAACTCAATAGAAAACCCATCAAAAATGGAGTCTTGTGATTGGCTGCTGCTGACTTTGGTTTAGGACTATAGAGGGAAGGTAAATCATCATTATTCCTTACTAAAGTATTTAAAAGTTTTTCTTTAGTAACACTAATTTAACACACTGAATATCGATAAAATACTGGTTATACATATTTCCATCTGGTTCCATGTGGAAACACATCTCAGACTTTGTATTGCTCTTCCTGGGGGCTGAATGTTTCGCACTTCTTGTTGACTCGGACCATTAATGTTAAATTATCTACAAGGGCTCGTTTGCTTTTAAAACTCCCCAATCTGCAAGTAAGCATGCAGATTTTAAGCTCTGGTTCAAGAAGTCCAAAGTTTTCTATGGGGATTATTGCTTTTACACATCACAACCAATCCCAGGGTTTCTAAAGCCTTCAAACAACTGACGCCATATGACTGAGTACAATGTAATCTACAGAATTATCAGGAACAGCAAAAATGTCTCATTACACACCAAGAGCTAAAAACACGTAACAAGTATATTGAGTAGCACGTATGTTTGCAGAGAAATTATCATAGAAACATAGAATCTTCCAGTTGGAAAAGACTTCTGAGATCATCAACTCTAACTGCACCCATCATCTGCTAAACCATGTCCCTTAAAAACTCATCTACCCCTTTTTTAAATACCTCCAGGTATTTTTAAATACCTCCAGGGATGGTGACTCAACCAATAGACTCAGATGCATACAAAGGGATTTCCAAAGTGCTAAAACATATTTCAGTAAAGAAATGCTCTATGCCAGGCTGTGATTTAAAATTTAATAAATAATACTTCCAAAATTCACTTAACTTACACTCTGTCTAATGTGAGGCTTCACAGATAGTACAGAATATGCTTTGTGTAACACAACACACAGAGAGAAGCACATGAGAAAAAAAAAATCCTTTTTCAGGTCAGTAAAAAATGTTCTCAGGATCCTGGAAAAATCTGCGGAATGTATTATAATTGTATTTACTTTGTTTACGTATTTGTTTGTCACATGCTAGCAGAACTCTACCAAACATTCACCTCAGATACTTAGCAATGTCTACAAAATTATAGCTGTGTTTTGGGGAGGAGTGGGGATTACAAAGTGATGATTCACATCTAGAAATCTGGTTTCAAAAAAAAAAAAAAGAAGGATATGAAAACACTAGCATTATTTATTCACTTATTATCATACAATCTGGACTAAGTTGTAGGAAGAACATTTTTTTTTATCAGCAAGTTAAAAATAGTGAGATATAAATGGAAATAATAACAGAAAATAAATGGTGATTAGCAGGTTTTTTTCACTTTAATATAATTTTTATCCACAATTGCTCACTACCTTAAAGAAACAGGTTATGAATTCCGAACCCCTGAATATTTTATTCACACAAGTGAAAAAATAGTTCATCCTTAAAAAAATGTGAGCATTCCTTTGAGTAAATACTCTTTAATATGAAATATAGGGTCCTCATTTAGTATAAAAGATGTGCCCTCCAGTGTATCCATGAGGGTTATATATTGCTAACCGTTACAAGGGAGGTGAGGAATAAAAAGGATAAATACCTTGCAGACCTGATGGCATTTTTTTTTTTAAATTAGAAAAGTACTAATTCGAACTGCTGCTTAAACAAAATCAAATGCTTCTTGAAAGCATATAAGTTTTTATGAATGGTTCATCTATTGCTAAAGTTCATCTTATTTATTTGTAATACTTTTTTTATTATTGTATTCACCAAAAAGTTAAACTTTTAATTTTAACAATCTAAAATTATTTTCCAGAAAGATCTGGGTTAATCAGTGACCAAGGAAAGAATAATATCATTAATTTATTGAACAACATTGGCAAGAAAACTGTTCATTGTCTTTAAAGTATCTTATGGATTTTAATCATGACACAAGAGTCAAAATTTCTAGTTCCAGCCAGGGTAGTGTATCAACTTACAAGAATCATTTGCAAGTTACTGTAGTTATTTTTAAAAAAAATTGCTATTAAATAATTATCATTGGTGAATTAGAATACGAATTAATCAATTAGAATTGAGTTGTATTTTACTAGTGCTGCCACTGATAGGAAATATCAGTTGGGGCCCAAACTGGTGTGACCCTTCATTCGCAAAGCTGAATTAAGCAGCTAATAAAAAGTACTTTTATTTGTCCTCACTGCTTTATTTATCAAAGTCTTAATTCAAATATTTAAGTACATACTTAAAGCCAAGTAGAATAAAAGTGAAACATAGACATCCATAACAGTTAACAAGGTCCAGAAGCAAAAGACTTTATTGTCTGTGAGAATTAAAGTAATGTCCCAATTTTTCTGACATTTTCATGTCACAGGGTATGAAGAATGCCATACAAAAATGGTTGTTCCCAAAAGATTCTCAGACATAGTTTTCAGTGTGATGAATTTGGGATAGCTGGAATAATTATGAAAGCTACTGGTACTCCTAACTGAATCAACAAACTTTTTGAAATGAATTTCCTTAAGTTTTCAGCATTGTTTTCTTACCTGTTACTCATTAGAGCTCTACTGCTGTGCCTGAGCACAAATTTAATTTTTGAAGTAATATTTTTTTCTCTTTAATTGCAGTTTGCAAACGTGATGAAAACTAATCTTGAAATAATCCTAAATTCACACTGAATAAAAAGCATCAGTAGAGAAGAAGTACGAGTAGGTCCTTATTTGTGCTATATCAGTGGGATATTACTTGGTTTGTATATGGCAATAAGAATTTTCCTAAGATCTTTTGTGAATGTCTTGGGACCAAGACGATTAATAACCATGTAAATCACATGGCAAATAATGTGTGACAACAAAGCTAGGGTTTGGCCCTTGACAGTGAAGGAAATAAGTATTTCTATACGAAGAGAAATGTGTTTCACTGTACTCTGGGGCAAATTTCTCATTTGAATGACCTTTGGAATATGTCTGGGTTCGGTGCTAAGGGAGCCCACCGTGCCAGCAGAAAGACAAACATGGCTCTGAACGGGCTCCAGGTCCAACACGCAACATTTTTGTCTCAGCTCAAAAGGTTTCTGCAACACTGTTGGGAGATCCTTATTCTGGAGGATGAAGTGTCTGTGCCCAAGTTTTAGGCTGGATGTTTCACTTCCAGAACTATAAGGCCAACTTGTTTATCTTCCACACTGTGCAGCAAAAAGAGCAGTAGTAATACACAGAGGCAGGTTCCAGCTTTCGATATGTTGCCACACAGGTCAGAGAAGATCTTGTGTCTCCTCATGGCTTCATTAATGCAACCTGGCACATTGGAACCAAGTGCTTGTTTGAACAGGGATCAAGCCATTCTCCTCATCCCTTACTGCCCCTCCGCAGATGCTGTTTCTTTCCTGGAACTCACTAATAGAGTGCTCTTCTCACTTCAGAATGAAGAAAGAAATAAACCACAAGCTTCATGAACAAGTACAAACTTAAAATGAAATTATATTGGAGAAGAAAATAAACACTATGATTTGACCTTTAACATCAGGAACTTGAAAGAGGGTGTTGATCCTTTAACAGCAAGAAAGTACAAGATTTTCTGTTCTCTTGCTAGACTATGATACTATGAAAGAGGGGCAGAAAGGAACTCAGGTGAATCGTACACATAAGGAGAGGGGAATTTCCCTTGAGTGACCACAATGAATGTGTTTTCTGAACCAAATACAAGCAGAGAGCAATCTTATGCATTCCTGACACTGAAGGAAATGCAAAACATAACATAACCAAAAACTTGAACTTTTATGATTCTAACATTTTGGAAGCAAAAATTCTTCAATTATAATTCAGTCTCCTCAAAAAATGACTTTTGTTTCCAAGGCTACTTTTTGGACCAAAAACAGAAATCTGATTTACAGAAGCATTTTTAAGTATACTGAAAGTGCTGGTGATTGTATTGGTTTTGAATTTTAAAATATGTAATCTAAACAGCAGTGTCTCAAAAGTAGATTGTCATTATTGCACAGGCGCTTGTCATGGCTGCTAGGATGGTCAGTTTGTTACTGTACTTTAGAAAGCCACCCAAAGAAACTGGAGAACCCTCAACTTAATTTCAAAACATACAATATGACATGGGTTGTTCCCAGAGAATGTATTTATGAGTCAGACCCTTTGCATCCATGAAGATACTTTGTTGTTGCAGAGTTCATTGTATTATTGGATCACAAAATTGTACTATGCACCTGCCAAATTATTATTTCATTTCCTTTTCATGACTCCCTAAAATGTAGGGAGGTTTTTTGCAAATTCACCATACTCAAACCCCATTTCTTTAATCACATTGTATAGCACGTTGTTTTTTATTGGTCTTCAAGTCACTGGTGGGGAAAAAGAAAAAAAAATCCTGTTCTCAGTCTTCTTTCCATTAAAAGGGGTTGAAAATTTAAATGGCATTGTAATGGCATGTGGTTATCCAACACTGTTAGTTGGGTGGCATATTACATTAGGACCTGTTAAAGATGGATGTGCTATAGGGTCCACTGAATAGGGCATGTATTTATGCTTCACAATAGATAATCTATCAAGCAGAAATTGGTTACTGCTTTGTAGTTTGGCTGGATTTAGAGAAGTAGTTTTTTTATCTTGCACTGATTTCATCTGGGAGATCTCAAATTGCTTTCAGACTCTGGCCTTCACAGCTTTCTTAAAGGAACTTAAGAACACTGAATAATTCTTCCCACAGTTTTCAAGAGGATGTCAATATTAGGTCGAATATTCAGGCATTTTATATTCAGTGAGTCTGCGTTTAAATTGGCTTAGGAATGCCTATTGGGGCATGACTCAAGGGACCGAGTTCAGATTAGGGTTGTGAATTTGTAGACATAAATACTCAACAGCTTTATAGACCATCCACCTATCTGTTATCTTTTTCACTGTTGTAAGGGGTAGCAGGTGAGAGCATAAGATTGCATGAGGAGAGGAGAGAATGCTCATTCTAAGAGGCCTGTAGAGTCTTCCAGGTTGGAAAATGTCTGTTAATGGTGAACAGTTTTTAAATTACAGATTTTTGGATTAAAAAATAATCTTTTGTTTCAACTACAGCTTGCATTGGAAAAGAATAAACTTCAGTTTTCTTGACTTTACTCCAGAGCTTTAAGAGAACAAATGAACTCTTGGGAAATCACATTCTTCCAAGAAAAAGACTTGAAAAAACACACGAAATACTACTGCTTTTGTCTTAATTTAATTTTTCTTTATAACTACTTCCATTTTCCGGTTATCTTTGAGCATTACAATCTTTACTAGAATCTTAATCAAAGTCCATTGTATATTTGATTTTTTGCCTTTTTCCATAGAAATCTTAAAGAAACACTTCTTAATTCCCCAGGTCTTCTCCACTTCCAGGATCTTTCCTCAAGCCTTCTACTTTACAGACCCATTCTTCTTTCTGAGACCACTTCTGTTCAGGTTCCCTTTGTGCTGCCACCTGGTCTTCTTTCTGGAACTGAAGCCTCTGAGTTTGCCTATCTAGACAGATAGTCTGTATGACCAACAGATGAGCAAGCTCCTATTTCATAGGTTTTTTCATTCCACTTTATTAACTGGAGGATTCAAGATGCACCTCTTTTATTTAGTCCGGGTGTTAGCAAAATTTACAGCCAGCCTGTACATATTCCAACCAAGTAGCACTTTTCAAAAGATTAGTTTCAGACATTCACCAACACACATCCATGCACCCAATAATCTGTTGTCTGTTAGCATTCATAATTTCAGCTATTTTTTTCACCTGCATGCCTTTTTTCACACTTTTGCTGAACTTCTCTGCATTGCAATGCTTATGAATGCTGGGATTTATAGCCGTTTGGCTAAGCCTGACTGTGTGTGGTCCAGAGCATTCCCCCCATCTGTTCTAGTCAAAGGAAAAGGAGATCTTAGCAAAGCAGCACGCCCCATTCAGGCAACACACAGATCATGGTGGGGCTACCCCAGCCACGGCAGACCTGCCCATGGCACTGCAAGTGCAAAATGCAGCCTGCAAGTCCTCAGCCTTGCCAGCTTCCCCAGTAACAAGTGAAAGCCTTAACCCACCACATTTCAAAACCTTAGGAGCAAGGCAATTGAAATTTATGCTGCAGTAAAACATGCTTGAAGGACTTGTGCTAAACAGGGGTTCATGCCAGTGTTACTGTGTACATATATAGTGAGACTAATCGCAGAATTGAGGCCTTAGACTTAGACTATCACTCAATGTGATATTTACAAATGTTAATATTACATTTACTAACTGAAGAATTGTGTCACTAGATAAGAGAAAAAATGGGAAAAAGAACTAAGACAGATGTCTTCTTTCCTGATCATGGTTAAACAGCGATGCCCAGGCTACAAAACAACAAAACCACACAGTCGCCTTTATCTGCACAACTTTACATAGGTCTGTGGTCAAAGCCCAGGGAGATTTACTGTAAAGCTCAGTAAAACAACATACATGCTTTTGATCTCTAACTTTCTTGCTACGTAACATTTCTGGAATTTTTTTTTTTCCCTGCAATAATATCCACAATCTTCACTAATATTCCTTTTGGTAAAAGCTGAAGAAAAGAGAGAAAAAAAATGCAATAAAGCACCGTGGAGAGAAATGTAAATGGAATGGGGCATAAAATTTCAGGACTTCTATGTTTGATGCCATCACTAAAAAAAAATAAAAAGAGGGAGGAGGGAGAGAGGGATGACAAAGTGAAAAGAAAAATGCAGCAACTCTTTTATGTGAAGATTACATTTAAAAATAACCAACTAACAGTCTGCACTTTTCAAAAGACTGACGTCCTGAAAAGCATTTAGATTGATGCAGCCTGAGCCTGAAGTTCTCTTGCTGAGTAAATAGTCAAGTGTTCTTAATAGGAATTGCAGTTTCTCGACATCTGTTGGGGAAAAGGGAATGGTGAAACAACAATTTAGACTGAGATTGGTTTTGTTAAATGCAT
The DNA here is from genome assembly GCA_033558185.1 of Dromococcyx pavoninus. Lineage (NCBI taxonomy): Eukaryota > Metazoa > Chordata > Aves > Cuculiformes > Neomorphidae > Dromococcyx > Dromococcyx pavoninus. The sequence continues at coordinate 616,959 of JAUMJL010000169.1, read as the reverse complement.
TTAAATTCCAAGATTAGTGGTGTTCTTTCTTTTTCAATTAGCATTTACTTGCAGAAAGGTTACAGATGAAGGGGCTGAAAACGAGTTTTTTGCAGGAGGGGGGTTAATTTCCAGGGCAGTATAGAATGCACTAAAACATGTAACACAGATTAGCATAGGGTAACATGAACTTCGAACTTATGCAAGAGTACCTTTGAAAAGCTCTCTGTAGGAGCAAAAAAATTTAAAAAACAATAACCGTGACTTCACTTGGTTGAACTCCTAAGAACCAAGCTGGCATTCATATATGAAAAATATTATTATTGCCTTTCCAGCCCATTCATTTTGCAGTTCCCTGGACTGATTGTACTGTGAGAGGATGTGACTTCTTAGAGGTCACAGAAAGGTAAAATAAAGGAAAACTGTAGGAAATGTCTTACCTGCTTTGCCACTTTTCAAAAAACAAGCTCTCCTTATGAGTTGTGTCAAGCAAAGGAAGATTCTTTAGCCCAGTGAAACAGTTGTCACTATTTCAAGCAAACTGCAATAATAAGAAACCCTGGAACGTTCTGAATTGACCTTGACCTGTTATGCTCTTGTACTCATGACAGGGCTTGAGTAATTCCTGACTGGTACTGCTGCAACTGCTTCAATTTCATTATAAAGCTGAAATGATGAGGAAAACTCCCAAACCTGTACCACGCAAAGGATTCTTTACCCCCGCATTATACTTTTTTCAGCATATGGATTTTAACTATTTTTATCCTTTGTATCTGTAGAAGTTTTGACTGTTCTGTGTTGCTCTGGCTTTTTAAGTTTGCTATTATTGTTCTTTTAAATAACTGGAATTAGAATATCATGTTTGTTTTCTTCATTTGGAACACTTTGGGTAATTCTTTTTCCTTTGCAAATCCTGGAAATATACGTTCTTACTGAGTCACTGACAATTCACTCTGAGCAGGGTAAAGATTATTCAGTCTTTGTTTGAATACCTAGGAAATGCAAATAGAGATGCAAAACAAGATAAATCTCGTCCCATCTGCAAAACCAAAGAAAAGGAAGAACTGTATAGATGTATTTTTTTCTATCACTGCAAATTCAAACAATGTTTTAAACACTTATTCCAAAGCATCTGTAAATCAACAGAAAGAGTCCTGTTGGCTTTGCTATTTGAGTGCAAGAAGCATTATAAGGGACAACACAAATGTTAACATCAATACAATGTGTTTGGTGTTCTCTCTGCTGGTAAAGCAAAGTCAGCCTAAAAGAGTTCTGTTTAAATCTCTCTCTGGATACTTAAAACTAGCTGAGATTGATTGCAGAATTTATTGTTCTCATTTATATTGTCTTGGAGATTTCAACCTAATGCTAATCTGATGACGTGCAGATGAAATAGCCTGTGGTGTTTAGCACTGTGTACTTTATCGCACAGAGCCATTAAAGGACCAGTGTGAACAGAAAGTATGAACAAACAAGTGCATAGATGGCCTTGTGGAATATTTAATTCTCTAACCACAAGTAGATGTGATAACAAGACGCTTTAGAGGAGACTGGGCTTTGGACTCTTGCTCTTACAAAGCGAGAGTCCTCCAGCCCTTACTTTTCTCCTTCTCAGAAATCTTCACTTTTTTTCTGTACCTGTCTCACCTTGTAGAACACAAACAGTAGCAGGCATGCACTCTACTTTCTGCCTAACACACTGGTTTCCATTAGGCCTTCCCATCATATGTGAATAACACTCAACCTGCCATCTCATTTCAGTATTAAGGCTATCCCTACGGTGTAATAGCCTGGTCATCTATTGAAAAACCAGGACTGTTTCATGAGCAACAGGAGCAGTTTTATTGATGGCAGTGAAGCCATGACAGATTACACCATTTGAAGACCAGACACACAGAACAGTATTTTGGTTTGGAAGAAACAAGTAGATTTAAGCAACTACAGCTTTTCTTGTGCAGCAGTCTTCATTCACATTTTGGGATACTTGATCTGTTTACGTGTTTTACATGTCCTATCACACTAAATAAAGGTTTAGATAGACAAGTTTTACTACTGTAGCTGATTTCATTATTGCTAGAAGAACTATTTCATGTAAATCAACCCTGCAATCTCATCCCTTCAATTATTTTGTTCAAGACAAACAGTCAGGTAATTTGTCAAAAAATAACATTTCACAAAAAAAAAAAAGGAAGCTAGCATGTCCTTTGTGTTTGTTTTAAGTAGAACTACTTTCTCCTATTAAAAAAAAAGAAAGACAACAGGTCTTTCGATAAGGCCTGGGCTGAACCTTCACTTTCCACCTTAAAAGAAGTGATAACTGAATTGTATCACCTCAATTGTATCTCCAGGAGGTCCTATGTCACAGATACACTGCTCTGACACTCACTTTCTGCCAACCTCTATCCTGGGTGCAGCAGGTATTTACAACAGCAGCAAATCATAATATACTATATGTCTATCCAACTGTGCACACTGTAGATAAAATGCAATCCCTTGGTTTACCTATTTTCTTGCCATAGAATAGATAATATATGTATTTGGCCAGCAGACAAAAAATGCTTTTACTGTTTCAGATCAAGTTAGTTCATCCACTGCTGCAAAAGAGAATTTTAATAAGGTCTTATGGGTTGATTGAGCACATTCAAGAGACATCTATGGAAACATTGCATTTTATATCATGCTAAAACACACTGTGAATAATATAAAGATCTAGGCTTGCATTGGTAGATAAATATTACTGTACAGTTAGCTATCTGGGAGTGGTTAGATAGCAGCATTGGTGTTGTACTTCTTGGAAAAGACTGTATGCAGCTTTGGATTTTTTCCTGCCTGGAAACAAGTTGAGATGATATTCCTGCAGCTGGGGAACAAGTTGAGATGATATTCCTGCTGCTGAACACAAAGTATTCTTACCAGTAGCTATGGGAATCACATCCTGATCAGACGGGCTTTACTCATTTCAGACATACTGGAACTCCTCCCAGAAGTTATCCATGACCAAAGATACTTAACTTTTTCTCAAACCAGTTGCTAGAAGGGATGAAATGTAAAGAGCTAAAAGAGGAGAATCAATTTTCCACATAAAGGAGGAATTGTGGCATAATAGATTATGTTTGGATTTTTTTACCAGATTCCACTCAATTTGTTGAATTTAAGGAAAACACAGAGAGAGATACCTGAAGAGAAGAGGGTGGGGAGGCAGAAAACAGCCTGAATGAATCTAGGTCTGGAGAAGTTGTACTCTTTAGTTTGCTTGGAGCTGATTTTTTTGTATATTAAAGGCTTTAATTGAAAGCTCTGGGTCATATGAATGTATTTTAATGCTTTTATGGTGTGGTATGTTGTAAGCAAAACGTGTCATCCCACATGCATCACATTTGTCTAAATTTGCATTCTCCCAGATGGCCACATTTATTGACTTTGTGAAGTCAACTGTCTTTCCCTGCTTCAACCAATCAGGGTTTGCTGGAGGATCAAAGAAAGTGAATCCTTAATTGTTTAATATACTGCTGAGAATGACCCAAAACCAAAATCTCTTGACATCAACACCCACAAATGTCAGTTCCAGATTAACACAGAGAGTTCCTAGCTCAAATTCAATTTTAATTTTTTTACAGTTTCTATGAAATTCAAAAATATTTTACCTGTGAACCTGAGTGCTTCTCTTGGTATCATGTTCTTTGCAGCCTCAAATATTAATCACATTTAAAGGTAAAAAAACTCCAAACAAATAAATATTTCACACCTGCTGGACATACTATCTTTTCAGCTAATATTCCAAATATGATCATTTATTCTTATGTGACTCAGAACCCAAGAAAAGTACTCAAAACCTTACATTCCTAGAAAATGAACTTTGAACAACTTGCAGGGAATTTTTTTTTGGTCCTTTTAAGACTACTTTTTGCAGGTGTCAGTCTTTATTAATTAAAAATTTACAAAATTCAATCAAATACCTTTCCTTTAAATGAAGCTAAATGAAAGTGAACAACAAAATATCCAAGGTCCAGGTAGTTGTCAATTCCTTTTCTTGTAAATGTTTAATCACTGGGGTTTTTTTAAGTCCAAGTGTAATAGTATAGGAATTTAATCATCGTTTCTATTAGTACAACTGCTTGAGAGGGTCTTGAAGACATTTCTTTTCACTTTACTTTGCCCTGTGGATAAGTAGAGCACTTTGGTTCTGTATTGATTTGTCCTTTACTGCAGTGATCACTTTTCATTTTTAAGCATTCACCTTCCATTCATGAGCATTAAATCCCTATTTAAAAGAAATAATAGATCTGGAATGGTGGCTCAATAGGGCAATGATCAGTGGAAGAACCCAGATGGCTTTATCTGGGTCAGAACTTTATTTCATTAGTTTGCATAGTGATTTCCTGCTTTCCCCTTCTCTGTCTCTCAGACAGTGACAGACCTTCCCTCTCCCTAAGGATGTGGAGACCAGCTGCTTTCAGATGGAAGGGAAGGGAAGGGAAGGGAAGGGAAGGGAAGGGAAGGGAAGGGAAGGGAAGGGAAGGGAAGGGAAGGGAAGGGAAGGGAAGGGAAGGGAAGGGAAGGGAAGGGAAGGGAAGGGAAGGGAAGGGAAGGGAAGGGAAGGGAAGGGAAGGGAAGGGAAGGGAAGGGAAGGGAAGGGAAGGGAAGGGAAGGGAAGGGAAGGGAAGGGAAGGGAAGGGAAGGGAAGGGAAGGGAAGGGAAGGGAAGGGAAGGGAAGGGAAGGGAAGGGAAGGGAAGGGAAGGGAAGGGAAGGGAAGGGAAGGGAAGGAAAGGGAAGGAAAGGGAAGGAAAGGAAAGGAAAGGAAAGGAAAGGAAAGGAAAGGAAAGGAAAGGAAAGGAAAGGAAAGGAAAGGAAAGGAAAGGAAAGGAAAGGAAAGGAAAGGAAAGGAAAGGAAAGGAAAGGAAAGGAAAGGAAAGGAAAGGAAAGGAAAGGAAAGGAAAGGAAAGGAAAGGAAAGGAAAGGAAAGGAAAGGAGTGCATTTATAAAGGACACTGGTTTACATGTGCAGTTTGCAGCATATAAAAGTCCCTGTGTGTGAATATGGGCTAACACATCAGCACGTCTGTTTTGAAATGAAGAGCAGCAGGTACATTTTGACACAAATTCAAATCAAACGTGTGCCTTTGATATCATACTGGCAAAACTCGATCATATGCTTTGCTAATCGAGTGTGTCGAGTCTCCTATGCTTATGTTTTTTGGAATTAAATTGCATGACTGTGCTTTGCTCTGTAAAATGTGTAAATGTGTAAATTATGTCAGGACAGATTGCGAATGCCAGTTAAGAAATAAAAAATATGCTGCACTCATTGTAAAGAGTGCAGGGGTGTGGCCTGGGAGATGGTGAGAAGGGGTTAATGCCTCCTAGCAAAATTCCTAGAAGAAACAGATTGATTTATTAACTGTTATTTGCGTTACTACTATTAACAGCTCTGCAAAGAAACACCAGAAAACCCCATCCAGGACTTAGAGTTGGCAAGACTGTACTCTATCCATAAATGTGAAGCCCTGGTTTCCTATCTAGAAGAGTTTGTTGCACTAGAGTCAAGATGGAACTAGTGACTGCAGTGAGAAAAGGCAGTGTCCGAGTGAAAGTAGCATGGAGTTATATGTTGGCCCTGTTTCAAGGGGGCACTTACGTAAGAACTTAAGACCATCCCCTCTAAGAAAACCACTTAAGCAGAAGTTTATGCAAAGTAATGAAGAGGGATGTGCCCTTGAAATACAGCAATATATACAGCTTGCTTGATACATTGTATTTACATGTGGAATTATTTGTTCATTTTTAATGTATTTTAACTCTAATTAAAATATCCAATTAAGTTACAATTCCCTCTGCTCCCTCATCGTTTATTTCTTTTCCTAATTCTGTCTCCTTTGAAAAATTTATTTGAGATTACTGTCCAGATACTCCCTTATTCTAGCATCCTATCTTATTTCAGAGGGATCCTGGAAACCAAAGATTATATTTAAAATCAAGGCATGTGAAGATCTCAACAGATTGCTGCTTCTTTCAAAGTTTGATTTTTCTTATTTTAGAGAGGCAACAAATTCCTGTTTCCCTTGAAATCAGTATTAGCAAGAATTTGTCCCTGAGTTCAGCTATACTGAGATACATCCTACTGTGTTATGGAATTGTCATCCAGGAGTGATCTGCACCTCTTAGATGAGATTCATTTGAATAGGTATCAGATGACTGCTAAAGCAGATATGAGTTGATTGTGAGATGAATTTAAACATATGCCATTCAGAGCACTAGGAATAAATACACTGATTTTATAGACTCTCTATTTTAGCCCCAGCTTTTTTTTAAGTGGGTCATTTTAACCTATAAAGTTATGTAATAATTTCTATGCCTTTATTACTGAATTTTTAATATTTTTACATCAAACATATTTTGTAGTGATGTTTGAACTTTTTGCTTTGATGGCCTGAACTTCAGAACTACGTCTTTTTCGAAAAGGGGAGGTGTCTTTTAAAAGTAGTGTGAAAAAAATATTCCAGGGAAAGGTCATTTGCTATAAATAACTATAAATAACTGTGGCTAAATGCAACCTAGTATTACCAAATCTCTAAAAATAATAGATTAAGATTTCTCAAAGTCTATTTTTTAAAAAAAGCATGTGGAAGTCTCATATGGGATGATTTTCTGTCCCCCAGGAGCAGAACAGAGTTATTGCTTCACAGAAAGTTTCCAGATTGATATGAAACTGCTGAACATCAGTATTCACATGGTCATGGGTCCATCTGAGCATCTAGACATTTGACTTAGTGGTCCTGTGCTTGACAACTGGGATCCACAACATATTTATACTTATATCTGTAATATTAATTAACCTTGAATACTTAGTCAGTTTTAAGTTTTGGGTCTTGTGAACAGTATATGCAGATTACAATTACAGAGTGTAAATAATTCCCAAGGACTATCCCACTACAGGATTAAAAGCATGGGTATCTTCCATGACTTTCCTCAGTCAAGGTACCTGAGAAATTTTTATGAATTTCATGTGAGAAAACCAGAGAGATAAATATGGACAATCACTGTAAGAAAGTCTAAACATCTTGAATGATTTAGAGCGTCTTAGAGAGGAGTGCTGCAGCTATTGAGATAGATTGGAATAACTGAACAATTGTCACTAAATTTGCAATAACCTATGAAGATCATCACCAGCCTACAACTTCATGGGCAAAAGAGGTTTTATCCTTTTCCTGTGTATTGTTTTCCATCTATCCAATGATGTGGCTGCTTGAAACCCAGCTGCTCTTTCCCATCCAGTTAAGGGGAGAAAAGAAAGGGACTATTAGATTCTATAAAGGTAACCTGGCCCTAAAGCCAGACTGCTATATATACTTCATCTTTTACCTTCAATTAAGGTAATATCATGGTCAAGCTGACTACCTTTCTGAAACACATGATTATGTGAAAAATATTTCATCACACATTTCATAATGTTAAGTTATTTTTCCTTTAACCTCTGGAAACTGATTCATGTTATAGCTTTGATGATTACATACTGCCTATGTCAAAACCTTTCCTAACGTTATGAAAGGGTATTTTGTCTAATACTATGTCTTAAACCTACTCTGTGATGCTGCACCCTTGTTTCACTAAGGTCTGTCGATTAGCTGTGGAGTTAGCTTCGTTTTTAAAAGGGAATTTCATGCTGATGATGGGAATACATGGTAGAACAGTAAATCATGGAGATAATCTGGGAGACTGAGTAATAAATAGCAATGTATTCAGAAAGCATGTCTACTTAGAAAGATATAGTTTGGAACTGTACATCTGAATAATTTGAAGAGGCTCTGCATCTTTTCTTAGGCAACCAAAAAAACTTCAACATTTTCTGAGAATAAAAGTTCTTCCTGAAAAGGAAGAATTTTGTCATTGTGATCAAATCTTTTTTTTTTTTTTAGATTTTTATCCTATAGATACATGATGAATTGTGACAGAAAATTAAAAAACACTTTTCTGAAATGCCACTTTAATAACGAAGAGAAATGCTTTCCTCTGTGAACATTGTTTCTTGTTGTAATTCCTACCCTTTTATTTTCATGTAATACCACATGCATGTATATTCACTTTCTTTCAAAATACATTTTATTTCAAATGAACCACACATTCCAAAGGAAAATAACATTGTTTCTTATGCTACCTCGAATCACAGTTCCTGGATTTTCTACCTAGTTCAACATAATCATTACTTCGAAAATCTGAATTTTGATTTTGATGTTTAACTGGTCCCATTAGAATATTTGACCCTTCACTCACAAGTCTGGCACCATCCCTCTGCTCACAAATTGCTTGGACTAATATAATTGCTTGGACTAATATAATTTATTGCTGCATTATTATTAACTAGGAATATCTACTGTTTTATCCCTTGATCAAAGTCATTCATTTCTGTTGACAGCCTTCAGGTGGCACTGAAGATGAAAAGAAAAAAGAGATATTTTTTCTTTTCTCTTAATGATAATCCTACAGTTGTGCTTTAAAGAGAACTTGGTTCTGTTTATGTCATCTTTACTGAAATGGACTACATGGAGTTCTGTGGCTTCACACACGCATTCTCATAAACCCCCCTACAGAAGATGAAACATGACATGTCCTTTGTAAAGGATCCAAGAATCCTGCCCCTAATCCATAGATTTCATATGTATTTAATCAGCTTTTATTGGTTTTGTGAGGATGAAGCTTCCCCTTCCAATGTGAGCATAATACAAACTTTGACAGCGTCATTAATGATGAACTGCATGGCTCAACAATTAGGGGAAGTTTATGTAAAGTTTTCTCCTGGTGGTTTCCATGATGTTTGTGCAGTGCAGACTTGCTGCTTGAGAACCCCAAATGTAAATTGCTTGGAAAAAAAAAAGAGAAAAAGTGGGTACAGTAAAAAAAAATGCACTACAGCTGAAGAAAAGGTGAAGATTTCCTAAATAGCTTTTTCTTCTGCTAATGATATTATAGAAAACTTTTGGGTCATGATAACGAACCTAATGAAGACAATGCGAAGAGCCAGATGATTACAGTGGCACTAAATCAAATCATTGTTGGGAAAATTTTGAGGTTTGATGTTTTGAAGCCTTGATGTTTTTTGTTCAGAGACTTGGGTCTAAGGAGCAGCAGGGACCCAGCTTGAAAACTCAAGTGGCTTTTGGGCTTTTCACCATAACATATGCAATCCATCTTTTCAAACTTGGAGACAGTCAAAACTATAAATACTACAAAAGGACACAAAGACTTTTTGAAAGCAGACATTCTATTTGGGTGTTAATTCATTCAGATATCCAAATAAATATACACTGGACTCTGTTCTCAGTAAATGGTTGTTTGAATCATAAGCCTATAAAAAATGTAATAAAGAATCACTACTTCTTTCTGATAGAGTACAGTGTTTTCCTTTCACTATCACTAGGATTTTACAGTTGCTTTTACTAAATAGCAACCACATTCAGGTGAAAAAATATCTTTAATGGTACTTTCTTCTCCACTGAAAAGTATTATTAATGATAATGAGTTCCATGTAAGCAATTATTCAGAAGTCAATTTTTAAAAATTAGTATTTTTGTGCAGATCTTTCTAAGTTATACTGCCTTGCTTTTATTTATAACTTTTTATGCTCTAAAGATCATAGAATTCATGGATAATGGCTTCACCAGCAGATCTGTGGACTTAACGCACTTAATAGGCATGGCTTCAACAGTGTAAAAAGCTGGACATTAATTCACAGGTTTTGTGAATATTTTTTAGAAAAATGTGTTTCATATTGATTTTTTGTGGAAATACTGGTTTATTTAATGAGTGGATAAGTATATATGTAGATAAAGTACTTGTCATGAACATGTATTTTTTTCTCTTTTTCTTTCCCTTCCACTCTCAATCAAAACCCTTTAAGAAGAAAATAATAGAGCCAGATGTATCTTGGTTCTAGAAAATGTAATTCTTGAGTTATATATTTTAACATGCATTTTTTTCTCTTTTTTATGAAAAAATAAGTAAAAGATTACTTTCTTGCGATATTATAGAAACATACAGTAATTTAAATTGAAAGTGACATTTGAAAGTTGTTCAACTACTGGTACTAATCAGGGCTAACTTCAAAGTTAGACCAGGTTATTCGGGAACTTTTCTGAGCAAGTGTGGCAATCCCCAGAGGCGGAAAATCTACAGCCTCTCTCAGACACTGTTACAGTGTTTAACCACTTTCCATGTGAAAATTTTTCTTTAGATTCAATTGAATTTTCTCTTGCTATAAGTTGCAACCTCTCATTCATCTTCTTTTGTTGTAATCCTCTGAGAATAATGTGGCATTATCTTCACTGTTACTTCCTTTTAGCTGCACCAGAGTTGCACCAGTGTTCTCTAGCTGGATTCCCTCTTCAGCCTTTTCTTCTCCAAGTTAAACAAAGCTCAATCAGCCTCTCTTCATTTATTTTCAGGCCCATTTCCTTGATCAGTTGAGTGAGTCTCCACTGGTCTCTCTTCACCTTGCCAAACTGCCTTTTCTATGGTAACCCAAAACTGACTCTGTCCCAGATGTGGCCTCACAATCGCTGAGTAGAGGGGATCTCTTTCACGGATCTGCTATATCTTGCTCACACAGTCTGTGGCTGGTCTAATCTGCAGTGAGAGCATATGGCTAACTCGTGTTCAGCTTGTCATCTATGAGTACATGAGTACTCTATGAGTGCATGAGTACATTTTGGAAGACCTGCTTCCTACTCAGTCAATCTGCACTTCATCCTGGACTGGTTCTACACTAGGTATAGGACTTTACTTATACCTTTTATAAATTTCAATAGAATGTTGCCAGCTCTATCTAGTTTATGTTCCTTCTGAATGGCAGCCAGATTATTCATTGGATCAAATAGTCCCTCAATTTTGTATCATCATCATGAGCTCGATGAAGCGGATTCATCCCACCATCCAAGTCGTTCATTGTTCTCAGAATTTACTGCTGAAGAACAAGCTACCAGTGAGAATTCAAAATTTTCATCACTATCCTTTAAGGCTGAACACCCACCGTTCTGTCCTGTTCAGATAACCCCAATTTGGATACTAAGATCATAGAATCACAGAATCTTCCGGTTGGAAAACACCTTTGAGATCATCGAGTCCATCTGTTAAGACGCTATGGGAGAGAGCGTTCAAACCTTTTTTGAAGCCAAGATCATAGAACCATAGAATCGCTTGGTTGGAAAAGTTCCTTGAGATCGTCGAATCCAACCATACCTGTCCGCTACTAAATCATACCCTTGAGCACACCTGTCTTTTAAGTACCTCCAGGGATGGTGACTCCTCCACCTTCCTGGGCAGCTATTCCAGTGCCTGACCACCCTTTCAGTGGAGAAATTTTTCCTGATGTCTAAACTGAACATCCCCTGGTGCAACTTGAGTCCATTTCCTCTCATCCTATCACCTGTCACTTGGGAGAAGAGACCAACGCCCACCTTGCTACAACCTCCTTTCATTGTAAACAATGAACAACATACATCGATTTCCCTTCATCCAGAGAGCCATTTATCACTTAATCATAGTCAGGTTCCTTTGACAAAACTTGCCTATGGTAAGCCCATGCTGGCTGTTCCAAACACTTCCTTGTTTCCCATGTACCTAAAATTGTTTTCTGAAAGGACTTCTTTCATAATCTTGCCTAGCATTCAAATGAAGCCGATCAGCTTGTAGTTCCCCAAATTCTTCCTCTTACTTTTTTTGAAGACAGACACCACATTTGCTATTTTCCAATCATCACCGACCTCCACACATCATCACAACTTTTAAAAGATGAGAAAGAGCAATCTTACAATAACATTGGCCATCTTTCATTGAGCTGAGAAATCTGTGAATGAAACATTATTGAAAGTTTCTGTAGACAGTGGCAAATAGTTTCCTCCTTCATCCTTACTGCGCTCTGCAATAGTAACAGCAAGGGTACAGAAAATACCGATGCAATTAAGCTGAGAACATCCTGAAAAGCTGCATGTACATGTGCATGTTCAGTGCCATGTTTTTCATGGACAAATAACAAAGCAACCACTACCTGAACAAGATTAAAAGCCTACTAACAACATACAAAAAACCCCCCACAAGCATCTGAGAAATAGACAGTGATTGTCGATTATCATTTTTCTAAGTTTCAGAGCCAAATAAAAGGAGATCTTATTTATAAACCAGTTATTTAACATTCAATTAACCTTTTTTTCAGCCATGTCATCTAAGGGGAAGGGACAAGAGAGTGCTGCCCTAAATCTTGTACCTTCTTTCTTGAAGATTTAATGTTTTCCTTCTGAAACTCTATCTTGACTGAATATACATTACTTCTTACTACCATACATCTTGAACCGCCTGTTTCAAAATTATTAATATACATTAGTTGCTCTGGCTGCTCTTGTATGGGGTTTTTTTCTGTTTTGGGTGGGTATTTTTTTTTTAATCTAACCTTCATTTTGATCATCCATAATTATTTTTTCTCTCAATACTTGAGTCTTCTTGCTGAAGACTTTTCACATTACACACTATTTGAAAGTTGCCAATGATGTCACTCATAACACTCTCATTTTGATCAGTTTCTAAGTTCTCATCCTCTGATGAACAGACATAGCAAACTAGTGAAGCTAATTTATCTCAAATATAATCTCTACAACCAGAGGACAACAAGGCATTTAGCATTGTAGTAACAAATTAATGCTACTGAGTGCCCTGTTTCAGGTGTTTGAAAGCTTTGCAAATGGCATCCTTTAGTGGTATCATACAGTGTACGTGGAAATGTTGAGGAACCTTCTATAACCAGTCACTGTTAAGAATACAAAGCTGTTAGAATTGAAATTATTTCAGCTAATTTCCACTGCTGTAACCTAAGGGCTTCCTGCCCCTACCCTCGTTCTCCAGTTCAAAAATGGTACTAAACTGTGAACATGATTGACTGAGACAGTGCAAATGGCAGCTGGAAGCTGCCAAGGTTTGAAATACTAAGAATTAAATTAATAGATGAACAAAATAAAGAGATATTTAAAAGGGCTAGTCAATGGCTATGCCTCTGAATGAATGCTTTTGTAAGCACATATTTTCAGCTGTACTTTCACAAGGTTAAACAAAAGGAAAATAATTCTACTTTGCAGTTTTGTAATGAGCAACAGATAAATTATGAAACATAAATACTATAATGTGCTACTAGAGTGAGTCTTCTTGTTTTGACAAAATAACAACCTACATGACAGGCAAAGAATTTTAAAATTTTAACTTGATCTCCCCCACACTTTTTATTAACTTTTCGTTTACATTTCACTCAGCTCAGACACTAAGATTAGACTGGTCACCTTCTTATTAGTCATGTTTCTGAGCTCATTAACTTAATGCTATGTTTCAGTGTAAAATATGAACTGCCTATCTATTTTAAAAAGCAAAAATTTGATGCTACTGTTTTTCACAATAAATTAGAAGTTCTTTTCCTTTGTAATTCTAATCCATGTTTTTTTAAACTTTAGAAATATTTCAATTGGTGTTCTAAGAGGGAGAGCAACACCTGCATCAATATAAAAAGGCTATGAACAACTGCAGTGTTCATTTCGCTAATATTGATTAATGGAAATTCATTAATGCCGAAGGGCACATAGAAATATTCCTGTCCTGAGTTGAAATGTGAAAACGAAAATTGACACCAATATCTAATTCATTTGAGACAAAAAGCTTCCGCCTGAGAGTCTTATAATCTCTTTCCAAGGAGTAAAGGCTTTTTACATAGGCTTTATATAATAGTTCATGAATTGCCTCAGAAGTCTTATTAAACAGGGTGGGGTTTTCCTTACCCAGACCTAAGCTACTGATTTTGCATTATCTGACAATAACCATGACTCAGTATTACTAATTTTGTATATCTCACAATAGTGAAAAAAATAAACAAATTACACAACTTGCTTGAACAGTTTTTCATTGCCATCAGATACCAAACAGTCTTAGCACTGCCAACTTGATCAGCATAGATTATTAATTACGATACTGCTGGTACAGTTCAATTTAATCAGAGAAGAACATCAAGGAGTCCAAGAAGTAGGGTATATAATGTAATTTATCTTTGCCTTGTACTGATAGGGATAACAACGATTTGAAAATTGCTTAAGCTACAAATACACAATTAAAAAGAAATAAATATCAAAAGATATGCCACATTTTCAACTGAAAGCCAAAAGTGCAGGTCTTAATCTTAGTAGTCAGTTTTAAAATCATGAGTTAATTCTCTCCCGATGTGCCTGCTTAACTCCCATTAAAATTAATGGGGGTTACACATGCTCATCGAGGAAGAAATAGACCCCATAGTGTGTATATTCTTCAAATAATAAGGATTTGGTAATTACTATATTATTTGTTCATTAATTTTCCATTTATCTTGTAAATGTGCACTCTTTGTGATCCTAGGTCCAATTATATAGAGTAATTTGTGGCAAAAGGTCTAGTGGAACATTATCCTCTTAAAGGACATGTGGTTTTATGGCACATATTGACGGTGCTCTAATTCTCAAACTTTATCACTTGCAGAATACACCAAAACAGGGGAATTCAACTCCTAGCAGGCAAATTCTCCTCCTCCATGTGGTCCAAGTTTCTTTGAAATTATTGTGTATATTCCATTGACTTCAATCAGTTTTGGAAATTATATTTCCTTTTAATTAGCCAGGTTTTTAGAATGGCTGGCGATATTTAGGTGCTACAGTTCTGGGTGCCAAAGCTGAAGGTTGTTTATTGAGAGTATTTTTCAGAGAGCAAGTATTAAACAGTTCCTGAAAAATATTTTTTTATATTTTCAGAGAAGCTGCTCCCCAAAGGGCAACTTTTTGTTAATTTATAGCATAAAGACTTTGGACCTTCTAACATTTCCTGAATGATAAAATACACATTGTTCTGGGACAGAGAGATATAAAGCTGTTCTCTTCTCCAGTCTATGGGAATTTAAATTTTTAAGGTATTAACCATAAATGATAATTATATTTCTACATTATGATCCTATTCAAAAATCTTTATTACAAGTAACGGAATTTGCATTTTGAATTGATTTACCATGGTTTATCCCAAACTACCAACTGAACAGGTCAGAATATTCCCATCTTTACTAACAGTCAGTTTACTGACAAGAGCATTACCCACGACCCTCTCAATACTGAGCAGAGGGAATCTGACCTAAAACCACGATGGATTTTTGATTCATGAGTCAGTGCAGAAGCAACAAATGCAATAACTGCCCCATTCCTCTCAGAATTCTTCAATCACTTAAAACAATAGAAGTTACCAGAGCACTATTTGTAGAGAACAGACATCAATATGTTAGAGATACAGGGGAGGACTGAACTCTATAGCTAAAATCCATCTCATTTTCAACAGATAAGAACAGTTTACCTGATATTAATGTGTTTTGAAGCATTTTTAGAGCAATTTCTAATTTCCCACAGCCTGATATCTTATTGCCATATTTTTGAATGCTTAAAGACGGTTACGGAAGCTAATGAATGTATTATCTTTAGGAGCCTTTAGGTCTTTTTCAAAACACAATCTTCCCTCCTTATCCTGACTCTCATTTTTAAAAATTGTTTCCTAGGTCTCTTTTACACAGTTTTGCTATTTTAGCTTCTCCCTAAATAAAGCTGCTGGTACTTATATTCTCCTCCTCTGAACTACACCTTTCATGCTCCCTTTTTAACATAAAATAAATATTCAGTGCCTGAATTTAGGCTTATTCAGTACAAATAAAGTAAATGGACTTATCTGATAATGGAAAATTTCCTTTACGCACACTAAAAGAAATCACATTCTTTATTTACCTGGATGTGTCTGTACTGTTCCTACATGCACATTAGCAACACGGATGACCAATTTGTGAATTCATTTAACTTCGGTTAGGTAGCACAGATCCTATGAGCTAGTCTTCATATTGGGTAATGAGCAACAAATGACTATCTAAAGGTCATAAAAGTGTAAAGTAATTACAAATTGCACCCGACATGACCCAAGGAGACTCCTGTTAAAGGTATGCACTCTGACAGAAGTTTTGCATTTGTCAGTGTAACTTCAAGAAAGAGTTTGATGATTATGTTCAATGAAAGCTGAATTCATGAGTTTAAAATCTGTCTTGTGACTAGCCATCAGGAGTCAGGAGAAATTCAAGCTGTCTTGAGATGGTATTTAAGCAAGGAGGAGGGATCTGTAGTACTCAGTGTAGAAAGGAAACATTTATTTTACTTAACGTTTCTAACGCACAAGAAGTACAAAATAATTCTTACTCCTTAAAAAAAAAAAATCTTATGTTTTCAGATTTCAGGGAAGGGTTAAAGGTGAATGAAAGAACTTGGAGACTGGCTAAACCTATGAGAACACCAGCACAAGAACACAGCTCTGAAGGAACAGAAATTGTTCTAAGAGCAAATTCCAGGATGCTTTCAGATTAGTTCAGATTTACATCCCAAGCCTTATGGGTTTGGAGACTTGGTAATAATTACAGCTCATTGGAAATTATAATGTTTTGCGATACAAAGTAATTTTTCAATTATACTTTTATGTGACATATACTTCCCCTAAATATTTCATGTTTTAAATAATTTTCTATAAAGGCTGGAGTATTTACTTTTGGAGTAGGAAGTTATTTTGTATCTTCTCTTTTTACCTACCACACTATTTTTTTTTTAAAAAAGAAAAGGAATCCTTGAAAACAGATAGAATATATTCCATCTCAGTGGGAAAAAAAAATGTAAATTTTTATGTAACTGTCATGGGTTTATAGCATTTTAGAATGTCATAATTGGAAACACCACTACTGCCAAACTAATGAAGTTGTGCAACGGTAAAAGAAAATCTTACAGAAATTATCCATTTCTAAAATGCTTGTACTTGAAAAAGCTACAGTCTACAACTACCTGATTGCACAACAGAGAGACAGATATCAAGTGGGTCTGTAGATACTTTGTATTTTACATGCTTCATGTTTTCTAGAGGGTAACTTGGCCTTTTCTCTTTTGCTTTCTTCCTTTGTCAATTTCATTTCTTTAATACCCAGTTAGGCACAGCGTAAGAGAGCTGGAGCAGGTCCCTGTGTGATCCTCACCAGGACGTATGGTGCCTAAAAGCTCGGCACTACCGCGGTCAGTGTCACACCTGGCAGCCCCCTTCTCTCACCTGTATGCTCTCCATACACCCACATGCACATTCCTGAATCCTGGCCCATTACAGTGGTCTTGTGAGAAGTGAGTTGACAAGTTTCAATCTAAGTCAGAGTAGACAGATGTGCTTGAAATAAAATCCATCACCCCGACACGCAATGTTTAATATGCCCATGGCCTTTTTTAAAGAGAGAAGTAAACGTTCTGTAAAACAGTGAGCACATATGATGAACAGGATGAATTTAGCGGGTTCTGGATTGTAGTTCTTTTAACACAGCTGTTAACTTTATTTTGCTACTGTTATATACCACAATGTTTCTTAGATACCACAATGTTTCTTTAAAAAATAGATATTCTGAGGCAAAAGAAACTTGACTTCTCTGGTCTATAGATACAGACATTCATTATCTCCATGAACAGCCCACTCAGCTTTTAAAGACAGCAGTCCAAGGAACAGTTTACAGGTTGATTACAGTTACAAAGTCAGTGCAAATGCCTGGCAATGATCTAAGTTTTCAGGCCCAAAAAGGGACATTTAGACAATTCTGACACCATCATTTCGCTTTGATCTATATCTACAATGTTTCTCTGCAGAAAAGTTCTGCAGGTACAGTGTATGCTGGTGAAGCTGAATGTAGGTCAATGAGATGCACTCTGCTTTTTTAAATCTTTCTGCAAAAATTGCATGATTTCCTGTTATGACTGTAGACTTTACATAGAGTATCGTATATTCGTTTTTAAAAAATTATTTTCTACTTGTGCAAAAATCCTTCATTTTCCTCAGGGTTAACAAAAACATGCATATACATTCTATAGATAATATACTTATTTGTGAATAATTTCTTTTCACGCACTTTCCATTTCTAATTTGTGATCGACATGGCAGACCACAGAATTTCAAGATGCCTGTTCTTAAACACTAAATGGTGTTAACCAAAAATGTTAGACAAGGGGCTCAATCTAGAGAAGACTTGCATACCTAAATCCTGTCTAAGTCTCAACTTTTGATCTTCAAATCCCTAGCTTGCTGCCACGTAAGCTTAGGAAGACTGTAAATGCCTAGTTTAAACCACAAGAGATATCTGGGTGATGATTTCTGTGACCCAATGTTAATCTGTTAGCTGAGAACCCTGATGTAAGAGCAGGCCTGCCAGGGCTTCTGGGGAGCACAACAGTTACTGGCAAAGAGCATATCAGATCCCCAACATGCTGAACCTGGCTCTGGAAGTGCTTGGTCCTCCCATTGACTGACTACTCAGAGACCTTGCCATAAGGACAAAGACCAGGAGGCCATTGTGCTGGCATTGTGGAGGAGCTTCCTACCCTGCTCCATCAGGATAGCATTCCCTCAGAATAATCTCAAAACACCTTTCCTCTGTACACCTGCAGCACTTTAAATTTCTCTAAATGCAATTATTGCATTAAGCCTCAACCAGAAAATAGCTTAAAGAAAGTCAGGTGGAACTGAGAGAGCAAATGAGCCAAGAAGAGACAGTGTCCTTGCAGTTTCCATAGGCAAGTGAATGTTTAGGCATTTGCCTCATTTGGAACCTGAAAGTATGTGAGACTCAGAGGACAGCACCAAAAATTAAAGAATTTTCTGGCTCAGACTTTATGTTGTTAGCTGTGATTGTACAAAGGATTTGGGATGATAGATGAAGAGGGTTTTCAGAATGAAAACAACCCACAGGAAATGCATTTGGGAAAATACAGTCTATGCCAGATCTTCTATGAGATTTTACAATGTGAGAAATGCAGTAAGTTTTGAACAGTTCAAAACCTGTTGAAAAATAAAATAAAGATCAAATAACCTAGGTAAATTTATGTATAGTCCTGTGTCATCAACATCCTGATTTCTATTTCAGCCATAGAGCAGGAAAGAGGTGTCCTCATGCAGTTGGAGACAGCTGAACTGGTGAAAGCGAGTGTTGGGTGACAGTACTAGTTGGAATTATTTTTATTGTGTTCTGTTGCACTTTGCAGAACTATGTTTCAGAGGTCTTGAGCTGGGTGTGTTTTGGCACTGTGTTATGCCACAGTACTCCTGGAAATGTACCTGGCAAGCCCAGGCTCAAACTGACGTTAATGGAATTTTGCCATTGTTTAAATTGAAGCCAGGTTTCCAGTTCTGGTGTCAAAGAGGCTCTTCCCGCCTCAACATCTCCCCAGCTCCAGATATGCTGCACACACTGGCTCCAAACTTAGTTTATCTGATGTTTATCACAAATATAGCAATGTAGGTCTTGTCACCAGAAAGCTCAATTATCATAACATCTTCTTAGTCAAGCTCAAAACTGGACTGCTCAGCACTGCTCACTGCTCACTCTGAGTGCAGCAGCACGTGTGCTCAGCCCTGTGAGCCAGCAGGAATGCATTACACCATGCTGCATTCTTCACGCTGCCTGTCTCTGAAATGGCAGATTGATTTTAAGTTGGCCCTTTTGGATTTTAAAGCCTTAAATAATGCAGGCTCTGGCTATGACTGATCCCCTTGTCTCTGAGCCCTGTCCTAATGGGGAGCTGTGTTCCCATACCACCTGCTTTTCCTGGAACCCTACTGTCACATCACAGATCTGCACCAGATTTTGACTTTTCTGTGCTGAACCACACAACATATCTCACCCCCGATACTGTTCCTTTCCCGTCAACCCTTTCCATTTATATACCACACTCATCCCAATGTTAGCAGAGCCGCCCGAAGTGCTTGCTGTCATCTCACTAGCCAGGTTTGTGATGGAGGTGGCATTAGACCAATTTAACAATTGCAGCTTTATGGTACCAGGTACTCGCTTTTTTCCTCCTCAGCCAGAGAAGTGGCTTAGCCCTCTCATTAGACTTGAGGTAAGTTTGGTTTCATTTATCACAGGTTAAGAGCAGGCAAATAGGAAGTTAGAGCAGAGCAGTTGACTCTGTTATCTATACTCTAATTTAGCTTACGCTAACTTGTTTGTGCAGCCATGCCCTTGGGTGACTCTGGCCACCATATTTCTTTACTCTCTGCATCTTCCTTATTCCTCTGCGTAATGGGGCTAATGATGTTTCTTTTGTTAGCCACTTGCAGACCTAGGGATAAGAAATGGAAGTTTCAGAAAAGGTTTTATTAATCATCATTTATTAGCTTACTTGTGTTCTGATCATCCCATCCATCTTTCAGTGTAGTATGCACTCTTTATGATTTTACTGCAGCTATATTCTCTTCTAGCAATTAATATAGCTATTGGCCCCACAGTAATTACCATTTTTCACTTTAAAACATGCATTTGTTTGCTTTGAATTCTAACATGGTATGTGCTCTTTTTATAATGTTGTTGTTAGTATATTTAATTTCCTTTAATTACAGTTTACAATGGCATATACGTAGGGATTTTAATTAATACAGTTTAATAATAATCCTGCACTGGTTTTCTCTTAATTTTAGGACATGGTCCAAACGGTACAAAAAAAAGATAGATAATTAACCCAAAATCATGTTTTAGAACAGTGAAATCCAAGCTACTTTTTATGAATTCCACCTAGGTATTTAAGGTTCAAACTATAGGAAGCCATGTTTGAAAATCTTGGCTTTGACGTACAAACAAGGGTTTTTTTAATGTTGGAGTGAAAGAGGAAGATGAGATGGTTGCCCTTTCTCTGTCTCTCTTCCAGCCTTTAACATGAAGGACTAATAGAACACATCAGGAAGTGAGCAGTTTACTCCTTGAGCAGGAGCCTTCAAATCACCCCATACTAGAGGAAAAGATTGAAGTTCTAATACTTTAAGGTCTGATGTAACCTAACTCCCTTCAGCTACTTAAATTAATGGCTCTTTATACACCCCCAGTTAACAGTCAGTGGAAAGGAACAGGCACTTTTGGTACTATTCAGCCCACCTAAAATCTGAATCACTCTGTGGAGGCACCCCTCACCCTCTTCCCTTCAGTTAGTGTGAGTGTCTCCACTCCACAGTCAGGTGTCTCCCTTCCTTGCCCACACTGAATTATGGGTGATCTTGGCCTGGATGACTTTAGTTTCTTATCTTGCATCTTGAGTCCTTGGAAAGATGAGACCAAAGTTTGCGCAAAGAAGGATAAACCAGTTATGCCAGAAGTGTTTAATCTTTGTGTTATTTATCCAGCTACCTATGTACTTGCAATACTTATTGGTACTGTCTTGCTTTTATGTGCAGGGATTCACAGATGCCGTTCCATTAACATTAGTGGGAATTGGGCACATAGATCCAGTACATCAAGATGAGAATATTTGGTAATAAATCTTTAAATATGCATGTAACATTGACTGGATAATTTGAAACATTTTTAAAATCCAAATAAAAATTGAGTTTTCTACTACAAGAGAAGCTACCCCTAGAGACAGATAAGTGGAATCTATCTCTACATAGTCAGACACTGTGTGATTTCTTATTGTACATAGAATGATCCTTTTTTTATCTTTATTGATTACTAGAAGAGTAATACAATTAAAGGTAGCAAAATGCTTGAAGGTTTTTGTTCTCTGGCAAAGAATCAAGAGTTCAAAGTGGGGCTCCTTTCTCATAATTAGAGAACACCCTAAGAGACAATCATTTCCAGCAATTCTCTCTTTCGCTTCCTCCCCTTTTCATTTCCCACTTTGTGGTTTTGGGAATACACCAAAAAACCTGTGTATGTTAACACTAGAGAGTGATGTGCAGATACAAGAATAAAACCTATCCTTTTTTTTTTTACAATCATAGATATAAAATAAATATTTTTCATTTTTCATTAATGATATACAGCAGTATTTTCTTACTCCTTGATCACATGTATTCATGTATGCATGAGAACACACAAACACACACACACACAGTCTCACACTTGAGTTTTCTGATGTAGAATACTCCTTCATAAGCTCTGCTAATGCCAAGATTATTAATACAAGGCAATAGAAAAAATATTTAGAAACCATAAACAAACAATTCTTTTGGTACTTGAAGTGCAGTGCTTTTCAGATGTATGTAACTACTGCTGGGTGGGGAATCTGCAGGAAATATGCCAAGGAAGAGAGACAAGGGAAGGCCCTCAACAAGATAGAGAGAAAAAGACAGACAATGCTTCTGTTTATAGACTTGCCTGGTTGAATTTATTTGAAATTAATAATAGGTCCCTGTTCCCTCTCACCAGCCCCCTCGCCTGATTCATCAGGTATTACATAACTGATTCACACTGGAGATGGGTTTGGTCGTAGGGGCAGACGTCCGGCCTGGATGAGTAAGGAGCTTCTGAAGGAACTAAGTAAGAAAAAGAGGATGTATCGTCGTTGGAAAGAAGGGGACGTAAGCCACGTCATGTTCAAAGATGTTGTTAAGTCGTGTAGGAGGAAAATCAGGAAAGCAAAAGCCCAGTTGGAGCTCAAATTGGCCACTTCTGTTAAGGATAATAAGAAGAGTTTTTATAAATATATCAATGATAGAAAGAAGGGCGGCAGCGACCTCCACTCCTTGTTGGATATGGAGGGAAATATAGTAACCAAAGATGCAGAGAAGGCTAAGGTACTTAATGCCTTCTTTGCCTCAGTTTTCAACAGCAAGGATGTCAGCTCGCTTGACAGTTGGCCCTCTGAAGTGGTTGATGGGGGCAGGGTGAAATATGGCCCTCCTGCAATCCATGAGGAGGAAGTTAGAGACCTGCTAAGCCACTTGGACCCTCATAAGTCTATGGGGCCGGATGGAATCCATCCTAGGGTGTTGAGAGAGCTGGCGGATGAGCTTGCTAAGCCGCTCTCCATCATCTTTCAGCAATCTTGGCTCACTGGAGAGGTCCCGGAAGACTGGAAGTTGGCCAATGTGACGCCCATCCACAAGAAGGGCCGTAAGGATGATCCAGGTAATTACAGACCTGTCAGCCTGACCTCGGTCCCAGGTAAAATCATGGAGCAGATAATCCTGGGTGAAATCATGCGGCACCTGCAGAACGGTCAAGAGATCAGGCCCAGCCAGCATGGGTTTAGGAGGGGTAGGTCCTGCCTGACCAACCTAATCTCCTTTTATGACCATGTGACTCGCCTGGTGGATGAGAGGAAGGCTGTGGATGTGGTATACCTGGACTTCAGCAAGGCCTTTGACACTGTCCCCCACAGTAGACTCCTAGAGAAGCTGTCAGACCGTGGCATAGATGGGAGCACTCTGTGCTGGGTTAGGAATTGGTTGGATGGCCAAACCCAGAGAGTGGTGGTGAATGGTGTCTCATCCAGTTGGCGGCCGGTCACCAGTGGTGTCCCCCAGGGATCGGTGTTGGGTCCGGTCCTGTTTAATATCTTTATTGATGATCTGGATGAGGGGATTGAGTGCATCATCAGCAAGTTTGCAGATGATATCAAGCTGGGAAGAAAGGTTGATCTGTTAGAGGGTAGGATGGCCCTGCAGAGGGACCAGGACAGATTGGAGAGATGGGCTGATTCTAATGGGATGATGTTTAATAAGTCCAAAGGTCGGGTACTTCATTTTGGACACAACAATCCCATGCAGAGCTACAGACTGGGGCTAGAGTGGCTGGAGAGTAGTCAGGCAGAAAAGGACCTGGGAGTGCTGGTTGACAGGAAGCTCAACATGAGCCAGCAGTGTGCCCAGGTGACCAAAAAGGCCAATGGCATTCTGACCTGCATCAGGAATAGTGTAGTCAGCAGAACCAGAGAAGTTATTGTCCCCCTGTACTCGGCACTAGTCAGGCCTCATCTGGAATACTGTGTACAGTTCTGGGCCCCCCAGTTTGGGAAAGATGTTAGGATACTGGAATGTGTTCAGAGGAGGGCAACGAAGATGGTGAAGGGGCTGGAGCATAAGCCCTATGAGGAGCGACTGAGGGAGTTGGGGCTGTTTAGTCTAAAGAAGAGGAGGCTCAGGGGAAACCTCATTGCTCTCTACAACTACCTAAAAGGAGGTTGTAGTCGGGCAGGGGTTGATCTCTTCTCTCAGGTGACCAGTGACAGAACTAGAGGGCATGGACTCAAGCTTCGTCAGGGAAAGTTTAGGCTTGATGTGAGGAAGAATTTCTTTACTGAAAGGGTGATTGGCCATTGGAATGCGTTGCCCAGGGAGGTGTTTAAGGGGAGATTGGATGTGGCACTGAGTGCCATGGTTTAGATGATGGTTGGTGTTAGTGTTGGGTTATAGGTTGGACTTGATGATCTCAGAGGTCCTTTCCAACCTTGTGATACTGTGATACTGTGATATGTCTTGCTTGTTGCTATTTTTTATGTTTACAAAGTACGTTTACTGCTCGAGGAGTTTACTCACCACTCTGTTGCAACCCCCTACTGCTTTTCCAACTGCCACCAGTTATTTTTACCTCATTTTTCAGTCAGAGAGGGGAAGAAAGGGGTAACCAGACTGTCCTGGGGACCACGACAGGCTGGGGATCTTGCAGGTTATGACATTCATCTTGGTGCTGGAAACTGTCTACATACATTTGCCTATGTACCTTGTCCAGAGAATGGGGCTTGTGTTCCTTCCCTGTTCTGTTTCTGCCTGCACCATGAGTTTAAACTCACAGGCAGTGAAAGAAGGTATTCCCATACCTGACATAGGGCTCCCAAAAGAAATCATACATTTTGCTGACTAGCCATTTCAGCGGTGCACCTTTGGACAAAAAGATAATAACTGCCCAGTGTAAATAATTTTTTCAAGTCTGAGCACTATGAAGGAGGTCACTACTCAGCAGATGACTTGGCAGGGCTGATCGGGGGTTGTCAGACTCTAAGGTGCTAAGGAGGACTCATGAGTGATATCTGACAAACATCAGGAAGCAACTTTGAGAAGAGCAACAGCCTAGCTATTTCCTTCAAAACCATACACAGTCATGAGACTAGGAAGAGATAGCTATGGGAAAAGGAGGAATAATAAAGTGTGCAGAAAGTGTATAGAAAAAAACAGAGAGAGGAAGAGTCCACCTGGGGGCTAGGGATAAAAAAATATCAACAAAGCATAATGGCAAGTGTGTGGCTAAGATAATGTGTTTTAGCAGAGGAGCCATTATTTTAAAAGTACTCATGAAGTTTTTATGGCTCTGGGCCTCTATTTCATCTTAATCCATCCTTGGGGATAAAGACTCAGCTGGATGGATCTCAATCACTCCCTTCCCTTTCTCACCCCTTGTCATCATGTTCTCTTCCTTCAGTACATTTTCACCATGGTTAGAAATTCCGACTCTCACTCCCCTTCCCAAGTGACTACCGTGGAGCCCTTTGGAAGGTGTGCGGTGCCCCAACTCCCACGGAGTCGAGTTCCATTGGAACTGCTGGTAGTGCATTCATCAGCCATCTGTCATTGCAGCTGCTTGTTGAAGAAATCAACTTCTTTCCTCCCCCCCTCTTTTTTATTTAATACATTGGCTAAGAGGGAAAAAAAAAATCCTCAACCACCAAAAATTAAACAACAACAGTAATGGCCCGACTGTTTCCCTGACAATTCAAACACAATCTGCTGCCCACAGTTGCAGCAAAACGTCACTGGGGGGAAGTGAAATTCTCGTGACCTGGCAGATTTGAGTGTGTCTAGGGTCTTTGTTTTGTTCTTCGTTTCCCTAATAGGTGTAATACCATTTTCTGATGGGAGGATAACTAACTCCTGTGGAGTTTCTGTGACTCAAAAAGACTGAGCTATGACACATCAAAATTTATCAGCCAGTTGTCAATGTAACTCGTAGCTGGGAGTCTCAAAAAAACCCAGGAATGCCTTTTAAAATTCCACCATGTGTTTTTTATTTTCCATGACTGAATGAGAAACATTGCAGAGAGGTGATAAAAACTGTGCAAACACAGGTTAATATTTAATCGTGTCAGGAATCTAGGCTACCGACCTTCTAGCTTTCCATACTTCTTGTAATCTAATTTGATCTCTTTTCTGTAACTGCCTTCTGAAAGATAGTGAAGATGAACCTATCTTCACTTTATTTTCATCCTGAGACCTTTATACATTCAGACATGCTTTGGATCCCAGGTCATACTGTTCATGGCCATTTCAGCAGTGACACCCAAGGAACCAGAGATCACTGCATCTCCCTAAATAGGAGGTAGGCAGCCCGAGCTTGTATAACATTTAGACCTTATAAAAAGGTCTTGTATAACGTTTGAGACAGAGCTGACGGGTCCTGACAAAGCACACCAGTATCCACAGTCACACCACAGCATACACGTTTTCCTATGCTTTTCTTTTTATTTGACTTTGGAAAGAAAGAAAAGGAAAAGTTATGTCTCCCTGTCTCCGCTGTAGGCAGCTAAGTGAGAAGCAGGACATAATGAGACATAATAAGTGACTGGTAAAGTTAAAATACACAAACCATTAAAGCATTTAAAGGATAGGAAAAAAGAACACTCACAGCATCTGTTTTAGGTCATCATCGAAGGAGTTTCTTGCAGCTGATATTGGAAGTCCTAAGAGACATGAATGTTGTTATACGCAATACAATCTCTATCAAAACCAAAAAAAACCCCTCTCAGAGGGAGGCTGTGGCACTTACAGAGTGGGAAAGTGAGTCTATCAAGCATGAAAACTGTGAAAGCAGCAGCAGAAAGTCCTGACATGGCCTCTTGGGCTGGTGGCACAGGTTGGAAAGTTTGAGCTCCTGGACAATACATCTGACACTCCTAGCAATAAAGCCTGAATTGACAGGTTTATGTCTTAGTCTATATAATACCACTGCAACACTTCAAATCAATATGTAACAACACACATACTTCTGTGTATAAGTGCATGTAACTGTTCCTGGAGCCACAGAGATACAGAGAACTTTTCTTTCCTTCTCTTTTGTTTGTTTTTGATGAAAAAGAACTGTTGTCTTCCAATCTTCCTGACCAACTCCTGGCAAAGACAGGGAGACAAACAGACTTCAAATTCATCTCAGTAGCTGTCTTTTAACTTTTTTATCAGTTTCTTTTTCAGTTTCCTGTACTAAAGTTCTCAGCATTTTGATTTGACTCATAGTAGAGGAGGCTCAAGAAGAAATGGAAAGTAAACAGATTTCATTAATCTCAAGTGTTCAGATTTTTATACAAAGCTATGTTATTAAGATAGATAGGTATTTCCACATAGAGATTCTTTTTGGTTTTCCTTCATTATTTAAGTGTACAGATCCTCAAATTCACCTGCTAATAAACAAGAGTCAAGCTTGAACATCTGCCTGGATCTCACGTATGTGAAAAACCTTATAACTTTCTCCAGACAGAAATAGGGTTTGAAACAGGAGTATTTTTTCACATAGTGACTTTTCTGACTATTGTTTTTCAATAACTAAATGTGCATGCTTTGGAGGCCTCTGTAATGCAAAACTCCAAAAGCACAATTGAAGTTCATTAGGAATAATATCTTCTATGAAAAAAAGTTTTATATCATGCCATCTCTACAAAATAAAACCTGTCTCCCTGTCTGTGCTTGTGGATATCCTACTGAGAAACAAAAAGAATATGTTTGCCTAATGCAAGCAGAGTACTTAATAAGAAGTTCTAACTTTTGCACAGATAAGTTCTTATTTACTCAAAACCTTTCCTGACTTGCATGTATTCATCTCCCTTTTCCCTAAAAACAAATTCTAATTGCCCAGGGAAACCAAATGCTTTGTTTAAAAACTTTGAAATTATTAACTTTCACTTAGACTTTAGTTTTAATTTGATATTTGAGTTTTATTTTGGTCAAGTATTATTTCAGATATTTCCTAAATTATTAGTAAATCCTACCCCTCAAGTTCCAAAGTTTTGTTCAAGGACAGGCCACATGATAGGCATATTTTCAGCCAATATTTATCTTTCTAAATTTAAACATAGATACTTCTTAAATCATTATTAATTTAATCTTGTCCTGTTCTTTGGCACCTGTTATTATGAGTCCTAAATATTTACAATATTTGCAATTTCTTCTGTACAGAACTTATCACCATCTTTTTGTCTCAGGTCATGTATTCTTATATTGATACATGGAATAAAAAGTGGTGTGCAGTTCACATGCAGTTATTTGCTGTTGTTGACAACGGTTTCTTTGAATGGGAGTTGCTGTCAGATGTGGATGTTAAGTTCTGCTTGTGCAAGTGTTTGCTATGGAAGAGAAACTCAGAACGGAACCAGAGAGCATTATCTCAAAATCAAAATAAGTCAAAAAAATCCCAAATAAAACCAGTCCAAGCTGGAATTGACCCTCTCCTTTCTCATGAAGTGGGTAACTAGCCCCAAATAGTTATCATTCCAGGTATTGGATATGAATGATTTTCAAAGAAAAATGGAGATTTTTTTTTCATACTTTTCATATCTTCTTCTTTAGGAATAAGAGTCTGTTCTTACTCAAAGGAAACTACATCTGAGAAAGCGTAATCCAAAGAGCTACGTGTCTAGAGAGGAGCTTCTAACTGCAGGGATCACAGTCTAGGACTTGAAAATTTATGTTAGTGGAAAGGGGAATCTAATATAAAAGTAGTCACACCTCAGAAAGAAATGAATTCTAATGGGAGTAAAGATATGCAGGATTTCACTCAGCATGTCTGTCCGTCTCTCACCATGATCAACCTTCGTTTCCATATTGCTAATATTCTTCACTGTGTCAGTCAAAATCGTTTGGGAACTAAACATATGAGTCAGCCAAAGCCATTAGTGCAGATTATCAGTTTTTTGTAAAAGAAATAAGCAAAGTCACTACATGCTGATGAAGAGCTTTATAACTGCAGCCTAAAGGCTGCATGGAGGAAAAGATGTTTAATTCCTGAAACAGGGATAGCTTTCAGAAGAGTTAAAGCAGGGATCTCAGCCCAAGCTGTGAATATTAGTCATGTTATTATTTAAATAATCTAAATAAATAAATAAGACAAATGATTCTGTGTCTGCAGCTTCCTACACTGCTATTGAATTAAAGGACCAATTCTATAATCTTGCAGAGCAGTAGTCTATTACAACATAATACTTTGCCTTGCAATATGAAGTATTTGAGTCTGCGCTTAATGCACAGGTATAACATCAATGTCTGCTGGGGGAGCAAAGTCGGAGGTTTTATTTTTACATTAAAGAATCATATCCAAAAATAATGACTTGGCCTTTTGGTCTCCCACAATAATTTAAACAAGTCTATTTTGTTGATTTAACATAGTTTCAGTTTCTGGAGCACTATTCTGCTCGTAACTATAATCAGGAATATTTTACAAAGATAGTACTTAACAATGTTAAACAAGGAACAATGTGGCAGCCTCACAGCCACCCTGACAGCTAGGAATCTGCTATTGAGAATGGAGACTCTGTTACACAAAGACTTCTCATCAAATCAACGTACTTAGCAGGGAGGATCAGGATGGGTTGGTATTATAAGGGATATAGTCTTATAGCACTCAAAATGATGGTACTGGTGGTACTTCGTGTGTGGCTAGCTGCCTTATTTCTCTAGGATAGCCTCTTCTTTAATCCCTTCTTCGTCACAAACTTGTTCATAATTGAGGTTAGTACTGGTCTAAAATCACCTAAATGACTATGTTTTGTTTGTCTTAACATGAATGAACTATACTGGTTTTGGTCCAAGAGCCTGTTGTGTTATTTATTTACACTAGGATTTCATACCATCATAAAGTTCCACTCAGAGTGCACTCAAAATGCAAATTTTCAATTAAATTTCTTACATTTATGCCAATATAAGCTGGTACATTTTTTTTTCTACTGCACCGATATAAAAACTTTATAGCGCTGAAATTAAGAGCTAAAGAACTTTTCCAAAAGTATTCACAATTATTTTATCCATATTTTTAATATTCATAAAAGTGGCAAGAACAAAGTGAGGTGAATTTGCATTTCATATCACAGTAAAGCTACTTCACATATACACCATAACACATCCTGAGAACAATGAGATATCCTGTGACATGTATGCATTTTCTAAAACTGCACAAAAGGAGGATGTCAGTGATGCATAAATTAACTTCCTACCTTTAAATTATTAACCCAGGCTGTTCCCTGAATATGAACTAAAATCAAAGAATGGTTTTCCCCCACTCTTTTGCTCCCCACAAAAAAGAACACATATTTTCAGTCTTTCATCACTTAAAGTTGATGACTTAATAAATTGAGTTACTTGGATACTGAAGAATGGTTTTAAGAGAGTCTTTTTACAATTTTTCTATTCATGCCATTTCTGGAGGGAAAGGGTGCACATTGCGGCTATTGATAAGAAGTCACTTCAGATACACTAACATACTTCTTTTTGGAAGCAAATGAATGGCTTCCCCATACTTCGTTATGTGGGGAGAAACAAAGTTTTAATCAGGTTTGAATGAGTTCTTGAAGTCTAATTAGTGTATTAAACCTTTATCCAGGATCCTTTGAATGACGAGGATGTCCTAGAAGCACTTTCTTGTAGACTCTGCAGAAAAAGATAGACTTATAAAATGCATTTCTCTGAACTGGCATTGTTAAACCTGATCCTCACCAGAGTTTAAGTAGCCAGTTGAAATGGATAGTTACATTTGTTACATCTTTCGAAATCTGCTTTCCAGATGTCAGGAATAGGCAAAATCTTCTGGTAAAGAATTTTCGCTGACACCATTTTTTGCAAAACTTGCAATCTGATTGAAGACCTTGAAAAGAAGGAAGAAAGAAGGATACAAAAAAAGGTCAAATTTGTAGATAAATGCATACGAAGCATTAACTCCCTTCTAGTAACAAGTGAAATTAAAAATACAATCTTAATTAGTACCTTCAGGACCACATTTATAAAATAGAAGAACATATGCAAAACTTTCTGTGGAAAAACAAATTAGATTGATTAAAGTATGAACTAAAGATGAAACATTCGCAATAGAAGCCACGTTGGGTAGTCAATATGAATGAAGGTGTTTTACTTGGCCAGCTAGTAACTCTAGAACTATTTTTCCTCTTGCTTTTTAAGCCTTGTTTGCAGATTGCCCGGAAGTGATCTACAATTACTTTTTCAGTTGAAAATTTAGGGCTATAAACATGTTAGTATTACCATTTCCACATAATCTTGTAAAAAATCTAGCAAACCAATAGCTATCATAAGATATAAATGTATGTTTTCCATAATTGCATAGCAATCATGAACTAATAGCCCTAACGTCCTGGTTTAACAACCTGAAATCATCACACTTAACGTGATTTAGTAAGAGATTGTATAACAACACAAAAAATATTATTTTCCCCACCTAATTCAGACAAAAATCAGCAATAAACATATTCCAGACTTTGTTCAGGGTTTCATGATCATCAGCATACAAAAAAACAATTGCCTTTTATTGACCTGAACTGAACCGCACTTAAATCAAGGGAATTCTGGGACCAGGTCTTAAATCCTTTATGTTAAATTTGTACTTCAATCAGCAGTCCTTTAGTCTATATTTGAACTGATTTCTAAGCAAATATTTTTTGCTGTGTTCAACACTGTCAACAGCTTAGCTGTCTCACTAGTTCATTAGGTTTTGTACATTGCCTAGGCTCTCACTCAGAATTAGATTCCGGGTTAGGCAGTCTGCTTATACAGGATTATTACAAAAATCTCCTTCCTATATTGTATATTCAAGGATTTGGATAATGCATATAAGGAACCAAACTTCTGGATGATTTTGTGAAACCAAATGAATCCTCATAAATTCATTTATAATTATTCACAAGACTGAGTTAATATGAAGCAGCACAACTAAATGAAAAAAAAATGAGGATTTAGTAAAATATTTCCTTTGTAGCATAACTGTAAGGTATCAACATGTAAACTGTGCACTTTGGTCCTGTTGGTTACCCGAAGATATTTTCATGGTAGTCTGAGACTCTGCACACACCAAAATGCAAAACCACATCTGTTTTCTCAGTTTAAATTGCTGTATGATTTTCACTCAGCCTCTGTACTCTGGCATGTGTCAGACCTATGGTTGAATAGATGAATGCCTGCCAAACATATCCACTTTCTAAAACTATGCAAATGGAGGACTTTGGGGATGCATAGCAATCTCTTTTCCAAAAGTTTCATTCACAATACCCCTCTTTGTCACTAGAGCAATTTCAACAATTGCAGTTAAAATCAGAGGCAAGTCCCTACATACATCATGATACTTTCTCACAGATTTTGGGTAAATTATTTGTAGTCACAAAAAAGGGGACCTTTCTAAATTGCTTTGCATGTCTATGTTACAACAGCGCATGATAGGGTGAGCATGGCCCAACCAAAACAGACCTGGGCCACCATGAGCTGGGCTGTGGAAGGGCTGTGCTGTTGTAAAAAACTATTAGGTCTAAAGATCTCAGTTCAAGCACTCAACCCTTCCACAGACATTCTGTGTGATCTCGAATTCCTCAGTAATCAATAGCCTTCAGATCTTGAGCTATAAAAAGATAGTCATTATACTACTTTTCTCCCACCCTTTGGCTGTCTGATGTGCGTAGACTGACTTTTGCTTTATAGAGAAACAACTATAACATCATCCTGAGCTCACTTGGTACTTCTAGAGGTTCACTATCAATAAATGAAACTACCTATTGCAACTAGTGACAACATTTTACCAGAAGACTCCTCATTCGGTGTCAACATAGGATTTCTCGAAATGTTTGTGTAGCCTCTGAAGTCAGAACAAATCACCCTGCACAAGGTTCTTGGGAAATTACAGGCATCAGTCCGGTGAATTAACAACACAGAAAATGTAGAAAGACTTGAACTGAAAGTTTTTGGTTTCTTTGCATGTCAGAACTTCAACCCACAACAGTGTTCCCCTTCCCAGCTTGCAGATTCTGTCCGCAAATTCTGACCCTGAGGTCTGTGAGCTCCTTTCATGTTCCTGGTCAAGCTTTCCAGCATGCTCACATTTAGTTATGCCCCAATAATCAGACTATCATTCAGAAGTTGTTTAAAATTTCCTTAATTTTAAAATGATTTACATGATGACTCTCAGACAATGTAGGAAGGAGTAACTGGATTTTCAGAGCCAGTCTCATATCTGCATACAGATAACTGTGTTGCATAAGTTTAACACACAGGAGTCCATAATCCTCCTACAAGGCACATCAGGCCTCCTGATATTTTGTGGCAGGTTTAAGATCTTTAATAGAAAAGTTACAATCCATCAAAAGTAAAATTCAGGAGAGGTTAGTAAGATCACCCAAATAGTAGATGGTAAAAACCTTTCCTAATCGCAAACTAGGCAATAGCTTAACCTCTGCACAGTTCCTAAGTTTTGTGCTTTAAGGACTTCTTCCAGGCTGCCATCCTTTATCATCTACACCTGAATTTGAAAATTAATCAGTTCCAGACTTGACTGTGCCACCGATTGGATGGCAGAGATATGGTAGAGAATTAGCTAGATAGACACCACAGGTCTTTCTTAAGTGCTTTGAAAAAAATAAAGTAAAACTTTCCCTTTAGCCCTGGATATGATACAGTAAACAAGAGAAACAAACAGCAGTATGAAGTAGGAACTGAAGATGAAGATGAAAATTCTATGGACTTATCACTGTTGCAACATAGCAACAGTGGTATTTCTTTCACTTTTTACACACAACAGCAAAAAATCCTCTGATGGTATGGAAAAGATGTGGAATTTTATAAGCATTTATTGGTCGTACCAGAAAGAAGGACTCTTTAGAAAAAATATGAAGAAGAAAGAGAAAATGGTCTGCCTAGTACTCAAACTGTCTACAAACTTTCCAGAAAAAATAGCCACATTCTTTCCACCAGAGAAGTGTTGAGTAACTCCCTTGACCTACTAAGCAGTCCTAGCCTATGGAAAACAGAGAGAACTCAGCAGCATTTATAGCTTCTGTCGAGATGCTCAATATGCTGTAGGGCTGATCCAATAGGAAGAAATCTCGAAGAGCAAGTTCACAGAAACAGATCTACTCTATTGCTCTGAGGCAAGTATTTCTCCAGTAGTTAATTTATGCAGAATTCAAAATTCAGTTAGGATAGTGATCAAACACAATCTTTTCTGGAGAAGAACAAGGTAATTACAAGAAAGGAACACTTTGTGCAATGCTGTGATTGCAGCAAATGCCTCAAACGGTCAGAGCTGTTAGTGTGAAGGATCCAAGGATAAAAATAACACAGCCATGATGTGCACAAACCGTACTTCTCACTCTTACTTTCCCCATCCAATAAAATCTAACCTAAGAGAAATAATGATCATATAAAGGCAATTTTGCCCCAAAATACGAGACAGTCATAGCAGAGTCAGCATCACAGCAAGAGCCCCTGAGCTGGTATTGCCAGTCATGTTCCTATGTGAGATCTGACATAGAGGATGTAGCAGAGAGCTGGTTATTTTGTAAAGTTCATTTTGAATGAGGCTGCTCTAACTTTACATCTAGCCTTCAGATCCAAAATTCAGCACGTGCTTGTATCGGACAAATCTTTACTAACTGCAGAGTAATTATGCAGCGAAACAAACATTTCTGCATGTATGCTAAAATACACAAATTCTCTGTTTATGTGGTGTGTCTGTGCAGGTGCATATGTGAAAGCACTGCTCTGGGTATATATTTTGATTTTTTTTCTCTCAGAGGGCTGTAGTGGGTACATAATAATGTCTTTCCTCCCCTGAAACCCCCATGCACACCAGCAGGTACACATCCAATCCGATCCAAGGGAACTTGCAGGAGTCAAGGCCAGGGCTTTAAAGCTTTGCTACCATTTTTGACAAGACAGCCTCCTTCTCTGAAAAGGACGAGCTGGAGCCATCTTTCAGGAGTTTTCTTTCCCTGACAGAAATCAGCAGGGTTAGAATAAACTGCATAAGTTATCAGCTCCTCAGGAAAGAACATGAAAAAAGCCCTTCTATCACTTAATGAAAAATAGCTTCTTTTTTGGACAGAACTTCATAGGCTTGCAATCAAGCCGTGGCTCCCCCCTCTCTTCCTTCCTTGACGTGCCATAGAGGCAAATCAAGTCGGCATCTATTAATAATATTTTCCCCTGCTTCTTTCATTTCTCTGCATGTCCTACCACTGTCAGGCCCCGTGATGGAGCAGCGCCTTTATCTCGTCCGAGTCTGGTCTGTCAGGGTGATAAACAATTCTAACAAGAATCAGAATAAAGATCTTCCCAGTAGACTCGGCGGAGAGATAGAGGCTTTTCTCATTTTCTCGACGGAAAAAAAAAAATTTAATCTAGCAGCTCTGGCTTTTTTCAAGCGTCACATTCAAAGAGATGCAAATTTGTCAGAGCTGAGACCCCGGCTGACTCTCAGCACTGCGTGAATGTCAAAGGGGGGACTCGAAGCCTTTGACATCCCTGCCTTTTTTTGGGGGCTATCTGCTGAAATAAAAAAAAAGGAGAGGAAAAAAAAAAGCAAATGCTTTGTAGTGTGTGTTTCAACAATTTTCATAAGTTTCTGAAATAAAATAGTGCCGTTGGGAAGGTAAAGTGAGAGAGGGAGGGAGAGGCAGAGAGAGGAAGTAAGAAAGAGAAAGAAAGGGGCAGAAGGGAACATAAACTTGTCCATTTGGATTTAAATATGACATGTTAATAAAAAGATTTTCATTATTCAGAAAGAGTTAATTTAAGAATGAGAGCATTTGCTCTCATTGCACAAAAAAACCAATCAGTTTGCATAACCCTGAGATGGGTGCTGTGATGATAGCATTACATGTGCATGTGTCTGTCCTTATTTGTTTACATGTGTGATTCTAAATGTGTGAGCAACCGTATATGCGTTTAGATTTATAGCTGTTTAAAAAGTGCACATGCTGTGTGTGTCTGCATCTATCACAAATATTATTATTATTATGTGTTCTTTTGCTATATGCTGACCATGTGCTCTCCACTGAATGAATCAGAAATTAAGCTAGTACACTGAAGACCATGCCATCTGAAGGACAAATACGGAAAATATATAACATGGTTAAGAGCTCAAGCACAAAGGCAATTTGGGGGGATTTTTGTTGCTGTTATTTAATTAGATAACATTTTTATTATTTTATTAATTATTTACTTAGAGGGTTTTATTATTGTTTCTGACTGGTACTGCAGGGATTACAGAAGAAATTAAACTTTAAAAGAGTCTTGGGTAGGAAAAGACAGCTGTACAACAGTCACAGGGTGGATTAAATGTGTTCCTAAATGTGTGTGCACATTTAGAATACAATCTTACAGGAAAAAGGAAGATTTCCTAAATGTTGAAATCCTGGAGTCATATGAATTTTCAGCTGCATCTGATTTAATTAAAAAAAATAAATATGCCTACTGCTTTAAGCATGAAAATGTGACCACAGTAAATTCTGAAGTTTTAGAACTTAGCAGAATCACTCAAAGCAAAGTGTATTAAAGAGCTGTTTGCAAGTCACAGTTCTTCACCGTGTGTGTCTATGTATGTGCAATGCCATTTAGTATAGTGCCACAGCTTGACCATTTCTGCCCAGAGTTCCATACCAGGAGAGAGACAAAGGTGGCCTTTTGTAGTCTTATCTGTGTGTTTCCTCCAGGCTTTGGCTATCAGAGACATTTTTTCAACCCCTTCGTATGACTTAAGACCACTCAAAACAATTTCCAGGAATCTTTAGTGCCAACTGCCTTCCTCTGTAAAGTATTCTGGGATCTCCTTCAATAAACAACATGGAAAGGCTGAATACTACTGTTTCAATCCCAGTTGGAAGGACCTAGTTTACTCCACTCTCTTCTTAATAACAATTATGTGGACGGAATATTGGTAATGGGTTATGGGAATGTCCTGCTTTTCATTGCCCTTGTTTTCAGGCTTATTCTGAATTCAGTTAACACCTCTTCAGTTATACCTTTCTGGGCACATTGCACTCTGTCCTCAAGATTATTGCTGAAAACTCTGATCATTAATTACTAGATTCTTACTTACAATCAATGCAAGTGCTAATACTCTCCAGTTTCCACTCAGCCTGAATTGGTTAAATAATAAACTGGCTTTTACTGCCATAATGATCCATTTGTAAGGGAGTTGTCCTAGAAACTCCAATACACTGCACAAGGCTCTATTCAAATGAGGTGTTGAAGTGCTTTTCTCAGAGGCTCCCAGATCACTCACTTTTTTATTTCTTTAGAAAAAGACATCCAAGTCATTATCCTATCTGGGAAGTGGGCTTGCCAGGAGTTAGGGGCCTAATTCAGAACAAAATATCTAGGCTGTCCTGAACCGGCCAGGCTGTGTTAGTCACTATCCTGCAATAGCTGCCTTGAGGCTGCAGCAAGGGGTTTGCTGCACACCCAAATGTTCCTGCTCTGTGGAGGTGCACACCTGGGTGAGACTGACTTGCTTTTCTTCCTTCAGAAAGGATGAATTTGACAAATCTCAAGTTGTTTTCATGGAGTTCTGGAGGTGTTTTCAGTCTCCAACAAGAAAAAATGCCACACTTAGGTACAATCTCTGAAGGTAGGGAATGATGTGAAGGAACAGGCAGGTTCAATGTGCGGAGCAGTGGAGTAGGCATGAGTGGGAGCTGACCTGAGACATCCTGAGCAGCTGAGTTCAAAAGAAGAAAACATAACTGCCAAAAGTAACGGACGTTGAAAGGTGCAAGAAAATTTGTGTGAATAAATGCAGCTTATATAAAAGTTCTAATCTGCTGAGCTACTAGGAAGTAATTTCTTCCTCTTCTAAAGAGTGAATAATTCTGTGTCTGCAACTGAAATGCCACAGTATCAACTGAAGTAAACAGAATTGAATGAGACCCTGATATGACAGTAATATTCTGAGGTTAAGATGCTCAGATGGGTTTGCAATAACTGGACACACATTCAAGGATCTTCATTGGGTTTCTTTTTACTTCCTTTCTTTCCTTTTTTTGCCTCCAGAAAGTTAAACTACTTCTTCTTCAGATGCTTGGATATATTTTATAACTGGATTGTTTAGTACTGGCAGTGTCTAACACTGTTATTCCTCTGCTAAGTATATCATCAATCTGCTCTCATGAGTTATTTCAAGAGACACATGTTGGGCTAAATCAGAACCCAACTGACTGAGTTAAAACTGCAGGATGCATCGCTAAATCCTAACTACAGATCACATTTCATTCTAATGTAATGTGATTTGCCAGAAAATTATAAGAACCTAGCAAGGAAATAAAAATAAAAAAAGAAAAAGTCAGCTCTATGTAACTTTTCATAACTTATATTGTGCACAGATCTTGCAAACAATTTTTTGGAGAGCAAAAAAAAGCATTCACATACCACATCTTCTACTGGCTCTAGATATTTTCACTATTTTATACATATTTCACATATACTGAAGAAACAAAGAGTAAGGTAAAAGACTGAGGGAGTCTTTCCTTGGCTAACAAAACATGTTTATTCTGCTTTAAAAATTCAAAAAATTATTGGTCTCCTGTAGAAGCAAATTTAGGTACAAGGGAGTGATGCTAACATTTGTTGTAAAGTCTGGTATGTTTTCAAGTACTAGCCTTCTTTAATAATGCAACATCAGTGTTCTTGGGGTTTCTTCAATGGACATTAAAACAATATTTACATTCAACACCTTTGCAAAACCTTTTTCCTCAAGATCGTTATAAATTCAGGAGTTGCCATAAATACTTAGCAAATATGTAGAGTACATATTATAAGCTTCTATGAACCTTGAAACTGTTGCTTCTACATACACTCTTTTATTCGTCATTAACTGAAACAATTCCAGACTGAAACCAGTGCCAAATCCTGCTTTCATCCTCTCTGTCGCAAGTCCACAAGAGCCAGCGGTGTCGTTGTTGACTTAATGCAGGATAAGTCAGCCTGAACCACAGCACCAGCTCATTAGATAATTTATACTGTAGTAGAATTTGTTCGATGGGCAATGAGTTTATTTTTTTTATGGGTTCACTATAATTATTATTCTGCTTGCTGTCCTCCGTAGCAAGGTTTCAGTTACACAGCTGGGCCGGCTCCTGCAAACCTGCAACACTTCTGCATACAAAGAGTATAAGGGAGGGTTTGCAGGATTTAGCCCCCAGTTTATAAACTGTGTAAATTATTTTAGAAGTCATGTCAGGTATAGCTTATTCCAAGGTTTGCTTGCAGATTTTAATCAGAAAACACAGAAGGGTTATGCAGCTTAGACTGAAATATTCTTTCACCTTGTACTCTGCCCAGGTTGACTTACTGTGGGCTGATATAACAGGCAGAAGTTACAGGGTGCTTGCTAGAGGAAGGCTGGACACAAACTAGAGAAAACACATAAAGAAACATTTATTTAAAAAAAGTAAATCAACCATAAAGATCCTCCCAGTAGACCTCGGAGATGGAAGCCTTTCTCATTTTCTCCATGGCAAAATTTAATCTAGCGGCTTGGCTTTTCAAGCGTCATATTCAAAGAGATGCAAATTTGTCAGAGCTGAGACCCCAGCTGACTTTTAGCACTTCGTGAATGTCAAAGGGTCTTAAAGGTTGAAATGTCTTTACCTCCTTCCATCCTTAGTAATTCAAAATACTGGACTGAAAATATAAAGCACCCACCTCTACCTGTTTGTTCAGGCACCTCTATTTCATGTGTACCTGCCGGCTATGAAAGTGTTTGTTTCAGGTGTTGTTATCTGTTTTAACTAAAAGCACATATAGAAATGAGCATTCGATTGAAAAATATTCTACCAGAAAATCTAGCAAAACCAGAAAAACCTTCCCCTTTGGAGAGCTGCTCTGTCCCCCACTGCACATATACACATTTTAGAGGTTCTTGCAACACAGCCTATTCCCAAATGACTGATTTCAGAACTGCTATTAACTGAGTAGTAATCTCACCCGGTGACATGGTTCACTTCATACAGTCTCAGGAGGTAATACATCTAATAAAAATAAAAGTAATAAAAATAAAAGCAGCCCTAATGAATACTCCATACTATGTAAGGTATAGACTATATCACATAGCAGGGACCAGCTGAATGTAACGCCAATGTTTTTTTTCATCTTCCTCCTGTATCATGTAAATATCAATCAGCTAATGGAGTTCCCATTGATGAAGGATAAGGGAAAAAAAAGAGAGAAAAATGGCATTGAACAGACTGAGGCAGACTAATCTTGTTCGCCTAAAAATGGCAAAAAAAAAATGTATGTAAACAAAAGCAAGAGGATTTAAGCTCAGTTCTATGGGTAGAATGTTTATTAAATTAAATTACATTAACATATACATGATCTGTGTGAAGGGAAGCCCCCAACAGTCTTTACTGAATGACAGATTCAGGGAGTGAACTGGAGCTCTAAGGCTGGACCTAGAGTAACAGTTTCAGAGAAGTGTTTCTTCTCATTTAACAATTTATCAGTCCTCTTGATGATGAATTTACAGGAAAAGGATGACTGCCTCTTTAAAAAAGTAGTTTGGGCAGTGCTTTTTGGTTTTAAAGTCTGGAGACAGTGGCATTAGATTGATTAGGTGTGTACATGTTGGCTGAGAAAGCTGTAGAAAGGGGAATGGAAGTGTTTGACAAGATGAAAGACTATTCAACATGTTAGACAGCTGGTTGAGTGAAAAGATCTATAACAGCACAGTAAAATATACTCAACAGTAAATGATACCTTCACTGCAAAAGCTACTACAAGTTAGGTCACACAATTTTAGCCTAGGATGACAGGTTCAACCAAACAAAGTTTTAAAAAACACAATTAATGTGCATGTGCCTGGTAACAGACAGATAGCACTTGAGAAATTGAGACAGACAGGAGTTCCCTTTTCCAAATTTAATAGTGAATATGCAAAGTTGCTGAGCCAGATTCTGATCTCCATTGCTTATTTAAAGCAACTGGGTTGATCTCAGAGGAGCTGTTCCTAGTTTACGCCAAGGTGAGAGAGACGCGGATCTGTGCCCCTCCTCAGTCCGTTACCTTGCCATAGAAAATTGATGCTTTTGAAAAACAATGTTGTTAGGGGAATTGTGAGCCTCTTC
Organism: Dromococcyx pavoninus; assembly: GCA_033558185.1. Taxonomy (NCBI): domain Eukaryota; kingdom Metazoa; phylum Chordata; class Aves; order Cuculiformes; family Neomorphidae; genus Dromococcyx; species Dromococcyx pavoninus. Next base: position 576,042 of record JAUMJL010000169.1, on the reverse strand, counting down.
CTGAGATCCTACAGTTACTGACAAGTGCAGCAAATGGCTGTGTAACTGTGTGCATCATGCTTTCTGATTTGCACATGAAGGCTTTATAATCACCATGTGATTTTCATAATTAACAAAGCACAAAACACACCAGGATGACAGGGATAGTGAACTGTCATGCATGTCACAGATAGACAGCAGATAAACAAAAATGGATAAAGAACATCCCAGTTTTAAGAGAAAAAAAGAAGGAATTTGTGTGGTTTTTTGGTGATAGGCTAGCAAGGATTATGGTAGTAGACTATAAAGTAGTCTAAAACCAAAGGATGCTTTTTCTGTAGACAATAATAGGACAATTGACCTCGACACAGTTGGCTAATCTCATTTGATTATTCATGATGCAATGATCACTCTGGTTAGAAGAGGTTTTGCCGAAAAGCCTTTTAGTCAGAGGTAAATATAGTGCATGAAACCAAAAATTATGAGAACTCCTCATATGAATTTATTCTTCCTGCTGAGTTAAAGTAATAAGAAATATAGAAGGTAACATGGAAGCAATATATTTTACCTAGACACATTAAATCTCTTTAAGCCATTATGGAAGAGCATATTAACATATACCCACACTTCCTGGTCCCTTCATGTTGCCAGAAAAGCTCAGAGACCATAGTTCAAATGCAAATTAGGTCTGAGGTGATTAGGACTTTCAAAATAATAAAACATATTTTCTTTTTTAAAACCTATGTTCTTTTCTAGTCCTGCTGATTGAGTGATGATGTACAGTTTCAAAGCCTTTTTTACATTTTATTTAGAAGACTTTAAAAAATATTTTTTTGTGACATTAGCCCTTTCGTTCAACATCCTTGTATGAGTTGTTTTCCTCACTAGGCTTCAGGTACAACGGTATGAGTTTTGTTAACTTGATTCCATTGAATATTTGCCAAAATTATTTTTAATATTAATGTTAACACGTATTTCCTTAATTATAAAGCCCTAAAGGTATGTCAAACTAAGTAAACAACTAGATTGTCAGAACATTAATAATCTATTAGTGTACATAGAGTGGCTCATGTGGTGCAATGGGCCGGGGAGTTGATTTCAGGATTCATAGTCAATGAACAGGGTTATCCATTACAAGCTCCACCAGGAACATGGAGTGACCTTGAAAATGAAGCTTAGTAGTTTCTGACTCAGTTTGCCCACTTGTAGAAGTCTAGAGATGCTTTGAGGTCTTCAGATGACAGGCACTATTAAATGCACAATAATATTATGTTGAGAAGACATTTGTGCTTCTAAAATGTAAATAATGCATTAACGCCTCCTGATATAATACCTTCATGAGCAGATATTTATAAATTAGATGGTGTACTGAGAAATTTTTGAAGCAAATGATTAAAGACAAGACATGACTTCCTTGGGAGTATCCCAAACATGCAGACCATTTCACCTATTGTGCTATGTCCAAAATGCTTTTTTTTTCTTTTTCTGGGATAGAAGGATGGAGGTTTGCAATATCTCTGTATACGAATATTAATGACAGAGCTTTTTCTGGGGATTTAGAAGAAAAATATGAGAGTTAATATTCTAATGATCTTATTAATGTAATCAACTCCTCCCCCTAGTCGTTATTCTCAGGAAAATCCTTTGCATATACACTTATTGCTTTAAATGCTTTGAAGCTTTTCTTTGTCTGGAATTCTAAGATATCTCAAGCCACTCTTGACTCAGACAGTTCAGCAACTATATGTATAGATACTGTATAGCTGAAATAGAAGGTACGACATGAAACACAGGAATTTCAAAGACAGATATTTTTGAGCAGAGAAAGAGTACCTTATATTTCTAATGCAAATTATTTTGGGTTAGAAGCATTCTAAAAAAAATTAGTGCTGAACTTGACCTTTCAGTTCATCAATGCAATAATTGATTAGCTCTATGATGTGCCCCAAGTATCAACTGACTTATGGACCACAAACTACATAAGACTAATTTCAAAGACAACCCTAACTCCTGCAATGAAAGTAGAGCAAGCTAGATATCCAGACACCAAAAAGTTAAATTAAGACACTGACTGTCTAGCTGTTTGGCCATTGGAAGAAAGGATCACCATCTATGTCTTGCCTTTTTTTCAGGATAAATGGATTAGCAACTACAGAAGTTTTAAAATCAAGTTTTGCCTTCAAAATGTAGCAAGCTACAAGCAGCATTTTCTTTTGGTTGTGCTACAGGAAGACTGAACTGTGATCTCCCTTCTTCACAGGATGGCTGCATTTTGTCTCAGAAAACGACACCTGCTCTTCCATTACCCTTAACGCATGTTTGGCTGTGAAGATGCCTCTCCTGCCTTTAACCCAAGCTGAAGATAAACAGAGGGCTCTTCCAGGCCTTTCTTCTTCTGTATTGGGATTTTCTGCCATTCATGTGGGAAGACGAGCAGTGGACAACTCTGTTCCTCAAAATGTAGCATCTATATTTGACGAAGTACCCTGGTTTGTTTGTGTTCAAATCAAGGAATGTAACTGTGCTTTTATGCGTATACAATGCTAGAATCCTGCAGACTTTTCTGGGGATAGAAGCAGTAACAGTGCACCCTAGAGGTGAGGGATTCAGGGTGCAGTTGAACCATGAGTTTGTTTCCACATGGCCCTAGGATTTTGTATGGTAAATGACATGGTTGGCAGACCCAGGCTGAGCCAGCTAGACAGTTTTCTGTTCAAGAAGTGTTACACTCAAATGCATATGTACTTTCCTAAGCTAGTACTAGTGACCTAAGCCAAAGTGCAGAGTGTTAAGGAGCACTACTGGCAATCTTTGAGTCGTAGAACTAAAACTCAGCACTAATGGAAAAGTAGTTAAAAAAGACTTCTAATTTAACTAGTTCATATATAGAAAGTATATAGGTACTGATGTAAAGTTTAGAGAGAGAGACACAATTTAGAAATTGTTGACTCCATATTAAAATAAACATTTATGAGTTTTTTAGTAAATAGTACAGATAATGATGTTTTATGAGATTCTGTTTTATGAGATAAAGGATCAGAATTCAACTCTGACTTTGTTAACCTTATTACATGCCTCAATTAAAGTCTACCAATTTATCACTTGAAGTGGGTAAAATCATGCATCACAAAGACTCGTGGTTACAGATCATTCATTAATTGGTGACTAGGATAGAGTTTAATCGCTGTTAAAGACCGAGAATTTCTTATATCGCTGTTGCAGAACTGCATAGTCAATTGAGCAACAAGACCCTGCTTATTTTACTTGTTTTATTATACTAATGCCTTGGGATGTTTGCATGAAATACATAAATTCTCTTGTATCACAGTTAATTAAATCCAAGATCATGGTCTGTAAAAGTCACCTGTCTGACATCTGGAGAATAAGTACGAATCAAAGCCAAAGACCAAACCAAAGCAGCAAGTGCTTAAACTAACAGAGTAATTTATGTCCTTCAAAGAGCAGAGAGGATGCAATATTTTTTAGTTTCTTTTCCTTTTATTATGACTTTATGATACCATTCTTGGTGGCAGAGAAGAGGTTTGTGTCAGGGGACTGGTGCTGCTTCCAAGTGTAACTGCTTCAACCAAGTCACACAAGAACGACAAAAAAATACTTTATTTTTCATTCTTTGCACAAATGAAAGAAACTTGCCATTCCAACTTCACAAAACAGCACCAGAGATGAAATGCTTAACTCCACTGGGACAGCCATTTTTTTTCTGTTATTATAGACGAAAATTATAACCATAAAAATGTCCAATTTAGAAAAAAGGTGCCACTTTAGTGTCATTTGCATAAAAGCTGTTACATACAAATTGTTATAAAGACAAATGTGTAGTACTCTTGGTGAAAATTGCTTATATCTTAGGTGCTTTGCCTGAAACGACATAAAGGCCTCTTCAAACTGAAATCCATTCTCAGGTAAATAAAGCTGAAAAAGAATTTTCACCTATTTGTACGTACGTGAGCAGTGTTTTATATTGTCTTAAACAGATTTTGACATGCATTTCTCTCATACTTTTACATTTCTTCCCTTCTTAGCCTGCTGGTGGCCTCCATTGCAAAACCTTGGCTTCACAGTCAAAAGCAGATGAAAAGTTTGTCCTGAGTAGAAGCCAATAAATCAGGTAAGGTAACTTTCTGTAAGTGCACTACAGCTGCTACATTGTTCTGGTAGAAAAGGCTCACATATATTCTTCTGCAATGAGATGATCACTGTCCGTACCTGAGTGGGTTGCTGATGTCTCTGTCACTACCACTGTTACCTACCAACGCAGAGAAATTTGTTCAGCCTTTCTCAGAAAGTCAACCAGATGTTGTGTGTATACTGGAAGTAGGCTAGTTTGCAACAATCAAATAAAAAATTTTAGTACATAATAATGATTCTATTAAATAGTCTGATTAACTTTTTTTTATTTTTTTTATTTTTTATTTCTGACAACCAATTCCTGAGGCATTTATTCATACTGGTTTAAAACACTAACACGGCATAGGTTAACGATAAATTCAGATTAAGTTTTGCAGTAAAGTGAATCAGTAGACGTATATTACTGTAATAGAAAACGTTACTAACATGAATAAGAATGGTAATAAGAGATTTTCAAGTTGTCTAGTAACCTTTTTAAGTAACTGCAGAATCATTCAATTACTGTAACTTGGTTGTAAAGCAGGAGAAAGAGCTAACTACAGAATGCAGTCCCCAGATGTAAGAAATTGGGCAGGGAAAGGAAAAGAAGAGACTAGCATGGCTGAGTTGAGACCTGCTGGTCTGAAGAGCAAGACAGAGCTGCACAGGCAGTGCAAGCAGGGGCAGGTAACCTGGGAAGAGTATAGGGATGCTTTCCAGTTGTGTAGGGATGGGGTCAGGAAGTCCAAGGCGCAGCTGGAGCTGAACTTGTCAAAAGAAACCAAGAAGGGCTTCTATAGACATGTTGACTAGAAAAGGAAGGTTAAAGAATGTGTATCCCCACTGATGAACGAAAACAATGACCTCATATCATCAGACGAGGAGAAGACTGAGGTACCTAAATTTTTTGCCTCTGCCTTCACTGGCAACTGCTCTCCTCACCTCTCCTTGGTCAATGGACAACAAGATGGGGACGAGGGGGGCATAGCCCCTCCCACTGTAGGGGAAGATCAGGTTCATGATCACTTGAGGAACCTGAACATATACAAGTCTATGGCACCTGATGAAACGCACCGCAGAGTCCTGAGGGAATGGGCTGATGTGATTGCCAAGCCACTCTTCATGATATTTGAAAAGTCATGGGAGTCAGGGGAGCCCCTGATGTCTGGAAGAAGGGTGATATTGCACCCATTTTTAAAAGGATAGAAAAGATGATCCTGGGATCTACCAACTTGTCAGCCTCACCACTGTGCCTGGGAATATCATGGAGCAGATCCTCCTAGAAGCAATGTTAAAGCACATGGAGGACAGAGAAGTTCTTTGAGATAGTCAACATGGCATCTCCAAAGGTAAATTGTGCCTGACCAACCTAGTGCCTTTGTATCATTGGATGACTGCCTCAGTGGACTGGAGAAGCAATGGGTGTAACTTGTCTGGATTTTTGTGAAGCCTTTGACACAGTCTGCCACAACACCCTTCTCTCTAAATCAGACGGGTGTGGATTTGATGGGTGGACTGTTCAGTGATAAGGAACTGGTTGGATGGTCACATTCAGAGAGTAGTAATTAACAGCTCGATGTCCGGATGGAGACCTGTGACAAGTGGTGTCCCACAGGGATCCATACTGGGACCAGCAATGTTTAATATTTTCATTAATGATATAAATGGTGGGATCAAGTGCACCCTCAGCAAGTTTGCAGGTGATACTAAGCTGAGTGGTGCAGTTGTCATGCCTGAAGGACATGATGCCATCCAGAGGGACCTGGACGAGCTGGAGAAGAGTGCCTGTGTGAACCTCATGAGGTTCAATAAAGCCAAGTGTAAGGTCCTACACCTGGGTTGGGGCAATCTGTGGTTTCAATACAGGATGAAGGATAATGTGAGCAGCACTGCAGAGAAGGACTTGGGGGTGCTGACTGATGAGAGGCTTGACAAACTGCATCCTGGGCTGCGCCAAAAGAAATGTGGTCAGCAGGTCAAGGGAGGCGATTCTGCCCCTTTACTCCTCTCTTGTGAGACCCCACATGGAGTATTGTGTCCAGTTCTGAAATCCCCAACATGAGAAGGATATGGAACTGTTGGAATGGGTCCAGAGGAGGGCTATGAAAATGATCAGTGGGCTGGAGCACCTCTGCTGTGAGGACAGGCTGAGAGAGTTGGGTTTTTCAGCCTGGAGAAGAGAAGGCTCTGGGTGCCTGAAAGGTACCTAAAAGAAAGCTAGGGAGGGAATATTTACAAGGGCATGTAGGGATAGGACAAGGGGTAATGTCTTTAAATTGGAAGGGGTAAGACTTAGATTAGAAATGTCTAAAAAAATTCTTCACGATGCGGGTGGTGAGGCACTGGCACAGATTGCCCAGGGAAGCTGTGAATGCCCCTTCTCTGGAAGTGTTCAAGGCCAGGCTGGATGGGGCTTTGATCAGCCTGGTCTAATGGGAGGTGTCCTTGCCCATGGCAGGGAGGTTGGAACTAGATGATCTTTAAGGTCTCTTCCATCCCAAACCATTCTCTGATTCTATGATTCTACGGTTCCAGGTGTGGCCTCACCAGAGCAGAGCAGAGGGGCAGAATCTTCTCCCTCAACCTGCTGGTCATACTTCATTTGATACAGCCCAGATTATGGTTGGCCTTCTGGGCTGCAAGTACACATTGCTGGCTCATGTCTAGCTTCTCACCCACCAAGACCCCCAGGTCCTTCTCCACAGGGTTGTTAACAATCTCTTTACCCCCCAACCTGTGTCAGTACTGAGAGCTGCCCTGACCCAGGCACAGGACCTTGCACTTCGCGTTGTTGAACCTCATGAGGTTTTCACAAGTCCACTTCTTTAGCTTGTCAAAGTCCCACTGGATGACATCCCGTCCCTCAGGGGTGTCAACCTCACCACTCAGCTTGGTGTCATCCACAAAGTTGCTGAGGGGGCACTTGATCCCATCATCTATGTTATTGATGAAGGTATTAAACAACACTGGTCCCAGAACAGATCTCTGAGGGACACCACTTTTCACTGATTTCCATTTGGACATTGAGCTGTTGACCACTACCCTATGGGTGTGACCATCCAAATGATTTCCTATCCACTGAATAGCCCATCTATCAAATCCATATCTTACCAATTCAGACAGAAGGATGCTGTGGGGGACCATGTCAAAGGTCTTAGAGAACTCCAGATAGATGACATCCGTGGGTATTCCCTTGTCCACTGGTTTAGTCACTCCCTTAATAGAAGGACATTAGGTTGGTAAGGCAAGACTTGCCCTTGGTGAGGCTCTGCTGACTGTCTCAAATCACCTCCCTATCCTCCACATGTCTTAGCATAGCTTCTAGGAGGATTTATTTCATGAGCATCCCAAACATGGAGGTGAGGATGACAGGTTGGTAGTTCCCAGGGTCATCCCTTCTATCCTTTTAAAAATGAGTGCAATGTTACTCTTTTTCCAAACACCAGGGTCTTTGCCTGAAGGCCATGACTTTTCAAATTTCGTGGAGAGTGGCTTGGCAACTACATCAGCCAATTCCCTCAGAACTCTCAGATCCTTCTCATCTGGTCTCATGGACTTATGCACACCTAGGTTCCTCAGGTGATCATGAACCTGATCTTCTCCTACAGAAGGAGGGATTTTGTTCTCCTAGTCCGCATCTTGCAGTCAATCCCCTTGAGAGCTGTAGGAAGAAAGGGTGTTGTTGAAGACTGAGGCAAAAAAGTTTTGAGTTCTTCAGTCTTCTCCTCGTCTGTTGTTGCCAGTCTCATTCATCAAGGCAGGTACAGTCTCTTTGACTTATCTGATTTACTTACTTGTAGAAGACAAATCTAAGGTCTCTTCTAGAACTTTAGACAGTACAGGACTAAAAGCAACAATATACATACATATATTTTGTCTGCTTTTCCAACAGGTTAATTTCTTTCTCAGGCAAAATAAGTTAATAAAATAAAAATAAAAATTTGTTGATCACATTTGAAATATAGTGTTTAATTACTTAAATACACTGCAAACACTAAATTGAAAAAGGTCTGGTTTTCCATGTCAGGGAGCATCCACAAATCCAGGTGAGGACCTAAGCATCCATAGTTGCTTCAAACATCTAAATATTAAGTGTGAATGTGTAACTTTATAATTTAAAGTGTAAGAAGAAAATTGTGACTAATTTTCCTCCTTTTTTTCTTTAACATGAAAAAATACTAATATTCTGCTTAGATCCTTATATCTTCTGGATGGAAGGTTCTGCACAATTATGTGGCCTTGACTAGGTCATGTGAGGTGGAATTTTGCCTCTCCACAACATCTATGCCTGCACTATCACTTCAAGGTATTTGCTTCCTATGCAAGGAAGTTACACATTTTTCAAAGGAAATCTGGGAAAACACAGGCAGATAAAAAGTACATTTAGGACTCATTTATATTCTCAATCTGTGTCCTCCCAGGATAGTCAGTCTATGGCGAATATTTCTTCTTGTTGCTTTCGGAGATCGCTGAGTTATATGTACTTGCAACTGCTTTGAAACGCCAAATTCCTTGAACAGAAGCAACCACCACCTCTTCTGAGTTCAGGACAAAATTTAGTCAGCAAAGAGTTGATATTAATCCAGTTTCAATACTTATACAAAGTAAAATTTTGCTATGCACAAAAGGAAGAAATAAAACATTTTTTGCACTAGGATATTAACAAGAATTATAATACACCCCTAATTGTAATTCTTAGCCTTGCTTCAGGTACGTATCCAAAGTGGGGCTTTTCTACATAATATCCAAAAAACTAATCCTGAAAACTATTCCACAAATGAGAACACCTTTTTTAATAAAATAAATTAAACTAACCATGAAAATCAAGAAATATACGTTAGTAAAGTTATTACAAGAATAAGATTTCTGGTGTGATAAAGGGAAAAAGTGAGAACAATTTATTATTCTTTCAAATTTTAAACACAGCACTTAACTACAAACAACAAATTTAGACCATTAAAAGCTCTGCTAGAGAAATGACCAGTGAAAAGCCATCCACGCAAGGTTTCTGGAACTCATGTGTTCATAGTGAAACATAATAGCTGTCTTGATGATTTTCCTTTGCCCTTCTGAGTTTCAAAGAGAAGGAAGAAAATTCTTCAATCTGTCATTAGGAGTGGTAATGTTGTAAATTTCAACTTAAAGACACAATGTGATTGTAAGCCCCTTGATACCTCACACAAAGATCTTCTAGATGACATTGGGCATGGTGTGAAGGGTCTTCTCACAGCAGAAACCACATGGAAGAAAGAGAGTTTCCCCTTCACAAACTTCTCAAATAGTTTTCTTTTTGTCTTGCTCTGCAGTTAGTGTTGACAATGTGGATTACCTCTTACATGTTTATGGTTAAGTCTTTTTGAAATTTTTTCTGCACTGAGTAAAGTAAAAGCAGAAGTTGGGAAGACTTATCTTTGTGCCCTACTGTTTTGTCCTGGGTATTTGTCCCTGGCCTGGATTCATAATGAACTCTGTAAGCAGCATGAAAAGAACTGCTGGAAAAAAATCTATTTTTCAGCCACCTTTTTTCTGTGTTTTCTCCTACTCCTCTGAATTTCTAGCCAATTCCTGAATTTTTACTGTAAACAAGATCTGTCAGTAGGGAATCTATGGTTAGCTTTGCCTCAACCTTCCCTTTCCCTTCTATATTTCTATTTGTACTTTTTCTGCAACTTTTATGTCACTACATTTGCAAACGCACAACAGTGTTATGTACAAAAATCATGCCCCTTAAATATGTTATTTCTCATTTGATGGGATTCAGATACATAGGGAAGAAAGTTTCACCTACATTCAGTTATTTTCTGTTTCTCAAGAGAAATACAGAAAAGCAGGAAAGAGAAGACAAAAAGATGATGGCATTAATGAAGCTTTCTTGAAAATCTAGGGTGACAATGAACTGAAAGAGAGAACATACCAATGGAACTGTAAATTTGAGCTGAAAGCTGGATGAAAATATTTGAAGCCAACCAGTAAAAGTTTGCTACTAATACGATTATGAGGCTTATTGCAATAGCTCTTTGGTTTGAAATCAATTCATCCTCTGCAAAATAAAACCAAAAAACAATAACTGTCTTTTGATATGGTTTTTCCACCAAGTCGTAAATATCAGACAACTTTTCCTAAACCTGATCAAAACATTTGAATTAGATATGAAAATATTTTTTTCCAAGACCCTTAGTGACCCTGTAGAATAATAGCTAGCAATTATTCTAACTCTTCAGTAGAATTCACCTTTTTCACAGTCTTTGGAGGAGACCAGACAGACAATGACATTTGGTGGTGTTCTTGTCTGTTTAAGAATAGCTGTCTTGTACTTTTTTTACTTTGCCTCTCTTACCCTGTCCTAACTATTTACTTCCTTTATTTGCTGTGTCTCGTGCTATGTTTTCTGAGAAAGGGAAATGGAAAAGAATATAAACTCTAGCAGTCTAAACACAAACCTGAAAGAGTGCAGGTGATATGAAATTTTGAAGAATGACCTGCTAAAGGTATTTTTTTTTTCCAAATACACCAGAACAAGGAAACGTGCCAGAGAGTCAATCAGGCCTACAGGTGTAAGAAGAACACTCAAGGAAAATAAGGCCATGTCAGAAAAGCTAAATGAATTCTTTGCATCAGTGTTCGCTGCAAAAGAGCTTAGGGAGGTTTCTGCACTGGAACTATTTTTTACGGGGGGAAAAGTCTGAAGGACTGTCTTAAATTGATGTGTCAGTAGAAGAGGTTTAAGAACAAATCGATAAAATGAATAGCAACAAATCATCAAGACCAGGTGTTATTTATGCAAGAGCTCTAAAGGAACTCAAATATGAAATTGCCAAACTACTCACTGTGGTGTGTAACCTAGTGCTTAAATTGGCCTCAGTACCAAAGGCATGGAGGTGGGAAATATGATACAAATTTTTAAACGCATTTTGGAGTGGGAAGGGAGATCCAGGAAGCTGTAGAGCAGCAAGCCTAATTTATTTACTGAACAAGTTTTTTGGAAATATTGAAAAAGAAACAGAAGTAGCAGGCTTATAGAGAAATTAATTATTGAAGTTGTTACAAACAATGAATAAAGCAAAGGTGTTATCCGCCAATGATTTATTCCCTTTCTCTTATATGTCTTCATAGGGCAGATCTAGCCAAGATTAGGTATCTGGAATTCAGAGAGTTAAATTCAGATGAGAAGAGTTCTTTGCTGAGTAACTAGGTGGTGAAAAGGTACGCAAAATAAAAGTGCAAGTCTATACAAAGGAAAAAAACTCAGAAGTAAAGAGAACTAATGATAAGTCCTATTCTAGCTATTAAATTTTTAACAAAAAAGATGACAAAGTAATTTGGATTGTCAGCCTGAAGTGTAATTATCAAGTATTAGATTTAAAACAAACAAGGGAAGTATCTTTTGATGTAACTGTGGAACTCCTTGCCAGAATGTGTTTTGGATATTAAAAGTATAAATAGTTTCAGAGAACAGTTGGAAACTATGAAATGAAATCTCTCAAGAGACATCAGATGTCACATTCAGCTTAGAATCTCCTTGCATGAACTATTACCAGGGAAAGCATCTATACATGATTTCTTCTGAAATTCTGTCTTTAAACTTCCATTACAAGCTATTGTTAAAAGACAGTAGACTAGACTTTGATGGTCCTATGATTTTTTTGCAATGTATTTACTCTTCTATTAGATTTTATGATATTTAGATTGTTAGGATATGACCAAAGAAAACTCTCAAATAAAATTCAAATTGTACAAGGATTCCCTATATCAAATGTTTTCTCCATTGGACCATTGATAAGCACTTCTTTTAAAGCAGTGACTTTTTCCTTAAGCTAAAGTATGTCTTAGCAATCTTGTTTAGTGCAGTTGGAATATCACCGAGGCTCTTAGCAGTTCTCAAACAGGTTCAGGTCAAAGCCAGAAGACTTGCTGCTGACCTTTCTCATGGTATGGTTTAACAATCTTTTAACCCCCATTCATCTCCTTTAACTTTACTTCCGTCTGCTTTGAAACAGCGAAAAGGAAGCTGCCTTTCACAGGTCTATCAATAACTGTTCAACCCCAGAGAGAAACTTTAAAGTATGTAACCATGGTTTGTATGTTCTTCTTATAGATAATTCTTTAATGATTAGTAATGTCTCTAATGTGTGACAATATCTTGATAGGAAACTCTCTTCCTTTTAGGATCATTTAGCCCTGAGTATCCCATAGGTCCAGTTATCTTTCTAGGTAGTTTGCTGATATATCTAACTATCCAGGAAGGTAGATGGCTTACAACACATCCATCTCTCCTCTCAAAACCTATAACCACTCACTCCATTTGGCAAGGTGGATGAACATTTTGTTCAATTACATTAAGTGTTTGATTTTAATATTCTAATATTTCCATTAATAACGTCTCCTTAAGTCATCTGTTCATATTTTGCAATTTTAAGTCGTCTTTGAAACTTAGAACAAACGCAAATACAAAAAAGTATTAGTTAGGTCTCACCTGGCTTATGATGAAATGCTTCTTTATGTTAATCCTTTCGTTATTAAAATGTATAAAGACAGGAAAAAAACATGGAACAAACAGCACCAAGGATTGCCTTCAGAGTACCTCTCTGTGGAGGAACAGCGCTTTGGATGTCTCTGACAGCAGTGACACATATTCATGGCTGAGATGGCCCAAGTCAGTAAGTGCAGAAGAGAACAAAAACAATACACTGTGCTTGTAAAGAAAGTACAGGGTAGCGAAATATGTACCCAAGAAAAACTGAGGAGATGGCAAATCAGCTACTGTGGAGCTGACCATAATAGCACACAGACAGAAAGGAGTGAGTGTTGAAGGAGGTGGTATGTTCTGGATGAACTTCCCTGAGTTTTACCAGGTAAATGAGATACTTAACCAGAACTAGTCACACAGAATTGGGAAGGAATAAAGGAGAAACAAGTTGTGATCCTTTCCTCTGAAGAGGGGCAGCTGACAAATGAGGAGTGAAAGCAAATATATCCAGCTCATGCAGGATCTAGAAACTGAATCCAGTATTCCTGTTTTCTGGATTGCTGAGCACATCAACAAGATGCAGAGTTTGTTTATGCTTGCATCACTCAGAGAAGGAGTCTCTCTGTTTTTTTAGATAGACGCAGAAATATCTGGGGAAATGGGGGGGGGGGGAAGACCTAAAATGTAGAAAGGCTTGAGCTGAATTTTGAGAAACAGAAGAAAAACAGAGAGGAAAAGATACATGGAATAGGAAGGAGAGAGGACAAATAGTAAGAAGAAGAAAGGGAATATCTCAGTATGTGTAAATAAGGAGAAGTTTACACATATAAACATATGTGTGTGCCAGTGTGTGTGTAAATTTATAACATACATGTATCAAGGTGCTTTTATTATTAAATAATTGACGCCAATATGCACCAATGATACTGACAGATTTGAAACTATCCAAAGGGAATTCTTGCTTTCCAGGCTCCAAGGCACCTCTCACAAGATCCCATGGGATTCAGAGGATTAAACCCTTCCTATGCCCACAGCAGTGGCTCTTAATGTTTGATATTTTGGAAATCAAATTGTCCGAGGAAAATTCATCCCAGTAAAGTGAAATGTCTTGTCCAAATATAAAAAGCAAACAAACAAACCAGAACTATGAGGGGGACAGTGCCCTGGAGGTTTGGGGTTTTTTTGACAAATATTCATACGTTGTTCTCAGAATAACCGTGAGGCGAAAGACTAGAATATGGCTGAGCCGCCTCTTTAAACACAATGCCCTTTCCCCTTTTTTCATTTAGTTATCTCCTTCTCTGGCTAAATCTGCATGCTAAATCTGCATATGTTATTGGCCTCGATTCCTAGGGCTGCCACCTTAATCTGTAGTAGCTAATAGTACAACCTCACACATGGCCTGGGACCAGGCTCAGGTTAACAAGAAATCCAAAAGCAAATGGCTGGGGGAGGTAGCTATAAAATAACCACTTGAAAATTCAGGCTGTGATTTTTTTTCATATTTGCATGGAGGATGCAAAGCTTTTAGTCTCAGAGGTTCAGTCAAATGCATTGAAAAGATGAACACTTTAGTTAGTGTTCTAAGATTTCTAAAAGCAGTTTTGGTTGTGTACTATTAGCATTAGTTAATTTTTATACTGAGACTAGCCATTATATTAGTAGAATGCATATTTTAATCAATTTCTACTTTGCTGTTTTGCAAGTTAAAGGTAGCTTTGTGGTTTGTGCCTGGTTTATGCAGTGCATTTAACGCAATGTGCCTTAGGTAATGCTCATCTGAGGTTCAATGTATACTCTAATCAGAGCATGATACAAGGATTATGAATGAAGCCTCGACAAGTAATGGGGTTGTTTTCATTTTGGACCATAGCAGAATATACCTTCTCTAAACAGGTGCTTGAATGCATTATTAAATAACACAATACTCAATTGCACTATCATCAAAAGCAGGCATAAACAGTTAGGATGAAATCTCTTTTCAATAGCAGCTTACCTGCATCTGAAAGCAGCTGTTTGATACACATTTGCAATCATTCTGTCACTGATATATTTAAAAGGTTCCTTTGAAGTGATTTTTAAAACAGTTTTCAAATGATTATTTTAGAAATATTTTATCTTCTGCGATGAGCAATTAAAAGATAGAAAAAATAATTTAATTTCCTAGTTATTAATTTTTCTCACTCTTATTTGACAAATAGTGAGACTTTCTGCTCAGGATTGGTAAACAGTTTGAAATTGGTAATGTCCTGATGTTTATTTCTTTATTCATTCTTTATTCCTTCCCAGCCTCCCTTCACTACCCAAGGGAAAACTGATGGTGTGTGTCAGCACCAGAGAAAGGGGAGAACAGCAACAGGTCAGTCTTGGTCAGATTAGCAGACAAAACCCAGTCTCACAAGAGATTCTTCAGCTTTCTGCAATAATCTCCTCAGGCCTCTCTGATCCCAGACACAGGGGCTTTTCTAAACTGTTTATTCAGGAAATATGAAGTCCTGAAAGACGAAAGAGGGGGTGGGTAAGAAAAATAGCAGTTGAAAAGACATGAAAGGAGAAAGTGTAATGGGGACTAAGAAATCTTTAGAGAATTTTTGATGTGTCTGAAATCACAGTTTCTCGAAACAGAATTACTTTTACTCTATCTTTGCCTTCTCATGGCAGTCCTCCATTTGTTCCTGCAGTGTCCAGGGCCTGCCATCCCATGCCACCAGCTGAGGGCTTGGTCACAGCTACACCGGAAGACCCTGTCACCACCTCATCACTTTTAATAGCCCTGGAGAGATACTCCTCATACTCACAACTACACAGGATGGTCCCGTCTCTCCTGTGGTGCCCCGCTCTGCACACTGCCCCTCAAGATTTTTTTCCTCTTGTTGCCATCACAGGAATTTTTGTTCTTTAGCAATTCTTTCAGGTCCAAACAGAGGTCAATTTCACTGTACTAGGACTTATACACATACATTGTAAGAAATAGTCTCTGCCCCAAGCTGTTTCCAGAATGAACAGACTGAACGAATAATTGTTGGAGGGGAAAATGAAGGCACAACTTCTCAAATTCACAGCAGCGCCTCAGGCTGGATCTCTTGCCTTCCAGATCAGAAGCGTTTAGCTAGACTAAGCACTGTGCCAAGTGCCTGCCCACAAATAACCCTCACATCTCCCCCACCCACATAAATGTCACTGTGCAAAAGCTTGTCTTCTGAAAGTAACGATATGAATGAATGGTTGGAAGAAGGAAAGACTGCAAGGGTGTCTCCATGTGAACTGAAAGAGTTTCAGATCAAATAAGTGTTTAAGCAGTATTTATATGGTTCTTTGTTAGGTCACCTTCAAGCCCATCTGACCAACAGCAACCAGACTTATACTGGCATATACTTTGTAGCAGCACTGTCCTGGCAGGAGCAGAGTTCGGTGCTGCTGCACTCCAGATCAGCACACACGTAGCTGAGTCTTCTAAGCACTGACTTCTTCTAAAGATCCTAATAGGAAGTAGTGATGACTTCAGATTCCACCACGGCATGAAACAGGGCCATCAGTGGCTGACGTTCTGTTGTTCAGCATATCTAAAAAAAATAAGCACTGTTAATTAAGTTTTTCCTGTATTAGTAGCTCATATTGCTGATTACTGATAAAATAAGCATACATATGCCAGAGATATTTGGCATAAACAAGCAACAGTGGATTGCACATTGGCAAGCCTACAGTAATATTACATATTTAGAAGATATGAGGGGAAAAAAAGTATTGTAAGTGATGATAGATAAAAAGTTGCTACTTTAAAAGATTATGAGATTGAAAAACCTAGGAAAAATCCAATGACTATGTGAGCAACTTACTCATTACCCATCTAGACAATTCATGCTTCAAAGATATTGCACACCTGTCCTGACTAACATCTTCTTATTCTGTTTTGATACCTGTTCACTCCTGAACTCCTGGCAGAAAATAAGTTCTGTCTTATGAGAGTAGAGTCCAGCCACTGCTGCACACAGCCTTGTGGGAGTGACTTTTTAGCCTTTCCTAGATGCAATTGCAATCAATCACCAAGAAATGAAGACTTCACTAGTTCATTACAAGTTTCCTGTGCAATCTAGCCTCCCCAAATACTTCTTAAAACTTCTAGTTTTCAAATATTTAAATTAAGTATTTCAATTACTTAATACTTAATAACATTGCTTATGTTTCTCTTGATTTTCTTTTCCTACATGGACTTGGTTGGAAAAACTTCTATATAAAATGTATATTTTAATTAAAGATAAGCTTTTTTAAGCGCAGGAATATTAAAAAAAATCAAAGTTCTCAGTTTTCTCTCTATTTCAAAGATGCAAATATCAGAAAGAGAGCAGTTAGACTTTAAAAGAAAAATTTATGAGTATTTCCCTCTTGGTACTCCTTCCAGTGCTTCCTAATTAAGGACAAGCCAATACAGTATCATGTACCAATCTGGTATTTATTAACAAAGCTAGTCATGATTTTTAACTGATTATTGCTCTGAGGATCCTCCCCTCATTAATATAAATGAATTAGGAGAAATAGTGCCAAATGTTTCAAATGGGAATTAACATGAGACTGCAAGGTATAATTAGTTGAAAACGCTAAATACATCAAAGTATTAATTTGCGTGTGCATATATATATGCCTACATATGCACTGCATTTATATATTATCTAAAAATATTGGTATGTGTACATACGGTGCACATATCAGCTTAAGTGCAATTTACAGATGGATACATACCCGTTTTTATTACATTATACCCTACAGCTAAGGAAAACAAGGTATCAAGCTGAAAGAAGATTACCAAGTCCAGGGAACAAAAACAGAGAGAGATCAGCACAGGATAACTTTGATAATATGTATTATTTAAACCATAGGGTCTCTGAATCAAACACCATTGTAGGTGCAATATCACAACCTATTTCTTGTTTTCTATTAATGTCATAATAATAGAATTTTCTCTCCTTCTCCCTGCCATTTCTGTTCTTGTCTGTGGCTTGCTAGTGTATAAGCGCAAATACAGCAAGACTGAATCATCACAGACCAGATAACAACTTTGCCTTGCATTTCAGCTATTTAGAATTGTATTATACCTTTTTTTCAGTTTGCATGACACTTTCTGCAGTTCAACGGGGGACTCTCAAGTTATTTGGGAAACAGAACAGCAGGGTCAGAATATCAAACAGCACAGAGGCAAGTCGGGACACTTAACAGACATATGCTCGCCTTTATTTCTCAGCTGTACTCCGCACTCAGCAGGAAAAATGGCCTCTCTTTTCATCACCTTCTGAAACCAAAACACCAGGTAGTAAGGTATAATGCTTACAGCCCAATCGAGGTGAGAGCTGAGCTACTATCTGTGTTGGACCATTTGGACTTGTTAAGTCTACACAAAGGTGTAAGACTGGGCTAATACAGAGAGTAGCCAAAGCTACTGCCAGGAAAGGGTTTGACCATTTCTCTAAATTGATGTTCATGTTTCAGAAAGAAGTTACATTTACTACAAACTGGAGAAGATAGGGATGGATACAGACAAAATTTAAATGGATAGAGGAAGACGGATGGCACAGCTCCATGACCATACCTCATGTCCTGTTGTAGGAGGGTTCCTGCACCTCATAGTTGTAATGAGGGGCTTATAGTCTCAAGCCTCTGTTCAGCTTTGGACTAAACTCTCCAAAATGCACCCAGAGTGAAAAAAAAAGAAGTAAATCTTATCATCACTATTTACATGGGCTGTTAACTACAACATACACAGTATAAATACTGTTAAACTGGATCAAAAAAAAGGTCTGCGTAGGTTGTCTTTGATGGTATGAGGCATTTAGAGAAGAAAGGTGACAGAGGCATCATTTCTTAAATATACCATTCCTGCTTCCAGCATTTGAAAATTTACAGTTTCCTTTTAGGTAGCTACATCAGGTTGTCTTGTCTAATATTCCCAAAAGGAGGACACAGTAACTTTGTGTTTGACCTACATGACTGTCTAATCTTTGTCTGAAGCCATTTTTCCTACAGGTCCCGACAATATTTTCTTGTACCCAGTCACAGTTTTGTGAGACAGTATAAGCAGCTGTCCTATTTTTTTTTCCAGTTATTCCCTGGTGCTTCCATTAATTCCCAGTAGTTCCTCTTCTTTGAATGTTTCTTCCATCTCCATCTTCTCCAAGCCATTCATGACATAGTAGACTTTCTCTTCTTGTTTTTTTGGGTTTTTTTTTTCCCCCTTTAAGTAGGCCAGCATACTTTGAAGTTTGCAGGATAGGGAAACTGTTACATGAAATCAAACAGTTTTAAATAAAAAACTTTTCACATCATGCTCACATTCATTCTTTGCTACATCATGAATTGTATTTATTTGCTCTCTTAAAATATGCCTTGGAACATGTTTGTAAAGTGAAAGGTTAAGAGATTTCAAGCAATTTAAGGTAGAGATTTTATTTTTGTTTGTGCAATAGTTATGATGGGGAGGCCTTTAAATACAGCTGCAAAAAAAGACAATAAATGAAAACAAATAAATGGAATAGTAGCACACATATAAAACCATTTAATAGTCTAAGCTATACTATTATAAAATAAATGTAGGGTTCATAATATTTGCTTTCACCAGTGAAGAACGTTCTTTATGGGCTTACTTATGTAACATACACTTGTGGTCATAACCACTTCACTGGTATTTTAACCTTCAGGATTTCTAGTCCTCTCAATATCTAATTAGTACTGCTTTTAAATGGTTTTATAAAAGCATCTTGGCATGTATGCACAGAATGGCCTAGAGCCAAAGTGCCATAACGTGCAGAAACAGTAATGACTCTGTTTCTGCACTAACTCTCTGTGATAGAATGTGATTGGAAAAAAATCAAATGCAAAGCTGACAGGACAGCTCACATTTCTGCTAAATCTCATAAACCCAACTCAGAGTAAGACTTCCATATCTTTGCCTGGTCTTTGTTCTTCTAGACATAGTGTAATTTGTTCCTTTTTCCCTTTTCCGTCTTCCTGTCATCCTTGACCTACACGTTGGTCATAGGTATCGATAAAATCCTGTCACCCCTGTGAGACAGCTGCAGGAGAAGAAGACTGAGGTGTAAAGAAACTTGTCAAAAGGGCACTGCATGGATACTTGGAAGAGGATTTCTACAGAAGAGCATCTGAGAAGTTGGATTTTGCTCTGGAGCCACACTCTAACACAATGCATGGGATGTTCAGCAGATGCAGCACCTCACTTAGGCAGTAGCGGAAGGTGAATTCTTGCTGTATATTCAGCCAGAGAGCCTTCTCTGTCCTTCAATACCTTCTGCAAAGAGCACTTTTTCTAAGCTTCTAAACAATTTGCAGACTTAGGTTAATCCAGAAATCCCAATAAAGTCTTGCATTAGGTTTTGACCTAATGCTTCTTTCCACTTGTCCACAATAGTCCTTAGCCCATTCTCAAAATCAAATATGAGGTTCTCCTCTTCTGATTCCTGACAGATAATATATAGACTCTAGTAAGCATATGTCACACACTAGAAAGGCCTAGCTAACATAATGGTCCTTTGGTGCCACTATCAGTCCACACAATTTATAGTTACCCTCAGATTGCTCTAACTCATGGCAAGGGACAAAAGCTGGTTAATGATCAGTCAGTCCAAGGTGGTATCTTTGCTCACACCTCCCTCCCAATTAGCACTCCTTGCTCCTTGCCTGCAGCAGAAAATCTGGGCCTTTATATTATTTTCCCACAACAGCAGTCTCCATCATTAATTAGTGTACGGAAGCTCTGGAGATCCATTGGGAACAGAGACAAACCATCTTTCTGTGACAGTGCTACTTATGCTAACAACTCCAATTCCCCTCAAGATGTCACTGACACATCCTTGAGCTCCTGGTGACCCTGCACAAGACCTTCCTTCGGACTCAGAGAAGGAGACAATGAGATATACAACCCATGAAGTTTATGGCTTCCTGACTCATGATTGTATTACTTGTATCTAATGGGGTTCAATCTGAGCCTGAAGCCTTTGCTGTAACTGGGGCATTGGTAATGTCGCTATCCCATGTACACTCTCTGTTGATTAATAATGCCCTTTAGCTTACAAAGATATACCTCTCTCAGCATACACATGATTTGAGTATCCCTTCTCTGTTTTTCCACTTATTTTCCTGAAGCTTGTGGGAATGTAGTGTCTTTGGATCTTAAAATCATGATCAACTAGCTTACAATAAGAAATCAGACAGACAAAAAATACCTTAGGAGGAAAAATAATAATAAAAAAAGTAAATTTGAGAAAGGTCTATTCTTGTTCTTTGATTCCAGTAGAAATATGACTAGAGGAGAGATTTCTCAAGAAAGCTAGAAGTTTTAATTTTCTTTCAAATATGTTGAAATAAATATGTATAGGATCTGAAATTTTAGATACCTGATGACATTTTCTGTGGTTCATTAGTTACTAACTCCATCATATTACTTTCTGTATGTTATCAGCCACAAGAAGAGAGTATACACGTGGCATATGTGAAATATCAATAAAAACCACTATTAAAAATACGTTAAGAAACAGCCAAATATTTTCCCACTAACAATTATTTTTCCAGATTTCTGTAGCTTTTGTACAACTGTAGATAATTGTCCACATTTGCAAATGCGTTTGCTCAGCACAGAACAACTCAAAAATAGATGATTTCTTTTGTCAGTAGTCTTATTACAGAAGGAAAAGGTCCTGGTGAACTCCGCATTGGCCTGGTTTAGAACATGACTGTTCTACCAGACTGTGCACCTTGTACTGATTAGGGTCCCAATGTTCTAGCTTAACATCCAATTGGTTCAGTCTAAATCTACAAATGGATTGTCCGAGGTCAGGCCTTTGAATGTTGTATGGTGCCAATCACCAATCTGAAGGGGATATTCCCATGATATTAAATCTATTGACTTAGAGACACTGAACCTCTGATTGTTGAAAAGAGCTGTCAGTCATGAGTAGTGGCATCTCTGCTAAGCAGAATATGAAGTAAAACAAGTACATTTTTGGATTATTCCCTAACAGTATTCCTGTTTAGATATTTCATTGTCCTTGAGCACGAGTTAAATTCTATGATAAGGGCCTACCAGTAGAAGGACGAGTTATCAGTCCAGATCACAAGGAAAAATTCAATTTAAACACCAACTTTGTTCTTCAAAAGTTAAATTATACTTCTGATATCATCACGTGCCAAGTAAAATTCTGGTTTTTTTCTGTTCACATTCTTTCCTATCCTTCTCTCATTAATGAGGATCACACTACTAATGTGACTGGTTTGGTATTATCACATATATTAATAGAATATGTCACCTTCCATCCCCACCCCCTCCGTTATCTAAGCATGTATGACATTGGGCAGAAGAACTCTCATAGTATCCCCTCCCCCCTCACCACCTCCCCTTTCTACATCTGTACAGGATTCAAAAAGAAAGTTCTGTATCTTACATAAAAAATGATATGAAGGGCTGCACACAAGAGAAGGAAGTAGAGGGTATAAGGACCCAGTCAAAAGAAAATGTAGAGAAGGTAAAATATTTCAGTTGCCTTTTAAAATATAGAAAGTTAACTCAGATCAAATTGATTCCAGAACAGTATGCTTTCTATTCCAGCAATATCTATTGCCATATGGGACTTTTAAATACTGGGTTTGGAAAGGAAAGAAAAGAACACAAGGTAGCCTAGTTAAAAACGCACCAGAAGTATGAAGACAGCAGCCCAGTCTGTTACTTGATATTCAAACCTTCTCAAAACTTTAGTGGGATTTTTTTCTCCTTTCTTCTGAGATTCTATACCGCTGTGATCAAATGTTTGACAGCTATTTTCAAGTAATTTTGCATGATTTCCATACTGAAGAAGTATTAAACATAAGATTCCAAGAAACTAGTCAGACTCTGTGCATTTTGCTATTTTCTCCAGCATAAACACCCTAAACAGTGCCTCCAAGTCTAGTACAATATTATACTATTTTTCCGTATTTTCTTTTCCTCATAGAAAATTCAAAGCTTTTATATCTTTTTATATTTCTTATACATTTGGATCAATTATCTTTTGAATATGTAGAAGGGAACAATCAAATGTAGAAACAACAATATTTTGGAGTGTATTTGGCAATGTGTGTTCAGGTACATCTACGTATCTTGTGATGCATTTAAATTCTCTTCATGAACACCTTAGAATAAATAAGGTTTTTAGCACTATGTCTGGAGTTAAAAAATAGACAAATCGAGTAAAAGTATGTTAAAAATTAAAGTGCAACTGTGAAATAAAAAATATATTTAAAAAGTAGGAAGCAATACAGTTTAACTGCAAATGAGTCATCTTGATGGCATAACAAGAAGAGAAACACATATGAATTTGCCTTTACAGTCAACATCACAATTGTTCTGGTAAGAATGGAAGGGAGAGAAAGAGGGACTGACTTTAGATGGCTAAATGCTGCCTATTAGAACAGAAACAAGAACCCTACTTCTACAAAGTTATCTTTTTATAGAATTTTGGGGCTTTTCAGCTGATAAATGTAAATATTAATCATTGTCTTCCAAACTACTACACTACATTTCTATTTCACTTACATCACAGAGCAAGGCACTTCCATAGAAACAATTACACTCTCCTCATTAATTTGAAACCATTCTGCAGTGATTAACATGTAAAGTCTGCCAAAGAATTTTCAAGGTTGGTTTTACATTTCTTTTGGGAGGTGGGGTAGGTGGTGGGTAAGATCACTAGAACATGCTGTGAGTAACTCCACACATCACATAACACTGAAATATCTTTAGTAGTCTTTAAACCGAATGTAAAAATATTTTCCAATACATGCATGTCTCATATAAAGACTAGGCAATCCATTTGTCTTTTCATTTCAGGGTAAGCATTACTATCTCAGGAGCTTCTTTAAAGGTGACCTATAAATATTTTACCAAGAGTTAGTTTTATATAGCTCATATTTCAAGATGAATGAATGAAGAATGCCAAAAAGTTTATTTCATTCTTGTTACTCGAGTGAGGTTTTTACCTTTGTTTCTTTGAGGTATTTTTAAATGCAATTTTTTTCTATTCCTGTATTTTAATCACTGAACTGATTAGAGATTTAAAAATACAAATCAGCATGACTGAAGACGATGGGGAAAGAAGAAACATTTTAAACTTACCCTCTCCAAAATGTACTGCAGTACAACTCAGTGGTGTTAACAAAAGAAAAATTCAAAAAAGTAACATGAATTATCACTAAAACACCTTTACTTAACTTGATTCATTCCTCCCTTTATCTTTTTGACTGTTATGATGTCAGCATTTCACCAGCATTTCAGGCATAGATCACAGTAAATGAAGTTGGATACATAACAGGAAAAAGAAGGCACAGAGAGAGGAAAAAAAAAAACCCACAACTGTCAAGCCTTTTTACATTTAATAAAGTAACAAAAAAAAATCCAAGCTCATATTCAGTTTTTCCTGGTTTATATTTAAATCACTCTTAAAAAAACCCATACCTTCTGCTAAATGTATATTATCTCAAGTTCAGTTTTAAGGAGTTTTTTAGCCAATACTCCTTTGTTCTAGTTAAAGATAGACTGAAGAATTACGGCACTGATTTACAACAGCAAAGGACGTGACAATTCGTATTCAATTCTGTTTAACCGAGCACGCTATGTATGATGTGCAAGAAAGTCACCTTTGCTCCTTTACAACCACACCTGGAACAGGTAAGGAGGCAGCATGCTTAGACATTGGTAAGGAAGGAGCATCCCATCTTATTTTATAAGATTCCCATCTGTCCACCTTGAAACCAATAGCACAGCATGTGTGGCATGGACCCTAGTTCAAGGACTGCAATGAGGGCATCCTATTCAGCCAACCAACAGTGCTTTTCGTCTACCTTTCCCAAGTCTGCAGCCAGAAGCCTGAGGCCTTCTGGCCTGAATATCTAATAGCCGTTTACTTCATAGCCACTACTTAAGATGATGCACTTATGAAGTAAGAGACAACCACAATGAGTTAGGGAAGCAAAGTAAATAATATTCAGAGAGTTTCTGAGCCTTTGAGAAATGCAAATGACTAGTGACATTCTTGTTGCTTGTTTCCACTGTTGTAGAAAATCTTTTTGCAATATATATAAAACTAAGTTAATCAGTTTTGTAAGGCTTTGTAGATAAAGGTGCACAGCTGTGAAAAAATACTGCAACTCTGGGTGGAGATGTGTTGGCAAAGCTGTGTAAAGCTGTTTTGCATAAACTCATGCCCATAATATTCTATCTCCTAGCTGGTGCTACCTGATGTGTAAATGCTGCAGATCCATTCTCCTTACCTGTCTTTGTGCTTTGAACAAATCAGAATACTAGTGTATGCTTCTTGCCTGTTTTAGATCTATGCTATTTCTTTATCCCCAAGTAACATGTAAAAACCTCTCTAGCTGAAGCCATATCAGCATCAATAGACTAAAAAGAACTACCTGCTGATTTTTTCAAGCTACAAATCTCTTTTGAGAAACAAGTGGTTGATATGAATTTCCTGGATTATTTTCGTTACCTTTAACATTAGAGGGGAGAGATGTAAAGAAGGAATAAAATTTAGTCCTCTGACCACCTCCCATTTATCTTTGTTTCAGTAGGGTGTGTCACCATCTTCATTGGAAATCCTGTGGATTTACACCTTTATGAAAGTGAACTGAGTGCCTCCAGTCATTAAGATACATGTTTTTAGTGGCAGCCCTCTTGGGGTTTAAGACCTTACACTTGCATTAAGAAAAGTTTACCCTGCAGAGGATAAGGGTGGAAAGGAGAGCAATGCATTACCCTTATTTCTGCCACATACTGATCTTCACATCTCATGCATCCTCCTGAAGTGGGACGTAAATGCAGCACTGGTTCATTTACTCCAAGCTATACTCTGTTCCTCTTCCACCTTACCAAGTTGTTTGTAGTTGCTTGCTGGAGCCATCTTGAGTGTATTTGCCACCAGCTGCTCCCCAAGATCTCGTTGCTCCCCCTACCCACATCCAGAGAGTTGCACCACACTGCAGGATCCCACAGTGCCATTTGCCAACACCATCTGCCAGACCTTCTGAGCCAAGATTACCTCCTCCTAAACCCGTACCCTTTCTATCAGGGTTTCAAAGCCTAAAAACAAGAGGTCACAATCTGAAAAGAAAGGCTCAAAAAATCTGAAGCTGTTCTTATTCCCAGCATCTTTCCTTTCTCCTTCCAGCACACAAACATCCCCCTCATCTTGCAGTAATTGTTCTGGGGGAAAGAGAAAACTCCAGTACTAGTTTTGGCTGCTCTTCTAAGCAGCCAGCCAGCCACATTAAAGCTTTGAGATGATAGCCCTATCTGTGTCTTCTCTATTTCCAGTCCAAAGAACTGCAACTAAAGAACCAGATAGTGGACATGTATACTTATACTTGAATCCCAATGTCTGTCTTGGAAAGTCTTTTAATAGAATTCAGAAGTTGCCTATTCCCATATCTCATGCTTGTAAGACAGTGACTAGTTCGTATGCATCCTTAACCTCCAGAAATACCTTGTTTACACAGATCTCTCCCTTTCATCTTCAGATATCTGCATTGGATTGACCCATCCCAGCAGTCAGTACTGAGTAACATTAGTCTTCCTCTGAAATGCAAAGCCTTCTGCTGCTTTTATTGCTATTCCTTCTTTGCTGAGAAAAACCTGTACTTGCAACTCAGGCTTCACGACATGTAGCAGCAGAAACATTCTCTGGGGTCCCCATTCACTTTGTCAAGGACCATGGTCCTTCCACTTCTGCACTGAGCACAAGGGAAGATTTCTGACACAGTTTATGCGAAGAAAACCTATGAAAATCAGGATTTACAGGGAAAATAATTCAGGTTATTACACTGAAACCATGGGGGGAGTCTCTTACATTTTCCATTCAAACAGATCTAAAAATACAAAGAGTAATTTTTTCCTTTGTAAACCATACTTTTCTGGTGGTTTTGGTCTACTGCTGGAGAAAACATAGAGGAGAATAGACACCCAAATTTTACTTCTACTTTTGACTCTCAGACAGCTGCATGATTTTTCTCAGTTCCTGCAGTCAGAGCATTCCTCAGTTTACAAATTCACAAAGTTGGTACAATAACAGCTACGTATCTGCAGGAACACAGAGGGGAAAAGCAATTGTTTGCAAAAGACTTCAATGCTGACAAAAGAAAGTATGGGGTAGCTTATTCTCTCAAATTAAAATTTGATAGATTATTCACGTATCTGTACGTAAACTCAAGTCATGAATCTGCTTGTAAGTGATTCACTCCTACATGAACCCTGCACTCTGTTTATAAGGCACATTGTTTCCTTTAGAAAGCCTACAGAAGCCAGACTTTGATTTGAATATAATAAAATTGCAGAAACAGCAGAAGCTGACCATGCAACTCCTATTTTAATGAATACCTAAAGTAAGAGTCCTCTAAGCCATTGTGTCATCTTTCAACTCCTGTCCCTCCCTCCCCCTTTCTGCACCAAACTCAAGGAAAAGAAAAACTGATTGGCAGGTACTGTGGCTGGCGTGAATAACCACGACTATATATCTTGTCAAAAATCAGCATGTACTTTAAAAAAGAAGAAAGTAAAATATGAAGATAAGAGGAATAATCTGAGGCTCTCCCATATTCTCATTCAAATTTTTCTATTTAGATTTCACTATATTTCCTTTTTTAACCTTCTCCTGCAGGTCTTTATATATAGGACAAAAAAAAAATCCACTTCTGTCATTTAAAGCATGATGAAAGTACCGAAGAAAAATCTATTTTCAGCTGTTTCTCGTTAGAGCACTTTTTTGCCACTGTGATGAAAGTCAATGCAAAGAAAGAAAGACGAGTCACTGATGAAGATGAAGAAGCATTTCTGATCAGCCATCTGTTCAACCAATTAAACCCCTCACAAATAAAGTTGTGTATACATATATAGCTAAGCCATAAAGATATACACATTTATATGTACACTGGCATGTGAACACATACATATAAATACCATGTAAAGTCTACTTTGCGTATACTAAACTGCTTACATACTGAGCATAGCTAATTAAATGCATACATAGGGAAGCAATACAAATACAAAACAGAATTTGGCCCCATCGGAGAACAAAGCCTTCTCTATTAACACCCTTTTCTTTTAATGGTCCTTATGCAGTAAAAATAAAGTCCAAACACTATAATTTCACTCCCAGAAAAGTTACAAATACAGTAGGTATCTTTAGAAACAGCTGCAAAAGTGGATTCACTTCTGACAAGATTGGTGTTAATTACCAGTAAGGACTTCAGTATAATACTATTTAAATCATTTTAAATTATCCCTCTCAAAAATTAATTTTTCATCAAAGATTACACAAAAAAAATCATGATATCATCTCTGCAGCTGCGATTTAGTAATAATTTCATCTATTATTACCAATGTCAGTTAGATAAAAGAAAAATGGCATCCTACTGTGCTGATTCCAGCATAGGCCATATATAGAAATTTTTAACTATCACTTATAATCGCCTTGATGAGCTTAAACCTCCTCTCAATTAACACCCTAAATGACACTGAGACATCTTAATGGAGGATGTAAGTAAAGGAAAAAGACTTTAATCAAAGAATAAAAAGAGAAGTGCCAAGCAAAAGGAGGAAGTCTGGTACACCTCTCAATGTCCAATCACATTGGGGTCCTTTATCTTGTCTTGAACTTCTTGTCATCTTTATATTGTGACTGTAACTTCACAGCAGCCACAGGAAGGGGGGAAAAAAAAGCAAGTATTCATACTCTTATCTGCAGTTTGCATCCATGTCTTAGAAATACAGTGGAGGTATACACTAAGCAGGCAAAAACAGATTAAATGAAACTGAAGACTGTAAAAAATAAAATTATTAGAAGTTACAATAAGCCTTACTCCATTTTGGCTTCTACTTCAATAATGGTTCAGGGCCCATCTTAAAGATTGGAATATGGTGATTCATGTACTGTTCAATAAACCCTGAAAGAGCATGTTCTGATCCTAACATCCTGACCTGAATAAAAGTTCTTCTTTCACAGCCAGACAACCTTGTAAATACTTGCTTAAATGGTACCTACAGCTGATATTATTAAGGGCATTCTTGCCTCTTTCAGCATACCTCTAAGTGTCCCAGTACAAGAATTCAAATGCATAATCATACCACGTAGTTGGGATAACAGTCTTCAAATTTCAGGAAGGCTGAGAAATTAGTCTCTTTCTAGTTTTTCTCAAACTTGAGAGCCCAGCTTTCTAACCATCAGAGGAACTACACAGATATAGCAGGCTGATAACCTTCAGCTGGGCCTTTGCAGAGTTCTTGCTACACTCTTGTGTGAAAACATTGGGCAAAGACCACAGCCTGGGAACTGCTGGTTTGGGCTGCACGTGGCTGAAGGGATGGGTTGCAGGTAGTTTTGCTCTAGTAAATGGCTCAGAAACAACATGCCACCTATCATACTGAAAAAGGGCTTTGGAAAATGTGGTCACAACTACCTTTGAGGGACTTTTGGGGGTGATGTGATTGTCTGGGAACCATATATCTCTGATGTAAAAGCTAATATGGCTGTTAGGTTTTAAAGCATTTAAACAATAGATAGAAGTTCCCATTCACTGTGACTGTTCCCATTTCTGTGATGCAAAATATATTTTTTTCATGGTCTGATATTTTTTCAGTTAATTCACTCATAATGAGAAGCAAATTAATATCTCTTGGTGCATTAACAGTAAAAAAACCTAATTAAAATCAGTCATGGTATTTCATTTCTTTCAAGTGTTTGTTTGCCCGTTACAGCTTCACAAACTGTTAGCTACAAATAATACCAGTTAAGGATTCAGCTGGTTTTGATTAGCAAATCATTTGCAAATGAATTTTACTTTTATTTGTCATATTTGTTGAAAAGTTCACCCAACATTTCAGCTTGCGGGTTGTTTTCTTCAGCTTTTCACTAGTCACTCCTGTTCTGGTGCTAAGCACATAGCATTTATGACACCCAAAGTACTGCTAAAAGAACCCCTCAGGTAAAGTAAAGAAATACCCCAACCTTTGCTCCATAACAGGCACAGTATCACAAAATTTACTTACTGCTGTTACAGAGAAATTGGTCAAACCTAGGGAATTTTTTCTGTTCCTCTGCTAGTTGGTATTAAATGTGTGACTATCACATAGCAACTAATAATAAGCAATGGACTGTGTGTTTTGAGGGAGAAATTTGCTGACGTGCAGTGATTTGTATTAATATCCATGCAACTTTCAGCATTCACAAATATTGCCCTGCCATGGGGCAGCTGTCTGACTATTTCCAGCTAAAAAGCTTTCTGTGATTCAAAAAAAAAAGCAACCTTTCAACATTCACTCTCCGAGCTGTTTTTTGTTCAGTTTTTTCCTCCCCATTTGGACTTCTAGCCAAACACACTTCTTTCTCCAATTAAAATTTAAGAAGGGTGTTTTATACATACATAATGCACAAGGTAGCAACAAAGTAATGCATGCAATTAAAAAAATACCTAAGTATTCACTGATCTGAAAGCTGACAGTCTATCAGTTTACACAAAAAGATGAAGCTAATAGGTTTACATAAGGAAAATACTTTGCATGGTAAAAAAAATGTTACTTTCTGGAACTGCTGCTCTGTCAGAAACTGGAGTATGGTCCATTGCTAAATAATAAGCACATCAAATTAAAGACTACAGTCCCTTTTCTGCGTGATCAAAAAAAATGCTTATTTTCTTATTCAGCAGAAGAGCTCTAAGTACACTGCTTTTGATTTGGTGTCTGTTTTGTTGTTTTACTGGTATGATAATCATTTCTGTTGATTATAAGCCTGTAAAAAAGTGCTTTTTCTGATCAAAATGGCTGTACTGACAAGGAACCTAAGGCAGATTTGGTAATGCTGATATCAAAAGGAAGTCCTTTCCCTGGAATTGGGTTTGAGCACTCTCAGCAAGTGACTTTCATAAACTCCATCCCTTCAGAGGGATGAGAGAGTGCCAGTCAAGCCACATTAAGAAATACTTCCAAGTGCAGACAGAATCAGCTAAACAAATGCATATTTCAATGTGGCTGGATATTCTTGCACTGTTTTATCACTTTGTGCCCCAGATTTAAACCAGCATTGGGCAATTTTGCAAGACGGTTGAATCAATCTAATGTTGACCAAAATAAAATGAGAACTTCCACTCATATCCCTTGCTCTCAGATGTACACTACTGCTTCTTTCTTCAGAGACACCGGCGTTCATATGATCCCTACACCAACCAATTTAGCTCACTAAACTGGCATGAAATGTTGCATTGTTATTTGCCATGTTCACTTCCTGCCTGTATAGTGAGCTGAAGTAGTTTACCAGGGCATTAGATAAACTCCAGAGCTAGCATGAGAAGGAGAGAGGAAGGCAGGTTGTTTCCCCTCAGTATCAGCAGGATTTTAGGATTGTACTCGGGAAACCATGTCCTTAACCAGTGTCCTTAGCCAGGGTTATGTCACTCTGCTTGGAGTTGTAACTTTGGCCACATCAGAGCTATTGTTCTGGCCAAATACAGGGATTTCTGGTAAGAATAAAGAGCAAGTTGCACAAAACCAGCTGATTTTTTTCTGAGTGGGAATATATTATATAGAGAAATATATCAGCCTGGCAGCTGAGATTTGCTGCCATTCCTGTGTTGATATTGTGAGGAAGAAAAATGAAGAAAAAAAAAAGACAAAGAACAAGCAAACCACACTTTCCTCTTCTAATGAGCATAGCTACGGCAGCAACTTCCCTGACGCATATGCCATTTTATCTACAAAAGATTACTTTTGCCCTATAGTTATCTTGCTCAGGAAGTTGTATCAGTTTATCAGCTTTTTGTGCCAGTGTAAACTTAGCCTCCAATGGAACTGTCTGACAGCCTAGCTATATCACAAGCCCTCTCTAGCTAGGATACAGTCATAACAGGAACCTTTCAGCTTTTGATTAAGAAGAAAGCCTATATTTCAGTGGATGTCCTGCCATGAAACTGCACAGATGCTATGAGGGTGCTATATTGTTTCTTTAGTCACCACCTTTCCGAACAAAAAAAGAAATTCTGCGTGTGCTGTGAATAACAAGAAAAAAAAGTCTATTTAAAATTACTGTGCTGCATTTGTGTCCTTTTATTACTTTGCCAACATTAAAGGAGTTCACTCTAAAATCCCCAATATTCTGCAACTGCTTAAGAGCCAGGACAGCTCTCAAGCCGGGTCTAAATTACAAAGTGTTGTTGACAAAGCTGTTCCACTCACAAGCTTGGAAAAAATCACACCCTTAATTGATACAGATAAGCCAGCAACACCCTCTGTATAGATGCAAGAATCCCTCTGCTGGCATGGCTTATGTCACTCAAAAAGGTAGTTAAAGAAATAAGACTCCTTTTGCCAATGTGTGTTTTTCCTCTGGTACAGCTCAGCCAACAAAGCCTGTGTATCATGGACCAGTGATTCCCAAGTTTTCTATAGTCAAGCATTGCTTGGGAAAATTAGCAATGTGTAATACCTCCCTGCATCCAGCTCCCTTTCCCCAATTTAGGCTTTTAGTTCCACTTTCTGTCACTCTTCTTGTCTCTCGCCTCTCTGGGACTTGTTGTATGAGTGTCCTGTCTCCTTCTCACCTCGTAAGTTCCCTATTTTTTATTTGACCAATTCTGTCTAGAGTCATTCAGATATCGTCACCTCGTGTCTCCCTGCACATCTGGTTGTGGCTGAACTTGCTAGTTGGAAAAACTTGGTGCAAACTATTACACAGCCTGTCAAAATGAAAGCAAGGAAAGACTTTTCATATTACTATTTAGTTTTGCCACTCTCACCACTGATAATCACCAAACCTCAGTACTGCAGAGGTTGGTAAGGTCCTCTGGAGATCACCTAACCTGACCTCACAGTAAAAACAGAGTCAACGAGAGCAGATTGCTCAGGATCTTGTCTAGTCAGATTTGAAATATCTCCAAGGATGGAAACAATGGAGAACTCCATGTTTGAACCAGTATCATTGAAAACATTCTCCCGTGGAAAACATCCCAAAACCTGCACAGACTCCAGTAGTCTTTTCTCATTTAGTTCCAATACCCTGTAACTGGTGGGGTGATGTTTCAGATAGAGAACATGTATGAGGAAAAAACCTAGAAATTGGAGATGTTATTGATAAAAGAAGAAACATTTACAAAGCATCGTATGGGGGATTGAAATTGATTAATTTCCTGTAGTTCCTCTATCTTTCTGTGTAGTCCCGAGTAACTGAAAGACTGTGTCCTCTCTTTCTTTTTATTGAGGTTTCTACCTGACCCCTAGTAAACTTGAATCTACGGATACTTTAGGAGACATGAACAGGTCTAGCACGGGGGACTGATTCCTACTTTGCATTTGAGATTTACAGTCATGTATTTCTACTGGGTGGACTGAGGTTATTATTATTTAATATATTAGATCCCAAACATAATCATAATTGCTTAGAAGTACAAGGAAATCAGTATGAAATACAGAGAGTTGTCTCTAGGTTGCAGACATAGCCTTAAAAAGACAGGCTTATCCCTCCTCTCTCTTTTTTTCTTTAACTTATTCTCAATGACATAGCTTGCTAGACACACCCTAAGCTACTTTAAGTTCATTTAACTGAAGATTTAATCTTGCAAAATGAAATCCTCCTACACTATATCTTATGCTTGGATGGATCTATGGCTAGCTGGACACGTGCAAGGATGAATGATAACACAACATTATATTAGCAAATTCTGTCTTCACACATAAATTCCTTAAGGTAACCCTGGCCTGTAAAGATGCTTTGTTTAGTTTGGTTAAATACAATACTTCACCAATGTCCGTGAAGTTACATCAGTTTAAAAAAAAAAGGAAAATGTAAAGAAAATTAAGTACTGCAAATCTAAGCATAAGGGAACAATGTTGTGTTTTGGGTTCTGGAGCTGTCTTCCAGAAAACACAGAAACTGTAATCTTAAAAGAGGAAGGGTGGTAAATGCAATTTAACAATAACATTAACTTAAGGTTTATAAGAGGAATTGACTGAGCAACTATTACCCAGAATCTAACTTTACAAGCATTATTTGAGAAAGCAAGAAAAATGTGCTTGGTTTCTTCTTCAAGATCAATTAAACTATATGAAATCATTCATCTGTCTCGCTCTTATTCTAACCACGATATTGCAGCAAAGCAGCAATAACGTATCTTTAATATAAAGACATTAGAGAACTTCCCTAAAAAACACAAAGCTCTTGTTTAGATGATGAAAGCTCTGGACCTACTCTTGAAAATCAGATCCATCAGAGGTGAATCAGAGCAAGCATTTTTAAATAAAAAAGGATGAATTTAAGTGAAGAAAAAGATTGTACCCAACTTCAGGGAACATAAGCAGTGAGAATATAATCACCCAGTCAGAAGTTGATTAAAATATCACTCTTCTAGCTGTGGAATAATTAGGTTTTGTAAGTGGCTAGGGCCAAGCTAACATTTCATTCAAAATGCACTACCTTGCAAACAACATAGTCAGGGCAGGGGCATCCATGCAGAGGAAATAGCCATCATTAGATGAAATCCTAATACCACACAAGCTCACATTCAGGATTCTCCGTATTTCTTGCCCCTAGAGCTCCTTCTTTCTTTGAAATACTAAATTTAGAAAGAAATGTCATAAAGTAAAAAGATGAAACTGGTTGGCACAGACAAACTAACCCTATATCTGCAGGATTCCTGAATACAGCATGAGTTGCCTAGGCAGGCCCCATCAGTAATTATTAAGTGGTAATGGCATTTTTTTTGCAATATATTTTTCTGCCAATCAACTACTCATATAGACTTTTCCTCATTAAAATTCTCAGTAGCAGTTAACAGCAAAATTCTGATTAGTGAACAACAATATAAAATTGAACTGACTCTGGACATTTTCTGTAACCTGAGTCTCAGTTCTAGTTGTCCTTAGGGTCATGCCATAGCAATCCCCCAAAAAAGTTCGTAATTTTTACCACAAATATTCAGCCTTTAAGGCTACAAATATTAAGACAGAAAAAAGCCACGATCTTAACTACAGTGTCTCAGCAACATGGTTGCTAAAGCATTGGCAAAGTCTTTGCCTGCAAGAGAGACTGCAAAACCAGCCTTAGGGCAGCTGTTTCCCCAGGAGCAGCACAGGATTGCCACAGAGGTCATAATCCAGAGCATGTTCATGTGTCTTTCATGCCCTTTTAATGCCTCTTGTGAAAGACGGGCATTCATTTAGCAAAAAGTTATGCCAGCAGCAAATCATTGCAAACTGTGCTGCCTTCCAATAATTTTAATACTAGATCATGATTGAATAAGACGTTAGGTGGAATGCAAAGTATAGCATGACACTGCCCTACTGTTAAGCTTTAATTAGTTAAGGCAGCATAGAGCCTCTCTGGAATGAGATGCTCATACTTCTTAGAAGTGTAGACACTCCTTTATGGAAATATGAATTAGGAATAATGCTTTGTCATACGTAAGGTAAAGGCAGGGGAGGGCATTAGGGAAAGAAATCCTCACAGGACAGCTCATGAACTTTGTCTTCTGGGTGATGTTTGAAATAGATGTACTCCCTGAAGAACAGAACAAGTAACAGTCTAGATACAATAATATGAGTACAGGAAGTGCTGTATCCTGTGTGACACAAGTGCAGTGTGAGCAACAGAAAGCAGAAAAAGGATTAAAATTACTTTTGTTTTACTTTTTCTTGTCTCTGTCACTGAAGTTCTATGAGATCTTTAGTGATGCAATTCAGTCTCTACCAAAACTGAACGTGAATTATATATGTCATAAAGGTTCTGGCTGTTTTAACTATCTGTAAAACATTCTTATCTGTAGATTAAAAAGCCATAAAGAAATTGAATCTCAAGGTTGAATACAGGAGAAACACTTGGGGAAAAAAAAAACGAACAAACAAACAAACACTAAACATTGATTTGCCTAATTATGGAAAGTAAACTGCCAGTGGTGACATGGCCATGCCTCAGACAACAAGGAGCACTGCATAAAAAATGTTGATAAATTATATTACGACATAAAGAGTTAACACATTTTCTCAGCAAAATGTTAAGTTTCTGTACTGGAATTTGAAGTCTATGGATATGCAGAATGGAACAACTTCAAATGAACAGTGGAGTTTATCCAGAGTATAGTCACTTCAACTAAAAAAATGAATGGGTTTGCAGGCATGTGGTGGCGAATAGTTAAAAAAAGCTGGAGTACTCTTCAGATTATTGAAGCAATCTAGGAAATCTAAATTGGTCTGCAGTGCCCATGCCCAAAGCACCCTATTCACTTCTAAAATGAAGTGCTCTTATTAAGAAAAAAAAAAAAGGGAAAAAAAGAAGGAGCAAAGCATGGCATTTAGAAAGTATCGGAGTTCTGGTCATGCACTGTGTAGAACAATTTAAAATTACTGGAGCACTTCAGTTTCTTTTTTTTAACAATGCTTCTTTTTGAAAGCAAATCAAAAATCATTCTATCATTGTAGGCAAACTTGTGAATGATTTAAAAATTGAACACTACGTAAATCAAAAGGAAGAAAATAATTAAAATAATAACTCTAACACCCTCCTGCCCTGAAAGCCACCAAAAGTGAAAGGGAGATGGAGAAAAAAGTAGGCAAGAGAAGATAAAATCCATACCTTCAAGGGACAAGAAAGAATTGTAGGGACATCTCTGACCTGGCCTGTATGCTTTGCAGAGATCCACAAATCAATACACTACTGGAGCAATAAAATGGTCTTGGGAATAGACCATGGTGATCCTGTCTCCTCACTTTTGGCAATATGAACTTTGTTCACATCACAGAAGATGTCTCTCCTCCTTCCTATTTATCTGAATGCCTGTTCCCTTAACAGCTGCACTTGCCCAGGACTGCTTAACAGACATTTTTGTATGGATTTTTCTTTCTTTGGTGAGAGACATCTTGCATAGGCTGATTCTAAAGATTTTATTATGATTTAGTGAGTGTTAAAGCCCCAGATCTTCAGTGTGTAGGACTGGGGGGAAATACAGCTTTCAGTTAACATGACTGTGCTTTCTAGCCCCTATAGATGATCATAAAAACTTTGAAAAGTGTCCCCAGAAAATTATAGAGTTCAAGTCTCAGCAGACAACTAGAAAGATCTCACCCTTCTCATCACTCTACACACAAAGAAAATTATTTCTAAAGCTCATAATTTAGAAAACATACTCATGACTGTGGAACGTTTCGGTATGCTTCTTCCTTTGCCTCCCTCCTGGTATATAGCGTTTCCTCGTGGGCTAAGATTAAAGAGACAACGACCAGAGGGTCCCTAGTTTGACCCATGCTGCGTTGGAGACAGTGAGAATACCCCAGAGCTGGGAAATCAGCCTCCCTAAACATCAAGGCAGAGGTGTTACACCTCCTGGAGCAGCTGCCAAGGATGAAGGCACAGGCTGGCAGCCCATCATCGCACCGGGAGAAATCCAGGGAACGTTTATGTCTGTGGGACTGAGGAATGCTGTGGGCCTCACTCCGAGGAAAGAAGGAGAGTAAGCTCCTCTGCCAACAAAATTAGGGCTCTCTTCCAGCATTCAGAAATGTACATACTTTTATATATTTCCCACATGGCTTTGCTATGCAGCAACACATTTGTTGTGCCTATTCAACACTGAGTGAAAAGAGCACCCAAATCAAAGAGTGTTAAGGGTGGGGAGGTGGCACCGGATGGCACTGGCAATACCTGAGGTCAGGGGAGACACTCAACTTCTGCCTTCCAAAGAAAAGGTTTTCACTTGACTGCCTTTATACAAGAGCAGGAGATTCATTACCAGTACTGGTCAAAGGTACTTGGGAAGTTCTAGTCTTTACTTTCTTTCCTTGGATTTGTTATTTTATGTTCTTTGGTGTTGATATCTGCAGCACAAAAACCTTAACAGAGACCCCATTGAACCAGAAAACAAAACAGCAGGAGATAATTGTAAAAAGCTTACATTAAAATTTGACAAGGGTTGAAAAGGGTAGAAGAAATGAAATATTATTATTCCAATCTCAGGTTCCCGAAGTCCCACACCAGTGTCTTAACTATAAAAGACATCCCACCTCCTATGACTTTAGTCAATAGGGGAGCAACCATTAAAAATTTAGACCCTGTTTTCCACCAGTGTTCTGATCCACAACTTAATTTCCTGCATACATTTGTGCTAAAAAGGAAAATTTCTATAAGGGGATATTCTTGACAAACACTCTTATGGTTCATGAATAGCCTTGGAAAACAAAGAGGCATTTAAGGAAAGTCATTTACGAATGCATAAGAAGGTTTTCATTGCCCTGACCACTGCCAGTATTTTCTCAGCAGAGAAGCAGGTGACACAAGAACAATCTGCATGCAGCCGAAGGCTGATGGAAAGCTTGTTTGTGCTCAGTGCACTAGAGAAGTTGTTCGGGAACGGTTACGTAAAGATTAGCCCTGTAATGCTGCCAAACACTTTGTGTTATTATGTGCTGTGTTCGTGCCAGGCAGCCCCACATGCTGCCTCATAGGGCAGTTTTAACATGCACACCCACATTTTCAGAGCGCTCAGAAGAATAAAAAAGCCACAGAGGAACCAGCTCTGACCTCGTTTGCATGGCTGCTGCCGCCGATTCCCGTTACCTTGTACCTGCCTAAGTGCAACCAGACTAGAGCTGGAAAGGCAAATCCACTGCATTTTGGACATGGCTGTCCTCACCTCCCCCTCTGCCCCTGACCCATCATGTTCCCTTAGAGAATCCCAGCTGCATGGATAAAAAATAGTAGCAACTCAACCATGTGGGAGCATACAAATTTAATGTCAGCTAAACAGGAAGGCTGTCTAAATAACACAATGATTTGAGTTATGCAGGTCATAAGTCTAGGGAGTAAGGAGCTCACAGTGTTTCTTTTCTTTTCTTCTTTGCTCCGTTTTCTTCACAGAAGTTCATTAAACAATGATTCTTTCCTCTTTAAAAATTCATGAATGAATGATGTGCTCCTGAAAATGAGAGACCAAAAAGTACTGGCTTTAGCCAGGTGCAGCACCGTCTGGCATTCTGCAACCTGACCCATGTGCCTCCTCCTCTCAATGTAGCTTAAGCCTCACTCAAAACGCTACTCCCCATGTCTGCAACCTCACAAAGGGAGAAACTCATCAACACCACCTATGGGTATTACATGTGTGTGACAAAACTGTCCTGGCAGGGAGTGGATGTGGAACCCGAGACCCAGCAGAAAATGTTGCATCATCAGTCCAACGAAATCTTTTCGTAACACAGGAATAGACCTCTTTATCTAAACTACTATCTTAAGAAGCACTGTCTTCTTTCCAAGGTCTGGATGTAGCTACATAAGTGTAGCTTGCCTGATGAGAAAAAGTAATAAATAACAAAGAGAAATGACAAGTTTTTACATAGTTCTTTTTATGCATGGGTTTCCAGTACTTTTCAGAATATAAACTGCCCTTAGTTTCCCTTTCATGACCTTTTTTCATTTCCATAGATTTTATTTTTTTTTCTTTTTATAATTTAAGTATATTTTCTACATCTATGACTTTATCAGGCCTTTTTCTTTTTATTTTTAATTTTCTTTTCCATCCTCTTTATTCTCACTTAGCTTCAATTTTGGACTTTCTGAAGTTTAAGTATCTCTCCAGTTTTTCCAGTACTTTATTTCTATTCATTACTTTGTATTTCTGCATCTCTCACTCTCTATTCTTTGCCTGTCTGCTTGCCCTTTCCCTGCATCTCTTTATCTGTTGCCTTCTCTCTTCATCCCCTCTGATGGTGATTACATTCCTAGCTCTGTTTTCAAAGTCTTCTTCTCACGTCCTGCTCCTTACTGTGATCATTTCACATGTCACATACCCTTTCTCTTCTCCTATTGTTATTATTCTTATTTATATAACCCACTGCAATAATGTCCAGAGATCTAATCTCAACAACCCTTTTCATCTACTTAAACAAACAGGGAATTCCCTGTCTCAAACATCTTTTTTCCAGAGGTTTTGTTGGTTTTGGGGGTTTTTGTTTGTTTGTTTTTGAACATCTGCAGGTACAACCTGGCTGGCAATGGGAACATTAGGATTAGCTTGTCCTTGAAGTGCATTGGGTTAATAGGTTCTGGCTCAAAGTGCAGTCTGCCCTAGAGACTGCATAGAAGGGATGACACTGTGACTTGTTCTCCAGGAAGAAGTGTTTCTGCCAGTAGTTTCAACAGACATGCTCTCCCTTAAAAGCTCCAACTCTTCCAGCAGAAGTACTGCTCTTTAGCATTGCCCTCAAGGTGAAGACTGTAAATGAAGGTATATAGGCATGCCTGGCACAGCAGACCCCACCACAATAAGGATAATCCTTACTGGAACAGGAATCAAAATGACTCAAAGCACCTCATCACTGGAGAGTGAGACGTTTTCTCGGGTACTTTCAAAGGAGCAAAATAGGTAAAAAAACCAACAACAACAACAGAAAAAACCCAAACCAAACAACACCGTGGAGCTTTCTAGGCTGTAATAAGAGTATCTCAAGCAGTTTCTTAGTCATAGTAAGGTACAGTTTCATGGAAGCCCTTGACTCACTTCTACTTGCCTTGAGTTGAATAGTGTTTTCGGACAGCAAACTTCAGCTGTAGGAGGCGGAATCTTCTTGAGAATTTCTATGTCTTTGAGAAACTGAGCTTCATAACTTTGCTGGATAGGAATGGCATCCTGAACCTCAACACAAGAGATAACATTTACCTCTTTCTAGGATAAAATGTAGAAGATGCTTAGTTGTACCTCTCCTAAAGTAACTCCAGGTAACAAGGGCAGGTTGAACTTCCCTTACTTTGACAGACTGCATTGCATGTCATAACTAAGAGAGGTCTTCAATCCAGAGCGCTGTGAAAGCTAGAGGAACAAAATGAAAAAAGGGGGATGGTTGGTGTGACATAAGAAAAAATGTGGTTGCAGTAACACTGAAATAAGGCAGGGATCAAGAAGAAAGGGAAAGACAGAGGGCAGAAAGGAATTAAGACCAGTACAGTTGTTTAAAAAATGCAACTTATGGAAAAAAAGCTGGCCCTGCAGTTACTGGGAGGTTTCCTTTATCTTTCGTCTTTCCTTTTTGGAGGCAAATGGTTCATAACCCATCAGTACATGCTTGTCAGATCTCTGGCCATGTACAAAGTTATGACATGGTCAGAACATTTTGGACATAAGAGCAATAACACTGACACGAATTACACAAAATTTTATGTTTTCAGTCACCAATATCTCTCCCAAGGTTGTTCCATTCCTTGACGCACATTATATTACCTTGGCTACTTCTAAATGCTTCCATCCTTTTGTGTAACAAATTATGGTTTTTAAAAACATTTCCACATAAACCTGGTAGGATAAAACAGAGGCTTCAGCCAAATCTATGCTGTCTGGCCAGTAGCAAAGGAATTTTTTATATCACAATGTTCTTTTCTGTCTTGTGTAACGTGTATGAGTTTCACCCAGGAATTCTGAATGTCATTAAACATCTCACGGAGCAGATCCACAGTCATCTCATAAACCAGAACAATGGGAAGACTGTTTTGTTTGTGGGGAAAAAATGTTTAATACTAATACAACACCGTTTAATGTCACTAGCAGGGATATGCATGCATGCTGTGCATCCTCAATTGTTTAAAAAATAGTTCAAGAGGGGTTTTTTATTATTTTGGAAAGAAAAAGAGAGAGAAAAAGAGTGAAACAAAATATATTTGTTTGAAAAGTTTGTAAATTTTTAAACATAAAGCTTCAACAAAACTGTATCCTTATCAACCTATGTTCAAATTATTAACCTAGCATACAACGTTAAGAGAAGTACAGTTATTATTGTACCCAGGAAATAGAAATGGATGGGGAAAGAGAATGGAAACTAAAGAGGAAAAATCTATTATCTTCATGTACTTGAGTTCTGACATAAAAATGTCTGTTAAATGTTGATATGCACAAAATCATATCCAGGTCTAAATACCTTAGTCATGGCAGGGGTTTAGAAAAGAGAATATTTGAGAATAATGTGAATTAAAAAGGCAAGTTAGTTTAAATTTCTGTTTGGTAGGGCCTGAGGCCTACAGCTCAGATGGGAATACACTGTAGCCGGAGGGCTGATGAATGCCCTTAATGAAGTTGGACAACCTGGAATACATGCATAAAACGATTTTAAATATTGATATGATGTCATTGTGTGTCTGAAGATATTGAAATGTTCATTTTCAGAGCTAGACAGGTCGTATCTAATTTATTATGGGGAGGGGAATGATTATTTACATTTTCTAATGTAGCAATAAAATAATTATGGGATTTAGGGAGAGGGAAAATATTCTTGCTTCTTGGAGAGCGAAAATGCATGTTGTGATGGAAATTAGTTTGAGGACCTTATACCAACAGACACTAAGAAATAAGCTTTCCCTATTTCCTTCCTGATAATTGAGGTAATGAATTCATAAAGTATATAAAGCAAAAAGACCCTTTGACCAATGTTAATTATATTTAATCTGCTCTATGTATAGTAGAAGGAACAGCTTAAATATATCAGTGAGGATGACTTACCCATATAGTCTCTATGTGTCTATTATAACATTTCTATGACATTGCCTGCTTTTCAGAGGAAATCTTACCGTGAAGAAGAGGAGATGTGGTGTTATAATGGTACATTCAGTTCCGTTGTGATATGAAAGTTTTTATGGAGAATGCCTCAGGGCAGCTGTCTGCCCTGTGTGTTCAGTATTACAACTGTATAACACACAGGGATGGAAGTGTATTAAAAACAGAGCCATTGCAGTCTGCTGGAGGTTGCTGGTGTTAAGGCCCAATTCTGATGATCAACCTAAAAAAAATGAATTAGTTGCAAAAATTACCTCAGATACTTCTTTTTCACTTGTTCTTTTGTTCCCAGCTGATATTCATTCCTATCTGCAAAGAAGAAATTGGATGACTTTTCACTTCTAGTGTAAATTGGAGTGGCTCGTTTACATTTGGAGGGTGGCTTTCTGTTTCTTTAAGCACTAATTTGGTACTGTCCACACTTACGATATGTGCTAGCAAGCAGGAATGAAAACTTTAGCACCTCTATGGTCCCATGCATATCTTTCACATCAGTGGTTTAAAAGAACTCTAAAATCTCACTGAGGCTGTTTCTCTGCGCAAAGATGGGTAACTCCTTGCTGAGTCATTACCCATATGATTACAGGCACAGTGTGATGTCAAATATGTCCTTTAAAGGAATTACATACTGAAGTCTCTTATTTCACTCAACAGATCACAGGCAGTAGG
The DNA here is from genome assembly GCA_033558185.1 of Dromococcyx pavoninus. Taxonomy (NCBI): domain Eukaryota; kingdom Metazoa; phylum Chordata; class Aves; order Cuculiformes; family Neomorphidae; genus Dromococcyx; species Dromococcyx pavoninus. The sequence continues at coordinate 533,207 of JAUMJL010000169.1, read as the reverse complement.
AATATGGCTCATGATACTGACAGAGCTCTTGCTGTGGCCAGCCTTAAGGTAAGCTCTAGAATGGGCAAAATACTTTCAGGAATGTAATGGCAAAATTGCCAGAGAAGCTCTCTTCCACTGGACACCCTTCCTCTTCCTTAAGCGTATACATTAACAATGACTGGATGGGCAAAGGAGGCAGAGGGAGGAAAACATTCAACTATGTTCCTAGACCCAGTCATGAAATATAGAAAAGCTAGAAAAGGCAGAGGGAAGGGTAGCATGACTGAGGACAAAAGAAATGTGAAAAATTCACATTTTTTGGTGAGCAAGAAATAAAATTGAGGAGGACTTGACAGAGACGTGTAAAGGTCACAAACACCCAGTGGAAGCATACAAGCACATTATACTCCTCTCTCCACAGTATCAGAAGGAAGGGGCACCACATCTACAACAAAGGAAGTCATGTTTTCCACTGGGTACACAACAGCAAATTTTCTGTTATGAGCTGTTTATAAGAGGCCAACAATACTAATAGATTTGAAAAGATTAGACAAATTTGTGGAGGATAGCTTCTTAAGTCTGGATGTAACCTCTGATTCAGGAAATTGCTAAACCATTGATTGTCAGGAAAAAAAAACACAACACTATAAAGTGTCTCCTGTTTCCTCTGCTTTTCCCCTAACCATCCTGTCAATGCCAGAGAGTAAACAGCACTAGAGGGGCTGCACAGGCTCTTATGAAGGTGTACAAGTTACATACAGCCTTTGGATGTGTATTAGTTCATCTTCATGACCTAGTCACTGAGAAGTGAGCAGATTCTTGGCATTATTCTCCCATTTAATCCAAACAAGAGCAATCATCAATAGAAAGTGAGTTAGACTAAGAGCACAGCAGACAGTGAAGTGTCTCTACAGGCTCACTTTTGGCTCACACACATGTGAACCTCCACGTACATAGTCACAGATTTGCCTAATCCCCAGTCCTTGCTCAGGCATTCTCAGCTTCCCCTAACAGCCATGTTTCGCACCAAGTCTCAGCAACTAGGTTGCTTGCTTCTTAGGTTTTACCGCGTGTGTTACAGCTATTTAAAACTGATTTCAATTAAGGAATGAATCAGATCTCATGACGATTACAACCATCCTCTTTTCTGAAGTGATTGCCCTGGAAGGAATGGTGTTTGGATCTCAATTTGGTAATCAAATAGCCAAACTATGTGATTAGACTATATCAAATTAGTCACCGTTCACCATCTGACACTCCCAACTAATGCCTGCTGCCAATAATTGACTTTATTTCCACTTTCTTTAATGAGGCTACCTGTTTCAAGCTGTTAAATGGATTTCCATGCCTTTCAGCTTGGTCTTCCTGATAAACATCCTGCATCCCTCATGCTCTTCACCTGTCTCTACCAGCATCACTTCTCTTTATTTCTACTACTCTTTTCTTTTTTCTCTTGTATTCACTTCTGTTTTTTTAGCTTCATCTCTCAAATAAACACACAGTCTCATTTTAGCCAGTACACAATGAAATAATGTGAAAATTCAGTGTGAGAAGACAGGTGAGATCTGCCTTTGAGTAGAAAGATTTCTTCAGCACAAAGGAACACTCGGTTGGCTGAGTGGTCAAAACGAGAGGTCAGGACTGTTTGACTGGAGGGAATTTCTTAAGATTTATACACTTAGGCTTGAGGAGTGTAGTATAGCCAGCAACAGGGAATGGTGCTCGAGTCCTGCACATCCTTTCTTCAGTCTCATTTAACATAAAATCATAGAATCATCTGATTGGAAAAGACCTCTGAGATCATCAAGTCCAACTGTACCTGTCCACTTACTAAACCACCTCCCTAAGAAACTCATCTGCCCTCCTTTTAAACACTTCCACGGATGGTGACTCAACCACCTCCCCTTGAACTGCCTGCGTGAACTGCCTGCGTGAAGCACAAGGTAACCCAGGGAAGGCAACCATGGCTGGGACAGAGCACTCCTGCCCTGCAGGGTGCTGATGGCACTTATCTCTGTAGAAACATATGAAGTGCTACAGCCTTGTCCAACTACCATAGGATACATGCCAGGTTATCCAGCACAAAGAGAAACCCCCAGGCAGATGTAAACAGCACAAGTGGAGCTGAGAGTGCTAACACTTCTCTCCAGGTTGGGCTGAGTAACGCAACAGCCCTGCCCTCTCTGCTTGTAAGTGATGGATCAACCACATACACAGTTTGAATCAGGCCGTCCTTGTATTTATCTTATGACTTTTTAAGTTAATGAATATCACCATTCATAGAAAGTTTGATTACACAGTATACATTGCTAAGAAAAACAAGTGTACATTGACATCATTCCCTGCTCCTAGGGGATACGAAGGGATTTTAAAAGCACTGCAGCAATGACAACTTTTCCTAGGAAGAACATAATTATGGTAAGAAAATATCTTTTTTTTTAAAAACAAAAAAGGCTCTTTAAAATGTTCCTAAATATCAACATTATTTTAAAATGTTGTAACATTTCTAGAATAGAAATGTGTTCTCGTGTGTCTAAAATTGTATTCACAAAACAGAAAAGTAATATTATTTAATGTTCTTAAAACTGAAGGAATAAAATTTAATTCATTTATTCAGCTGAAAAAATTATCTGAATACAATTGTAATTCAGAGTAAGTGAAAATATGTTTCAATTCATATTTAACTTTTTGACAGTTTTGTATTGTAACACATACAATTCCAAAATTATTTAATGTATAATGTTTTTTCTTTTACAACTAGAAAGCCTTCAACAATATAGTCAAAGCAAAATTCTCATTCCTAAGCTTCCTAAAGAATTGGGTTCACTCAGCTGATCTTTTATATGTGTATAAAAGTCACCCCTTTATTTGTTTTCTGCTAATCAACAGTCATCATTAGAAGCAATGGAAATAGAATTTGTCTGAAGAGCCACAAATTTTTTAGAACATATTTGCAAGGCTGATTTAAAAATCTCAATATGTAATATATATTAAAATACATTGTCTAGACTGCCTCAGAAGAAAGCTTTGATGCAACCGAGTAAGCCAGCGCTGGCCTTGATGGAATAGCATTGGCACAAAAGAAATAATGTAGTAATGCACTCCCAAGAATTGAGAGCTAATAGAGAGCAACATAATGGATATTACCCAGAATGTAATATCCTTATTCTCATACATACCACTTCATTTCACATCAGGATGCAGACAAGCTCAGACAAGAATTTGTGGGAGGAAAGGGGCAGAATAAGGGACAAGGGTTTGTCTGTGAACAGATGAATCTGATTCACCGATGAAACCTCTCAGGCCGAAGACATAGATTCAGCAACATTAGGTGTGAATTTTAAGGAACGTTTTCAAGCTAACCAGCTCTCCAGAACTCCAGATATCCCCTTGAGTTTTGTTCCTTCTCTACAGCTTCCTTCTCATCTTGAACAGAAACATCCCATACTGATAAATGTCTAAGGGCAGTAACTCTATAGGCAGATCTGAAATGGATGAAGAAGTTATTGTTGACTCCTGAGAAATTCAGCTGGATCTGGATAATTTAGCAAAAGAATGTTTGGGAGGGTTTATTCACATTCATTACAGTTACATGTTTTGATCTTGTGCGGTAGTCCCGCCATGCTGTAACTTCACAGGAGTGTGACAGCCCCTATCCCAGGAGCTTGTGGCAAGTGCTCCTGGCAAAGAAATGCAAAATTACACTGAAAGAGGGAAGGACAGGTTTCTTATCTCTGTAAGTTCCTATATTTTTTCTAAGTCCGAAAATCTGTAAAAACCTCAGATTTCTGAATCAGCAACTTCAGTTTAAAATTGTCACTCATCATCCTTTCACAGAAACAAGTTTTTTTTGTGTGTGCGTGTAAGAGCATCTGTATCTCCCCGCAATTGCTATGATCTGAATTTCTTCACGTTATAGGACAGAGGTCTGCATCTCTGTTGTCCTGCATCTTCAAACACGAATTTACATCACAGGAATGCAGATGCTAAACATTACTATTTTTATCAGGCACTGTCTTACGCCCACTCTGCACTCACCTCAATGGCTACATAAGATGCATGGTGAAGGACAATCAGCCCCCAGGTTTCTGGGCAAAGTATAATACATTCCTCTCAATTCTGCCATTGATTTGTCAGGAGATGTATACTCAAGTAGATAGTTCAGAAGCAGATTCTTTAGGAAGAGTGTGGTCAGATTGACCTCACTTTCACTGAGCTGACAGCCTGGTGAAGAAAGTTAAACTGAATATCAAAATCATCAGCAAAAAACCTGCTCTTTCTTTGATTGTACAGTTTAACAGGAGCCATTCGAGCTCAATTTATTCTCTACACAGGAACTTCATTGATTATCTCAGACATTCATGCAGGAAGGAAGATGAGATAAGAAGAAAGTTCTTTTTTTTTTTTTAAAGTGATTGCAAGATGGAGAAAACTGTTTTTTGAGTGTAATATATACCATAAAGTTCCCTTTGTGTAATCTGCTACTGAAAAGTGTGAGGAGTTTACCTTTTCTGAACAAAAGAAACATTAGACATGGGCTGATGGTTACTGAGGGCAGACATATGAATGAATACTAGGACTAGAGTATATATTCAGATATAAGATTAGCATAGAAAAAATAAGTTTCCTTGGGGAAAATATTATGGAGGTTGTCCCATTGTCTTGTACTGTCAATCACCAGCATTGGGAAGAGAGACTGTTCACTATTCTTTTCTTTTTTCCAAAGTATGTTCTGGTTTGATCTTAGACTGTCAACAATAATGGATTTTTCCACTGATTCTGAGAGAGAATCAATCCTGATTCAAGACTGCCGCCACGATGGGTGTTCAGTTACATTCTACCAAAGTCGAATGGGTGTTACACCAGGCCTGCTCCAGTGGGGAGGGAACTGTTGGACTGCAAACCTGAACTCTGGTGGCACATGGAAGCACTGCATCATTGCTTCACACAATGATAGGTTACTGGAAAGGGTGAGGAAGCAGTGAATTTTGGTGGTTGTAGTATGAATTGAATGGATTAAGCATAAACATACACTAGGAGGGTCCTTGCTTTCATGTCAGTTGTTTGAATGTGGTTATCCCCTTCACAGAAAATATCACAGTTCCTAAAGGAGCCAGAGTGTGCACTTTCACATGAGGGGAGTTCTCGTGCATTGGTTGATGAAGAAACTTTAAGTTTACAGATGTCTTGGGTCCATTTACAGAGTACCAAAAAAAATCTCCAAGGCAACTTCCTATGCAGATATCCTTTATGGCCACATATTTGGAAATGGCTGTTTCAAGTGAGGAGAACTAATCATCATCTGGGAAGAAACTGGAGGGGACTTCAAGCCAAAAATGCCTTTGTGCTTTTTTTTGATCTTGGGATTGCTCTTTGTCAGTGCAGTCATCTGGCACAAGCCAAAGCAGCATGTGAACTGTATCAGTCATGAGTGGGACTAAAAAGATGTAATAATTTGCACTCTTATTCCCAACAACTCTGCTTTCAGCTGAGTATTTGTATGGTGACCCCTTGAATAACGACACCAGAAAAATAGCTACATCATACCCTTCCATGACTTGCTGAGCAGTCTTTAAGATTCCTTTACAAAATGTCTAGAAAGAGAGATTAATTTGCCTATTTCTTAAAAGAAAAGCTACCTCAAGAATTTAAAGCTGCAAAAGCAACTGGAAGCATGCCTTGGGGAGGAACTAAGCAGAACTACATGTGTACCATCTCTTCTATACATGCTTATACTGGTGTTAGGTTTTGGTGTAGCTATAGGCTATAAAGCATAGAAACCTTAACTCTTGAATTCTAATATCCTCTTTCACATTAACCCCTTTGACCTTGGGCAAATATCCTAACTTTTTTTTTACTTCTGCCATTCATCTTCACAAATGCAGATAAAACTATATCTCCTGTGTCGTTATACTGCTGAATGTGTACTACACTGATTTTTAGCACAGATTTATGCAGAACTAGTATTTCCCAGAAAGATCTCACAGAGAAGCTGTATCATGACACACCTTTTGAAAGCTCAGTATAAACTAGAATATTCACATTTTGCATTTATCTGTCACATGCATGCAGGGTTGGATACTTTCTCATATTTATTGTCTCACAAACACTCTGAAGCTGACAAATCAAGCATTATTAAATAGACACTTAAAAAAAATTACTCAGCTGCTAAACCAATCACTGTAGGTTGCAGCTCAAAATGAAGTTGGAAATCTGCACCTTTTAATAAAACAATCTGCTTGAGAGCTGATGATATTTGGTTATGGAATTTATCTGTAAATATAATTAAAAATTCAATGAGAGAGTGCTCTGAACTGAGGGGTAAATATTCAGCACGATGCAGAGTGCTCAAGCTACATGATTCCCATTATCGTTAATGGGAGTCCTACAGCTAAATCCCTAAGCATCGCGCTAAAAATTTACCCCCTAGTGTTTGCAGATGGAACAAAAGGATTATTGTACATACGAGCAGGAAATAAAGTTACCAATGACATTTTGACCAGAAAGCTTCCATCAGGATTGATCAGTGAAAGATTTAGCCTGCTAATTCCCCCACAGACTGTTCCTTTGGGGTTTACCACATTTGAAAAGATATCCTTGATTTTTACTTAATTCATTTCTGTTTACTGGTTTTCATGTCATTGTATCTCTCAAAAACCTTTCCTTCTGGCTTCCCACCAGAACAGTTCTCTCTGCTTCACCCCAGGCTTCCTGGCTTCAGTGTGCACAATTTCAGGTCCCTGAGCCTTAAACATAAAGGCCATAAGGACAGAAGAAAAGTACATATGCCTTTCATATGACCTTTCAGCTGAGGTAGATGAGTGTGCAAATTTACTCAGCAATTAAATGTCGCAGGAGATTTTAGGGATGATTCAAAAGTTGAGGGGGAGGGAAACTCACGTAAGCAACTTAATTCTTTCCTGGTTTGCACCTTCTGCTTTTCTTGGGACGGGGCTAGAAGCTGTAGGGTGCCCCCAGCTCTGTTGAAACCAATGACAATTCAGGAGTGTAGGTCTGATCCTGCCAGAAGATTTACCAAGCATCCTTGGTTACGTACTGATTGGAGCAAAACAGTGCAATCCATTAACTTTTTAAGTGATTTTTGATAGCACATTCTTAAACAATGGAAACAATGCTTCTGACCCATCTTTTAAAACGTTAATACATATATGTATACATAAATATCAACACTAAAGTGAGAAGAAACCTCTAAGTCTAACTTCCATTCTTGAATTCACTTATTCTAACTCAAAAATAGTCAAAGGGATTTATTTACACTTTGTAGACCATGCTGGTGTCCTGAGTGAATTTTTACAGGCGAGTTTTAAAGCCCTCAACAATAGGGGGTTTTAATGGAAGCACTGATAGACTATTATTATAGTGCTGGGCATAAATACAATGCAATTTCATTTTATATAACATTCTTCATACAAAGCATCACAAAATGTTTTACAGTAAGCATCAATTGCAAGCTAAAGCAAAGAGAAAGAGAATTTAAAGGCAAAATTTCATTGACTTTCGTAAAGCTGAAAGATTTCCTTGCAGGATAACACAAATAAACGTACAAGATTTCTTCTGACAGGCATTTTTGCAGAAAGCTCTTAGGAGGCTGAGAATACATACATAAAATTACCTTTCTCTCCAAAATCTTAAGATTCCAGCTACTAGTTCCTCTCTTTAACTTTAGATACTCGTGAGGCTCCATTACATATCTCAGCAAGGATATTAGTTAAATATTCTGGCAGGATCAGGCCTACACTCCTGAATTGTCATTGATTTCAACAGGGCTGGGGGCACCTGACAGCTTGTAGCCTTGTAGCCCTGACCCAAGAAGAGCAGAAGGTGCAAACTCGAAAAGAATAAACTTGTTTGTGCGCATTCCCCTCCCCCTCAACTTTTTAATCACCCCCAAAGTCCCCTGCAGCATTTTATTGCTGGGTAAATAAAATAATGAAAAAGTGCCTACATGACACAAGCCACATGGGCACAGACAGCTATTAAAACTGAAATGATTTATTTCGTAACAATCTGAGGTAGCACACTTTAACTCTAGGTGCAGCAACCCCTCCATTACTGCTTGCCTCATTTGCATAGGTAATTGACAGCTTGTTAACAGCTCATTAGGAACATTGAAAACCATGTGACAGATACAAACCTAGTGCTAGAGGGGAGAAAATCTGTGAATTGCAATATATTGAAAACTCAATCAGATTCAGAATTACAGGTCACAAAACAAGTTGGTTATTTCATTAGGTTAAAAAAATTAAAAGGTTAACATACCATTTTTCGACCTGTATTTTTAAGATAGCAGGATACAGGGTAATTAATTAAGAATCTCATTGTAATGTGAGCTACTCTCCATTGCCATGTGTAGGTTTAGGAACAATACTAGGCTGATAGGACAAGTAAGAATTGCTGAGGATTTTTAAAAAACATTAGAAAATCTTGATGCAGTATTCAGGTTTGGGTTTATATTCATACCTTTCTCGAAAAAGCAAGTGACTTACAGACACTGCAATCTAATATTCTGTAACTGAGAAAAATGTGATGAATAATTTGATTTTAGTCTATAAAAAGAAGACAAGTGTTCTGATTTGCACACTCTTAACTATCCGTAAATTTTCATGATTTTTTTTTAAAGGACATTTGAATACAAACAGTGCAAATAACAGTTATATCAGCATATCTACTTTTTTTGTATTAAACATTCCCCCCTCCCCCCAACCTTACATTTCTAGCACTGCTAGCAGAAATACAGTAATCCGTAGAAATAAAATGGTCTCCTTGCAAAAATTTTCACTTTCTTTGAAATCTGATATGGAATCCCTGTAACTCCAGTGACATTTTCTGTTGAGGACAGAGCTGGCCAACTTAATGTTAGTCTGTAGAGGAAACCAGTAGTAAGCTGTGTGATTTCAGATGTTCTTCTTTCTGACACTAGTTTTTTATAGATTCTGCCCTCATCCCTCTGAACAAACACCAACAAAATGTGATCAGATCTAAAACCTTGACTGTTTAGCAAAAGGAATAAAAATGTTAAGGTGTGGGATTACCAAAATTCCCTAGTGCTTCTTCACATGAAGGGTTGTGCTGTTTTAGTCAAGAGGTGCAGCTGCTGCCATATGGATGCATACGTTTTTTAGATCAGTCCCATAAAAATAAATTCAGATAGACTTCCTTATCTGAAATCATGGGTCTGCTTCTGTCCTATGAATGTAGCCATATGACCAGAGTACTCTGGCTGGTGAGGGTAAAATATCCTTGTGTAGAGAAGGTTTAAGGGTGATTAATGAATCCATGACCTGTGATACAACAAGAGTCATGCTTGGAAGTCACTTCAGCGCTTTGCAAAGCTCCATCTTTAGTCTTCATTATGAAGAAAGCCAATAGGGCTGTTGTGCCCCCAGTGTTAACTACACTGACTCTTGCACCAGTGAGGTTACACTGTTGTAACTACAGCAATATAAACTTCTAATTCAGACACACTCCAGTGGTATAAAGAAAGGTTTACACACAGTACAACTGACCCCAAATTCACAATGGGAGTAGGTATGGCATGATTCACATACACTGAAGAAAAAATGAGCTCATTTTTTTTTCCCTTGAGCCCATATCTACTCTGTCTTTTTGTCCAAAACAGAAGTTGGTGCCTAACTGGTGAGAAGAAATGGGGATGGAAGAACAGTCAAAGTTCAAAGACAGTAATTAAACAAGCCATCATAGCGCCGTAAATGTAAGAGGTGGTAAACGTACCAAATATGAGAATAAGAAGTCAGAAAATTCTAGACTCCCAAACTAAAAATCAATGAATTTTGGTTACATGTGCTTTTCTTTGATTATACCAGTACAAATAACAATGCAAATGTGTTTGGCAATAGGTCTCATACATGAGTACTGAGCCAAAAGTCTCAGGTAAAAGGATTTGATCTTAGGATTTTCCCCATGCCGTGCTTCAATCATGTACGTGACTTCATTAGGAATGTTCTCTGTGGCCTGAGCTTTGTTTTTAGTTTTTATTCTTGCCCGCTGTTTCTTACATGTGAGAATCCCACTTTTATTTGGTTCCTGTAGGGCAAAGATAAGCACTGAAAATCAGTAGCTAAACTTTTTCAAGGCATTGATCACTTTCCAGTTAGGCTGGACTGAATTACAGCTGAAATTCTGGGAATATATTCTTTTTCTGCATTAACCACTCAGTCAACCCTTATAAGCAGATGACATGATTAAAATGAAGTTTGAACTTTTTCTGTAGATTAATTCTCTGACTTATGACAAGTGTCTTGTAGTTTTCATTAACTTAAGTGCCATTTCCTTAGGATTCTTATTTTTACAGTTTCTAATCTACAACTTTGTGATGACCCGGTCTCAGGAACACATTATGCTCTATTTCCCTCCCTTCAAGTCCTCGATAAAGGGGCATACAGGATTTTCAGAAAAGGTAAAGGGCTGCTTCCCTTTGGCTTCCACCTTGCAAGCATATAAGATATTGGATTTTGCTACTGAGAGCTCTTGATGATCATCCATAGCTGCATTCCTCGCTCTCACTTAACAAGCTTTCAGGTTTCATCATCACTGGGCAAAAAAGTTTCCAGTTCATTGTTCCCTGTTCTTGTAGCACATTCCTATGCTCTTCCTTACAGAGTACGCTGCCTATGACTTCACAATGCCATTAACTAAAAGTTTATTTCCAGAGTACCAACCTAGCACAAATTAACTGTTTCATCATCAAGGTGTCCAAGTGAAGTACTGTACCTAAGGGAGCAGAAATTATCTGGAAGTCTCTTTAGGACGTATGAGGTAACATTTTGGCTTCGCACTTGAATGACACTGTCATTTCGAGCAAAACCAAGTCATTCTCATTTTTTTTTCACATCAAAACCTCATACAACAGCATCTGTCTTCTACTGTCTTTTTACAATCCTTGCCACAGTGGCTCATGGTACATTTGCTCATGAGATTCTTCTAGTTTTTCAATTTCCAACTGTGATCTTAGGACGACCTTAATACAGATAAGAACTATCAGATGTTTTTTTCCTTAGTCTTTTCTATCAATATACATTCTTTATATATTTGATTATTGACAACAAGAATAATTAAAATGTATCTGTAGAGTTAACTCCTGCTGCCTTTTCTAGTGCAGCACTAAGCAATAAAAACATTCATAACTAGGTTGCTAAAGGGCCACACTTTCTGATACCAGTCTTACGGCAGGGCTGCTGAAGTTATTTCCTTTTTGCGTGGCTGCAATAGACATGTAAGCGACATATTATGTACTTTTAGCTCAATGTGCCATGCATTTCCATCACGCTACTAAACTATGCCTAGGCCAGGAAACCGGAGGAAGGACAATGTACATTTAGAAGAAGTGAATTAAAATTTGCAAGTCCATTCTACAGGTATCCAACTTCTTTCAAGCCAGACAGCTGCAGACAGTTCATGCTTTCCTGACTATTCTTTCTGCTTAAACAAATACTGTAAATAGCTGTAATATGTGCAAAGGGTATCTCTCGGAGTCTGGATGAGATAAAGAGATTCTTCAAAGTTTGTGAAAAAAGACCAGATTTCAATACTTATTGACAAATCCATGACAAACTGAATGAGCTATTTCTAAGAAGATCTGACCATCCAAATTTGAAAAAGCCATGAGATATCTTGCAAGGTCAGAAGTCACATTTTGGGGTTTGGGATTTGTTTTAGGGGAGGTGGAACTGAACTGTGGACACGTCTTGCATGTTTTCTTTCTTAAAGTATTACAACATCACAACAGCTTTAAAGAGTGACACCCTAAAGACAGTCCTCATTTCTACTCTGAGCACCTGTGAGGTACAGCAATTCTTTCATTAAGTCTGAAAAAAAAAGGTATAACTAGAAATACTGTGATCTAGGGATTAGAACAGTATCGCTCCAACAAATCATTCAAAAAACCTCTCTGATTTGCTATATCTGTACAAATACTAGGTAGCAGGTAAGTTGAAAATGTAATCAAATCCACTAGTAAGCTCTAGACTACTACCTTACTTTCTGCAGCACTTCTACTGAATATTGCTTCATATTCAAGATCGTTTTACTTATAAGGCCCTGAGAAAACAACATAGGAAAGAACAACAAAAAAGAAAGAGAAAAAATGCTAGGCTGCAAATAAGTTGCATACAGGTAATGCCTGTGAAATATTTGTGAATCAGTCCACTTACAAATGTTTGAATATTTTTCTGAAAATATAAAAGCGCTGGAAATACCTCTATTTATACTCACTACAGTAGCTGGTTTGGGAAATGTGTTTAAATAAATAGCCAGGTATTTCAGACTTTGAAAACTTTTCCATTTCAAGTAAGCCTCATTGTCATATCTAATATATACACAAATTTAAGTATTTGTTATTTTTTATTATCTGGCCCTATAGACACATGCTATCGTGTGTGCCACAAACAAGGGCCAGAACATAATTTGCCTGGTTTTATTCACCAAACTTCTGAGCCATTACACTGATGTTCCCCATGTCTCCCTAATCACCACAAAAGCAGATAGAGCAGGCACACATATAGATTTTATATATACAAGCACACACACACACACACACAAACCCAAAAAAATCCAAAACACTCGAGTCAAAAAGGAGAAAAGTGATATAATTCCTTAAATAGATAACATCACTCAGGATAGGTTTCTACATCTTTAACTCTGTTCCAGATATTAACATGTTATTTCTTTTTTTAAACTCCTTTCCTAACTGGAATTGCAATAGAAAAGTGAGATTCACCATACCAATCCGAACCACTACCTTGTAATATAAGCATATAATAAAATATTTCAAAATAATCCTATACTTTTACTTTGTCCATGTGTGGTACAGTTGCATGCAGGTCTGTCTCTCCTCACCAAGCACACAGTCCCCTTGGTCCTCGAACTCTATAAGTAATAGTTTACCAATTACTGTGCATACTTTTAGGAATGGGTGTGTTTATGTGAATGTCTGTATCATTGTTTGCACATGCCTGTATTTCTACACAAAACCCCATAAAATCTCTGCTTCAGTTACAAAGCTCTAGAAAAACAAGTCTTTGTTGACTTCTATCTGTAGATTAGATACCACAGGGAGTTCCCTCAGTTACTCTGGAGTAACTATGGCTATGCTCTCTTCTTTGAGTCAGAAGAATCTGCAACACAGTTCCTGGGCAATCTAGGATCTAAAGTTTTTGTCTTGACATCATTTGCTAATTCAAGTGCAGTGATGGGGAGATGTATTACAGAGACTGACCTAAAGCTGGAGGAATGGATCCTATGAACATTTCAGACAGCACAGATCACTGGACTGGGATATCACCATCCAGAATTGCTTTTAGTTCCACACATCAGAGTTGAAAGTCCTAATAATGCTGTAGTATGGAGTTAGTGTTCATTAAGATTATTTTTAATCTCTGCTCTCATTAGGAATATATCTAATTAAAGGTCATTTACCCCCCCGGGGTCTCCTTGTGCATGTCTGAATGAAAGAGTTCAAAACTCTGTCCTATTCCGCTTCCGTTTCATTCAAGTAACGACAGGGTTAAATTGCTAATAGAGGTTTCATGAGGTCTGCCAGAGCCCACTCTCCAACACTTACATCTGTTCAACAATTATTACAGCATTTTTGTCATAAAAAATTCAACACCCTGAGTGTCGTGCTAGCAAAACCTGAAAATTTATGCAGTGAATAGAATAGCTAATTTCTCTGAGGAAATGCAGGGGGAAAATTACAGATTTAACTTAATTTCTCAAGTACTGTAGAGCACACATCTGACTCCTCTTTAGGTTTTGTCACCATGTAACATAACTAGGAATACTGTCTACAGTAGATCAAGAAACCTTTGCAAAGCAAATTTATGCCTTCGAAGAAACAATGTTTAAAACTCAGAAGGGGGCTATACTGGTTTCATCATTTTACCTCACAAAATCTCATTTAAATAATAAATTATTCAGTTCACTCTTTAGGATAGGGTTATTCTCTCACTATCTCTTGCTGTTGCAGAGTGAACTGTACCCTTAGCAGGATATAGGTAAATGACACAGATGTGGAGGCAAAAAGCCGACAGATAAACATTCCTTCATCTTGTGAACTTTGTATCGGGCTGCTTGATGTTTTAAGGAAGAAGAAAACAGAATCTGCCTCCCCTCTCCATAAGGTTAGGAATATGGATTTTATGCTAAAACTAATGCTGTCTAATTAAGATGCCAGTGGACTGGAACAAGGTGCTAGAGGCTATAGCCTTCTATTCTCAAGGGCTGGACTCTTACTTCTAGTACCAATGGTTCAACCATAACAATAATTGCAGCCATGATGCGCAGGGAGCTCTCTCAGTGTCACAAGGGCAACAAATAAGTCAAATGGTTTGGGAGTGGAGGTGGAGTTACTTTCCAGACATGAAGTGTAGAGGGGACACTGGCTCAAGCAAGGACAAATACTGAACATTCTCTTTCTTTAGGCTGTATCCTGCTGTGGCTGCAAGAGCAGGACAAATGCTGCTGTGGCAGAGGCATTCATGAGTTCAATTAAAAATTGCAGATAGGCTCAAAGGATATTTACAGGCATTTTTACTCTTTTTCACAAGCAATATTGACCCAACAAGCTTATGAAAGTACATGTTCAATCAAAAGCCTGTAGGGGCTAAACCCACTAAGCCAGTCTTCCACTCAGGCATCTGAAAACACAGGCGCAAACACCCAGTCATACCCCTCTAGGAATTCATTGGGCCTGACTGGGCACTAGAAAAAACATCCAGAAAATTTTTCACATTGGACCAAGATTTCAAATAGCCAATACACTTAAATACAAAGTTTGCAATTTTAAAACTGTCAGATGATGAGATTTCCACTGGATTTGGAGTATTCCCTGAAAGTGAAGCATTAAGAATGCAGGGTAATGTCCATGCTTCAGCCATTTGCAGTATCTCTGCTAAAAAGCCACCTCTTAAAATGGAAATTACTTCTAGTCCTTCCTGCTTGTTTCCCAAATGCCACTGATGTCTGCATAAGAAGTGCCAGATTTAGTTCTCACTACCAATTTTGTCTGATGTTCAGATTATAGATCTAACAGAAAAAATGTGTATAAATGTGTATAAACCCCAAATATTTTGTTTAAATAAGGATAATATTCACCCTAGGCATTAGCAACTAGCAGGAGCACAGAGTTTGGCCAAATATGCTCTGTGCAGCATGGGACCTGCAAAAATACAATTTCAATTATTATTCTCACTCACTATGTTATTCCCATAAAATCAAATGTCCTAGAATATTGTTCAAATACATATTTTTGATACTTGCTTTTTCTTTGTGAATACAAACTGCAAATATGCATAACAAAAATGATTTGCTTTTCCATGTCCTGATTCTAAATTACTGTCAAAATTACCACTTTGTGTGAGAAAAGAATTCTCTGCTACCACCCCCTTTTTCCTGCTTTTTCCAGTATTGGAGTTAGTACCAATGGAGGCTGGTTGGCTGTCACAGGACACAGATGCCAAGTGCTGGCAGATATTATTCCAGTGTCAGAATCTTTTTCCTTGTCAAACTCCCCAGGCAGTTGTGTTAATGGCTCTGGAGCTGCCTCTGGGTCTGTCACGTGGGGTAGCAGCTGATGGGTTGTTTTCTACAGTGTCCTCCTGTATGACATCTTCCTTTAACTCATCATCTTTGGTCCTGAGGAATTTGTACACTATTACCTACTTGGAAATAAGCTCCTATAAATTTTACATTAGGGCTACGATTTCTTCACAGAGTTGCTTTCTCCTTGAAACTCATGTGTGCACATCATCTTCTGTAGCACAGTCTCTCTATAACTTTGAATGCCACATAATTAAATTACATTCTGACAACAAAGAGCATTTGAGCAAATGAGACTATTTACCAAGAATTTGTTTCTCCTTGTCCTCATCACCACCCTATCCTTTCTTGCCTGCATTTTGTTTATAATTAGTGAATATTTCTTTGTGAACTGAAGCCAGTCTCCTCCTGTGTTTTTTACCTCTTTCACATCCAGGAGCTAGAGCTTTCAGTTGTTAGGTTGTTCACAGACTGGTTATATAGATTATTTGCCATTCATGCTACATGAGTTAGTCACTTAAATTTCACAACCTTAATCCTGCAAAGATTAGCTTGAACTCAGATGGGTTGTGCAGAACACATGTAAAGCTTTGCTGCAGTGCAGACTTTGAGGATGAGCTACTATAAACACTCCTCTCAGGACTGAGCTGCAAGATGCTAATCGTCTGTGCTCCCATCCAGCAGAGAATCCTAAGCATGAGAGTAGCTCTGCTACAAGAAACAGATCAGGACAAAAACACTCAGCAATTTGCACTGGAGGCAGTGAATAGACATCAGTCCCTGAGGAGAGTTGCTGCGCTTGACTGCAACATAAATACTAAACGTAAACAAATATGTAAATCTAACGTCAAACTATCATTGCTGTTACTTGACTGAAATATTTTAAGAAGGAAAATAACGATTAACAAGAGGCAAATTACACACTCTCATGCAAATTTTGAGAACTATTCATTGCAAATTCTGTGAATCTTTCCATTTTTGCAGGCACTTTCAGAAACGAAAGGCAGTTGCCCTGCAGATTTAACAGCTAGAAAATTGTGTCTCCAAAAAAACAAAATCAGCAATTTCATTCACAGTTGAGTTAGGGGTTATACAGTAAAAAATCTGTCCAGGTTTGTTTCTTTTTTCCCCACATCATTCTTGGTTTGCTAACAATCTGTGTAAAACTGGCTTGGGATCTAACACCTTCCTTTGTTACTTGCAAAGGAAAACCCATGGAGTCTATAGGAGTAAAGGAACATTGACTAACCCAGCCTTATAGCAACAGCCTTTGAAAGTCTTTCATTCTTGTTTGGTAACAACACTCAGAAAAATCCAGCAAAAAATTTTCTGGTTTTGTATTTAAGAGAGAGATGGGGGTGAAAATCCTACTTTGATTGCTTACAGGCTTCTCTGATGTGAGCAAGAAGCAGTCCTCGATGATATGCTCTTTTCCTTAGTGAGAAACATGGATTAAAGACAGGCTATGCCAAAGAGCCGCCTCACAGGGCATCTCCACAAATGGTCTTGTTCAACCTATAATGAAACAAAATGCAGAGAACAAATGGGGAATGTCATAAAGAGTTTTTACCAACAAAACAATGTTCAAGTAACTGAAGCCTCAGCTGAACATCAGAGATGGATCCAAAGCCAGTGTAACTAAGTGCTGAAGAAAAAGAGCCACATGGGAAAAAAACCTTTTGAGGAAATGTCTATAGACCCAGCTAGAAAGGCCATGGAGTCAAGGCCCTTCTTACCTGAGTTCTCGCCCTTTTGCACTTATATCCTCCAGTCCTGTCAGCTCTGGAGACTTATACACAACCTGAATAGCCAGGGTAACTAAGAAGAAATTCACATTCAACTTGATGCAAAGTCAGAATAGAAATAAATATGATAAAAAACAGATTTAAATAAATTGTTGTGCTTTGTATTTTATATTTTTTTTTTAGTAAAGCTTAGTCATTCTCACTATCTTTTGTAATCTGGGACAAAGGGCGAAGTTTTTCTCTTATCTTAGGGAGACTTGAGTAGTGGCTAATGATTTTCTCTCTTTCTAGATAGGCCAAAGACAGTCGCAGCAGCATCTATTTTCCTGTGATAAAGACATCCCTTGATGCAGCAACCCAGATTGTCCTCACAGTAGGATTTCTTCAGCTTGATCTCCTGAAACAAAGTCTCAGGAAAGTCATGTTTCCCCAGATAGCTCCTGCAGGCTTAAATGCTTATTTTACTCTTGGTGTATCCTCAAACATAAACTATTTGGGCCTGATTCTCAGATTTATCCAGGCTTGCATGCAGGTGTACTGCCACAGATTTCATTGGGATAACTTCTGCTGCATGTCTACACAAGTGGCAGTACAAACAGGACCATTGTCGGGTTTAAGTTTACCTGGCTTTCCTTCGTACTGATGAGTCAGTACAGAGTCACAGCTATCTCTTATCCTCCCAGAGCATGGCTCCGTTTCAAAAACCCAAAATAGCAAAGTCTGCTACACTGCCAAACAGGAGACCCAGATTAAAGAATTTCAGACAGCAGTCTATCACAAGCACGTCAAAACCATGTATATCCTGCAAATACTGATCGGATAGACAGATCAGGTGACTGAACCAATATAGCAGCGCAATATGTTCACTACCTTAATTATCCTGACTTTTTTTTTTTTGGGTGAGAAACCAAAACTATTTGCTTCCCTCCTTATAAAGATAGTTAGTGTTACTATGCCTGTGGTTATGGAAATATTTTTACATAGGATTAGGAAAGGAGATTTTTTTTTTGAAACAGGGATTTTGTTTAAAAATATGTCATGTCACTGACTTGGTACTCAAAAGTGGCCATTTATCCAAAACCAGCCTCTATCCACTCTTCCTTCTGCTTTCCCATTTCCTCCCTCTCCCCTGAAGTCCATGAGGCTGTCTTCTACCATCTATTGAAGAATAAGCAAACTAGACAAAATAGGACACAAGGGGAAAAACTGTACTTCAACAAATCTATTATTCTTTGAAAAACAGCCCATTATTTTTAATTCTGAGAATAAACAGAAATATGTAGGTGAATACTGCTGCATTTGGTGTCAGTTTATAACATGGTCATTAAGTCCATATCAAGCATGTGTGTTTTAGAGTTAAATCCTCTAAGACAATGAGATGAAATAAGTAATCATTTCATAGAAGTACTTACAATAAATTAGATTTGAAAATGTTGGAAAGTCATTCAAGGAAAATCCTTCTTTTACCTTACACTGAAAACATATCATTAGCCTTAATTTAAGTCAAGGTGAGGAGGGGAAGGGGGATGAGGGGGGAGCAGACATTGCAGGAAACTCTTGAGTGACTATTGTTTAATCCCATTTAGGGACACTTTGAACAATGACATATATATAATGAGATATTTAAAATTCTTTGGCCAATCTCTAGCTAAAGGCTTTTACTGTGGAAAGAATGAGTAATTCAATACAGACTACACAGCCTTTCACATGCTTTTATTCTTGATTTGTTGGACATGTGCAACATAAATTTCAAAACCAATCTATTAATGACTTAAATTGGAAACTGGTTTCCTTTTCTTTACATACAGCATTTCAGTAACAAGCATAATAACAGGTGGATCAATAGATACTATTTGGTGCAGTATCTGCAGTATGTTAACATTAGTCCTGTATCTCTTTCAAGGAGGATGGCAAAAATATTTTCCAGTGTCAAGGATATTTAACTACATGAAATGCTAAGGGGGTTTTGTGCATTTTATTTCCTACTAACCTTGCTTTTTATTCCTTCCTTTTTTTTAAATAATCCATGTTTTGATCAAATCAGTGGATAAAAAATATTTTTGCATCAGATCTGTGCACTGTCAACTCAGATTATGTTCTTTAAAATGGACAGTGGTTCTGGGAAGAAAATCAATTTTTTTCTCTTTGAGAAACATAAAGAAAGAGAAAGGTTCTAATGCAAACACAAATTTAGAAAGAGAGAGAGAAAGAAAGAGAGATCACACAAAGAGTTGAGTTTACCATTTGAAGATATTTAACTAGGGAATTATTCCAAACCTATAGTTCTCAAACACAGCAGGAAAAGACAAAAAAATGAAATTTTAGTCATTAGAATTTGACAGCTCCTAGTCATAATATGCTGACATGTGCAACGGGAATTAAGGGGTTCTGTAGGAAGAATAAACACTAATAATTTTTTAGACAAATCATTTCTTTCAGCTCCATGAATCATACAATGCTAGAGGATCACTGGACACTTACAAATGACAGGTATAATATAATTGTACTCTACTATGTATTCTTTGTTAAACAGATTTAATCCAGTAGCATTAACCACCTAACTGGAACAAAATTTTTATGACACAAGTAACTAAGGGCTCTATGCAATGACCACAGCCACAGAAGGAAACAGCTTCATGGCTCCAGCCAAAATCAATTCTGCAACTTCTTGACACTCACCTATAAAATGAAAGTTTATTTTTAAATCAGAGGGGGAAAAAAAAAACAAACAAAGCACAACACCACAGTCCACAATGGAAGTTTAATCTTTGACTAATGACCTCCAGGGTATGACTACACCAGAGTTTCTCAAGCTTTGAAGGTGTGAACCATTTTTGGTTCACCTGATCTTTGCACAATCCACCAAACACACAAGAGTGTTGCAGTCTACAATGCTGAGTGTCTGAGGATGTCAAACACATTTTATCTACCTACAGCTACAGATGTGTGTACTATAAAAGACTACTTAAACTATTTTCCTTTTTAAAATAAATTTTAAAGATGCCTACAGGTTTTCTGGACACTTTATAATCCTTTTATAATTCTTTCAGGAGAACAATTGGAGGTTCTAATCCACAGACTCATAACTCAAAGCCCAAACACATATGGCAGTCACCTTACCTATATGTTGGCCAACACCTTGGATCACATTTAAAGGGTTCAGGCTGCTCATGAAAGCTGGCTCAAACTGGGAAGGTGAGCTCAATTGGCATGAGCTATGTGGCAGCAGCTGAGCAACGGGTAACAACAGCAGAGATACAGCACTGCTTTCACACTTCAACATATGACTCATGCAGAATATGAGTGACTCACATGCAGTATGTCATACCCAACAAAACTGAACATACTCAGGGAAAACCTGAATATAATATGGAGCATCATTCTCAGGCATTAATCAACTCGTAGAGTTAGCTGAGATGTATCCCTGCTACCTCCTGCTATATTGCTACTAGCTGCAAAAAGAAACAAGGATGAAATCCACATGTCTACTTAGGACATTCCTCTAGCACAATCACTGGCATTTCATAAGCAGTACATCATAAGGCTTGTTTCCAGCAGGTGTAACTTCATAACATCCAGGTCAGGTCTATTAAGCAACAGGGGATGCTTTTCTTTGGCAGTAATCTGCCACTGTGGCACAAACAATCAGGGATGAATATCTGACTCAACAAACAGCTGTTAAAATTCTCCCTTGCTTTTTCTTTGTAAGCAGATGGCACAACCCACCTGTCCTGTACCCTCTGTGTTGTACAAGTTCAACAAGCTCTTCAGCCAGTGCAGAACTGTTTTCTAACTCAGTACCATAAATCTGCTAACTTCTCTTTGCATACCTTTGAATCCTGCAGGGAGGATAAAAATATCTCTGGAGCTGACAGTCTTTATACTTTTACAGTTCTGTGTTGCATAAACCCTATGAAGTCCAAAAGCCTTGGTTGCCAGGTGTTTCCAGGTAGTAAGGAGTGGGCCAAAGGTAAGCAGTACTATTATAAATCTTCTTGACACAGAGTGTCATTTGCTGTCGGTGTTTCAGAACTGCCTGTTAGGGCAGTGAAGAGAGTTAGTCATACTCCTCCATCTGTAAAGAACTTTGCTTTGCATCTTGCTGAATATTCATCTCTGTTGACCATAAATAAAATCCTTTGTGAAACCCACAAAAATTTCAAAGGGAGAAGACGAAAGTAGTTCGGAGAAATGACACAGCATGCATCCTGGATCCTGAATTCAGTTACTCTTCATTCAGCCATCGAAACTCCCTTTGCTTTTCTGAAACTTATCATCTACAGCAAGAATTTCTCCCCCCTCCTACCTTTCCTTTTCATTCTCATGCCAACATTCTTTCTTCAATTTAAATTTTTTCTTCTCAAAACCCAGCTCCTTTCTTCAGGAGAATTTTCTTTCTAGGCATAGGCCTCAGGAATTGCTATACTCCCTTCTGAAACTTTTGTTTCTGTTTCCACGAATTCAGTACCAAATCTAAATACAAGAACTTAGACGATAATTTAACACATCAAATTTCTGTCTTTCGCCATGCCCTGCATGTCTTCTTTTGGATTAACACTTGGAGATGTGCTCACTTCAAAACATACTTCAGACTATCTGTAGTGAGAGAATGAAAAGAATGAATGAAATCTGCTTGAAGTGACAGTATGTCTTATGAAAGAATCTTTAATTTCAGATAATAAAGACTGAACCCAACTCTCCAGAGGCCTGTGATAATGAACAGACTGTAATGGTGGCAAAACTCACCTCCCAAAGATACTGTGCTGTGCTCATGGGCTCAGTATTGAACCAGCAGTGCCCTTTATTTCTTCCTCTTTGGATCTGGCGTGCGTGTCAGTTGAGGTATCCAGAGACAGCACAGATGCCCAAACGTGGGCAGGAAGCCAGACTGCAGGGCTTACAGTATAAATATCTTTTTTTTTTTAACTTCATACCGACCCTTTTTCCCAGTAAGAGTGATTTTTGGGCTTAGAAACTCTGTGTTCTTAGCTATTTTAAGAAACCTGAAGGGTGAGAGATGGAGACGCAGCAGACATGTTGGCAACAAAGATCTCTTCATGAACAGAATGCCAAGATTAAAAACAACCCCCCAAAAAGAGGGATACCTTTGACTTTTTCTTGCTCTTCTCTCTCAGAAAATTGGCTCATCTGAAACTGTTGGATTTTGGCAAAGATTTAATATCAAATGAGAGAAATAGCATGTTCCTGAAGCAAGGTGATTTCCAAAGTGAGCCTAGATGTGCATTCAGCTCCTTCTACTTGGCAGCTATCATGAAGGGCAAAAAGATTTACCAGTTCTCTGGAGGGTAGATAACAGGGTTGCCCCAATCTGTCAGGAAGTGTTAGAACTCAGTATGACTTGAAGTGGGACTTAAAGTTACTGAAGCTCAGATGTTCACAATGTCAGGTGTGGATCCACCTCAATCAAAAAGAAATAGGACGAAGAAAAAAATGAGGGGAGTCCTAAAGGGAAACTCTTCACACAGCCAAGCTTAGCAAGAACAGCAAATAAAGAATGCAAATGGAGAAGTCCTTGCAGTTACTGTGTATCAGCTGGTCTATTGGACTTATCTACATGAATGCTGTTTGCCTGCAATAAATATTAAGTAAAACTCAGTTGTGCTGGCCTATTGTCAAAGGGAAGTTATGTATTTGAGAGAGAGAGGGAGAGAAAGGGAATATGGAATATTATGTGTAACACCAAACAATAATTTTGGACACTAGCTCACAGTTTGTATGAAAAGATGAGCATGAAATACTAACAGAGGCTCTACATCACATTTTTGCATTTGTAAGAAAAAGAAAGCTAAAAAATTGCACTGCATAACCTCACAAAATGGGTCACAACTGGACTAGAAGTAATTGCAGAAGTCCCATTTTGTCTAACAACATTTCTCCAACGGTCTGCCCAGATTTCTGTCTTATCTAATCTATCCATACGCCCATCACTTTGAAAATGACTTGCCATTTTTCACATTTTATTAATCCACCTTTTAAAATTCAAAATATGACTCAGAAGCAGGAAATGGCCTTGTGAAGCAAAAATAATAAGAAAAATTAAAAGCACATGCTTAAATCTGCACAGTGAGTTACTATGCGAGAGTTAAAATTCATACTGCATCTTAAAGATCTTTTTATTCTCTCAAAGCAAGAACTAATGGAATAAGGGAAGGAAAAGTTTCCACGGCCCAGATATGTCTTTGCTGAATCACTTTGTAAGGTGTGGACAATTGAGTCATAAACTTTCACACTACAGATGGCTGTGTTTGTTTCATACAGAATCAAGCTCTAAAAGATCTGTGACACTTTATGTTATATGTTAACTAGAGAAGCATATTATGTAAAAAGCACATAGGATTTCACATGCACTAGTGCTCTCGACACAAGAGAGCATCATTTTCAATATTCACTAATAAAACCAGCTTCCATTTTTATTTACAAACTTTTTTGTGCGATTGCCTGAAGAATATTTGGGCTTCTATATTAATACTGCTATCAGACTTCTTGTAAATCGTGCTGTGTAGAGCTTCACAAATTCATTAAATGCATCTTTTTATATCTTATAAAATTTGTATTTTTTATTTTAACATTAAAAATTTCAACATGTAATATCTTTCTAGACTGTCATCCAATCAAAAACCACTTTAAGAAATTAAAGAAAAGACAAGCAACTTGATATATATAAATTTTGTGTGCCCACATGACAAAATGTCCAAATATTTTAGGTACATTTTAGAATTTGGAAGATAATATGACAATGCAAAAATACTTGCTGCCTTTCTTAAAGCAAATCTCTCTTCAGTAGAATCATAGAATGGTTTGGGTTGGAAGGGACCTTAAAGCTCATCCAGTTCCAACCCACCCGCCATGGGCAGGGACATCTCACTCTAGAACAGGCTGCTCAGGAATCCATCCAGCCTGGCCTTGAACATCTTCAGGGAGAGGGCATCCACAGCTTCCCTGGGCAACCTGTGCCAGTGCCTCACCACCCTTATCATGAATAATTTCTTCCTAATGTCTAATCTAAATCTTCCCCATTTCAACTTAAAGTCATTTCCCCTTGTCCTATCATTACAGGCCTTTGTAAAAAGTCCCTCCCCAGATTTCCTGTAGCCCCTTCTGGTACTGGAAGGCCACCATGAAGTCCTCTCGAATCCTCCGCCTCTTTTTCTCCAGGCCGAGCAAACTCAACCCCCTCAGCCTGTCTCCATAGCAAAGGTGCTCCAGCCCTTTATCATCTTCATAGTCCTCCTCTGGACCTGTTCCAACAATTTCATATCCTTCTTAAATTGGACATTCCAGAACTGGACACAATACTCCAGGTGGGGTCTCACAAGAGCAGAATAGAGGGGAAGAATCACCTCCCTTGACCTGCTGGCAATTCTTCTTTTGAAGTCTCACAAGAAAAAGGCTGATACCTCTAACTACAGGTGCAAAATGCACAGTTACATTGACACTGTAAGAGGTCTAAGAGCTCCAGTAAAACTTGTATTTTCACTTTCAGTGCAAGTACACTCCCTATAAACATTAATTTTAAAACCAGATAAAAAAGCTTAAAATTATGCCTCCTGGAGTGACAGGTGTTTCTATGGTGGTGGACCCAAGTGTGATCAGTGAGGAGGATCTATAGCTAGAACAAGGATTAACACTTTGTTTGAACAAAGAACATTTTATTCTCATTTTTTCTGAACCAGTGGACCATTGTTACATATCATATAAATTGCTTCTAAGGCAATTATGACCAACTGTATATTTAAAACAAAGAAAAATCATAGGCACAAAAATTACTACAGTCCACCTCTCAAGATATATTTTCGTCTTTGGACAGTACTGCTTCACACAAACCTATAATTTGTTGTTCAAGAGAAAATTGTCTTAATTATAAAAAGGACTGTATTCACTACTACACTTCCAGACAGACAGGGACTAATCCCCAGCATTTTTTAAACTTTTTCTTCAAAGAATATGCCATCTATGCTTTTCTGGAGATGTAACAGTGTGTCAGGCTGATTTAAAAACTATTTATGTCTTAGATCAATCTGGCTAAACATCTTGACCCAGTAGGTAAAAATTTCTTGGAGTTACTGAAGGACATTTCAGTCGCACCTTCAAACGTATGAATTAAAGGAAACAGTAAAAATAGGTAGTGGAAAACATGAAAAAGACAGACACAATGAGAACAGAAATTTTCAACTCTCTTTCATTGCTTTTACATTTAAAGAGAACTTCAAACACATTAAATGCTTCATGCAGATGACTGGCTTGATCATTGGTCTAAGGTCTAATGATTCAAAGTTTGCTATTAACACTCTTTCACCTCAAGGTAAGAATCAGGTTTCCTAAATTATAACCTCTAAAATAATTAATTTGACTTTTTTCAACCATTCCACCATCTCACTACTTCCCTCACTTATGTATGGATATCTAGTATGATGAGACATATTTTTGGTATTCCCTTGCAATACAATACTTTGTCATGCTTAAGTGGCAAAAGCAGAGCAATATCTGCTTTAAGATAGCTTGGGCAAAATAAACATTGAAAAACTAATGTAACCTTATCTCTAGCAGACCTTCTCAGAGGGGTTGGATTACACAGGATCCTTGTACTTGAACTAGTTGAGAAATTAACATTGGTGGCAATCTATCACTATCAACAGCAACCAGCCATTGAAGGACAGCAAAAGGCACATGCAACCTACTTCACCACTTTCACCATTATTTCATAAGGGAACAAGAACAAACTTCAGGCAGCATTTGTATCCTTCCCAGGTTTTGCATGATGGCTGCAGACCATTCACTTTGGCTCTGTGAGGCAATCATCACTCCATTGCTCTTTTTTCTGCTCTTGCATGAAATATACATATGAACCATATTATAGCTTTTACCTCTCTTCCACATTTCTTCACAGCATGAAGACAAAAATTGTTGTGAGGGTCCCTGTTAAGTCTGTGCCATAGTCACCTTTATTCCTGTCTATCTGAAATTTCTCACAAAAGACAAGCCATTGTTTTTGCTTATCTTCCACTTTTGCTGTCAGCTGGTTTCCAGCTGAAAGCTACTATTGCAGCTATGGTGTCTGTTTTAAGTTTTCTTAAATCTTAGTTTTGCTGTGGTCTTTTAAATATCTTGAGGTATTTAGAGGTAGTAGACTATGAGTCATCTAAGCCATGAAAATATGCTTGATTATGATGATACAGAATTTGTTGATTATTGTTTCTTAAACAATAGCTCTGTAATGCTCTCTTCAAAGGAATTTGAGCCCATTTTGCCCTAATGAGCCACTGTGAACTCTTTTCTCTTGTCTTGTCTGCCTTATGTTACTGTTCTGTTTCAGGTATGTATTAAAACCTCCAGTGGTTTTCTGTTTATTGCACATAAGCTCTTTTACATGTGCCGCAACTGAAATCTCACTCATAATAACCTGCTTGTTAACTTACTACTGCAACCACATCTTTAAACAGATTATGAAGGTCTTGCAGACTAATTTGTCCCACATAATTAGGTCCTGTGAGCTTTGCAGTATACTTTCTTGCTCTGCTTTAAATTCTAAAGAACCTCTTTGGAGGTAATTTGACACATAAAATGCATGCAGTCCTCAGTATGTTTGCCACATGGTCTGCTGTTTCCTGCTATGTTATTATGGCCTTTCATCATTTCCTCTCACCACATCCTCTTGCCTGTGCTTCTTTCACCCCTTCTCCATATACTTTCAATGAGTTATCAGTACTCCTTGGGGAGTTTCGCTTACACTGGAAAGTAGCGTCTGTACTAGTACCGGTTGGTTATAATTTAGAAAAGAAATTATGGCAAATAATTGACATTTTGAGTTTCAGATTACAATGTTTTCAGTGCAAATTTCAGCTTCTATTTGTACTCTTTTTTACCAGCCACAGCTAGCTATCCTTTTGTCTGTGTTCACACCACACTGAACAAGGCTATTGAAATGTATTTTAAAGGCAAGTTTAGAAAGATTGAGAATGAGTGTTAACAAAATAATGCATTTTCAGGGCAGGTTTTGATAGACTTACTCAAATAGGAAACAACATGATCTCTTAAAGAATAGAGTACCAAAAGGTAGAAGTTATATTGTTCCCAGTAGAATCCTTAAATCTCTTGCCAAAGGACATTTAATGTGCAACCTTCTCTACTGTAAAACAAATGCCGAAGAGGTGTCGTCAGTGATATTTGCACAGATTCATTCTCATTAAAGTCTTTTATAATAGCATTCACTCTGGTGTAAACTTTTAAAAATTGACTCCTAGATCCATTAATCCCTTTCATCTGCTGCTCATGAGCTTAATGTCTGACATTGTAGCTAAAAGGACTAGCGTGGTCTTTAGATGAATAAACAGGGAAAAGAGAGTAGAAGTAGAAAAGTAACATGTGTTTTTAATAGCAGTGGGACTAGTCCTGGAAGAGTATGAAACACTTTTGAGCAAGAAGGACTTCAGAGCAGCTAAGGGATTGGATAACAGGATTTAGAATGAAAGACATAAATAATATTTATTTAGCTTACAGAAATGGCAGAGATAACTTGATTATGGTTTATGTGCGTCTCTAGAGATAATAGCAACTTAAAATGAGGAATCTTCATCCAGCAGAAAAGAAAAAAAAGGATTGCACAAATCAATAGCTAAAGACTAAAATTATAAATCATATGCACAGTTTTAACAGCATTGAAACAGCTTAGTGAGGTTTAACATGAATTCTCATCCACTACAACTAGTAAAATCATTATTGGATAGTTGAAAAAGGTAATATGTGTCTTAACCAATCACAGCTGTTAGATTTGAAGCAAGAATTAATCCAGGGAAGTTCTATAGCCTGGAACATGTAGATGAAATTTTAGATTTGTTCTGTTCAACTTCTGAATATGATTCTTGAAGTTCCTCCCACACCTGTGGAAAGCACACTTGTGCCTTGTGGCTGTAACAATCCCAATCTAGTAACTGCATAGCCAACATCTGCAATACCAGCTTTCTACCTTCCATGAAGTGAAAGGAAGGGAAGGACCATGAGGTGAATGTAGTTATGGAATGCTTACCCAGTAAGACATTACTTCCACTCTTGTCTGACTTCCAGCAGT
Source organism: Dromococcyx pavoninus (assembly GCA_033558185.1). Taxonomy (NCBI): domain Eukaryota; kingdom Metazoa; phylum Chordata; class Aves; order Cuculiformes; family Neomorphidae; genus Dromococcyx; species Dromococcyx pavoninus. The sequence continues at coordinate 504,818 of JAUMJL010000169.1, read as the reverse complement.
CTCAAATATTCCTGGATAGTCAGTAGAGTTTCTGAAGTATAATTCAAAACACCGACATTAAAAACCTGAACCTTTCTGTTGACTGTACATGAAGTCTTGTATCCTGATTATAAATGATGTGATAGCATCCAAAAGCACTTGCAGACCCTATTCTTTTCCTATTACCATAATGGAAATTGTATCCGAAAGAATGAGAGGAATGCTACTTCTCTGTTTTCTCCTTAAAAACATGTTCTGTTGTGTCTTTTGTTTTAGCTGTTGTCTCACTTCTCTTGTTTATTCTTCTCCCTCCATTTTTCGTAGATTAGAAAACTGGGCTGCAAGAGGAATTGGTAGGTCTCTGCCCTGCCGCAGAGAATTCCATTCCTGGGGCCATTCTCTACCTTGGTGGAGCTGCTCACGACTCTGCCTCTGCTGTGGATGTTTCCCAGGGTTTGTACTGGTGTGGCTTGTTCAGGCTTCAGCACTAAATGTCATGTTATACATTGGGATAATGCTTCTGTGCTGAATGTATGCATTGGCCTAGCTATGTGGGCAAAACGGAGAGGATTAAAAGTGTTTTCTGAAGTTCAGCACTGAGCATATAATGGCTGTCACAGGGAAAAACCACTTCCCAAGGTGATGAAAGAGCAACACGCCATTACACATTATTTAAACACTCTCTGACATCTCCTGCAAACGCATAGCAATAGCGTAGTGGTAAAGTGCATCTTACAGCACAGACACAAAAAACCCAGGAGTTTACTGCACTGAGGACAAACATTCTCAAACCATGTCACGCAGAACTTCATTGTAGTAGAGAGTATGGTCTGCCTCTTTGCTCATCATTAAAACTGCCTTCCTCACTACACTGCTAGAGGTCAGAGCATAAACTGTTCTTCATTATTGAGTAGTTAGAAAGACCATTCTTTTCCTCCTTGTTTTTCCCTCAACAATAACTAGCACAGGGGACACCATTAGATCAGCATTAGAGGGTGTATTTTTACCAAAAGTGAATTAACTTCCCTTTGATAAAAGCAGAAGACCTGTTGATGAGTGTTGCAAGACTTTAGTAACTTTCCTGGACTTCCTGACCTGGTTGTCATTGAATTCTCCTACATGAAGCTGGTAAATCTGAGTGAAATTTCATGAGGGTGAAGATACCCTGTTGACTAGAGTTTGCTTCCAGGATATTGTGAAAGCTCAATTTAATCATGCGCACCGATCCCTTTTGTGCATGTATATACAGACAAACTATATATACCTGGGTTTAGGACAAAAGTACATCTTGACTTGTGGGACCAAAGATCCTTGAAATAAGTATGAAAATTAATAATACTTACTTAACAGTAGAAACACCTTGTATTTCACTTCATAGTTAAATCTGAAAACAACTGGGATTTCAGACTGAAAGGGAAAGTTACACCCACCACATACGAACTGCTGTTTATTCTTAAAAATAACGCTTAATTTTTCTAAATGTCAATCTATTTATAGACAGCAGAAGAGAGTCACTCTTACTTCACATCAATGAGGAACCTTCTCCTTAATGGCTTATGTTGACTCAAATATGCCTCTATCTTGAAGAACATAGCAATATACAAACAACGATTCTGTTAAAATTCATGCATAATCAAAATAAATTGAATATCCACTTTTATTTCCATAGGGAACAGAGCTATAAAGATTAATACTAGACAATGATATTTAATTAAAGTTTATTTACTTTATAAGTACTTCCATGTTTTCAAGAGCAGTCTCCTCTTTTGGAACAGGAAGCTGTAATGCATTTCTGAGCCATCTAACAGTCATAGGTGGAAGAAACTAGTTATAATCACAACACAGTGCTTAGAGCAATACTGACAAACTGTCTAGCAAAATTTTTCACATTAAAGAATTCTGGTGTTAAAGAATTTAAATGCATTTTAATTGACTTTTCAGAATTCCATTTTTTATTCACAAACACACCTGAACACAATAACAGGAATTCATTTTTGTATGTATTATTCTCTCTGATGACATGTTATTGTACTGTACACGTACTCCTCTCTTCATTTTTGAGATACAAAATAAAAGGTTATGCTCTTATGAGTAATGATAGCCAAATAAGTTTCCTTTCTTTGAGAACAAGTCTGCTGCTGTATTCGACCTCTTTTTTAATGAACTATTAACTACTTCAGTGAAATTAGAGGAACTGTTTTGTGTATGAATACAGATATTAACATGGGAAACTAAAGGGAGTAGAGAAGAATATTGCACAAAATGCCACTTTAATTCTGCTTATTAAGTTTAAAAATTACAGTAAGATTTTGGAACACTAATTTCTAAGAGGAGATTAAGTTTTAAAATGCAAGAATGATTGGGATATACATGGCCGATGCTTATTTCTCATCAGTATGAACACACAACCTCCAAACACAACACTTTCAATAACAGTTGTATTAGTCATCTACAGCTACAAGGCTGTTTAAGATACACAAATAAAATACTTTATTTGGATTGTAATTAACATGGCAAATATCACAATATTCTGCAAGAAACAAACATTCCAAATCTATGTATTTTATTTCTTCTTACAACTGGCAAAGTATATTTTACTGCAGAATGCTTTATTGCTTCTTAACTATTCACCCTACACACTATACATAAAACCTTAATGAGTATAGCTGTATAAAAACTAATTTTAATGCTTTTAAAATCAATGGTGAGCAAAATGTTGTTTAGATTGTTTTTCAAACAACTATGCCACATCTGATCCTTTGAGGAAAAGCAATTACTTCTTCTTGTCATAGCCAATACATTTCTTAATTCTCCCATTCCAGTTGTACCACTCTTAAGGAACCTTCACACCAGTTATCATGCAAACAGTTAAGTATTTGAGGACATATAGAAGAATATTGTTATTAAATGTGTAATCAATAAAATGCTACTTCCACTAATAGGCTAACAGAAACTGAAAGGATTCTTTTTTTTTCAAATTAACAAATAGTACATTCAAGTTTGGCTAATGAAATACATCTTCAAAGAACATTTGCAGAAAATATTTTATATAAAAGGTATACAATGATCTCTGCAAGACAGCTGCTATAACCTGAATTTAGCTCCTGAACCTTTTATCCATTCTGTGAATAAGCATCAGTGTTTTTGTATTTTCTGTGGAAACATCAAATGTACTCATTTTTGTAAGTTTCAAGTGCTATAAATCATTGGGAACTTACCCACACCTAATTTATGCAATTGTATTAGTGGTGAGGAAATCATCATTCTTTAGTGTTCTGTATCTCTGTTGTTCTTTCTCAGAGAATTTCTTTATTACAGCAAGCACAATAGTTGAGAGTTTCTCAGCATTTGTATTAGTGAGACCAATTTTTTTAAGGTATGTAATTCAGTCACGAAAACTGAGACCACAGTGCAAAAGTGTTAGTTTGTGAATTTCCAAACATGCAAACAAAGATACACACATACATTTTCTGATTTAAAATACTTCCTTTTCTTTCCCTTCATTGTCACTCATGAAAATCTAAAACCACATTCTCTCTTTTTAACAATTTTGCAGGCCATCAGGCCAGAATACAGACTATCTCTGCAGTAGATTCAAAGAAAAAAATAACAACTGCTGCCAAACAAATGGCTGAAGTACTGAGATTTATAAAGCTTTCCTAACACATGCATAAAAGGCACTTTTCATAAGGAGTTGCAATGCATTCTGGAGTATGTTTCAGAAATACAGAAACTACATAATAAGCAAATGTGTACTATCATTGATAGACATTCACTACACACATCTATGAAGTGTGTGCTGAATCCATATTAAGTCATACAGAAATAATACTAAACATCTACTTCTGTATAGCCCATATTCTCCTTTTACTGCTACACAGCCTCTGTTGGCAAAGCTAGATATCAGTGTTTCTTTAAACAGCCGTGTTTCTGTTAGAAGTTTTGCCTGTGCAAGGACTGCAGTTTCAAGCTCTGCCTTTACCACAATAGAGCAACTGGTTTCAGGGCAGTTTACTCCTACTACTGTGAATTAACTCAGCCATTTGGAAGAAAGCTTTTGGAGGACATCTGCTTAATATCCTTCTATAGCTGCCTGTCCCAGTAAAATCTTCAGTGTCATAGGACTTGTAATTTTTAGCATAGTTATTTATAAGTACCTTTATAATAATTTATTTTTCTTGGGAATGTAAATAACGGGATAGCAATAGCAGCACCACAACATGAGAATAAAATACAGCCTCAACTATTTCAGTCAGAAATTAAGTAAAAATCAGAAAAAAAAAATGAGATTAAATTTCAACTTTAAGGTAATAAAAGATGGAGATGGAGGTGCCAATGAAATCTGCCGAAACCAAATTTCAGAAGCAAGGCTTTCTCATCTTGAAATGTTACACCCATAAAAGCAGCCTATAAAATTAATCTACCTGGAGATTTTCCATGTCAAATCAGCTAAGAAGTAACTTTTAAACACTTTTGTCATTATGTCTAAAATACATATTCTCCTGTTGTCCATATATCAAAATCCTGTGTATTTTGAAAAATAAGTTCAGAGCTACAGTGAATTGTTTGTATTACAAGAGAGAAAAGTAATAAAGTATATCACTTTCTGAGAGATTTGACATTTGTAAGCATTCTCTAAAAATTTGCATTGGGTTGCAAAATTGGGGGAGTATGCTGTTAAATGTTCCTAAATACACTTTTTTTTAAAGTATATAGAACAGTGAAAGGCAGCAAAAGGAGGTAAAAAGCCAGTATCTTTCAGCTTAGATCTGAAAATGAAAGTCTTAAAATGCTACTGTTATCCGTTTTACACAGAGTGCAATATAGCCCATTCATATAAACTATTCCATTAGCTCAAGGGAAAGGAACGTTCTGTTTGAGATGGAGAAAATCAGTGGAGTAATTTCTAAAAAAAATAAACCTTTACTTCTCTAAGGAAAACAATGTGCTTTTTCAGTTTTCCAAATATGGAAATAAAGAATATTTACATAAAAATGTTTATAGGCTAATCAATTTGTCCAAATGAAGTTCTTGTAAAATTTAGCATGATCTAAATAATAATATGTGCAAATTTGTGGGTGGCTTTGATTTTTTTTTTCCACCTAAAAAGCTGTAATAGGCAATGTAGCAGATACAAGTGGAGCAAAAGAAAAAAAAAGATGAAAAAAAATTATGTGCATTTGGGTTCTTTCCAAGAACTTTGCCACATTTTGCAGATTCTCAGTTTTCAAATAAAGGTATCTTAGCCCTTGCAATTGTGGAGATGTTCTTGCCTCTGTAAATCAATGTATTGTTGTTAGCCAGCCTTGCAGAAATCCGTCTACAGCCAGCCAGACAGAAAAAAACAGGAGAGACAATTTACATGTATTCTTTTCCCTCCCTCCAAAATTAACGTGGTTTTGCCTTAAAATTACAAGGCAGTTTTAGTAAAGTATGTATTAGCGTTCAAAACACCAAGTTGGAATCAAGCAGAGGTTGCACTGTATAAGCATATATAACTAAAATATACACAATCCTTTTTGTTGCTTATACAGTGTCAGTTTGGGTTACTTTTATCAACTCAATCAGATTAGGCGGGGGACAAATGAACTCTGCAAAGAAATAAACGTGGTGTGAACATTTGGATTTTATCAGTTGTAGATATTTCATCAAATATGGTGTTTCAGGTAAAGTTATTAAAGAAGGGGAGAAAAAAGCCAATTGCATATAGAATTATACCAACCTGAACCACTGTTAAAGCACTGCATGCCAGGAAGAAAACTTCATAAAATCCCCATTAATGTAATAAAATATGTTGGTGAAATATCTCTGCATTTCAACCAACATAGCTGAGTTCAAGACCTGGTCCTATCCTTGTTTTTCATTTTTTCACCTGGAACATGCAGTAAAAACTATTTTGTCCTCCCCTTTCAGCTGTTTATAACTCACCTTACTTCGCTTTCCAAATATTCACCTGAACCTGACTGGAACATTAGATTCCAGAATTTAACAACTGTACAAAGGTGGTGTGGTATAGCATGTTGTTAACATGCTTTACATTTCTGAATCTGGAAGCTCTCATCGACTTAAACATGTTCACTCACATTTATGACATATTTATCCGCAAAATGTGTTCAGAGGTGGACACTCTTTCATGTGAAATCAAAGTGCTACAGAATTCTGTAGGATCTATAGAAATACCTCCACAGATTTTGCCAAAAAAAATCAGCAGATTTATATTGGCCCTGCCAATGACTTTCTGTTTAACTTGTAATCAAAACAACTCAAACCCAGTTACTGTTTGCATATCTGCCAAGCCTCTCAATTTCAGCAGTAGGCAGCAGACTCTCAGTATGACAGCCTGTCTTTCAGATTCAAGCTGAATCTGCCAAGGCACCACTACAGAGGCAACTGGTAAATTAAATGCCAACAAGCAAGGACATTCATGTACCTTTATACTCTGCAATGAAGAGACATCACAAGCCTCTTCATTCTAATGGGTGCTTTGTGTGTTTTGGGCTGCAAAGTAAAGAGTGCCTGCTCTTATGCATAATGAAGATATTGCATATATATTAGTTTAGCTGTATTGCTCTAATTCTATGGTCACAAATTACCTAACATATTTTCTTGTTACAGAAAAACAGAAAATCCTTTTGTCAGTGAAATCAATCCATGAAATCAAGCAGTGAAAGAAAAAAACAAATTTTAAGCCTTCTTCTACATAAAGACAGCAGATAACATTAAATTTCCAGGTTATAACAGTCTTTTCCAAATCTAACTGAAAATAAGAAACATTCAAAATCATGCTGTCTAATCTTTAATTCTCTTGTTCATAATACAGGCACATTCTGATTCTAAAAAAGGGGGCTCTTTATAAAGCCATCAGCACTACTGATGATTCTTTACAGCAAGCATGTTAATTATATTTATGTAATTATTGACTCATTAATACTTACAAGTTGCAAGAGACTTTTTGATTATTGATAGCTGATGCAGTCACTATTGCCAAGTTCAGATTGTATGAGCGGTTTTGAGTGCACAGCCATAATACAACTAGAGATATTAATACCGTTGAGCATAAATAACAGTACTTGACAGACTCAAGTGGGGGGAAAAGCACTAACACTGGTTACTCTAATGGACAGAATAAATGATAGAATCATATAATGAGTTTACATCAGCCAGGTTTAGCGCAATTTATTTCTGAAGTAAGAAGGAGGGGGGAAAGGTAGCAGTTTTGGTAACAGAATGAGGGTATGAACACATTAAAAATTAACAGGGTGTTTTCAGATAATTGAAAGAAAAAGCACCAACAGGGGAAACTTGGCTGTTGTGACTCACGAGGCTTTACAGTGGGCATTATCACTGTTTCCTGCCACGGATTTAATCTGCCATCACACTTAAAAATGAAAGAAAGAAGTATGAGTTTCCCAAGAGTTCCTACAATAATATGAGAGGATTTTCTTTTCTTTATTTTTTTTTAATAGGGGGAGGAAGAGAAATCCTCGGTCCTATATAAAAGAGGTTACTGTTGTGCAAGTGTTTTTTTTATTTACGATAATTTGGCAGACACAGCTCTGCAAGACTTCAGAACTAAGAAAGTGGAAAACTTTGATGTTCCTTTTACACGAGCTGGTTGAGATGCATCTTCTTCGTAATTGTAGAGAAATACTATATTGTTGCAGCTGCCTGGTGGTGGCAGTGAACTACGCTTCATTTTAGAGCGTCGGTTCCTTCCTTCTCCACTTCCTTCCAGCATCTGCAGTACTTACCTTTGTCACGTTAAGACTTACTTTAACTGCAACCATGCCAGGTGTCCCCAGAAAAATGACAAACTGAAATTAACCTATAATTGTAATATGAGCCTGAAGGCATGTGCTTGGTGTGAAAGAATTTACCTTCTATGGACAGACACACATGGGGGACTTAGAAGGATATTTGAAATTCCAGACATTGTAATTTCATTAATGAATGAGTAAATCAGTTTGCAGCCAGTCGTGCTCTTTGGCAGTGTGACCTAATCCTTACCTTGAACTTGCCATTGCCCAGTTGTACGTCATTTCCAGGGCCTGATGCAGTTGTCATGAAGATACCCAGGAAAGCTTCTGTGAACCACAGCAGCTGCAGCATCAGGTCCCCGAAACTCTTTCCACTTTGACTTATGAACAGTATTTTATAAGTATGTAAGAGAAATCTGTCAATATAAGAAGTGCCTGACTATGGACATAAAGTTAAAGACATGTCCTTCAAGGCTGAAAAAACACAACTCCAGAAATCCTTGTGGTTTTCAAGTTCCCTTTTTTGTACATTATTTTACTCACCTCCCCATAGGTTGGAAGTTAGTTGCTGGCTAGCCTGAGACAGGGATATTGCAGCCAGTAGGACAGACAGCTAAAAGTCTTGTGTAAATATGGTACATAAACACACACTATTCCCTCCCTGAGGCCTACCTAAGTTACAACATAAAGTACATACAAGTTAAAAAAAATGAAATTTCTCCCCTCTCCAGCAGCTACTGAACTTGACTTCAGATATTTCCATATAAATATCCTTCCAATCGTAACTTGAAGCAACCCTGTTCTGTCTATCTCTGCTATACTTGTTTTGATAAAGAACTTTTTTAAGGGAAAAAATTCTCATTGAGAAATGATTAATATGGGTATTTTATAAAACAAAACAAAGCAAAACAAAAAGTCTTACCATACATTTTGCACTAATAATTGGGCAATAATTTGCTGGGTTTTGTTTTGACCCATTTGACGGCAAAGGATCTGGGGTTGGGGGGAGGGGAGAAGAGTGATTAAAGGGTTAATATTCAAATGAGAAATTTGCAAGGCCTGCATAATGGAACTGCCACCCTGATAACAATAGGAATTTTTAACAATATCGAGCCTTGTTAGCAAGAGAGTTACAAGCATTGAGGGCAATCAGTGTGTCTTGTCAGTTTCTTTTTATCTACCATCTCCAACCGCCAAGGAACCGAAATGAAGCACTTTGGAATTATCAATTTCAGCCACATTTGCATAACAAAGCCCCCGAGGAAGAGGCATGATAAATGTGAAGGACCCCTCTTGGAAAAGGAACTGTCAACCGCGCCCCGAAAGATTCTCCAACTGAGCGCATTCTCGGGGATTGTAGTCAGCGAAAATAAAATGAAAGCATTAAAGAAAGTCATTCTCTCAGAGAGAAAAATCTCCCCCTCTGCACAGAGAGAACTGGATGAAATGACATTATGCATATGAAAATGTCCAGAAAGATGTTTGATTTATGTATGCATTAGATGCAAATTCCATTACCGCACGCGCGCTGTTGTGTGATTTGGCTCTGAACACATCACTGCCCTGATCAAATCTGATCTCATTAATTCCGACAAGGAGAGAGAGAGGGAATTGAGAAGAATTTATGGCCTGGACACTTGAAAGAAGTAAATTGTAATTCTGTTTAAAGCTGTAGCGAACCTTTTAAACACCTTTTATTATAGAAAAAAGCACTTACTTTTATAACACTGTTAGAACTTACTTAATCTTGTACTTGGAACTTCTAGTCCTCATTTAAAAAAATCTATGACCTTGTTTAGCGGGGGGGAAAGAGAGAGAGAGAGACAGAGAGACAGAGAGAGAAAGACAGGAAAAAATACGCCTGTCTTAGACTGAAATTCAGCAGAAGTATCATAATAATATGATCAAAGAAGACCTATTGACTATCTGAATAATCGTGTGAAAAATCTGCTCTGCTGGTATATGTTTATTTTTAAAAAATCTTTTCATATCCACAAATAAAATATCAAATATTTTACAAGTGTTTTTATAGGACTAGATAGACATTGCATGCTTAAAAATGTTATTAATTGTGATCTAGATAAAAATGGCAATGAGTACATGTTTTATAACAATATTCTCAAGCAGTTTAGGGGTGTCAGCTAAAACTGATACAAGTTCCATTCTAAGATATAGACAATTTAAAGACAAAAAATCCCCAGGTCTTTGCTAAAAAGGAAGTGTATTACTTGTGGGGGGGAGAGACAACACCCAGATTGTTTCTTACATTAATAAAGATTCTTATCCTTGTTTTGCTCCTGAGAAAGACCTTAATAACTCATTTCCTCCCTTCATGAAAGATAATCACCCTTCATGGGTGAGATATCCTGTATTTACTTGATACCAAGTGTAAAACTGAAATAGTGTCTCAATATGTTCCCGCATTGTATAATCAGTGTTCCTCCCCCAACATTCATGAACCCCTAGGGTGCTTCATAGCCTAGAATAGTTTCTTTTCTGTTATGCATCTTCCGTTATAGTGAGATATGATGAACTACCTTCCCAGTAAAGAAGAGAGAGGAAGAGACTAAAAAAAAAATCACCCCTCCCCTTGATTCCTAAAATCTTAGTTGGCTTTCAGGATTAATTTATAGAGAAATGAAGTGACTTCTGCAAACAGTTTCCCCAATGAAGCCTGCAGCTTTCTCCGACAGTCTGCTCCAGCTGAAGTAATTGTTGAGCAAATGTTTCCTAGAGAGGTATAGGAAACTTACAAGTTATTGTATATATATATAAACACAAAACAATAACTTGTAGGTGAACCACATGAATATATTTTAAGCATCATTCACATTTTTAATAGTCAATATTGATTTCTTGTGGAGGTTTTTTTTTTATCTTTCCACATGCACAAAGTACGTGTTTACAATTTCCATTATTCAAACACAGAAAAATGTTATCTTTTGAAGCGTTATTTTAATGTATTTGGATACCAAATTCAATCGTTAGTTTAGGAAAAAAGGTTTTTACGTAGAATTTACTAACACAGAAATTTCAACTGAGTGCCAAGTATCCATTTAAAAATCACTTTACAGAAACATGCAGAAATTATAATGTATAAATGAGAACACATATGCCCTGCCATTTTATTATTTTGTCATTGGTATGTATGCATTTCTATAAAAGTATTTGAATATGTATCCATATACATAAAAAATAGCAGAGAGAAAGATTTTGTAAGTTTATTATAGAGTGGGCATTTGTTAAGGTGAATATAACATAGAATGCTGCTTTTGGGCTGTACTACATTGAGTATACTGAAATGTGCATTGTGTATTGTGCTGAGCGTATGAAACAACTTAGTGATTTGGATATCTAAAACATAATTATGCATGGCACAATATTTGTCAGTCTGAAAGTGCTAAAGAAATATTTTTTGTTCTAAGTCAATATTCTTTCCATTATTAAATAGAACGTGGATTACTTTTTGTTACGTCTAAGGGAAAAATATCACCCAGAATTTTCCTTACATGTAGACTTTAAGAAATTAGCACAGTGTGAGAGAAGCTGTAATTGCAAAATTTGGTTTGGTGTTTTACATAAGGTTATCTCCCTCCTCCTGCATACCATTTAGCATATCACTGAATGTATTTTATTAAAATATTCTAGCCACCTGTCCATTTGAACCTGTTTCGATTGTCACCTAAAAATAAAAGCAATTTTGTACTTCAGAACACAGGGATCCAGAAATAAATTTCCATTACTGGGAGCTAATTCAACAAACTGGGCTTGCTAGCTCTTTAAAAATAGTAATAATAAAAAAAAAAGCCCAAGCCAAAACACAACAACAACAAAAGAAACCACATCCTTTTTGCCACACTAACCCCTCCTCCTGTACTCCCCCCTCCCCAATGCATACACAGACACACAGACTTCTCTTCAATGAGTGGTTCAGGCTCCCTGATTAAGGTCATGCCGTTTGTTCATTACTGGCCTGGCTAATGTGATTGAATTGGAACAATACCTTTGAACTCCTTGGCTCTGATCTGCATACTAATTGACTCTCTTGTCCTTGGCAGTGACCTTGACAGGCTTTCCACCACACTCAGAATGGCTGACCAGTTTCTCATCAAAAGTTCCTAGTAAAAAAAGCCCCAAGCCCAAAACAAGAATTAGTCATTAACACTACTTTTCTCTGTATTCATATTTCCTTATATACTGTCAGAAAAGGCAAAATAGCTACTCCCTAGCTCCCCCTGGATGTTTATTAATACTTGAAAATCACAGTGTCACTTTAAAGTACTGAAACAGTGACAGCATTGTTTTGAAGGAGTTCATTGTTGCAGCCTAAACCACATTTTACACGTTTTCAGGTGGCTCTTTTCCTTGTAGCACAAAGGTTTGCAGTTTAACTCATGGGCCATTATATTTTTTTTTCAGATTAAAAATCAGTCTTAGTCGTATCCTAAGAAAAAAAGCAGAGATTAGTTTCCTTTTTACAATTTACCTTAGCACTCTACCAGCCTGAGTTTCAATGGGTTCTATAGTAATAGAAATGCTATGGTTTCAAAACAAAACAAAACCAAGCCATACAGAACATTACACCTAGAAAATTCCAGGTTTAAAGTAATGAACTGAGGATTTTATTTTTATATATCTAAGGGTTCATAGACCAACGTATTACTCGAGAGGCATGATTTCAGAACAGAAGACACTATTAAACATTATACCAATATGTATGAAAAAAATGAAACATTACAGAAGAATACTCTTCAGACTGGAAAGGAGTGTTTTACTTCATTTTTACTGGAGTGGAGGTTTACCCCATGAGTGTTAGCCTCAGTGAATGTTTTTTATTAAAGTAATGAAGTAATAACTAAACCAAACTAAAAATAAGTATCACCAAGAAAAAGAGGTGTATGGCATGCTGCTCTCAGCAAAGATCCACTTTAGAAAAAGTTGTATTTTTTTTACTATTCATTCTTACTTTAAGCAAAATCAATTGATGGGAAAACAGCTGGAATTTTAAACTAATTTAATAACACTTTTCACTTCTGTAGCAGCTCTTTACTAGGTTCTCAAAGGGCTTTAGAAATATGAAGGAATGAATATGTATTATAACCAGGTGAAGTATTATTATAGAACATTAATAATGACCTGAAAATCTATAAATAGTAAATCAAACTACAAAATTTCTAACACACATTCATTAATGCGATTCCCATTTTTATTCTGCGGTGGCAAGCAGAGCAGCTATTTTGAAAATAGTCTCAAAACCAAAGTTTTCAGTATTGAGAAAATTATTTTTAGTTTTTAAGACAATAATGTTCAAGTATTTGGCCAATATCAAAGTGCTTAGACAGGACAGACCTCACAAATTTGACATCCAGTTCAAGACCATTATAGAGCTGTCACTAAATTCAGAGCTTGGTCCAAACTTTCCTAAATACTGAGGGATGGCCTGGATCCAAACTTCCAGTAAGAATTCAAGAATTTTAGAACATAAGAATGTGTGGGGATCCATTTCATTTCTATGACCACTTCTATTCAAGACATAGTACTGGAACAGGCTTCTCATCATCATTCTTGAGCCTGCACATACGCCTTACCTGCAATGCCCTTGCTCTGTTGGGGAAACCCCTAGGCTTGCTCAGGAAACCAGAAAGCTGGTGTTGAAACAGAGAAAGCCAGAGAGGAAAAGATCTAGACTTCAGCATCTGCAGAGACTTGAAGTAGCAATGCCAGGTAAGCCTGCCGGCAGGACACCATGACTGAGAAGAGGAGCATGCAGGTAGTTGGATATGTGAAAAAAAGTTCCACAGAGCCACACAAGTGACACGGGACTGAAGAATATATATTTGAAAGTATTTTGGAGCCTAAAACACATGGAGACAGATATAGGACTTTTCAAAAGCATTTGGGCCAAATTCTCATTGATTTCATTTTGCCCTGAGGCTATGGAAACAGCAGCTGAACAGATGAATTTAGTGTTTACATAAATCACTAATCAATTTTTCTCCCCCAAAATAGCACTACTTATATAAAAAATAATATTTCTGATATTCTGAGACCTTCCTAAATGGTACTGAAATATTTGTCTTATTTCACAAACCAATGAGAAGGAGCCACCTCTGCAATAAACCGTACCAGGTGTCGCTGCAACAAAAGGGAATATATAGGAGTTTTAGAAAGAAGATTTTTAAGTGAGACTGTAAAAGCAAAGGTTAGGTAGGTAGAACGCACTCTGTGAAACAAGGCTTTACTCTCTTACAGATATTTTTTTTCCTTAATCACAAATTGGCCATCCTTGGCTTTAGGACTCAAGCAAAAATGAGTATGCCCATCACTGTCACTACTAAATTTTATTTAAGCAGTGAGCACCACCTACTGCAGGGGAAGATTGCAACCTATTTAGTCAGTACATCAATCACTTCCCATAATAATTTGTTTTCCTAAAGCTGTTACTGCTGAAGTTCTGACCAGAACTATGTATAGCTTTCATGTGAGATTGGAGCTGATTGCTGCTCAAAATGGAGTGTTGTTGAGCTATCTGTACCATGTATAGGCCTTAAATATTAACCAGCTGAAGGACAACAAAAAAGCAAATCTAATCAATTAACTTAGTATATAACACTAGAACTCAAAAAAGGCAGCTAATAGGAGAAATTATCTTAACCTCTATACTTGATCCATGACTAGCACATTAGAGAAACCATTTGCTGTCCAGCGTAAGAGCTGTTCCAACCTTTAAAATAATAAATAAACTTGTTTTCATACTGAGCTTGCTACACTTCTATTTGAGATCTAGTCTTGGTTCAGGAAACAGGAATGAAGGGCACAGAAAATCTGTCATCTTTCCCACCTCAGAAGACTGGCAGGGGTTCTGATATCACTTGCGTCCCCTCACCTGCTCACCTCTTATCTGCTTCCTCACAGTAGCCACTGCCTGTTCACCTAGTTGCTCCTCAACCTGATTCAATAAGAACTGTTTCCATAACCTGCATCTGTTTGACTACTTTGGACTAGAAAGTCATTCTGTGACTCACACCAGTAGACCCAAGGAGACAGTAACTTTCAGCAGGAGACTGAGTGTGAGCTGAGGGGATGCTTAAGCAGGGAGAAATCAGGGTACCATCTGCAGCCAGAACAGGCTGTCTTGACTGCAGTGCTTAGCTGTTGCCAAGCTATGCTAAGTTACATCGGTCACATAGGTTTCTCAACGTCTTCTGCCTGTGATGGAGAGGTAGATAAAATCTGAGCTCTGTTGGTTCTGATCCTACCATCACAGTCAGAATAAAGCAAATATACTTATGAAACATGCTTCTGGGGATGAGGTGAATAAGCTGCTCAGTTAAATGCCGTGCTGGGCATTTACAGTAAGATTGCACATGTCTGCACAGTGCAGAAGCTGCAATGCATAAGACAATTGATATGTCAGAGGACTATTAAAAGAAAACTACCAATATAACCTAAACACCTGCAAAGCAATATAGACTCACACTCTGAGTACTTACAGTTTTTACTTGCAGCTGACATGCTGTTGGCAGAGCAAGGCAGAGAAAAACATCCCACTCAGCCCCCCATGATAATGGCCATGATCTTTCTTTCTTTCAAGACTTTTAGCTATATATATATGTAAACATCTACAGATTATAACAAATAATCCAAAACTTTTACATGTGCCTTTCTGCCCAAGAAGGGTACAAGAAAACAAACACGTGACAGCTCTGGAAATGCACAGAACAAAACATGCGGCAAGAGTGGTGATGAATAGGATGTAGTAACTGTAAAGAAGAGAACAGAATGCAAGCTAAAATTATTAATTATTGATAAGATAAGGGACAGGTAATTACCACACTTCGTATCAGCCTACTTCTTATAAGGATAGAGAAGACATTCCCTAGCTGTCTAATAAATAGAGTGGTGGGCTGCAGTTTGCTCTTTTGGCTCTGTAGGCAGGTTCTCTTCTTCCTTGCTGGCTGACACTGTCATCCACAAGCTACATTATTCCAGATTACTCTTAGCTATCTGTTGAAATCACTTAAATAATAATCATGATAAGGATAATTATTACACTCAGATCTGATCAGAATTCAGGTTATAACAAAAGTCCAGGACATCACTCAAATGGGTTGTTTACTAGAAGGGACAGAGGTAAACACGTGAAAAGAGTCCATTATTTTATGTACTATAAAAACTACAGTGAAAGATTTATAGTTAGCAACAAACTGTAAGCTGTGTCCTTCTGAAACCAATGAGAGAAGAAATACCTAACATTATTTGTGTGAATATTCACATGTAAAACTTATGATATACATTACCTGTATTATGCAGAATGGGTAAAGAAGGTTAAGTAGATTCTGAACATTTATCTGCTGAACAGAGAGCTAGGGCAGGTTTCAGGATTGCTTTTGATCTTTCCTGGTATTATTCCATCGCTTACTGCACTGCATGTGTTCACTTTTATTCCGTGATTTCTTAGTTAGGAGGATACAGAATTTCTATTTCTCACTATTTTATTTTGATCATCATCTCTTAATGACTACTTCTTTGTTAATTGAATAAAGACTTCTATATTTACCATCTAATCTAAAAGATTAACATAAAAACATGTGAAAGCTGAACCTCAAGGCACAAACTGTATGCTGTTAGTTATCCATGACACACTGTAATGAGAACATTCATAACAAAATCCTTCTCAGTGGTAACGCACCTGTCTTCAGGCTTGCAGCATATTTGTTGTATCAGAGCAATCTTGCTAAATGTCAAGCTGGTTTGCGTTCCTTTTTGTTTAAAACTGGTGTTAAGTTGGTAGGTTGATAGAGAAAGCATCAACATAGGTTTCTGTGCTCGCTTTTTCTGATGTGGTAGGAGATGAGCTGTCAGTTGGGAGTAGCCAAGAGATTCTGGTCCTTCAACATGCCTCAACCTCTAGTCAGAGCTGAATCTGCTGATATCCACACTCATGAGAAATGCCTGAGAAGCCAGTAAGACCCTCTTCTACTTGACAGGTACCCAGCTTCCAAAGCAGTCCAGTGATATTTTCCTCCAAAGTTTCTCCTGACACTGTGAATTCAGATAACCCAGCAGGGTTCCTACTGGTTGAATGAGAGGATTCTGTCACTGAGGCCATGTAAGCACTTACTGAGGCTCCTTTCAGGAGTCATGGCTTGGCTACACTAACCTCGTTCAAATAGCTGAGGAGTACCAAGCCTGAAAGAGAATTTGATCTGAAGGACAGGCCAGATCACCTTTGTGGATCTGTGTTTACTTGCTTCAGTCCTCCTCTCTTTTTAGTATGTTTGTGTTTCCCTTTCACTCAGTGGAGGCACAGGTTAGCAATGCAAGACAATCTCTAACTTCACAAGTTATAAAAGATGCCAGTTTTCTAGCATTTCTTGCTCCTGTTAGTTCACAAAGTAGGAGACTTAAATGACCTTACGTCATGAGGCATCTCTGTGGAGATTCTGTGCTTGCCTGTTTGCAAGATTGCCCTCACAAGTGAGTTCAATGATTCCCAGACAAGGGATCATGACCTCTGGTGACACGAAAGAGTCTCAGAAATGTAAAAGGCAGCAGCTTGCAGCTGACAGACTGCAGCTGAACAGGGAAGTAGACTATCATCTTTGCCAGCTTTCAGGTGGCAGAAAATGGGTGCTGGCAGCTAAATCACTTACCTACCTGCTACAAATGTGTTTTTCCTGAAGCACCTTCTGTGAAAGTAAGTGCCTAAAGACACACCCTGCAGGCTGAAGCCTTTTCCTTTAAGTCACTAATTTCAATCTGAATTTGGGGGTAAAATCAAGCAACCTCAAAAACAGGCATAACATAGCGACAATGAAAATAGAGCACACAGAGAAAAAACTGTCAGATGGGGACATCGCTGTAACAGTCCAAACCAGTTCCCCTGACTACAGTTATGTCATGGCATCTCTGCACTATTAATGGATTTTTTTCCTAGGAATCACCAGCCTTCAGCTTGGATGGCCATGACGTTCCACAGGCAGTCTCTTAACCACACACAGCAGGGATCACACAGGCTTGGAAGCTGGGAGACAAAACGCATCTTTAGAGGGACACCTGTGAGAGGCAGAGGCTCCCCCACCTTCCATGCTCAACAGGGGCTGAGAAACCTCGGCTTTGTGCAGAGAGATGATACCTCCAATAAGGTGATTGGCAACATCTTGCTTCTGTGAAAGGCAGTATCTCCCAGCTCTTGCTGAGTTTCTAACAGCACGCTTAACTTCTAATTTGGGAAAGAAAAATACCATCTGGCACCTCAACTTTGAAAAGTTGCCAAACCTTGACTTATTCTCTGATTCCTCCCCAGGAAATCATGGGAACTACCTACGAAGTACAGTATTACAAAGTGTGAACAAGGCTCACGTGAGCTAGCTGCATGTAATCTACCACAACATGTCTTTAAACAGAAAAATAAATGATTTGGGGCAGTTTAGTCATGCGGTCATTTTAAGAACTTGCTTAAGTCTCCAGTTCTGTCTCCAACTGGATGTTAAAAAAGCATCACTGTAAATGCTTGGTGGATTTTCAGAAAAAGGAAGAAAGTTGTCTTTTATAAATTAAGAAATTAGAGGTTACTTCATTTTAGAAGGAATGCTAACAACGAGCCGTGCAGTCACATGCTGGTTAACACTGGACAACACATGAGCATTTAATTTATGTCTGTGATTAATAAAGTGTTATTTGTGTATTTTTAAGAATAGTCTTTTTTGATATAAAATTATTTTAAAATAAACAGTGTCAGAAGAGTCACTTTGTCAGAAGAAAATGCATTCAAGTAAGGGGAAAGCCTGAAAATCACAGCCAATAAATAAGGGAGAAGAGAAATTTAAGAAAAAGGAAAATCTGGGAGGAAAAATACAATTGTTGTTCTTCACCACCTCATTATTTGTAACCAGTGGTATGTAAACTCCATATTTATAATACAGGATCAATTCAGATGCAAATAACTGAGCCTTAATTGTATACATGGAAGAAAGAAAATAGGAAAAATATCCAAGCACGCTTTATTTTGCTATTTCTGTATCCTCCAAGACATACATTCAAAGTTTAAGCAGTAACATATCACGTGGGTAGATTTATACTGAAACAAGCTAATAAATGCCATTATAAGTATTATGTGCAAATTGAAAACCATAGTAAGATGCATTGTACTATAGCCATATAGGAAATCTGTACTATTATTGGTTCAAATTATTTCAGATGGTAAGTATTCTATAATAATCTTATTTATCAAACTCACTAAGGCATTGAACTCAACCCTATGTTGCCTTACCCAAGTAAAATTTCTTTTGAATTCAAACACACAGATTCAAGCCATTTGTGTTTTAAAATTTCATGGATGCATCTGTACAGAGATGAAGAATGTATTTATTTATTCTCCAACAATACGCTGAAAAAAGATCAAGTGTACCAATTTTTGAACAATCCGTTTCCTTAGTCTAATTGTTAAGTTGCTTTTCCATGGGGACAGATCTTTTTCTGCTCAAGTCTACTCTCTTTGTGATTCAATATATGCACAGTTCTCATTATGCTAACTGAAGCTGCTTGTGTAGCTGGACACAAAATTCACATCCCTCATGCAAAGCCAGGTATCACTGTGTTTGCAACACTGACTCCTGACACAAGGATTTACAGACCTGGAATGCCCTTTCACCGTCTGACAAAGTACCAAAAATCCCACATCCCCGTGTCACAGTTCATTATATTCCCATTCCTTTTTTTTTTTTCAATCAGGCCATATAGTTTGCATTTATAATGCAGTCTCAAGCCAAATCTCTCCTAAAGTCAATGGAAAGACTCCCCCTGTCTCTGACAGTCTCTGGAACATGCTGTATTTCCCTTAGCTCTTCCCAGATTACATTCCTGCAATGTCATGGGAGGCAGTATTATGAAAATCAGACCTATGGTGTAAACACTGCTACACAATCCCATTCCATGAAGCTTCCTTGCCTCACGCATAATTGAAGTTCAGAATTACTTCAGCATGACTATGGCATGGGTGGAGGCTCCGTTTCACCCAGATTTTGTCTATGTCAAAGGAAAATTCTGTCATTTAGTCTGCACTTCATTCTGTAAATTCAGTTTCATTTACTAGGAATGTATATATCAGAATCAGAGGCATACTCAAGCTATTTATATAGTTCAGAAAAACGTTATACGCTTTAAAGGCCAGACTATATGCAGTCATGTATATGTACGTCCTAACTGTGGAAGGTCTTCTTGAAGACAATGTGCCCAAAGCCAATCTTCCAGCTGTGGATGATGGCCAAAGGTCAGGAAGTATTCTAGCTGGGCTGGTAAGTACAGAGAAGCCTAGAGTGATAATTTCACTCCAACCCATACTATCTTCCTTCAGTAGAATATTTCTGCTGTGAAAATGAGCCTGGTGCTCTCTCCATGCACAAGTGAAATGGAATGGTGCTTGACCATGGAGATGGGGAACTGAAAGCCAGGCCTACTCCTGTCTACATCATCTCTAGAAAACCACTCCTGTGTTTTCACAATGATCCAACAGTGCTCAACTTACCAACATACTTAATGTAATACATCATTAATCTGACACATACCCAACACGGACAGAAAGATATTGATGCAGATAAAAGCCTATGAGAACGTAATGTGTCCTGCAGCAGCATTATGAAAGGTAACATACATCCAAATGTGCAAAAGATTGTATGACTGAATATTTTCTCACTCCCCACGTGTAGAGGATGCTTTATCAAAGGAAAAAAAAAAGGTGAAAAAAAAAGTAAAAAGTTTCTGACTTTCGTTAACCTTCTCTTGTAGTTCAGGTTATTTCTTTAATGCATTTATCTGCTTTAAAATTGTCTCCTTAGCCTCTCAAGGGAAACCAATATAATACACCATCACATTTCTCACAGGAGAAAAAAGAACACTTACTCTTAATAGGTGGCAATTTTGCCAGATGTTATTGACATAGTAAGTGCGAAATTTCAGTGATACTAAATGCAAAGTGCAGCAGATTAAAGAACAATGGAACAAAGTGCAAAATGAAGTTTAAAAAGCAGCAGTGTCAAAGTCAGAGAAAGTGTGAAAAAATTACATTTTAACAACACTATTAAGAACAACTTTACTAATTACTGTAACTGGCACAAATTTAAAAGTACATTCCTTAGACTTGGGAAAGTTTTTAAAGTGTGATATCTTTTTCTTGTCAGCATTTCTTCCTTTCTTTATGCACTGTAGCAGAGATATAACATTACTTGTACTAGAACAATGACAGTTGGAGCTCTTTATCTTTCACTTCTTAACCCTATCTTACCAAGTAACATTGCTGCAAATCTTGCTTTTTGAGCAGGGTAGTGAAGTACAGGAAATGCTTTTATAACTAATACTGAACAGTTTAAAATAAAGACTATGGGATTGATTCAGTCATGCTTTACACATTCACCCACTGATGGTAATGGAATTTACACACTAAGAATGAATTCCCATTAAAAGTTCAGCAAAATCCTGTTTTCTGTTACAAAAAATCTATATAATGTGCACAGTTTCCTCATATTCAATTATCCACTAAAATGCAATAATAAAATATTATAGTTGAGATGCTTATCTTCTATAAATCAGAAAAGCTTCACTGCTTTCAATGGCATTATACCGAACTTAAAGCACCTGACTTTCTAAATTTCATTTGTATTCTTCATATTGTATTGACAAATGGGACTCATTTCTCAACTGGCAGTCATACATGCACCTCTGCTGAGACCATAGCAACTGCTCTTTGTTTGGCCCTCAGCCTTGGTACAGTAGCCCAAGCCCTGTAGCCCAAGCCCTGTAGCCCAAGCTCTGTAGTCTTTGGTGAGAGTACAGTCAGCATCAGCACAGCTAAGACATAAGCATATATCCACAAAAAAAACCAAACTGAATCCTTTCAGACATATGAATGATCAGATCTACTTTGATGGTCTAGAAACGAATGCTCATTGTAACAGTGCTTCTAGCAGTTCAGCAGTCCTTCCCCTCACTGGGAATGCACCTGTCCACACATCTATTGAAGAGGAGAACAGCTCCAAGTGTGGGAAACAATATTCTCACTCTAAACTGATCTGTTCTCTTTCTGCTTTTTGGAGACCCTAAAATGCCTCAGGTTTCAGGGATAATTCTTGGGCCAAAAATCTAACATGAAAAGTCTATGACTGAAAATATTCTTTTTCCAGGAAGTGTTTTTCCTTTTTACTCAGTGCTTTCATTATTCAGTGTGTATATCCACATAGAAAATGGAAAACTGCAGCATGAAGTACCCAAGATTCTTTGATGGAGCTGATTCAGACAAAAACAGCAGTTGAACCCCACAGGGCATGGTGCTAGCTGCCCAAGTAATAGCCCCAGACCCTTCTACAACCTACACCACAACACATCAAAATTTTATTTCAGCATTTCATAAGCTAAACATATAGCAAGCACAATTCCAACTACAGATCTAGTAGACAATTCCAATCTTCAGCTACTACCTGGGAAAGGGTTTAATTTAAAGTCCATTTGGAAATAAAAGTAGCAAAGCATCAAGCTTTACTAAATGCTACTAATTTCTTCTCTGTGACAAGGGAAAGTTGACTTTGCACAGGATGCAAGTAGCTTGCACTAATTATGATTCCATTAGTGGGAGTTCTTCTAGCATATCAACGGTAACCCTTTTCATGGAAATCTGATATTATGCAGCTGAATACATCTGCACAGCTTTCTTGGGGCACTTTTCTTTAAAGTGCATTCATCATAGTCATCTATCACCACTTTTCCACCTCATGACTGCACTTGACTCAATCAAATAATTTGTGAACTAGAAATAAAATTGGTTCAACTTCAAAAATTGTGTACTGTACAATTTGATGCAAGGCCTAAGGCTCTATCCACTTAAGGAAGAAAAGATGCAGCATGGTAGATGATTCATTTGCCAAAGGATTTAATTCTTTCTAATAAACAAACTCAAAGCATATGAAGTTGTACCCTCTACATCTTCAAAGGAGCATAAAGAAAGCAACTGGGATTCTTTTGAGATGCAGGACAAGGAGGCAGAAGTTGCACTCTTTCCCATAAAAGTACTTTTTAAAGCCTCAGTATAGATCCTGAACCCTGACATCCTGTTAATATCATGCAGTTCAATATAGCAAGCACTGTATAATTCTCTATAGTAGATTTAAATTGAAACATGATTTTTATCCTGTGTTATGGGTGTAGTTTGCTCCCTTCTACTGTGAGCTAAATGCAGTTGATAGCGTTCACCTTTTTTCACTGCCTTTAGCCAGAGAGCATCAGCAGTTACCTTGTACCAACGACACGCATTGGCTTCCCATGAGGCGTGATATTACTATCAGTTTGCTCTGTCAAGTCTGCAGTAACCAGTAGCCACTGGTTTCACTGTATCAAAGAGTAGGTATGTGAGATAACCATGAAACCCTTTCAGGGCCATGGATGTGCTTGCTCTCTAGCTGGTGACCTCACATGTTACTTCCAAATTTTAGAGGAGTTATTTGATGTTAAAATACTTACTCTTCTGACCCTTCCTGCTATCTTTTTTACAATAGCTTTGTCACATCTGGGTGTCCAGGTCAGAAACATGCTCTGTATTCACTATGTTCTAAGTGAAAATCCATAGACAGCCTCAGTCCCGGGCCCAGAAACCATTTGTGCTGGGATCCTGGAGGAAGGCACACAGTGTGCTGGGTGCAGAAAGGGCAGCCCAGCTTTCAAGTCCTGAGCAAGAATGCAGGAACGGTCTTTCAAGCACTGTCAAAGGTTCAGCGAGACTCAAAGTAAGTCTTTTTGGCTCCTCAGTCCTCTTGATTTCCTTTCATCTTCAGGCAAAGAGAATGACCATATTCTGTGCTCTATTCTGAAGTGTTTTGAGATTTTACTAGTAAAAACCATGAAAGATAAAAAATATAACTTTGTAATTATTTCTATAGTTTTAGCATGCTAGTCCTTGGTGTATATCTATGGCCTCATCTAGACTTTTTCCTAGATTGTCCAGTATTTCCACGATTTTAGAAGTGTGATAATGTTATCTCTTTACTTCTTTTTTACATTAAAGAGTGACAAAAAGATGCACCTCGAGAAGTCCTCCCAACCACAATTAATGGAAAAGCAGGAGACAGTTTTCACCATTTTCCCATTGTGGCTTTTTTAAAAATGTTGTTTTGGTAAATTTGCCAACCATGATTAATGTTGAACCATGATGTCAGGAAGGGGATGGAGGGTATTAATATGACTTGATATTTTTATCTTGACATGTTTGTGCTAAAAGACAGTTCACTGTCTAGAATTTTATCACATTCAATTATTGCTATCAGCTTGTGCGTTCAAGGTGTATTCCTAAAAACTGCCATTAGAATAATTTGTTCTGCCTCCTCCTTCTAGACTGGCAATAATTGCCCGCTCATCTTCCCCTATTTTATCTCCTTCTCACCTACTGAGTCTCCTCCTGTTCCCTAGAGGAGACTTATCATTGCTACATAAACCTTTGCTATATGTATTTTTTACTTCCTACTGCACTGTTAATGGAACTCCTTGCTCTCTTGGTAAACTATAGTGGACTTCTCTGAGATAATGTTTAATCTTTTGCTGGACTTACAGGTATTCTCTAAGTCAATAAAACTGCCTTTTAAAGTTATAACTCCATAAAGAATCATCTCTGTAATAAGCATTCTGTATGAGGAACACTATACAATATCTTTCTACACACTACACAGGTTATAGTCCATCTCCTCATTCTTCTGGAAGTGCTTTTCAAACCACTTTGTGCATAGCTAAGGTCACACATTTTGATTTTGACATATAGTTCTTTTTCCTGGGACTCTGCAGAGAAACTGTTGGAGTACCATAAACATTCTTTTAGTTTGTGGTTATTTTAGGCAATATAAAATCCAGTTGAAGCACAGTTAGAGAGATTAACAATCAGCAAGTGTAGATGAGGGAGCCTTAACAGTGAATTTCAAAGGGAGGCACTACACCAGATACGGCAAATATTCTTCATTCAATAATTTTATTTCAGTTATATAAAAATCTATGAAAACCTGTTTCTGGGTTTAGTTCAGTGTAGCTAAAACATGTAACATCATTCATTCTCATACAATTCCACGTCCAGATGATGAAGATCATGATTAAGACTAGCTTTAGAGACTTCTGTAGTTTGGTGTTGGTACTACAGAGCAGCTTTACAGCTTTATCAAATCTGGACTGAGGGGTTCAAACAATTCCCTAAATCATAGAATTGTAGAATCACAGAATGATTCGAGTTGGAAGAGACCTTAAAGATCATCTAGTTCTGACCTCCCCTGCCATGGTCAGGGACACCTCCCACCAGACCAGGCTGCTCAAGGCCACATCCAACCTGGCCGTGAACACTTCCAGTGAGGGGGCATCCACAGCTTCCCTGGGTAGCCTTTTCCAGTGTCTCACCACCCTCATTGTGAAGAATTTCTTCCCAATGTCTAATCTAAATCTTCCCCCTTCCAATTTAAAGCCATTTTTTCCTTGTCCTATCACTATAAACCCTTGTAAAAAGTCTCTCCTCAGCTTTCTTCTAGGCTCCCTTCAGGTACTGGAAGACCACTATGAGACCTCCCTGGAGCCTTCAGTTCTCCAGGCTGAACAACCACAACTTTCTCAGCCTGTTTTCATAGCAGAGGTGCTCCAGCTCTCTTCATGGCCTTCCTCTGGACCCGTTCCAAAATTTCCATAACCTTCTTATGTTGGGGATTCCAGAACTGGGCACAATACTTCAGGTGGGATCTCACAAAAGTGGAGCAGAGGGGGAGAATCACCTCCCTCAACCTCCTGGCCACCCTTCTTGTGATGCAGCCCAGGACATGGTTGGCCTTCTGGGCTGTGAGTGCACATTGCTGGCTCCTGTCAAGCTTCTCATCAATCAGCACCCCCAAATCCTTCTCCACAGGGCTGCTCTCAATCACATTGTCTCCCATCCTGTATCGAAACTAAGGATTGCCCTGACCCCGGTACAGGATCTTGCACTTGGCCTTGTTGAACCTCATGAAGTTAACACAGGCCCACTTCTCCAGCTTATCCGGGTCCTTCTGGATGACATCCCTGCTTTCTGGCATCACAACTGCACCACTCAGCAGACCACTGCTCCAGAGTCAGTCTCAGTTTTTAAACTTTTGATGGTGGTAAAATCCTCGTACCACATATGAGCAGCTACCACTGCCTGCCTTGCAACAATTATATGAAGCTCTCTATATTCCTTTGATAGTTTCCATCTGTTTATTAGATTTCTCCACTGGAAGCAGACAACATTTCCAGAGAAAAACTGAATGAAATTCTGGGAATAGACACATCCAGATTCCACAATTTCTGCCCTTTTGAAGTATACGTTATATTTTTCACCTTTCTCACTGATTATATTATAGCAGAGAAGTCAAGTAAATCACTGAAAATCTAAATAATCTCAAAACCTATTCTGATTTTTCTCACCTTTTATTTTATGTTCATTTCATATTCAACTGCAAACTCTTCTGTCCACTGGCTGAATGTGATGCTTTCATACAGTGTGCTCTGTACATGCCTCCATAAACCTCAATGAGTAAAAAGAGAAAGAGCAATAACAGAAGGCTCAACTTCATATAGTCTGTTTTAATAATCAATCACACTTGTTTATTCACACGGGCTAGACAGCCAAATTCAAGATGACCTTGATATTTCTAGGCTACAACAAAGAGGCAGAACTATTTGAACCTACAGAGAATTCCAAAATACAGTGATTTAAGAAATCGTTTATGGACCTGTTTAGAAATTGATATCATAGAATCATAGAATTATCTGGGTTGGAAGAGACCTCCAAGATCATCAAGTCCAACCCTTAATCCAACACTATCATGATTACCAGACCATGACACTAAGTGCCACATCCAGTCTTATTTTAAAAACCTCCAGGCATGGTGAATCCACCACAAAAAAATGCATTTCTTATAAAGTTACATTTCATCATTCATGGAGTAAAACATCACGTTTCTGCATTTTGCCAGCATGATATGAGATGATTAATATATGCTAGTAAAAGAGTGCTGTTTTCATGATTATTAGGTTTGTATATTTTTACAGTCATTATATCTTTTATACTTCGCAAGTAAAACTTTCCAATCTATCTTGCCCCACTGAATTTACATGAAATTGGCACTTTTTCCTAGAACTCCCCATGAAATTAGCGCTTTTCTCAAAAGGGCACACAAATTTTTTTAACAGTTTTTGCTGCAGTATTGTTTACTGCAACAAGTTGGTTTGAATACCTTTTTTTCAGTGCACTCATTGACAAGTATTTCCAATATGATGGGAAAGCAACAAACTATAGTAATAGTTAAAATTTGCCTTCAGTTATGTGCCTGATTTGACAGCTCCTTAGAAATTTTCCAACAGGTCATTTCTACATTTACTTCTCTGTTACGTCTTGAGGAGGTAAGAATAATTCTGAGGCAGCTAAAGAGAAGAATCAGGAAGTTTCTCAAGGATGTATTGAAAATGTCACAATACTTTACTTGCAATTCACTTGTATGCAAAACTGTGACTGCATTACTAGTGGGAGTGTAAACTTTGCTGAAAGATATAGTTAAAAGTTACCTCTCTAAACCCTCTTCATCTGTTCTTCAAACAAGTGCAAGACAAAGACTTTGGGGAGAAAATAAGAAAATGAAATGTGTTACAACTAAAACTCCCACTTTTTGCCAGTTTTTATATCTTTACATATAAACTCAAATGCCTATTGTCCTTTTCCTTGTTCTCATTCCTCACCAGGGAGAGAGTAATACATTTTGATTCTACCTACAGTCTTCTCAGAAAGCTGTCATTCTTCAGTAAATGCACAAAAAAATCTAAAAAAATAGCTCATCCTATCCTATTCTGCTTCTTCAATCAACTTCTCCATCACAAAATGAAAATCTGACTAAAACAGTGTGCTGACCTGGAGAGACTGTCCTCAAGGCTGTCTTGGTAAGCTCCTGCTCTTGAATCTCCATCATCCTGGTTCTTGAATAAAAGATGTCACTGCAACCACAGGAGGTAGATAAACCAAGCCTTCTAGTGTCCATGTAAGCTGATGCTTTGCCAACAAGCTTTCCAAAACACTAACCCTCCAGGTAGCATATGTGATATACAACCACCTAAAACAGGGGAAGGAAATTCCCAAAATCAATTCTGAAATTTGACAGGATGGCTGGGATGAGCTGTAATCTACTTGCACCCACTCCAGAGACAACTAGCAAGTCACAGAAAAATACTACCAGCAAGAAACAGAGAGAACTTCCAGCTTTCAAATAAAATAATAAAATATGTGTCCCACTATGTTTGTCTCAGAATCTCAGGAAATAAAAGACAAAATCATTAGATTCTAGAAAAATCATGAAATTACAGAAGCAATTTCTTTCACAGGAACCGTTCCAATTTAAATAACATAACAGCAATAGGATCAGAGAAGGGTATGATTGCATACTTCAGAATTCCTAGTCTTATTCTGAGAAATAAAGCCCTCAATACAAAAAAAAATAAGATCTTGCATAGTAGCAATGAAAGTAATATAAAGGGGAGAAAAAAAGTGACATTACTTTCCAAGAGGATGAGTTAAAACTGTTTAGATTCCTGGAATGTTTCATTTTTTTCTTACAGACCTTTTGAAAATTACTAAGTGGTCTCTAATTATAAAAAAAATGCTGCATATTCCTAATCTTCATTCCAGCTGAAAAATGTTTTTAGTTAAGTATTTGCATAGTGCACTGGAACATTATAATAGACAAGTCACGCTGGACTGTGTAATTTCTGTGAATTCCTTTGTTAGTAATGGCATGTTCTCTCAATGATTGGGGGGGGCGGGGGAAATCAAATAGCCTTCAATATTTACCCTCCTGAATGATTTTATGGTCTCCTCTGAAAATTTTCAAAGTACTTTTTCCTCCAAATTGGGAGATGAAAATATTGTCAGATCAAACTCCTTCTGACTGACATTTTTGTCGAGACAAATCTTTCCCTAACTAGCTTTTTTTTCAGAGGCTGTCCTGAAATAGTGTTATCCATTGAAATAGGCTGCTACTAGGAGAATGCTAAAAACTTTAAAAACAAAGAATAATGACATGAAAAAGATAAAGCCTTATAGATGTGAAAGGCAACTCAGGCCAAGGCAGTGTAACCAGCACATTTGGAAGGTGTAACTTTTTACTTGCGTTTTATGTTCTGGCCTTTAAAATGAAACAGGGAAACAGATATGGGAAATAAATATGTGGAAAGTGGTGATAGAAGTCAAAATAGGAAGACAGGAAAAAAGTAGAAAATTGAAGAGGAAGGTGTTGTATTTAAAGGAAATTGAGGAAAAAGAACAGTGAAATGAGCAACAGACTAGAGGCAGTGTTAGTACAGAAGGGTAATAGAATTTGTTAAACCAGTTGACATAGTTAGAAAAGAACAGACGAGCTTTCAGGCATGCAAGCCCTTCTTCAGATCTGAAACAGCAGGGAGTACAATGAAACTGTTCAGGTGCTGGGTCTCTTATTACCCACCTACAGGCAATGTCAGAATCCTGACTGGCAGAGGAGGCATAGATTAATGATAGGTGACACTGTCTGAATTATTCAAAATACTGACACCCAGAAAGTACTAAGATACCACCAAGCTAAGATAAGCTGTTAAACTTCCTGGGCAAAGACTCAGTTGAATTTGGAGAAGGTAAATTTGGGAGTCTGTTCTCATTCCATTTTTAACTCCTCACCTTTCCCTTTGACCTTTTCTGGGAGACAGGACCAATTCCAGAGTTCTCCTGAGGCACTGATAATGCAGCACAACCTTTCCTTAGACCCATGACTGACCCTATAAACAGGGCAGCACTGTTCTGTTCTTTCATTTTGGTGGGAGGGAGAGAAGTGATCTCTGCTGGATGGTGGAGAGGAGCTCCAGCTCCCACACCTACCAAATATGCAGGTCACACTGTCAGTTCCAGAAATAATACCTGAACAGGTGCATAGTAAATCCAAGTAATGCAATAGGAGGCCTATTTGGTCCATGAAGGACAGATCAGAAGAATAGAAAAGCACAGCACATCATTTAGTGCGCCACAACATTCTTAGCTTCACTTTAGTGTTATTGTTTAGCCATTGCCCCTCTTTAGAGTGATAGTATTAACAAGGAGTTCAGATATTCCTATTGATTCCCACAGATGATCAAAAGTTGTGGCCAATATACAGTAGGGACACATGTGTTTGTGTGTATGAATGTATCTGAGTAGAGGGTAATCATGAAGGATGCCAGCCACCTGGAGTATGTTTGCGTTCATTAGAAGTCTGGGGTTTTCAGCATCTGACAGGATCAGGGCTTGACACAATATCTTTTACTGAATTTACCATAGTAAGGGCAACATCAACCACCAAAAAACCCAGAACCAACAAGTACTGTCAAGGTGATCCATTTTGCTTTAAACAACAGTAGTTAAAGCAACAAGTGAGAATGGCAAGCTGTTCCCCAACTACTATTATTTATTCTAGTTCAGAAGAACTAGAAAGTTGAGGTCTTCTTGTATTTGGTGCTGTTCATGATATATAGTGAAAAATAGTCCCTAGTAAGCTGACACATGAACTTAAATATTTAGTACATTTTCTATATCAATGTAAATACCTCATTCACATCAAGATGCTACAAAACACAAATAAATGTTTCATAGTGTAGCAAACTGAACAGATTAATAAATATTTCTTTAAGTTTTCCTTTCATGGTCAAGAGAACTGGACACCGAGAGGCTGAAAGGACCATCTGCCATACTTTTATTTCTAACACCAAAGGTTATACAAAAGGCAAACATACTAATAATGAAATAGAAAAACCTGCTAATACATAGAGTAGAATTCTAAATTTACATAAACCTTTCCAAAATATATATGTTGGTCTTTAGAGACTTTTAGACAAAGGAAGACTTCTCTTCTAGAGAACAGAAATGCCATGCCTGAAACAGCCATTCCTAGAGAATTTTATGGAAGTAAGGATGGAACATCTGAGACAATAGCTATTCCTGCCATCTAGATAAGTCCATCCTCTTAAAAAAAAAAAAATGGACCGACTTCTCTGAGTCACATGGTTGCAAACCTATTATCACTGTCAATTTTCAGAAATGCTATTGTAAGTGCCTCTCATGCTGACATCATTTACTGTGCATAATAAAATCACAACCTTTTCTCTTGGTCAACTCCACAGCCTTGATAGGTTCTTTGCTTGCTTTCTTCTCATTTTTATCCTTTATAAGAAGGCTGTATCTAAATTCTGCCATTTCTCCTTGAATTATGTCTTCAGTAGTCAGATGTTTCTTTCTGACTGTATATCTAAAACAATTTTTCAGGCCCTTATTTTCTGCTTTTGCCCTAACTACCTCCTTCTCTGCAGATCTTCCTTTCTAGTGTTCCCATATTCATATCACCTTCCCTGTGCAATCCTCTACACTAAGGAACAACTTGCCTTTCAGTCTGACTAAATGTACCTTTCACACACCTTGCATCCATCAGTTCCCTGATTATGACATTTAAGCTCCTTTCCTCCTTTCCCGAGCTTTGCTCTGCTTATTTATTCAAGTTGGCCCTTATTGCACCTCCTCCCCACCACCCTGGCAGCAATTCCAGTTTGACAGCTGACTCCCTATTTCTCTGACAAACTAATAATGGTCTCTTCCTTGCTACCCTTTTTTAGCCAAATAGCAAGGACATTGCCCTGTTTTTCTTTTAAATTCCTTGTCAGTATACTCTTCTGATTAAATACTGACAAAAGCACAAAGGCTGTTAAGAATTCTGGGGTAGGAATGGAGATTGTGAGACTACTTTTGCCTAAAGCATTCAGAGCAAAAGCTGCAAGGGCTTTCCCTCTTGCCTGTCCACACAGGCTTTGCAAAGCAAGGTGTTTGCTTGACCACTCCCCCGTTCTGACTGACCTTGTTGCCTGCTGCTTTGCAAAATCTATCAGTTAGGACAAATGCCACCTCTGTCTCCATCTCCACATCTTTGAAGCTGAATGGGTTTTAACTAAGGGCAGAATATGGTCTGTTTCCTTAATTAAATATGGTGCTGTCAGATTGCTCTTATGTTAGCTGGGGACAAAAAGAAAAGGAGAATAAAATTAAATTATGCAGAAAAGGTTTAAATAAGGAAAAGACATTAAAAAGACATCATTAAATATATGAGAATTTAAGCAGCTTTTAACAAAGAATGCAGCTGGAAAGAAAGCCTAACTGTATTTTAAAATCTGACAATTATGTTCTGCTTTATAAATCCTAATCTTTAAAAGACAATACTACTGTACATTGAGGAAGGCTAGGGAGAACTTTTCATGCAAAGTCAATGGCAATCCTAAAATTCAAGGACAGATAAGACGTGTGGTTCAGTCTTATGTTTATAAAGTGCTATCCATCCACACTTGCATAATATATTTTTGCAGAATCCTAAATCACCTAATAGTGTGATAAAATGCATGTTGGCCCAAGTGCTAGCCTCAGAATGTTGCAATAAATTAAGTTCTGATACAAAAGGATAGCTCTGCTTATTTATCTATGCACAAATACGTATTTACATGCATACAGCAAACATGTGACCAAAATCACAAAACAAAAGCCCTGGTTCTACATCTGTAAGATGACAAAGTTTCTAGCAATGTAAATGCAAAATGAACTGCATAGCACAAAATCTGAGTCCTGTACAACTGCAAGCGACATCTTGCAAGATTCATTCGGGGTTTAATTTAAATAGGTACTTAAGCACTAAGTGAATATCACATGGAATATATATTAATATCCAGAATTGG
Organism: Dromococcyx pavoninus; assembly: GCA_033558185.1. Taxonomy (NCBI): domain Eukaryota; kingdom Metazoa; phylum Chordata; class Aves; order Cuculiformes; family Neomorphidae; genus Dromococcyx; species Dromococcyx pavoninus. Next base: position 472,296 of record JAUMJL010000169.1, on the reverse strand, counting down.
AAATCAACTGCTGTCAGCTTTACCTAAATATTGGCATGACAAAATTCAAATTATATGGACATAACCTTATATATACCTCATCAGACTTTCTAACCACTTGCACTTTCTTAGCATAGTCACCATTAAAAACTTTACAGGTTAATTTTTCCAAATAGCTAGCATTACTCTGGCTTTTATGGTATTTGCTATAGTTAGTGTATAGAATATCTAAAGAATATTAAGATAAAGTTACTGACTTGCACTATTATTTATAAGAATTTTAATGGAAGTTGCTGTATTCTGCCTGTTGTAAAATTTACAGTGTTACAATTTATCTTGGTTTCTCTGTTTTAAACAGACTGCTCTAAGATTTTCCTCGTATCTCCAGCACTTGTAAAGAGTCTGTTACTGTGAGAACTGGATATTGCCTCCATGTACTCCATGGAACAGCAATGTATTATTTTATAACAAAAATAGCTGGCTAAGGCCAGCACCTTTTCCTCATTTACTTTATATTGATCTATGACAGTACTGATAAGAAAGAGATAGACTTGCCATATTTATAATGAATCATTTTATAATCAAATTCTGTATATTAACCTGGTCTCTGGCCAATCCACCACCTGGCTGCCAAGTTCATAATTACACTGTTCTACGGTGAAGGGTATGAAACAAATTAATTTCATGCCAGTTTTGCTGTTACTGTAACGTACATTTATTAGCTGGCTAGTGTCGGCAACAATTAAAGTTTGCTAATTCAGGTCTTGATTTTCCCTATTTAAATTCTTTTTGATGTCTTTCACTCCCTGTTCTCGAGTCCAATCCAATTTTTGTACTTATTTTACATCTTCTTTCTTTACTTAGTGACTTTACAGGCTTGTTCCAACTAGTTCTCTAGTGAGAACTTAAAATTACATTTTTTTACTCAGACTCCAACAAGTATAAAGCTAAAATCATGAACATGCTTAATATAAAATTACATCTGGATTGCTGATTTTTATACCACATGCCGCTGTAATGATACATTACTTATCAATCCCTCATTTTTAATGTTAGACATGTTATGTTAAGCTAGCTTGTTCAAGTAATGGATTTACTGATTAGTTCCTGTTTTGGTCTATAATTGGTCAATGATTTCCTCAATATTAGCTTAACCAAAAAGCTTATATATAATTCTTTGCAATATGCTCAACAGAAATACAGAAGCATTCACAAGAGGATTCACAGTTTAAGTTAATCAATAATGATTTTATCAAGAGTTTTTATTTATAGCTAATGCAAATGTTAAAAAAAATGTTACAGCCATTAATTATTAGCAGTTTTTTAAAGCACAAAGTAAGAGTTGAATAAATGTACTTTAAGACACTTAAAGCCCAGGCATTCTTTTTAAAATGACTAGCTAAAGAGCCCCTTGGGCTGTCTTTTTACTGCTTTTCAAAGCTCTAATAGCACTTTTTCACCAAAGACACACCCCTTGAATCCTCCGAGAGATACAATAGCATAATTGTTCTTTTAGGTTTTAAGGCCTTGACATATCTGTCACTGAAAGAACAGTGAATAATAATACCAGAATTATTTTATGCAAATTCCACTTAGAGGTTTCAAGATTTTTGTGAGACTGATCTTGCCTCCTTGTTGACAGTTTTATTGTCACATTAGCTTTACATGAGAAAGTGGTAAAGTTTTCTTTTTTGTTAAATAATACCCCATTTTAAAATCTTTTCGATAAAGTTAAAAACAAATACAAAAACAAAGAGATGGAAACATCAATTTGGAAAAGTATCAAAAGAGAAAACAGTAGTCACTTGTAAAAATTTTTCCCACTGACTTTTATTTTTTCAAATTATACTTTGCTCTTATTATAATGTATAATATGTACAAAAATAATATTTTCTTACATATATGTGTATACGTACATATACATATAGGTTTATGAATAAAACATACCACAATGTGTATTCTTAGGCTAGTCAATGATGAATGACTCATATCCCAAGGTCACAAAGCTTCCAAATACTTTCTGTGTATATGTATTTTCATAGGCGAATGACTGTACATAAACAAAATACATACTAATATGTTGCTAGGTTCAGTTTGCAGAGAGGGGAAGAAAGAAATACATGCATACATCACAGAAGATGCTCTTAGGTCAGTTTTGTAAAATTTCCTGAGACACAGAGGTCTGAAGAAGATGCCATCTAAGATGCATTCACAAATACATCTAAGATACATTCACAAATGCTCATAAATACAGTTAATTGTGAATGTATCTTAGATGGATCCTGGAGGCTCCGGTGCCATACAGTACAGGGTAAAGATCTCCACAGAATTTACAAATAAATCATTCTGCGAAGAGGTTTTTTCTTTCTTCCACACTGAAAAAAATTCAGCATTTTGCCCTACTATCCTGTTCACTAAAGAAGCTAAATAAATAGCTTTACTATGAGCCAGAATACTCCTTTGACTTATTTTTACAAGTTTCCTCAGAATTGCTCAGACCATGGCTCCAGAGTCAGTCCAGTCCCGATCCAATTCTTGTGACTCAGGTCTTGCTCCTTAAAGAGCACTAGAACAACAAGAACGACTACAGAAAATAGATGCCTAAAGAGTCAGACATGCACTAGGGGTCACATCACTCTTTTTTTTACAGAATGCGTATAGGATAGAACAAGGGAAGCCCATTTTCCTTTCAGTATAGTTTTATTTATACTTCCATATAAAGTCCAAAATTCAGCCAACTCCCAAGGCAAAATCATTCACAGCAAAAAAATCCTTAAAGCAGAAAAATTTTATAAACTGAAAGAACAGGACTCCCTTCTATGGAGAGAAACCCCAGAACAAAATCCAAGCTCCCTGCAAAGCAAAGAAAGGACGAATGTCCTAGTACCTTCCCAGTACTTAATTATGGCATTTTCGCTACCATCTAACCCCAGAGGCCACCTATAATCCTTACTGAGAATTGGAGAGAAGAAGACAGGAAAGGTACTGCATGGCTTATATTGCTCTCATAAACAGCGATGTGCCCAAGCATACAGATTTCCTCCACATACAGACAGTAGGAAGAGATTCACAGAATCCAAGAGATTTATGCCATGCAAGTGTTTCTGCAAGAGATTATTCACTGTTCAAATGTACTTTTCTACATCTATATCATGCTTCTAATTTGACTGTTCTCAAAGCATTGTCTCAACTTAAAGATGCTTGTTTCATTGTACAGGGGTACGGAACTACCCAGTACTGGTGGAAGAGTAGCTCTGCTCAAGGGCATACCACGAATCCATATGGTTATGAAAATAATCCTGGGATATTTAATATTCATGAGGAACAAACATAACTTCAAATTTTAAGCTCTTACCTGAAAGCACTATTACACAGTAAACTGCACAGAACTGCAGTATAATAAAAAGTTATTTTGCATAAAGTTGAGCAAAAACTTCTACATTTAATGTGAAATGGATTCAATATTATTTTTATACCGAATCCAGCTGTATAAGTTCTTAGCACTGGTAGTCATGAAACATCAGGTTCAAACACACTTAGTTTTTCCCCTTGAGTTAAACTCATTATATAGACACAAATCAGATTCAAATTTACCAGGTTATACCTCATTTACAAAAATGTGGAGATTCACAGGACTCTTCACTCTCAGTACTGATTCAATAAATATCTCTGATTTGCATAATTCCACATCTTCATTTGTGAAGGAAACGATTGCTATTGACCACACTGTGTGCCACTTAGTCCTAGTGGTGAACGGCACCTCAACCAAGCATCTGTAGTATAGCTAAAAGAACTGCTTGTAAGAGTAACTGATGAGCACTGTATGAAGAATTCAACACAGTGCTCAGTGAACCCAACAGATAGATACAATGATAATGGGACAGCTCCCATAAAGTGGTAGAATTACAGTAAAAAACCCAATGTGCCATACAGATTAGACAAATGCACAGACTGCCTGAGATTTTTTTTCTCATCTCACTATGTTGTTCTTTAAGCAATTCATATAATTCAAATGACAGGTATTCTACCAGACTCCCCCACTGGCTCAAGCTGGCCCAGCTTAGACTATTGGATTCTCTATGACAGATAGGGTTTTTTGATAGCAACTGTGAGGAAAGAAAAGCCCTTTCAGCTTTGCTCAATATGCCCAAAACTAATTTAGGAAGTGGTTTTACAATACGTACAACTATTAAAACACAAGATATTTGTTGATGTATATGCAACTATGCATATTTGCTCTTTATGTTGTATATGTAATCACAAATTACAGGTTGAGTTGGCATTTCTTTTCAAGTTTAGTGGGTGAGCTGTGGACAGATGCCAAAAAGTTAGAGAGGAAGTATGCAGATACTGGGTCTGCTGCTAGGTAGAGCAGAATATCTTTTTTATAGTGAGAAATGGCAAGGAGAAGGACATGCTTTTTCTGGATGTGATGATACCAGAGGGCAGTATGGAGGGTGCCTAGACTTTCAGGTTGTCAGTTTCTGTCTGAAACTAGAAGCAACTTGAGGGAGTCAAGTGAAATGGGGGGAAACTTGTGGATAGGACCCCGTTTCAAGTCTTACCATGCCATCCTTCCCTTTCTGTCTGCGATCACAGGAACACCTCACCCACCGCAGCCACAGCTTATTAACATGGGAAAGATGAAAGAGGTTTCTGAATGTCTTCCACATGAGTCACAGCAATCCTGAAATAAGGAATATCTCTTTTAGCCATCACAAGAGGATACTCAGAGCAAGGCCCTCAGCAGGATCTGATGAGCAGAAAAATTACTGGTTGTGTATTCCATGGCTTCTTTGAACACAGTTATGTGCCTCAAAAATAGTGGGTGTAAAAAGCACAGGAAGGACCCACTGGTCACTCAGGACTTCAGGTCGGGGAGCCTGGAGCTGAAGGACCCTTCCTACTACTCCAGCCTAGAGCAGGGCAAGTGGAGAAGCACCAGTGGCAGCCCCAGCCCCTAGCACTAAGCATGTCTCTGGGGATGGACTGAGGCAGGTTTGGGATGTGGGCCTGCAAGGGTCTTGGTGGGATCCACGACCAAGACAAGGCAAGGCTTTGTGCAGCTGGAGACCAGCCCTGCTGCAGCAATACTGAGTCAGGGAATGTTGGCCCCAGGGAGCTGAAATGAGGTCCTGGGCTGTGGGTAGGGTGAGGAAGTCTCAGGGTGGGGATGAGGGGAGCTGGGAAGGGACGTTCAGACCTATCAGTGCCCTGATGGGGGCAGTGTTCTGAGTCACCTGCTTGGAGATTTCAAGTGAAAACAACCATCGCTGAGCGAGGCGTCTGGACTGCATCTTATATCCCAGGAGGGATGCAGAGAAAAATACAGTAGATGACTTTTGTTTTGAGTGGTACTTCTGCATGATCCATAAAAGAATTCTGTTAAATTACTACAAATTCTGCATTCAGACAAGTAATAATATTAAAACCCATACGTCAGGGCTTTGGCTGGTCAGGAAAGAATTATTTCTTCTAAATGCACAAGTACTCAGCAGCAGAGAACTGCCTTGTTCTGAATCAGCACAGACTGACTATGACAGGAGATAAGCACACTAGATAATATATGTCTAAGGTGAATTTTCATTTACAGATGTCTGATTGATATAGCTTTCTTGAGTAACTCAAACTGATAGGGATACCAAGAATTTTCTACCTTTCTATGCAGCCTGGAGTAAATTTAATTTCTTGAATTTTTCCATGATCATCTAATTTCTTCCAGTTCTTTCTCTTTACATGGGCTCAGGTGCTGGGGCTGGTGACCTTTCCAGTTCTGTGTCTGTTGACCACAATATTAAGTCCTAAGGGCTGAGGTGCTTGACTTTAAAGTAAGTTTCTGGGATACACAGGATCAATTCAAATATTAATTACGTAACACTGCATGAAGCCCCATGAAACCAGGTCATATTCTGAGGACTTTGGCTCTTTAAGTTGAATTTTAACATGGATCTAATATCTAGTGAACTAGTATTTAATTCTTATCTAATTAATTCAAAAATTCACTTAAATTCTAATTATTTCCAAATTGATAGCCAAACTACTGTCAATTGTTCTCAGACATCAGAAGAACATTTTGGCATGATTGCCATAAGTGAGTTCATATGGTTCATCTATTCCCTGGACTAAAAACGGTGTCCTAGAGGTACAGACAGTTCAAGACTTTGTTTGTGGTGAGGCTGTAATGCATCTTAAAAAAATACTAATAGAAAGAGAAGATATGTCTCTAGTATAACTTGAGAAATCAAAGAAATTTTTGCTTTTTCTTTTTTAATTCAGCATGATGCATGGAGGAGAAACTGCAATTTTTAAAGACAGGCAAAGTTGGGGGTTTTCTCTGCTATATTTGTTAGTCTAGATATCTCCTCATTTTGTGGGTCCTGTCCTTAATTCCCTGTTCATTTTGCACTATCAGTGCTAAATTTCATCTTCTTAGCTCCATGTATACAGCTGAAACTTGTCTGCCTGCACAAACTTATTTTCCTGCTAATTTAGTATATACATTTAGATATCTATATCCAAAACTCACCTTTCTAAAAATCTGGCCCACTGAATAAAACAGATTATCTCAAGACATTTCTATGGACAAAAGTTATGCTTTTCTGAGCTATATTAATGTCTTTGTCTAAGCATCACAAGCTTAATTGGTTTAGATCAGAGCTATACTGTTTTGAGTAAAAAAGTGTGATTAATGGGAACATATTACGACTGGATCAGCTCAGCATTACTCTACAGTATGCACAAACCTATTATCATTAGAACTGTGAGAGTACTTGGGCAAACCCAGTCTTGGTAAGCAAATTCTTTGCAATAAACACCAGAGAAGGTGAGCAGACGAAAGGCATCTTAACTGTGCTGAGGACTTTCTGTCAAAGGAGGTGTATTGTGAGCCAAGATAGTTTTCCACCAGTCAGGAGGGCAAGATATGACATAAAGGGTTACATTTCTCATTTGATGGAGGCATGAACTAAATGAATAAATATAAGAAAGATATCTGAGAGATTTAGGAGCAGTTCTTTCACTGTCAGACACGTTGAATTGCTGCTGTGAACCGAAGGAATGAGAGCTGGACAAAGGCTGTGGAGCTAAGAAGAATGAGTGAGGGGAGCAGTCCTGTCCTGCAAATGTGCTTACTTGCATCTGTAAATTGCCTCAAAAGGTAAAACCCACTCTTTTAACTAACAAGGAGACAGTATAGGACTGTACCCTACTTTCACAGTGTTTAAGTCCATCTCAGAACTTTAGAGCCTGATGCTGTATTTCATTGCCAAACATGGCAATAGGAATAGCCGTTGTAGCAAATGAGGAACCAAAGAGGGGTGATGAACAAACTTGTAACGTGGCAGAAAGATACTAAAGAAGAATGGATCCTCAGGAAAATAACTACAAAAATAAAACCAATAAAAGAAGAACCCATGAAAGAACAAAGGAAATGGGGGAAAAGACCACTGAAAGGAGAATGTGATACATAAGCAAAACACAGTACTGTACAAATTGGATTCACAGCTGCTCTAAGTCACCTCAGCATGTCTAGAGGTGAGTTTCCCCTACAAGATTTCCAATCATGGTGCTCATCTTCCTCCCTTTCCATAATTAGAAAGGAAATGGCAGAAACCTTAATCTCCATTCCACATCAGAGGCACATAGGGAACTATGCTTTACACAAATACTCCTTCCTGCTCTTCAACCATGCTTTGAAGTGACATTCCTGGAAGGCACTAAAGAGTTTCACACACCACCTCTAAAAACACTATGATGTTTCATTTTCTGCCTCCTCATACTCCCAATTCCTGTAGCAATCCTGTCATCTTTTCTTGTTGTTTGCATAGCAAAACTCACATTTATCACGGCTACAGCAAACCAAACGAAAACAATTGAGTCTTTTTATAGCATTGGACTTTTGCAGTCAGCCAACAGCATCCCATCATGGTTGAGCTCTAAGATCTCATGTATCTTTTGCATTCCCCTGTTTCCCTTATCAACCTATCTTTGTCCAAAGTAAAAATCTATGCTTCTGTCTCACACACATCTCTTTGCAGATTGTGCTGTGCTTGGCTGGGGTAGAGTTATTTTTCTTCATAGAAAGTCTTCATTAGTCTGGCGCTGTGATTTGGATTTGTGCTGGAAACAGGGTTGATAATACAGGGATGTTTTAATTACTGCTGAGCAGTGCTTACACAGAGTCAAGGTCTTATCTGCTTCTCACACCACCCCTCCATCAAGTGGGGAGGGGGGGGGGGGAGGTAGATACAAGAAGTTGTAAAGGAACACAGCTGAGACAGCTAACTCCAACTGACCAAAGGGATATTTTATACCATATGATGTCACGCTCACAATATAAAGCTGGAGAAGAATAAGGAAACAGGGAACCTTTGGAGCTATGGTAATTGTCTTCCCAAATGACCATTACACATGGTGAAGCCCTGTTTTCCTGGAAATGGCTGAACATGCGCCTGCCAATGGGAAGCAGTGAATGAATTCCTCGCTTTGCTTTGCTTGTGCATATTGCTTTTGCTTTACCTATTAAACTGCCTTTATCTCAACCCACGAGTTTCCTCACTATTACTCTTCTGGTTCTCTCCCCAATCCCACCAGGAGTGAGTGAGCAAACAGCTGTGTGGTGCTTAAGTGCTGGCTAGGGTTAAACTGTGGCACAGATGTAAACTAGTCAACTCAACGTTTCCATGGAGAAGAAAGAGCTGCTCCCATTCTTCCCAATCACTGTGGAAAATATCCACAGCCTATCTACCACTCAGGCCCATTAATTCATAACCCTCTTCAGCTCAGGGCCCTCTGTCTATGCCCTCACAGTGAAATTCTAAGTCTTGCTGAGATTCTTTCTGCATCCCATTCATCTAAGCAACATATCCAGACTCTCATCTCTCATCTTGATCGCTGCAACACCCTTTTCCCAAATCTTAACAAATACAGTCATGCCATACCCCCATCCATTCCCAAGTCTGCTGCAAAAATCTTTTTTTGTTCTGTTTCTCTGACCACTTAATTCCTCATTCTGTATCTGCTTGTCCGTCTCCATGTTATATTATTACATCATACATAAGCAACTTGAGCTTTCCATGGAACAGTAGAGTCTTTCTTGAGCCTATGTGTCATTTCTCTATAAAAATAACTTCCACTGCTGACCAATTCATGATGCTGGCTTCCTTCTTTAGTGTATCAGGGATACTAGCATGCACCAGTTGCCTATTAGTATTCTCAGAGAGTTTTCAGTACAAAAATCCTTCTTTTTTTTTTTCTTGTTATCTACAAAAGCCAATTATTTTGCTTCTGTACCACTTCTGATTCTCTTCTGCTTCAGGATCCTCTTGGGACAGGATGAGGATTTCTTGTCAAGGAACAGGTTACATCTCCCACATTATCCTATGCTATCTGTACTGACTCTAGCAACTGACTTTAACACAGGCTTCTTCAGGGATGCATTTACTTACAACAGCTAGAAGTAGACACTTCCAAGGCAAATATCACTCAAGAGTCAGTAGAACAAAGATTCAGTTATCTTGCCTTTCCTTCAGACTCCCAGACACGACAGCCATCTTCTAGATCATAAAGTTGAGCATATGAAGTAAGAGGTGCCCCAACTTTCCATTTTTTCGTTGAGTCTAAGATTTGTCTGAACTTGTAAAGACTCTCTGCTGGTCAGTTTGGAGACTTTTATTCTTTGGCAAACAAAGTAACAAAAGAGAAGGGAAGGACTTTGTGATTGCTGCCTTTTGTCTGCTTCTTCATCGCGTATACTTCATTCCCAGTCCTGCTGGTTTTCTCCCTTCCTATCCCTAAGTTTTTACCATTTTTGGAAGAATTCCAGACATTACCTCTTCTTCTAACTTTCACAAGTCTCCTACATGCACATCCAATTATAGTCAGAGCTCAATCTGATTTTCCCTTACTTTTCTTTAGCCCCATACTAACATACCGAAAATATGTTTATTTCTATTTCATTACCTTTCTTATTTATATATTCTCTTCCAATACACTTTCAACCAATTCTGTTCAATTCCTAGGGTGTGCCATCAACTACAGTCCCAGTCTCCATTTCACCAATACAACATAATATAGAAAAAAGAATTTGCTGGGTAGTTCAGGACATTCATCAGCTGAGATGATAACAAAATGCAGCTTTTAATGTCTAATATGACTTGAAATGCAAATAAAATTTGGTTGACAGTATCTAGTTGCACAAGTCAATTGTCCTAAAGTGGGTTCAGTGCTCAAAAATGAAAACTCCTACTAAGTTTCATACTGGGAAATGTACTAACATACAAACTTCCACAGTGTCTAAGGTTCTGTGCCTATTACTTGCCTTGTGTTGATCTCTTCATTGCTTGAAGGCCAAAATTCAACTTCAAGAAAAGTAATTTAAGAAAATAATCTCACAGATGTATAGAAAAGTACATAAAAGCATCTTTGACACAAAAAAATGTAAATGACAACACTTATAACTTATTTTCTTTTCTTTCTCCTCCCCTTCTTTTTCTAAGGCTTAAAAAGATATTTAAAAAAAAAGAGTAAAATAAACAAAATAAAAAAGCAAACCTGGCATAGTTATCATTCATGTTGATGTCAACAGCCCTACATAGACAGGTAACAAGAAAATACCACCCCAGGGATCCTATTCATGGTGCACAGCAGGGCCCTGTCTGTAATTACTGTGGCCTAGTTATTTCTCAGGGAAAAAAGTCCAGCACCAGATCCCTTTTTTTTTCTTAATAGGTGAAGTTGAACCTAAAGCACTGTAATTTTAATCAAATCTTTCCCATCTGCGTGTAGTGTCTCCAAGAAGTTGAAGATTTAAGTGTACGTTGTAAGGTTTGCTGAATAGTCTCAGCGGGGGGAGAAGGGGCAGAGAGATGGTAATTATGTTACACTTAAAGGTATTTCTGTTGCCAAGGTAGGGGATTTTTTGTTGTTTTTTTTTTTTCCTTCCTCCCTCTGTCTCTTTTCCCCCTTCCCTTAGTGAGGGTTAAGATGGTGTTATGGACGGAAAGGAAACACTTCAATGGAATAGAAGGCAAAGCCAAATAGAATGTAAAGCCAAAGCGAGAGAGGGAAAGGACAAAGCAGGAGTTAATAATATGTCCATGAATTGTTTTAAAAATAAAAGAGTTCAACACGGATGATGAAGTAGTTTGAGGTGGTATTTTCTGTTATTTCTTTTTCCCAATTAAGTCTCACACTCAGAAAATCTAAGAAAGAGCTTATAGTGAATATGTTAACCATAATATTTTTAATTTCTGATCTCTCATCCCTCTTTATGAGGAGATTACATTGTTTGCGTTATAAGTCTGCAGTTTGTGCCATTTGAATCAAATCACACAATTTTGCCATTATGGCAAAATTTAAACAGGAGAGGGATCAGACTTCTTTATCAGACATTTTAGTCTAGCAACTACTTGGCCATAAAAGAATATTAAGGAAATTTGTCCTTTAGCACTTTTCGGAAATAAACAGAATTCAAGGAACTGACAGCTAATACAAAAAGCTTATCCAGAGAAGAGTTCATTCAGCTGTTATAGTTTTAGAACAACAACACATTTAAAATCAAGCTGGTACATGCTTGCATTCTAAAAACAAGTGCTATCAAAATATCATGTTGTTTCTTTAAGTTATGGTTTTCTGTTTTGATCTGTTGCCACTCTGGTTTCTAGACAGTATGAGCACAACAAGCCTGATGCTTAGTGTTCAACTGTTGCTTATAATCAAACTGTTTCTTCCCACTGGCTAAGTTATGCATATATTTCAGCAGCCAGCCTGCAGCTCTAGAGCCAGTCATATGCCTGCTCCCAGTCCCACGGCACATCCTGTGAGCAAGGGGGTAGCTGTGTTCACAAAGAGGTTAGTAATAATGCAAATAACTGAATATCTTAAATGTGCAGTCTAGATAACAGAAACTTCAATTGTGTTATCTGTCTTAATATACTCACTCCTAAGGAAAATATGACAAGATTCTGTGTTTACTGAAAGCTGATAATTAATCAACTCCACTACAGACCCACTCATGTGGTTTTATATTCTATTTCTTTGAGAGGGTGCAGTGTGAAATATCAGTATTAGTTTGTGTCCACCACCTTTGAGTTTCCTTATGGACCAGTCTGGACATGGTTTCATTAACGTTAGATTAAAATAAATTATTAGATAGAAATAGCAACAAGAACAAGCTGCTCACCCTGAAGCTACTGTTTCTTCCAGTCCACAATTTTCCAGGACATGCAGAAAGATTTTCCTCTTTGGTGTCTACCTTGCTGAAGTGTCAGTGAATTGTGATAAGACATCAAAATTCAGAATTGCAGACAACCCAAATATATGGTCAATTCTCCTCAACTCCAGAAAAGATGTGAGGAATAAAACAAAGAATAATAAAAAAAATCATAAAAACACAAAATATGGGAACATTTAGAAGCCTTTCTAACAAAAAGTCAATGTCATCCTTTCACTGAATTTATATTTATTCAACTTCATTATAATCTCACAAAATCAAGTATCATTTCCAACTTAGATATCAGAAAAAAAACAAGGAAAGAAGAAATATGAAGAAATAGCTTTGCTTTTTCAATGACAGTGTCAGGCTATTTAAACAGTTTTCTGTTCTGACCCATAATTATCTTGGGAAAAATTTCACTCTACACCAAACTCTCTGTTCTTTGCATGTGTATATTCTTGCTTGCTGTTAAGTTAATCAAATATTTTCAATTCTAACCTAATTAATAACACAGAAGTGTTATGTAATATATATGTGGATTTCTATTTGCATACAAAAGTTTTAATTACAAAACTCATTCTTATTGATAAAATCTTCTATAACAGTTACTTATCATTCAAGACAACTTTAGATAGAGAAATTCATGATAACATGACTTTAAGATTGTAAGTAACAGACTGAAAGAACGCAAAATTTAACAGTTTAAAGTAGTGGATATTCAATTTTGATATTTTCTCAGTTAACGATATACATAAATAGTGAGCTACATGTCCGGTCAGAAAAGATGGAATAAAAAAATACCATCCAACAGATAGCCAGGATAGTAGTTTTTAAGAGCTCTATTATTTTCATTTCCTGACTTTAATTTTAACTTAATTATTTACTTAGTATTATATTAAAAAAAGAGATTTTGCATTGTCTATATTTAAAATAAATTACATGAAGAAGGAGCAAGTGCTGTCTTCTTGAAAACACAGAAATATTTATAAATTATAATATGGGATTAAATGTCTGCAAATGTTTGTAAAACTTTTAGAGGCTTTGGCACAATATTCTACCACTCAATATGAACCATGTAACTGTACTAATTAAATATATGGACCATCAGGACAATAGTGCTCAGCTTTATGCACTGTTCAGTGAAATACTCATTACATTGGAAAATATGCACTGAATGTCTATAGAACTGCTTAATGGTTGCTGTGGTTCATTTTGTAGGGCTTAAAGAGTAGCATTTACGAGAAAAGAGTCTCTAAAAACTGGAGACAAAGGCAAGCTGAAAATCTGTCGTAGCTAATAGGGCCTGGTAGTAGACTGAGGTATCTCACTGGAAATAAATCCTCAAAACTCTTTCCTAAATAGATGAAAAAGTTGGCAAAGAAATTTAGGGATCAGCTACCCTGTTATCATTGACAGCACAATGGTAAGATGGAGCCTAATTTTATGGCTCTAGTTGACTTGTGAAGCCAAATGATATTTATGGCTTTCCTAGTTGCAAGACCATTTGATCTCAAGTTTTACTGTCACCTGAAGGTTCCTCACAGTTAACAGAGCTGTTTTGCCAGTTTCTCTTTTACCTTATTTGAAACGAGGCTGAAGAAATTCAAGAGAAAATTTTCACAAAACCCAAAATTGGCACAAATATGTTGGAAGATTTTTATCTTTTTTTTGGTTTTGGCTTAGTTTAGGTTTGATTTTGTCTTAGTTTTCTTGATTGCTGTTTGTATTTATCAAAATATCCATGGTACCCTAGATTACTACAGTTTAAAAGAAGAAACTATTGATTTGCTGCTGTGGCTGATTCCAAACAGAGATTTTCTAAATTTGTCTTGTTTATGGTAAGTTGCTCCCTGTCCTTAAGTACAGTAAGGGCTAAAATAATTTAATGTTAATTCAATGCTGAAGTAGGCAAAAAGTAATCTCTTCATTCAGTACACCAGTTTAAATTGTTTTTTGTTTTCCCGTAGACCCTCATAATGGTAATAGGTTTCCTATCTTTTTGGATCAATTTACAGTTAAGACACTTACAGTCTGCTGCTTACTTCCATGTTGCATATACTGCTCTTCTTACAAGCCCTTAACAAATACAAGTGAACATATATTATGGTCTGAGGGAACAGAATTTCCAAAATGTATTTTAATGCAGTGGATTCCTTTATGGAAACTTGCAGACAATCTGGAAGAAAGTTATAGGATGGCAGCAAATTTGCATCAAATACCATATTCACTGCCTAAGTTGTATTTTCTGCCCTCTAAGTACCAGGAATGATATCTCCCACCCTCTGAGTTTCTGTCAGCAATCAACACCATTTACAATGCATGCCGTATAGAGAGAAAAATACATTACAATGATAGTTGATCTCTGTTATGACATGTATCTACATGGCTACAGAGGGAGAGATAACTCATCACTGAAATAGTCATGAGTGATATATCTGTCTTTCTCATAAGAAGTGTCATAATAGATGTTGGCCCTCATGTACAAAACCATTGTTCTTCAGAAAATAGTTATGTGTAAATTCAAAGAAAATTAAAGTCCAGAAACGTAACTGGGCTACAGCCCCACATCTAAACAGTAACCCAGCCCTAGATCTAAATATTAACATCTGACAGCAAATTATTACATTCATACTTAGATGTAAGTGCACATGCTGCATGGAGTATACACCAAATGGTACACAAAATGTTATTTTTGAAGACATTTATTATAGCTAGACTGTTAATGAGTGAGGCAAGAATATGCTGTCTACAAAGACGATTAAACATGGGCTCCAATGAAACCTTAATAACATTGTGATCCACCACATATACAATAGAACGACTGTCTTCAAACTGGCCAGAGAGGATTGAATTTTGGCCTACTTTCTTATGGAATAAGAGGTACAACTCCCATATGCCTGTCAGTCTCTCTTAGCACCTTTTCAAACCACTGGCCAACTGCAGTTCCATTTGAAAGGTTAAAACTTTTAAAAAAAATTAGATTCCTAGACATGAAAATCAGTGGCTGAAGGAGGGAAGTCCTCCATGACTTCCCATCTAGGAACAGCAGAGAGAACTTGGTCATTGCATATTCCTCTGGACAGTAGCCAGCCAGTCAGGATGTGCACACTCTTGAGTTTGCCATACAAGCTATCATCTGAAGTCTGCAGGGGCTTCACTAGGGTGTGGCAACACCCAACAAGCACCTTAGGTAACCTGGCCTTGTGTGTTCTGCTGCTCACAGATAATATGATTTTCAAAAAATATGTGTCTCTCCAATTACACAGTCAGGGCTGCTCTAAAATCTACCTTTGCCTTGGGCAAACTTCTTCTTAAGAATCTCAATTCATGGGGTTTATGGCCAGAAGGGAATTTCTAAAAACCTTGAGCTCCTAGCTTGACCTGTGTAATGTGAGTCACAGAATTTTATCTCATAGTTCCTGTAGGATTATTCTCCTTTTCTATGTAAGTGAACTATATTGGATTTAATAAGCCTAAGGAGCAAAAAGATTTAGAGGTGAAGGATTATTCTCATCTCCTGGCTAAGGCCTCTATCCAGCAAAATGTTCAGGAACTGGACTAATCATATGAATTCAGTAATAATAAATTATGCACCTTTATGTTTTTCAATGAATCTAGACTAAGTTTGTTATGGATTGCTATGGGGTTAGGCAACCAAACTCAGTTCTGATCTATAAAGCTTCATCCTTTCACAATGCAGTGACTTTGGTCATCAGTCTGAAAAAGTCAGGTGATGACGTCACTATATAAACACCAGGTTTTTCAAACTCTTCAGGAAGTTATTGGTATACCAGATACCTGCTGGGCAAGATCATGAAACATTGTCTAAAGTGACAGCTAAGTCTGTAATTCTCAAAATACTCTTATGTGTATAAGGGTTTGATTTTGAGTAAGAATTACTTATTATACTATTTTATTCCACTTGCATTCAGAGATACTGCTTTCACCATAAGATATAAATCAGAATAGGTTGAAATACATATTTTTGAGCTGTAAACCTATAGAAACTACTAAAAGGTAAACTATATTCAGTATTTGAATAGCTTTAATAACATTTAATAATTTTAATTTTAATTATTAAATGCATGTTCAGATTTTAACGTCTCTGATTTCTTGAAGTAAAAACATTATTTCCTGATAAAATATCCGTAAACTTTAAGTGTGATCTACTGTATTCCCCCTTAAATATGTATAAATTTAGTAATTTAATATTATATATACAAGTGAATATAAGTAGTTTAACTTTAATTTGTATTTTAATATTTATGTAACTGGCCACTTCTGAGTAGCCATTTTTCCTAGACAAAATAGATATTACAATGAACAGAAAATACAAGTAACTTTTGGCAAGTTATGGATGCTTCATTTTACATAGGAAAAAAAATTATGAAGAAACCACCCCCATAGTAGAAATAATAACCCTTTCTTCCTTTTTCCCCTCCAAAATTTCAGGGGTTTTTTTCTGGCCTCGGCAGGATTTTGAGAACAACATGCCACTTTCACCCCAAAGAGATACTTTTTTCTAATCTCTTGAAATTGTTTCTTAATGTTGGTTGCACCTTGTCTTGCCTATGCATTTTGATCTACATCTTTTGCAACAACGTGCTATATCAAGCCACTCTATATAGACATAATTAAATGTTTGGTTTAGGAGGCATTCAAAATACACCTGTAATATTACGTTATGTCAGTATGATTCTTAAGCTGTGATGTGTATTATTGGTTAATTAAGGCATGGGAAATAACGTATACGAAAAGATATGTCTTCTTTACTTTCAATGAAATAAAAAATTCAAATCAAAAGCATCTGTCTTTTTTCGTTTATACGTCAAAACATAATTGGCTATCGTTGGGGTTTGTTGCCTTTATTACTTTTAATAGCTGTACAGCCACTGATTGCCCAAGCTGATGGTTAATTTAATTTCTGTCAATACAATATTGGGGCTGTCTGCATATTCAGGCCATGATTAACTGCAGCAGAGTCCATAACAGTAGCGTTATTATTACTGCATTTAACTACCTCTCGGGAGAAGACAAATTAAATTATGTTGAAAATGCTGTTGATTATCATTATGGACTTATTTGTAGAGCACAATTACTGATCTGTTGTAAAATAAATCAAATTTTTTATCATCTTGGTATAAATTAAATGTAATGTACGCAAATGGAGAGTGGTTACTGAAAGAGTTCACACAGCTTCATATGTCAACCAAGCACTGAATTAAAATAATAATCACAGATGAACATGATATTATATTTTAATAACAAGCTACTTTGAGACAGAGTGTGCCTCATAGACTATGGGACTTCAACAACAAAAAAGCAAACTTAAAATGCTTTGTGTGCTGTTGACTTAAACAAAAGGTTGAGGTCTTCATATAAAGTATTTTCCACTGTTTCTTCTATACAAACTGGAAACACAGTTCAAGTAACTAATTTAAGGCACCACTTAAAAATATAATTATACTAATAGCTTACATATGACAGTACTTTAGCTCTCCTCCTCCATCTATGATATACTTATCTCTGCCATACTGTGTTAGTAACTTATGGAATGTTGGGCTTCTGATAATTTCAGTGAAAACAAAATATGTGCAACAAACTTCCAAACATTTAATTACATTGAATGCTCACTATTAAATGCCTCCTAACACTACTTCTTCAGAAAGGGCTAGGCCAAGGGTGTAAACTCATGGCCCGCAGGCCAAATCTCGTGCTCCACCTTGTTTTATCCAGCCCAGCACCTTATTTCTACCCAGAGGCAGTACCAAGCTCCTCACCCCAGCGCTCCTGCCAGTGCTGGTGGCATGTGCAACGCGTGATGCCCATGACACTGCAGGAGCGAGAAGGAGGCAGGAGCTGTGAGTTTGACACCCCTGGGCTAGGCTGTTACTTACATTTCCTAAAGACAAACATGAGTGAGTATAAATAAGTCCTATCCTGCCCCCTCCACAGATAATTGACTCAGCTTCTGTCAGGTTTCTTCAGACCATCAAAAATATCAGAAAACCAAGAAGAAGTAAGACAAGGGAGACCTAAGTAGAAGATGTCCTCACTTTCTTTCTCAGTTAGTAGAGTTCAGCATGAACCTCTCTCCCATGGGACTAGTTCCTCAGTCGACTTCTACATCATACCTCCATCAGCTTCAGCAAAATTCTGACAATTAGCATCAACTAGGGAACTTCGCACATGGATTTGTACCGCTACAGTGTCCTTACACGTCATACTTGCCCAGGTCAACTGTTCCTTAGAAATATCTGACGCACAACAGGCCTTACTAACTACAAAGTGTTCCAGCATTCCTTGCACAGAAAAAAATCCCATTGGCTTCTGTGGACATTCTGCATACAAAGCTGCCACATAGAAATCTTCACTATAAAACATTTCAGTAAATGTCCATCAACCGTTAATTATGGAATTTTACTTTTACTTTTGCCAAATATTAATACTTTGGTCTACATTCCTCTTCATTTTCTTTTTCTGCCTCAGAGGTATCTCTTCCCTGTCCTCTCTACATCTTCAGCAGGAGTCACTCAGTCATTCCCATAAATGAGCTAAACCTGCACTAAGAGTACTTGAGCCCCACAGTTCCTGACATGTCAACTCCTCTGAGTTTTTGCTCCTGGCACACTGAGCTCATAGCTGCATTAGGGATGCCCGGAGCTCCAAGGCACTCCAATATGCTAATCACAACCATTATACTTCAAGCTTTGCAAAAACTCATATACAGCTCCAGAGTATACAAGCAAATTAGTTCTGTAAAGCAACCTTTGGCCTAGCAAAAATACGATGGGCAGTGAGCCACAAGTTCTAGTTGCAGCTCTTCATCTGACGTTAATAATTCTGTGCACTGCATAACCCTTATTATGCAGCAAGGCCTCATTAAGAAAGAGACAAGTATCATTTGCCATATTTTGCAGATGGATTAACTCAGGAGCTGTCATTTGTGGTGCAGCAGGAATCAAACCCCAGGTTTTTAACAGAGCTGACCCAAGTTGCACACAATTAGCCAAGCTGCATTTCAAATCTATGTGTTTGGCTGTACTCTCTGCAGTCACCAAACTACATTTCCACACAAAGCCAAAAGCTGAACCGACGAATTTTGACACCACTGGTAAATCTATAAGTCTAACATGATTTTGCATGACAGAGTTTTCTTTCTTTGTTTTCTCTTGTTTAAAGACATGAAAAATGTCATACAAAATTCTGTCTTTCAGTAAAACATCATAAATTTAATTTAGAGAACTGTCTTTATTAGTGTATCACATAATTCAGAAAGTGAAACTGCTCAGGCTGCTCCCTTCTCCCTCCCTTGTTCAAAATGTGAAATTAGTGAATAAGGTAAGACATTAAAATTCACCCTTTGGTGTTTGTACCTCTGGGTTGAAATCTAGAGAAGCTGAGGTCTATTCCTCACTCTGCTACAGACTTTTCATCAAGGAAAAGTATCACTATCATAATTCAAATTCTTATTGCTATTTTTATATTTATATTAAAAATACATTTATACATTCCTACTTTCTTTTGTCTTGCTTTATTGGCCTGAGAAGCTCTCTTTTAGGATTATTTAAAATGAGAATACATGTCATACAACCTGTTCATTTAAACCAGCATCACAGCCATTGACAAAATTGCATACACTCAAAGGTTTTTTTTAAAAAAATCTTTACCATTAGCTTTAGAGTACTTTAAATTCTACAAGGCACTTCAAGATACTGTAAGAAGGAATAGGCCCTGCCACATAAAATTTATAATATAATTTCTAGTGTGAGACAAAACAAAGTTTAGCAAAAACAGAAGGGCAAGATTTTAGCTGTACTTTGTGGAAAAAAACAAATAGTGCAGAAGGAAATAGAAAATGTGCAGATATAATCTGTGCTTAAAATAATCTCAGAATCCATTATGAAAAAGGGTGATAGACTCTGAATGAAATGAAGTTGCTACCAAGCTTTCCATAATATGTGAAGAAAACATTTTTGTCCGGTAGACAAATGGTTTCCAGTATTCAGTGTAGAACTCACTGCTGAATTCCTTAATATTTCTGGTTTAAAGGTAAGGACTTTAGACATAAAACTGGTCCTGAAAAGTCTTAACGTGTTATGGGGGTAGAAACAGAATGTATAGCCCTCAGCTTCCGATGTGCACTTTTATGCAGAAAAGGCAAGTTAATAAAAAAACAGGTTTTAGTTTTTAACCATTATTTCTGTTCACACATTGTTTTCTTCATCCTAAAATTGTGCTCTATATTACAATGGAAGTCAGCTGAAAATACGTGGAAACTAAGGATTATTTTAAAAAAAAACACTTTAAAGGTTTAAGTCTGTGTAGATGTTTCTGTCAGCTCCCACTGTTTAAACTTTTTGATGTTTACTTCTAATACAGCAAATAAACACACAATTCACCAAAATCTGCTCATGTGACATTGAGAAAAATATGTGTGAAATCATACACACAAAAGAAAATTAACTCAATACAGTTTTTTAATATATTTTAAAAGGTAATGAACATGAGCTTTGCAGACACAGGAATATAAAAAATATATACTGCTATTAATAATCCTCTTGATTAAAGATTAGAAATACCCACAAAAATCACACAAGCTTGCAGTAAATAGTACTGATATGTTCTCTTACCAATGAATGCTTCAACTCAAATAGCTAGTTCAATACTATGCTCAACATCGGTGAAAGGCATTCCATGGAGGGGGAGCTTTGGAAGGATCCCAGTACAGTAACAGAGGGCACTGAGCTTATTTGGTGCAACACACTCCATTCATCTTCATGAATGTTTCAAACTCATGAGATATAAACTGATGTCTATTGTCATTTACTAGCAAACTACAAGGTGTAAACACTTCACACAACTCCCTTACAAACATGAAGCAGGATGATAGCTTTGATAGCACTGATGGATGGTGTCCTTACGGCCAGGGAAAGGAGACTCACACGAGGACTAACAATCTGAGATCTACCAACTGTCTTTAAAACAAAGCAGATTGCAGGATAGGACCAGACAACAGTGCTAAGACTTCATTCACTCCTCAGAAGCAAAGCTCATACAGTTTGATGACTGCTCACAAGATGCCATCTGGGAAGTTCAGAGATGAACTGTCCTTCAATATATTATTAGGCCTTATAATTATGTCTTCCATGTATGATTATTATATTCCATACATCATTAAACATATGATGATGATGATTATTTGATTATTAACTGACCATCCATATATGATCATGCTACAATAGGTAGATATCTCTCAGTACACACATGGGGATCAAAACTACTCTCGTTAAAAGAATGGTTGCACACAGCTTGCTGTATACCTCCATATAAAACATACCTAACATGCACATCTTCAGTCTTAAATCAGAAATACTTGTGGATGAGAAATAGGAGGCCTCCAACTTAACTCAGGCAAGAGAGGTAATGTTGCTGGGTAGGAAAAATCTACCTCAGTAGCCAGCCAAATTATTAGCCTCATTTACAGTCAAAGCCATCTATTGGCTCTTCTGAAAACAAAGCAATCTAGGAAACTTTCCAGGACCTCTTCAGACTCAGGACAGACTTTCAGTACGATCTTTAGAGATATTTAGAAAAACATATGCAATAACATTAGCTATTTGTGTCAGCCTTTCCTTGGATCTCTTCATATTCAGATACAGATTTCTTAATTATAGACTAATAACTTTCTTAAACATTCGAAGTTATAATGAATAGCATCACAGAATAGAAGTAGATAATATTATACACGGCACACTGACAGAACTCAAAGCAGCTGTTATGGTAAGGGATAATTATCCAGATTTCACAAATCTGTAAAATGAGGTGCAGAGGGGTAACATCTTTCCTTGGACACAGGGAGCTATGGCAGAGATAGAAGCAGTCATGTAGCCTTTACTACTGTACAATCCTACTGTGTTTTGAAATGTGGAGTAAATGAGACATTACCATAAAATATGCTGTAATCATGATTTTGATTAAACCCTAGATCATGGTAAAATACTGGATTAAGCTCAGTGTTTTAAAAACAGTTGCATCCAGTTCAATAATATAGGGACAAGTTGAGCATTTTGTTTTACTGACTCTAATTAGAAATATATGCTTTGTTTATCGTAATACTCTCTGTAGGAGATCAGGGTGCAAAAGAGATTTTAATCTGACATCACTATATGAGCAGGTTGGGATTAAGTACTTTTATATAAATTAAACTCAGCCTTCTTATAGGAGAAGGCAAAAAATTGTCTATAGGAATAGGTAAATGACTGTTAACATCAGCACATTTTTATCTGGTACGTGACTTTCAGATTCCTACTTTTTAATTCTTCTTGGAAAATATTTTCACCTGGCTGTTAGACTATATTTTCATCTTCCATCAGACAGTTCCAGGCTTCATGTTATAATGAAATTCTGCTTTTCCAGGGCAACCTTATACAAGCCACTCAAATGTCTCCATTTGTTAAGTCAATAAGAAGATTGTTATAATTTTCGGTCGGACCAGTAGCTCTAGACTCAGTCATACGTGGCAGATAAGTTACGAATGACTGTAAAACTTCTTGTTCAAACAGTATTCTATGATACTTTGGGAAATTAAACACTTCATTTTACAATATAGCCAGTGAAAACGTATCTTTTCAATATTGTAAAAAAATCAGATACTGTTATGGTATATTTTTTATACTATACAACTAATTGAGACTATTTTTCTGTAAAACACGTGGTCTGACCTAAGCTTACCCTTGCAATTGGAAGAATTTAGACAATTATATTATTATTTTCTAGGTTGTGCTCTGCAAAAACTTTTTGAATATTTGTGCCAGATAAAGATAGGTAAGTGTTAAAGAAAGACTTCATTCAGATAAAATATTTGTTTTCCACCATTTTTGCCATAAAAGAGAAGGTTTTATTTGCTAATCTGATTATTAATCAAGTTCTAAATAATAAAATATTGTGGCAACTTGCTTGCATGCTACTTCCAAAGTATTTCCACAGTAAGGATCATTATTTTCTTTGCCAGTGCTGTTTAGATCTCATTATTTGGACAGGTATTAATTCTAATGTTTTTTATTTTTAATAATTTCCCAAACTTATTAAAAAATAACAGCAACACCTTGTACCTAGGAAATCAAAACAAAGCAAAATATCTACTTAAGAGATGTTCTGAGGCAAACACGACTTGTTTCAAGAATTTGTTGACATAGGTCTAGTGCTAAGCATCACATCATAGTAATAACAACTTGCCTATCTATTTAATATAAAACACAAAAAAAATATGAAAGCACTTCATAAACCAAATCTCACCAAATTTAATTATGTTATAAGTCTGTAAGGTGGCACTATGATCAGGAAAGAATCCACACACTTCCAAATCCATTTCAGAGCTATATACATCGTGCTAAATTAGCCCTGAATCTGTCTTTTACATTATCTGACTGTGTTTCTTATTTAGACTAAAATAGAAATAAAGCAAAAAATATAGCAAAATTGTCAGTAAAAGAAAAACAAAACGAAACCCCAACAAGTTAAAGAATAGACTTTTCTTATAGCATTCTGTCAAGCTAAGAACTTGATGTATTCTCTAAATTATTTTTAAACCTGCACATTCATTGTATTTGTTATGAAACCACAAAAATGCAGGCCAAAATACTTACAATGTTCGTAAGACTAGTGCCTAGAATAAAACACACAACACAAATACCAGATATTAATCAAAATCTTGACTCAGCATCAGATTTCCTGAACAAAAGAAAAATCTCAGTTATACGCGGAAGTTACAGTTTGTTTTAATGTTCTGCAGTCATTCCAGGCTCAATGTGAAAAAAAAAAGTCGAGCAGGAACAATGTTTGCAGTTATTGTACACCAAGTAACTCTCTTACCTCTTTTAAGTTTTTAAAAGATATAACTAGACAAGATTAGTCTTGTACTTCATCTGAAACCTGGGCCAGTCTGGCTGAAGTTTTTGCTAGTCTGCAACAACATGTTTTTAACTGACTCACATTACACTCATTTTGTAAGCATAATTGAAATTTCCCTCAGAAACTTCCCCTATTGTCTCTGACAAAGAAAGTGTACTTGCTGCACATATCAAAGAGTGAAAATAGGAGAGCAGAAGCGTTTTCTGCCAGATTTAATTGATAGTTTTTCTATGCTTTAGCGTTAATAAAAGAAAAAAACAAACCCTTGAGATATAAGAAATAAAAATTGTGGAAGTTTAGATTAAGACTACAATTAAAGCTGTTTGTGTGAGTTTTTTGTATTGTTGTTAGTTACTGATCCACTGACATTTTTAATTCATTGAATGATCTATTTCATAGGTATCTCTAGTTAACATGAGAACATCAACAGAATAATCTTAGTCCTTTAAGGGTATGCAGCCAAAAATGTATGTTCTACACACATAAGTCTTGATTTTTTCAGTTAATACATGGGCAACAGGCCTGGGAGTCGCAGGTTCACACCTCTGACCCAGTTCATCAAGATTTATATCTGATTTTCTCAGGATTTTTCTAAGAAAACCTGTAATTAAAGTATTTTAATGTCTTTGTTTGTCCTTATTGCCAATTACAAACATTTTGAACAATTTCTTCCACATTACTCAGTAGCAAAACCCAAGGGAATACATGCTGACAGATGATTATCTCTTCCCAAGAGCTCTGGTTTTTACTGACTAAAACTGAGTTATGATTTTCTGGACAGTTACAGTGCAAGGGACATCCCTACTGTTTTCAGTGTCTCTAGGCCAGAACCTACTCGAAGTACAAACAAACCCACAAAATTCTTAGCAGAGTGTATTACAAGGAGCAAACAGAGGGGAAAGTATTAGAATGGCAGAATGAAACAGTAGCTTGTTTCCTGCACAGAAGTTGACTTTGAGGCAGTATGTTCATGGGCTTGACTTGTGATACCAGCTGAGGATTCCCTTGATATGAGCTTCAGAAGTGTTCACTATATAGCCTGTGCTGCAGGGATTTTATTATTTTGACACTAATTTTCTTAGTATGCTTTCAAACACGATACCCTAAATGATTAAGTACCCTGAAATCAATTGATGAAAAATGCTATAGATAGAAATTTGATGATCAAGGGCAGTGAAAATAAGGTTGAGCTGATTTAAATGCAGATATGTGTTCCGAGGTAGTCTAATCGATCCCATATAATACATGTAATTGCAACTTTGTATCTTATTGTTGTCTCCACAGTGGTTTTGTGGAAACAAGATGCTACACATTATACACTTGGTATGATAACACACATACATTAAATTATGTTTTTAAAGAATACAAATATGGAAGCTTTAGTGAAAAATGGGCAGCATCCTTTTTTTGTGGGAAATATTATTTGTAGAGATGCAGACCAAGTACTCACTTCCCCCAAACAGCACAGAAAAATGCCTGTGATGAAAAGAAAACCAACTCATAGAAATTCCTGTTAAGCCAAAAAGTATAGCAGTGAGTCAATGTGTGTGATGGACTAAGCTGACAAAGAATTCAAAGAATTATTTAAAATAATTATAATTATTATACACAATAAATTCTTACTCATCAGTTTATCCAGTTACTCTGACATCAATATCATGGAAATTAAGCCCGCAAGATGCTGATGAGCACTATGTTATTTTACTCTTTTGATAAAGGATTATTGTGGAATCACAGTATCATTTAGGTTGAAAAAGAACTTTAGGATCATCAAGTCCAAACATAAACCTAACCCTGCCAATACCACTACTAAACCACGTCCCTTAGTGCCACATCTACACATCATTCAAATACCCCAGGGACTTCATCTCTTCCCTGGGCAGCCTGTTCCAGTGCTTGACAACCTTCTCAGTGAAGTAATATTTTTTAATACCTAGTTTAAACCTCTACTGGAGCAACCTGAGGCCATTTTCTCTTGTCACTTGGGAGAAGAAACCAACACCTACCTTCCTACAACTTTCTTTCAGGTTGCTGTACAGAGTGATTAGGTCTCCCCTAAGCCTCCTTTCCTTCAAACTAAACAACCCAGTCCTGTCAGCTGTTCCTCATAAGACTTGCGCTTCAGACCCTTCACCAGCTTTGCTGCGCTTCTTTGGACACACTTCAGTACCTCAGTGTCTTATACTGAGGGGCCCAAAACTGAACACAATAGTAAAGGTGCGGCTTCACGGGGGGGGCAATTACTTCCCTACTCCTGTCAGCCACACTAGTTCCGATACAAGTCAGAATGCTGTTGGCCTTCTTGGCCACCCAGATATACTGCCAGCTCATGCTCAGCCACTGCCGACCAGACTTTTGAGTGCCTTAGCAGTGTAGGAGGTCGCTAACCATTTCCTTATGGATTATGTCTTACAGCTCAGGGAGCTGGGAACTCAGAGAGAAACTGATCTTACTAATAAAGGCTGAGGCAAAGCGGGTATTAAGTACCTCAGTCACCTCTTCACTTTTTTGTCAGTATGTTTCTCCCCTCTTGGCTTCTATTACCTCAGTAGTCCCTGGTTCATCTCTGTACAACTTTAGCTGTGCTTCGGTCTCAGACACACAGGCTGAAGGTCCTCATTAGCACCCTTGTCCCTCTAACACTGCCATGTCTTCCCTCATCTTGCCTGGGTAAGCCTGATGCTATCCCCCTTCCACTTCAAGCCTAGTTTAAAGCTCTGTCAGTGAGGCCTTCAAGTTTGTGAGCAAAGATCCTCTTCCCCCTTTAAGAAAGGGGAATCCCATCTGATGTCAGTAAGTCTGGTGCCGTATAGGCCACCCCATTACTGAAGAAATCAAAATTGTAGCAATGACACCAGTCACAGAGCCATGTGTTAGTAGACTGGGTGCATCTGTTTCTTACAGTGTTGCTGTCCACAGCTGGAATGAGAGAGGAGAAAATAACCTGTACTACAGGATTCCCTTTTTAGCCATCTCCGTGGAAGACCTATGCAAACAGAAACTACAATAGGTTCACAAAATAGCAGAATCATAGAATGGCAGGGGATAGACAGGACCTCAGGAGGTCATCGAGTCCAACTCTTCTCCTAAAGCAGGTTGCACAGGAATACATCTGTGTGAGTTTTTAATACGTATGGAGAAGGAGATTCCACAACTTCCCTGGGCAGCCTGATCCAGTGCCCCATCATCCTTACAGTAAAAACGTTTTCCTCGTGTTGAGGTGGAACGTCCTGTGTTCTAATTTGTGCCCATTGCCCCTTGTCCTGTCACAAGGCACAACAGAAAGGAGTCTGGCCTCATCCTTTTGCCATTCATCCTTTGTATATTTATAAGCATTCATAAGATCCCTTCTTGATCCTTTTTTCTCCAGGCTAAACAGACTCAAGTCTCTCAGTCCTTCTTTATAAAAGAGATACTCCAGTCCCCTAATCATCTTTGTGACCCTCCACTGGATCTTCTCTCCAGTAGTTTCTTGTCTTTGTTGGAATGAGGAGCCCAGAACTGGACACAATACTCCAGACATAGCCTCACTAGGACAGAGTAGAGAGGAAAGATCATCTCCCTTGGCATGCTAGACAGATTTGTCTTAATGCACCCCATTGGCCATGAAGGCACAAGGCTGGCTCATGGTTAACTTGTCCACTAAGGCTTCTAGGTCCTTTTCCGCAGAGCAACTTAACAGCAGGTCAGCCCTTAACCTGTACTGGTGCATGGCTTTTTTCTTCTCCAGGTGCAGGACTCTACGCTTGCCTTTGTTGGACTTCATTAGGTTCCTCTCCACCGAACTCTGTGTCTTTCTAGGTCTTGTTGAATGGCAGTATAGTCTTCCAGTGTATCAGCCAGTCCTCCTGGTTTTGTGTCATCAACAAACCTGCTGAGGGTACACTCTATGCCCTCATCCAGATCATTGGTTAATACGTTGAGCAAGACTGGGCCCAGTTCTGACCCCTGGGGAACACCGCTGGCCACAGGCTTCCAGATAGATTCAGCACAACTGATCACAATCCTCTGAGCTCTGCCATCTAGCCAGTTCTCAATCCATCTAACTGTCCATTCATTTAACCCACACCTCCTAAGCTTGCCTATAAGGATTTTATGGCAGACTGTGTCAAAAGCCTTGTTGAAGTCAAGGTGGACAATATCTAGTGCTCTGCCTTCATCTACCCAGACAGTTATGCTATTATAGAAGGCTGTCAGATTGGTCAAATGTGATTTCCCCTTGGTGAATCCGTGCTGATTACTTCCAATAATCTTTTCCTCCTGATGTTTATAGATGACATGCAGAAAGAGCCATTCTGTTACCTTTCCAGGGATGGAGGTGAGGCTGACTGTCCTGTAGTTCCCACCTCCTCCTTCTTGCCCTTTTTGAAAACTGAAATGACACTGACTTTTCTTCAATCCTCAGCCACCTCTCCTGTTCTCCATGATTTTTCAAAGATAATGGAGAGTGGCTTAGCAATAACATCATCCAGCACTTGTGGGCGCATCCCGTAAGAGTTCATGGACCTGTGGGTGTCTAGTTTGACTAAATGATCTCTAACCAGATCCTCCTTGATGAAGGTACAGTCTTCTTTTCTCCAGACTTCCTCGCTTTCATCCAGGGTCTGGGATTCCTAAGGGCCAGCCACAGCAGTAAAGACTGAAGCAAAGAAGGCATTTAGTAACTCTGCCTTCTCTCTATCCTCCATTACAAGGGCACCTTCAAGGGCACCTTTTTCATTCAGGAGCAGGCCCATATTTTCCCTAGTCTTCTTAAAGTACTTGAATAAGCCCTTGCTGTTCTTTATCAATAGGCTTTAATATTTCATTAACAATATGTGACTTGCTTTGGTGTTGTAGCTTAACAACTTACTATGTTTTAATATCTTCAGGAAAAGAAAATATTCCACTTCAAAGGCTACTCTATGATATTGCTTCTGGTTATCACCTTTGCTTCAGATTATTTCCAAAGTATAAAACTATTTTTTCTAGTAAAACATTTTTAATATTTCTTTCTACTTTAACTACATATCTGCTGATCTACATTCACAGACAATCTTCAGGCAAAAATATTCCCTCTTGATTTATTATCTTGCATAGTGAAAATTATTTTTCTCTTGGTGCTGTAGACTACCCAATTCCTTGTCATCTTCCAGCTTCAGATATTAACAACTACAGTTTTTGTTCTAGTCTACTGTTCCTCAAGCAGATATCTAAAATAGTGTGAACAAGGTAAACTTTACTTTCTGTATGAGGCATCTTTCATTATGTTAATCATTCCTGTAGTGGTTTGTTGTTTCTTTTTTTTTTCAAGCTCTCCACATTTTAATATTCTTTCTAAGTATAAATATTGGGAACTGATACACTATTTGAGGAGCTACTCTTTCTGTGTCAAATACATAACTAATTTATTCCCTTCTTTCAAAAAAGTTCTTCTATATTGGCCTCTACAGATCCCATTAACTTGTTGAACCATGCACTGCATTAAGAATATGAGCACATCTGGATATTGACAAATGAAACATTTTGGAAGTTGTTTCTTGCACAATAATTTTTTCCTACACTTCTTTGTTCCTAGATACGCAACACTACCTTAGACTGTTGAAATGGAACATGTACTTAACTTCTACACATGTTTATTTTTACATCTAAAACAAATTTCATCAGTAATCTGCCACTCTGCAAATTTCAGCAGTTTCAATGATTTGTTTACTTCCATGTCATCAACAGCTACGCTAAAAATGTTATTACATATACTGCTATACTCTGCAAGGTGTTCTTCTTGCACACGCAACTTACAAAATTGAAATACTTAATTACAAAATTTTACACTTTATTTTTCCATACTAGGTAGTTGACTAACAGCTTATAATATGTAGGAGTAAGATAGTTTTCTTTTTCTTGAGCCCAAAATCATATTCAGGCTTTATCTAATAGCCTGAATGTATCTGTATATACTTCTCCCTCTTTAATTCTTTTCCTTTTACATCATAAAAAAACCTAGTTTATCTCTTTAAAGAGCAGGACAATAATTCAACTCTGAGTTGGGCACATGTTTGGGCACACAGATTGTCAGAAAAATATCATATAGGTTATAATCTTATTGTTAGGAGAGTAAATAAGGGAAAAAATTGTATATTTCCAGCAGACAATCCTTTCATCTGTAGAGTAGCAACTGTACTTTATTTTCAAAAATTGGGTACAATACGAGCTATACATTCTTGCATACAAACAACAGCCTTTCTTCTCTCTTTTAAGGGTTTCTGGACAACAGGAATTGGCTGGTCAGAAGGTTACAGAACTCAGCAGAGGTCACCTGTTAAAAACTTCTGTTTTCACGAAGCAAGATAAAGGTGAGGTCAGTGGTTCATACAGGAGACATAGCTTTTAGTCAAGTAATGGTCCACTTTCCACCACAAGCTACACACTGAAAACAATTAAAAAAAAAAAAAAGACTGCCAGAAGACTGCCAGTTTTATTGGTCCCAAGGGATGTCACTGCTTTCTCAGACCTTCTGTTGTCAGGTCACCACTAACTGTAATGGCTGTCACATGAACGTTTATCTGCAGTAGTCTAAATGTGGCAGGTCTGCCACAAACTCTTTACATTCTATTTGAATATATGTAGTGCATCACTATGAGATTTCTGGCAAAAGCCACTAGTTTGGGCTGAGAACATCTTACAGCCACCCTTAAGCCACCATTTATTTTCAGAAGTCCATTCCTTAAACACTCATTTTGAACTTCTACAACTGTGAGCCCCTCAGCAGTGTGTGTCTTTTAGAAAGACGACAATAATCCTCATTTCAGGATTAGATTTAATTATAATGGTTCCAGGTCACCTTTTTGGGTCATCTCTTTGAGAATATCCATCTCATTTAGGGTATCTTCTTCCATTAGTTACAGATACTCTCTTGCGAACTGAACAGTTGTAAAGCAAAATGCTGGCAGTAAAATAATTTAAAAATTTTCAGAAGACACAGAGAATATTTTTCTTGCCTTTGGATTTTTTTGGTAGATTTCCCAATCTCTATGCAGAGAACATCTGTGTTAGTGGAGTAACAGAAATTTCAGAAAATCTTACTTATTATTAGTCATTACATTTCATGAAGAGAAAGCTGCTCTTCACTGTCTGGAAAAAAAAACAAAACCAACAGATACAGAGATGGTAGCCTAGTACACCATGTAAAGAATAATGCAGAGATGCCTAAAGCAGCACCTCATTGCTGCAGTCAGCCAAAGATTTTACAACAGTATAACTCTTACCACTGAGTAGATGTTAAGAACTCGGTTTGAAGCAAGTTTATTCATCCAGCAACCAATTTGAGCACAAAATAACTTCTAGCCTATCTATATTTCCAGCATGATATATTAAATTTATGTTGCAATATAGTTTCCTTCATTTTAGAACTGGTCAGAAGAAGTAGACAGAAGACTAATACTTAATATCTGAATGGGGACCACTTCTTTTGATTTGCAATTTAAAAAAAAAATCAAAACATTAAGCAGCCAAAGCCTTAAGAGTCAATAAGTCAAAAGTAAACTACTGAGGAAATACAGCTAATACTGCAAGATCAACTCACACTTCAGAACACAATATTTCTCTAAATTCAGCTAGTAATAAACACAAGAAACAAATTACTCTGTATTCTGCAATGTACATCAGGAAATTGTAAATGTTAAACAAGGATAAGCTATGAAAGATAAATAGAGGATAAAGAATAATAATTCTTCAGGAAGGACCCTTTCTAGATCAGATCACAGGAGTTTAAAGGTTCTCTCAAAAGGGAGAAGCAAGGTCATAGTTATAACACGTACCCCAAGATTTCTTTTCACATTTATCTAGCAAGGGAAAATGAACCAAGTATAGAACAACACGCAAGAGATCATTAGCAAGATGATGAAGACAGACTTTAGGTTACTATAGTAGATCTTTTCTTGAACAAAATTAATTATGTTGACCCTGTTGCCAAGAGATGTTTGGGAGAGAGCCAAGAGACTTATGGCAATAAATCATCAGGAAATAAAATAAACACAAATTACAGATATTGTCAGAAAGTTAGTATCTTGCTATCTTGTTTTTCATAATACAAGTTAATGTGCTATATGTTCCAGCTATTTTTGCAGACGATTGTTTCTTAAAAAAAATGCATTGACCTAAGGACAGTTGAAGGAACTTTAATCAGAAGCAGCAGAAAGAGGTAAATAAATCTTCTCTCTGATCAATACTGCCAGTAGTGTAGCGAGCAGGACCAGAGAAGTTATTGTTCCCCTGTACTTGGCACTGATCAGGCCTCATCTTGAATATTGTGTACAGTTCTGGGCCCCCCAGTTTGGGAAAGATGTTAGAATACTGGAATGTGTTCAGAGGAGGGCAACGAAGATGGTGAAGGGGCTGGAGCACAAGCCCTATGAGGAGCAACTGAGGGAGTTGGGGCTGTTTAGTCTAAAGAAGAGGAGGCTCAGGGGGGACCTCACTGCTCTCTACAACTACCTAAAAGGAGATTGTAGTCGGGCAGGGGTTGGTCTCTTCTCTCAGGTGACCAGTAACAGAACTAGAGGGCACCGACTCAAGCTTCGTCAGGGAAAGTTTAGGCTTGATCTTAGGAAAAAGTTCTTCACTGAAAGGGTGATTGGCCATTGGAATGCGCTGCCCAGGGAGGTGGTGGAGTCGCCGACCCTGGAGGTGTTTAAGGGGAGACTGGATGAGGCACTGAGTGCCATGGTTTAGATGATGGTTGGTGTTGGTGTTAGCGTTGGGTTATAGGTTGGACTTGATGATCTCAGAGGTCCTTTCCAACCTTATGATACTGTGATACTGTGATACTGTGTAATACAATGTCTTTGGTTTTTTTCTAAAACAAAACAAACAAAATCCAACCAAAAAATATCAAATCAAAACTAAAACAACAACCCACCAAAAACCTGAAGATAATGATGATGGGAAGACTGCAATGTATAAAATAATAGAATTTATTTCACTCCTTGGCCAACTGATGTATATTATATTGAAAGCAAGTTTGGCTGATACTGGTCAGTGATCAGAAAACCCCAAGTACTACAAAGATGGTTAATGTTATCAGCACAATTTGTATCCTTTTTGCAAAATCATGATTTAAAGACCATTAAACCAGCTTTCAGACGAAAATTTAAAAAGGACTAGGATACATGCAGTCATCAAAAAGATATGATACTTCACTGTGCAATGGATATGTATTCAGGAATGCAGGTAATTACATTCTGTCTTTTCCAAAAAGGCGTCCCTTTTGTTTCATCCTGAGACTTCATTCTTTCATAGAATATACTTTGTGATGTAGAACTCTGTACAATTTATATTGTATTATATCACAGGAAAATGGGACATTTTTAAAGAAAAGGGGTAATTCTTTTATATATCCAGTTCTTGAAAGATATTAACATCTTCTGATAAAATTGTCATATAAACAGAAGATTTAAATTAATATTATTATAACCACCAACAAATATTTCCTTATTTGAGAGGATTTTCTTTCTATACAGCAAGAAAGAATCAAGAAGCAAACTGCCCATGCTTCCTTGTCAAGGAATCCACATACAACCAAATGAAATGGATAATTTAAAGTAAAAGTAATACAGAAATCTCTCTTTCCCCTTCCCCTCCCTCCCCTACTCATATATACACCACACAAGAGAGGTGAGGTACTTAACAGCATGATAAAATGATACTCCAATAGCAGCCACTTTAGGGAACCGACTTTCAGCTTCCAGTCAGTCTTTAGGTTGGCCTTATTGCTTAGGTTGTACAGTCAGAAAGTTATTTAGCTGTACACATTATGTTGTGAGTGGGTTGAGTGCATGTAATTTATGACTGTTGCACTTTAATGCATATTTAATAAAGCTGCAGACATTTATACACCAAATCAACTGTGTCAATTTTGTTCGCTTTGGGAGGATGGAGATGTCCCATGGCAATGCTGACACTCCTAGTGAGAGATTTAAATTGTAAGACATTTCATTTGAGAGGAGAGCACTTTTAATATACTGTAGCTTGATACAGCAAAAATAATCAGCAAGGCTGACTAACAGATACAGGGAATAAGAGAAATAGGATAAGTGTTGTAAAGAGTCTCACCTTTTGCTTTCAGACAAAAAGAATGAAATTAGATACTGGCTGGCTCAGAAAACCCCTAACGAACAACCAATGCGGATAACTAAATTGCATTTCCCCTCAGGTTTTAAGTGGAGAAGGGGAGGGGACAGAAAACAGGGAAAGGAGGCTGGCTAATCTTTTTAAATAAGTATTGTCTACAGAAGTTCTGAGCATAATTTCTTTTTTTTCCACACAAGGACCAATGTGTAATGGCTTTTCTTCTCTGCCATTGAGATTCACTGCAGAAGGAGCCTCTGTGCCTTGATTGCTGCTCATGTATTTAGATGCAGAGGTAAATTGTTCCTTTTTAATGATATGAGAAGCATGTCTTGCAATATTAATTGCAGTTTTAATCTGAAATATTTGTATCTGTTAGATGGAAGATACATTTGCATTTCATCTCTTCTTATGGTTTTCAATCAAGTCAATCAAAATCTTAAGGAAAGAGTATCAACAGACTTGATTGATAATTTATAAGGGCTTGCCTTTTATTGAGCTGTACATGGGAGAAGTCTTCCATCCAGTAGAGAAGCCTGGACTGAATCTGGCTGTTGTTTGAAGGGCAGATCTGGACTGCAGTCCTCGTTCTGACAATTTTTCATACAGATCTACTTTACCTCGCCAAGCCTTTCTACAGCTAATAGCCTGGAGGTCTGCAAGGCAGATTTTAAGGGACCATGCCAAGTTGCTTACTGCTGCAGCTATACAGCTAGCAGCAGCCAAAGCAGCTAACTTGAAGATGAGTGGAATGTCAGAGCAGTGACTTCAGGGTAAGCACATCCTCAAACTTCCAAATTTTGCCCACCCTTGATGGTATGTATGCTGAATAACGTTCGTATCTGAACCTGAAGACATGTTTAGAGAGTTTCCCTTTCTTAAAGTAGATATGAACTGCTCTTTTGGGTAATGAGCCAAGTAGTGACATATATATATGCATTGTACTTGACTGAGAAGCCTAAAAAATCTGAAATAACCAACACAGCTGAGAGGTGTTAAAACCACAAAATACTTCTTAGACAAGAATGCAAGGAGAAATACGCAATATGTATTCCGAAAGGACTGATGACAAAAAAATACGGTCCTAATTGAAATGATGAACTATAGCACTTGACAAAAACATGTGAGGACATCGGTAATTTATAAAAAAATCCATGGTACACAATCATTTAAATTGGAATACTTTATTCTTTAAATAACACTAAGAGGAGGAATGTAGGGGACAAAAACATGATTTTTAGGAAAAGCAGTGCGAGCTTTGACTCTGATGTAGAGAGACTAGAATTTTACCTAGTAAGAGTACTTTGCTCCTACATATTTGATTGCTGTTATTCTTTGTAAGTCTAAGTAAACTCACTACTTATACTAATGGTGCAAATTCACAGTGTTCGTGTATACACAGCATGTATCATACATATTATTCTCAAAATGTAGGGCTATGGCAGAAAATTATTATTCCTCCTGCTCAGTTTACAGCGAGAGGGACCATTGACTTTCAGTCAGGGAACTGGGCCCCTCTGAAGCCACGTGGTTCATAAGGGGACATAAAGCTTGAAAGCAGGTATGGGTGTTAGTTAATCTGTATGTAAAAATGGATGAGTGAAATATCCTGATTTTCTTGAATTTCTTGTTAGATTTCCGTTATTTTTATTTTTTTTTTCTAATCAATTTGCAGGACTTCTTTCTTGTGCCCCTTAAAAATATTTTTAAAAATACTCAATATTTTTGTTTGGTTTTTTTTAAAAAAACCCTTTTCTTTTAAACTAATTTCTATCTCCCCCCACCCCCGAATTCTAAGCCTTTCTATCATTACAACATATTAATAAAAAGTAGATAAGGACTATAAAACTTACCCTTACCCTGCATATACACAGTGGTTTTCAGTCTGAGAAACAAAATCGTGACCAAAGTGCCACATCTGTAATGTCTTTTGAAGCCAGGTTACTCCTGCTATAGCATCAGAGTACAGGGCAGTGTGCTAGGGGCTGCCTATTCTAACAGCATGATTTATTCCTGCTCATCTGGACTCACTGCAGATGAATACAGAACAAAACCATTTAAGGCTACAAAACTCTTCTACCTCAATAGTATTCAGTCCAGCAGCTCAAGGGTGTAAAAAACACCCTGTATCAATTGTTTTCTTTTCTACTGAATGTATTTAAATTGGACCTTGGGATGACCATTTATTACACTGCTTGTTATGGGTTCACAAAATAAATGACTTTTTGACACAAACTTTCAGGCTTTCTAATCCAGCTGCCACACTGCTTGAGGCTAGAAATTTCATCTAAATATTATTGAATTCCAGCACAACATTAGCATGCAGAGATATTTACAATAACACAGCCATTACAACTCAATCAAAAGCTGATTTCAGCCAGAAT
This sequence comes from Dromococcyx pavoninus, assembly GCA_033558185.1. Classification (NCBI taxonomy): domain Eukaryota; kingdom Metazoa; phylum Chordata; class Aves; order Cuculiformes; family Neomorphidae; genus Dromococcyx; species Dromococcyx pavoninus. Next base: position 435,702 of record JAUMJL010000169.1, on the reverse strand, counting down.
TATGCAGAATTAAATCTTGCAGGATTCAAATTATTAAAAATCAGAGACTCAATAAAGTGTGGTCTAGAAGTCCCATTTATCAAGGGAGCAGAAGTGCCTCTAGAGTATAGTGATTTTTTCATATATATTCTGCAAGAATTTGCATGCATTTTATAAGATCAGAGTTTAATTCTTACGGAATTAAAGTTACTATACTATATTTATACGGCAATGGGAGCCCACTCAGAATCATTTCTTTATGTTTTTCTTTCTACGTATCACGTTTTAAATATATCAAGGTCTTTTTCTGGTTCCCACTGGGTAGGGAAATACTAAGTTAAAATAAAAGAAATGTATATATATTTGGTTCCAGTAAAAACTGAATTAACATACCGTTAAAAGTAGCTAAAATGAATATAAATCAACAATTAAAAAGAACATTTTTATGCAGATAATGTACTAAAAGTAATCACACTTATTATAGCTGACCAGAGCAACTATTTTCAAAATTCAGTGTATTCATTTCGGTCTTTTTCCAACTCAACAAATAATAACAGAGATAGAGATTCCAGTTCTCAAATGTAAGGCATCTCTCACTTCATATATTCTTCTCAGCTCTCTTCTCTTACTCCTTCTAACCAAAATCCTTCAAACAAAACATCCCATTATTAATTTTAGGATTTTTTCATTGACCTATTCAATGTTTGATCAAGGGTGTCTTGGCACCTCTCTCACTGTGAACCTTTTTCACTACTTTCTTCTCTCCAAGGTCCTAATCCATGTTTCCAATGTTCACCAGTACACTCAGACTGGACCTTGTAATGTAAAGGTATGAACGAAAGGAATAGATCTTCAGCCAGTGATTTCAACACTAATTTTCTCCAACTGGACATTTAGTTACCGAACAGTAATAATGACCTAAAAACAGAAGTTATTTGTTCCCCTGGTTTCACCTCTCCTCTATGAATTATGTCAACTGCATTTCTGAGTAAGTTTCAGTCGTCTTTGTATTAAACAGATATAATGTCACAGACAGAGGCTAACTGCTCAATTTGAACACTTCTTTAATTTGCGAGATTAAGAATTACAAATGTCAGTGACGAAAGACCAATTTTAATAAATATGTCTTGGCCCATTTTCACAGTTGTCATAATAGTCTAAATAAACAAACCTATATTATACACTAATACCAAAAGAAAACATCCCATGCATCTTCATAACAGTAACTAGACTTGACCACAGAGAATCTTCCCATCGAATTAAAGAACTGAGTTGTCTCTTTCCTAACCCATGCCACAGAGAACGAGACTAGCTGATACTAAAAGCCTACTGTCTAAAGTAGCACCTGTAAGCAGCACCCATAGCACTCTAGGCAGGACAAGCATGATCATGGACACACTTTCCTGACACTCTTACATCTAATCTCTTTCTTTTGTCTTGATGCAAACATTGTGAACACACATAGGCTTTTCTCTTCTCTCTCTTCTTTGTGAACCCAATGTCAGCATCTGTGCTGCTTTTATGGAACCATTTTATCCAGTTCTGTCAACACACAACTACTTCATCACATGCAGTGCAATTACTACAACTCACTACACAAAGATCTGATCTTAGACTCTCTGCTGCCACGACTAGAGAGGAAGGACTTGGCTTCAACTTGCCATATTCTAACTTTAATTTTTTTTTATATATAAGATTAATTTCAAATTGATCAATAATTCCTTAAGTAAACAGCTCATGATTAAAAGGAAATAAGCTCAGTCAGCAGTAAGAACAATCCAACAGTTAAACCACCACTAAGAAAAGGTGTTAAAACTCCATCTGTAGATATATTTAAAAAGGGATTATAAAACACATTGAAGATTGGATGATCTAACATCCCTTCTAGACATAATCTCTATGATTTTATTGTTCAATTGGCTTAACAAAGCACAACCACATTAAAGGCAGTCATATAAAGGTCTAACAGTGAAGGCTTTCTTGGGCAAAATTGCCATTGACTGAACAAGGAACAGTCACAAAATAGTCAGCAACCATTTGATCTTTTACTTACGACCCACAAGCCTAAAAATATGTGCTCTTCACTCCTTTGTATTGCAACTACCTTTTTCTATCTTTTTTTTTTTAATATTTCATTTAGGTGAACATATAAGAGGAAAAATGTAGCATAGTATTGGCCAAAATTTGACTTTGATTTAGGATGCAGAATACAATTCAAGTTAACGGAAGCTACAGGGGCACATCTAAAGGCGGAATTTACCCCTACATAATAATACGAAATTATATAGCAGAAGAGAGTGGAAAACTAAAATAAGGAATTAAGTAATTTAGAAGTAGAGGCTGCAATTTCTATCAGAATTTAAATGTCTACAATTGCAAATATCTTATGCTCTTTGACATGTCCAAAGAAAAGTGATTATTTTCTTCTCAGAGAACATATTTTAGTGTCACTTAAACTTTTATGATATAACAAGCCTGAGAAATGAGCCTTTCCTCAAAGAAATATTGTTTCTTCACATTGAATTTTTTTCTTATTTCCAAGAAATAACATGGTAAAATTACTACAGGGTAAGTATGTGTCTATGTGGGTGCATGTGTGCATGTGTGAGGGAATCATTTTCTCAAGCAAATAAAAAAAGTGCTCTAAAATTTTTAAATCACATTTATGAAAGCTAATATCTTTAAAAGCCTTTATTATGCATGGGGACAAATTTTCACAAATGGATAGACGAATTAAGACACATAATCAGACATAATTAAGTTTAATTGCAAGTTTACAAAGAGATCTCATTCAGATATCCCTTATGCAAGTACCAAGTTAACAAAAATGCGTCAAAGAAATCATCCCTAATATTTTTGGCCCATTACATTTCTTTAACGCAAAAGAAATTACCAAAAGAAATCTTGAGATAGCATTTATTTATAAAGAGATGTACATTTTATTGTACCAAAGTGTTTTAAAAACTAATATCTTGAGCACATGTGGACATCGGAAATTAATATTGCCAGAATTTTCCTTTGAAAATTCTAGCTTGTTTTAGTGCTAAAGGGAAAAAACTGCCAAGAGGAAAGAAGTTCCAACTTTTACTCTCAATAGGAATGAAAAAAAAGAACCTTCCTTTATTTAAGGTAGCCATCACTAATGGGATGAATGGACCATAGCTTAAGGACTGAAAGGCTGGAAGCTTTTTAAGCCTTTAACACAGCTTTCAACACCAAGGACTTCAAATGGAGGAAGGATGAAAACACTATTAAACTAGACATGAGGAAAGACTTTCTTTTATGCCTGAGGTGACATCAGGTATAAACAAGATGAACCATGTACAAACTGAACATTTATCCAACCAATTTTGATGCATTTATAGTCATTATTGAAATAATAGTGCTAAAAAGAACACTCTTCTTTGGGGTTTATTTCTCATGCTTGAACAGTATAAAGGGTGAGTAAAAGCAGAGGGAGACCATGAGGTTTTTTATTTGCTCTGCACCCACCACAGAAGTTTTTGAACATTAGATATAATCTAATGCAAACTGCAAGTACAATTCTCATTTAAATTAATAGGGAACAGGTTCCTAGGATCAGTCATAATGAATGTACTATCACAGCTTATGATAACCATCTCAACTGAATTGCTTTCTGATAAGCTAAACAATAAAAACTTTGTTCCATAAATTTATAGCAAATAATTCACCACAAAGAGATGAATGTAAGCTCTGTTACTAGAAAATGAATTAAAGATGAATTAAAATTTTACTAAATATATATATATTACCACCAGTAAATTAAAATAACAATATTTCCTGCTAAAAATAGAATTTCCACAAAACAATATTTATTTATTCATTTTCAAATATAAAATACATTCTTTTCTACCCTGTAGAAGCTCAAATAATTTTCTCTCCGTCAGGCTAGAAAGCCTTAGCATCAATTGTCAATACTCATCTTGACTTTCACTACTTTTAAGGACTGTCAATTCAGCAAGCTTCACTTACAACTAGTTTATTTCTGTGGGATTTAACTCAGGCCGTTTCTAAATGGTTACAAAAATTACTTTGTATGATATATTACTTATTTTAATCAAATACAATTTTTTCTAATTGTCACTGCTATGGCAAACTCGCAGGGGATGATCTGACTTGTGTACATTTCTGACAGTGAAATCGGTAACAACAGCTGCTTTGTGCCAGCTAGCGCATGTACCGTACCTCTCAAGCCTTGTCATTCACATCTCCCCTAATTACCAAACATCTGCTTTCCATTTCCATTAACACTGCACTACCAGCTTGTCTAGTTTAATACCAATGACTCTTGACCTCCCCCAAGGAAGACACTTTCTGTCAAAACTCCCCCAAAAGAAACCAGCTCTGCACACTAAATTTGTATTTAAAAAAACCCCACAAAACATTTCCCAAAGGAAAAGTCTCCTGTAATCAGATAAATAACATTAAAAGCAATTTTCAGCAAAAGCAAACATCCCTTGAAAATTGTGGTTTATGTCTCCAAGAAGCTTAATACCTTTAAGCCCAGAAACATGAATATTCAACTGTAACATACAAAGTGATGGGTTACATGACAGGTTACAGCAACAGTCTATAGGTTAGGGTGACTGCATATCTGGCAAATATAGAACTATTATCTGTAATGATATCTGTCTACTTAAATAGAGACTATAATGGAAGGTCCCAACTGCCTTTATTATTTTTTTAATTATAGGTTATTATAATGGTGTTAATGTTCACTGGCTAATCCAAGATCCTAAAATTCAAAAGAATTATGACTCTATAACTTACAGCAATTCTTTTTCTTTATTCCAGGTTGTGATCTCATAAATATTATCCCTATTTGGAAATCAGATGGTACTTAAAATATTTAATAGCTTCATTTTGTTTTCAAGTTACAGTACATTATAAAAGTACAAGAATTAAAAAAGGTTAAAAAGGGGTATATGCCTTCTTTTAAAATGACAGCAGAATATAACCATTGCCCTCAAAATCACAGAGAAGTCTACATTTCTCTTAGCCTCAATGACATTCTTATCCTGGACAATGATACACAACCTAAAACACTCAAATTGAAGTCTATGGGAAATGGGGGTTATAGTGTAGAAATTCTGATAGTAAATGTGAAGGAAATCAAGCTGAGCCTTTCACATATTCACACTCATGATCTAAACCACATTTCTTTATTGACTCCAAAGTTTCTACAGTTACTTCTTTAACTCTGAGGCAAAAAAACACAACACAACCAGGCATTTGTTTGCCTCTATAACCCAGTAATGCAATTCCTTGAAATGTTGTCATTGCTAGTTTCTACTAGAGGAGTGCACACTTGGGAGAGATTTGCACCACTGAAAACACAATTGTAGAATGTAATCCTCAAATATGACTGATATTAGGTGTTCAAGTTTAACTTTATTAATGAAGGGGAAAGATAAATTGTTGATGGCAGGGGAAGGAAAACCAAAAAGTGAAATCATTAGCAGGCGAAAATACATCTTTCTCTTTTGTACCAGCAAGTATAAAAGGATTCACAGTACATTGCTGCAGGAAATCTGTTGGTATCAGCTTAGTGTTGGTGGATGCCACCACGGACAATGAAACAAAAGAGAATTAAAGAGAGGAGTTTTTTTGGAGGGGTTTCAATCTATTTTGGCTGGGATTTTAATAAGAAAAGTAGGTGATGAGATAAATGCTGGGAAAAAAATATGATAAAAACTGTGGGGTTTCAATGTATAGTATCTTCCTAATTGTCAACCTCCCTGAAGAATCTATCACAGAAAAACAGTTTTACGGAAGGAAAAAAAATTATCTTCTAATCTAAATAATAAAAGCATTCCAGCCTTTGTATCTGCTGACTTACAAAAAAGTGCTTTCTAACAACAAAAGATGGAGCAGTAATTACATAAATCTCTTCATTCTTGATGAAGACACAACGGAGTGTAAGGAAATCAAGTGTTTCTGCTGTAATTCTTGTTTTTATTATGAGCTGAAAGCAAACTTGTTAAAATTGGATTCTGCTTCCTGTGTATGTATGTTCATGGGTAGGAAAAAAAAAAAGATACAACAACACCAAAGCAAGAACATGCAGCTTTTAAAAGCTTAGAAATTATTTTCCCCTATTTGACTTATGATGCTGTGAAATCTTACATTAGGAAATGTGTATTATAAGAGCAATTCAACGTTTTACATATATTTTGAAAAATTGAAAACAATATAAAAATACAGTTTTAGTGGTTGTTCTGCAGACAGCCAAAATGCCTAAAGGTTACCAACAAAATTGAAAACCATGTATTAAGTAAACTAAATGCACCCTGAAGTCAAATGTTTCCACCTTATTTTCAATAAATTGGCTGTAATGATTTTATCCCACAACATACGTTTATTATATATGCTGCTCAAGAATGAATAATACTGTTGATTTTGCAAAGAAAAGGTGGAAATTATTGCATTTAAAAATAATTAATAGATGGGTCTGCATACCTTTGAATTAAATTAAAAGAAAAATATTTCTTTTTTGTGGAGATGATTGCATTCATATCCTGTTTGGTGTGAAAAGTAGATTCCAAAAAGCTTTTAACTAATTTGTTCAATTTGTTTCAAAGCCAACATGAATAGGCTTGGTGCAAATTCAGATTCATTAAAACTTAATTAATATGCATCATTATGCAAATGAGGTTGCAGTTAATGAGTTCTTAAAAGAAGCTTTCTTTAATTAGTTCAGTTTTAATGGCATCATCATTTATCTGACTTGTTTTTAAAGCCACATGACATACAAAAAGTGACCATCCTCTACAATGTTGCAGTTTTCTGTTTCCTAATTGTGTTTCATCTTAATTCTTTAATGCTGAAAACTTTGAAAAAGTTAAATGTTTTGATGTTCAGTTCTACTGAATGTTATTTCAATTAAAAATAATGTTTTGTTTAGACTAGAGATATGTGTCTCTTCTTTTTAGCTATTTTTGCCTCCTATTATCTAGTCACTTTTGGTTTTCAGTATACATACAGAAAAGGAGAGATATGTAAATACAGTAATCCTTAAACCTTGGAATGATTTAGTCTATACATTATTAGTGAAATGTATAGGGTTATATTTATACTGACAACACTTTACTATAATATGAGGGTACTACCAGGAGAAACCAAGGATATATGTTGATGTGAAACTAAACAGATTAAACAATTGCCTTGAGAACTGAAAAGAAAAAGCAGTGTAGTTAAATATTTCTGTAGTTTCAAATCCAGAAGCTTCAGAAATCAAATAAGTTTTAAAACATCTTTAAATCTACAAAATATTGTGCTACATAATTACAATTATGTTTTGACAAGCTTTCTTCAGAATGTAAGTTCTAAGAGGGGAAAAATTATAACTCTTTTAAAACTCTGTCATTTGCAATACAGCAGAGAATGATTCTTAAGAGTATGAGACTAGCAGAATATCTGCAACAAGCTAGTCTGACCACCTGCGTATGCTGATCACATGGAATCATGAGACCTCTGTGCTTACTTGTTTGAACCTCAAAAGCTTTACAACCTAGGTTTTAGGTAACAGAAAAACTGCTTGTAGTGACAGTGAACTCTTTGGAACAGGTTTCTGAAACCCACATAACTCAGTGGAGTGCTGACCTGCAACTAAAGATTCAAGTAACTGCAACATTTCAGGCTGATTCCAAAAAATATACACCTATGGTTTGCATTTCTTTACAACTCTGGTTCTGACAGGCAATCAGATTGGTTGTATCAAATAACATTTACCAAGTAGGAACTTTGAATACCCTTTACATTTTTTTTTATTCACATCTAAAACAGAACTAGTTTACATCAACATAAACACTTCTGATATTTCCATTGAGCTCTGGATCAGGCTGTTGGCATAGCACATGTTAAGGGAAAACAGGGTTTTACACAACTTTTCCATTTAAATCTGTAGAGCTGTTCTCATGAGCATACATGAGCACACACATGAAGGATCACGCATATAGTAAAAAATTATTCTTTCAATCGTCGTTAGTTTTTGACTGCTGATTTATAGAAGTAACTTTTCTAATACTCTTCCAGTGTACGGTCTTTTTTCAAGGCTGCTTCTCATTCAAAATCAGATTACTAGAGAAGCTGAAGAGATGGAACAACAGGCAATTGATACCTGGGTAGTTTGGCTACAATGTATGCAGCACAAAAAACCCTATATCTTTGAGAGAGGTTTTAATGTGCAAGGATAAAGCTAGTGAAATTGCATCATGCAGAGAAGGCCATCTGGGAAAAGGCACAAAGGTGATTAAGAAACTTTGGTGGAAGATATAGTAAAGAAAGGAGGAAATAATAAGATTTGGGCAATGAGAAAGAGTTCATATATAAAGGCAGATAAAACATTAACAGTATGGGCGGGCACCTGAATATCATTAACAAAGCACTTGTAAAATATTTGGAATTCAATTAGTTTAAGTGACAAAAGACAACTGAGAAATCATTACAACACGGAGCAGAAATTGCAATCTTCTGATATTTTACAGGTTTTCCAAATACAGCAAATAGAAATCAGTACATCAGCTCCAGCTTTCCACCATGTCTGGACTTCACTTAGAGAGCAGCAGCTATATTCTGGCTGTGATTCTCAGGCAGTTGGACAGACCCATCAGAAGAGTCCAACACAGATCTACCCTATCCCCTGTAAGTCTACTATGACCTCTTCTCTGTCAACCATGCTTCATCCACCTTCACACTGGTTAAGCACTGAAATACTCCACTGATTATCTTCAGCCGTTTTAAAAATCTAGCCAAATATTTTGAGGGATAAACTGATACAGAATATGATTTATAGACGTTTAGTTTCCTGGGCAGGAAAACTCAGCTACTCTCATGGTGGTTCGCTCCACCTCCATGAGTACTTCACATGCAAGCAGGTAATGAAATCCATAGTGCAAACAGGAGAGAATGCAGAGTGTTTTATCTTGCCTACTGTAACCTACTCTATCTAAGAAAAAAGTAGGGGTTAAAATCTGTGAACTCTGTAACCTAGAAGAAAAGAGGATTCAACAAACAGAGCAATGGAGGACAAAATCCAAGAATTTCTACATACCCAACTGCTATGAAGAACATCTACATATTTCCACTATTACAAACTTTTCTGCATCTGTGCCTCTTTAATAATCAATTGCAAAACACAGATATTAAATAGCAAACATTTTGACAGGGCAAAATCCCCTTCTCTCTTTTATTCCTCTTCTCATATAAATATTACAAATAATTAGCATCATATCTATAAGAGGAATAGAGTTCCTCCACCCACCAGTTTTTCTATCATTTGAAGCTTGGGTCAAATATCTAAAGTGTCACAGTATCATCATTAAATTGATGTTTTTAATCCTCATTAATACATGACAGAAATGAGCTGTCAATTACAAGAAGAATATTGACATTTTATTCCTGACGTAATTTCCAATGGAAGGAATAAAACACCAATTACACACAAAGGTATGACATGTTATATATTTGACATACAGTGTAATAATTAAAGAAAAATCATTTCTCACTGATAGTAAGGAGAATAAGAGTTTATTAAGAACATCAATTACCTCTTGTCTTGATTCTTTATCTTTGTACACCTTAATACTCCAGTGGGAGTTATGGTCCAAAAACAAAACACCATCCTCCTAGGTTAGGAATAGAGGAAAAATACTTAGGAAATGTTAAGGGGAAGGCAGTGACTGATTTCTGAACTTAGCTCTAGAGAGTTCCAAGAAGGATGGAAGTTTTACTGCAGGGAGAGAGAGAAAAGGAAAAAAAAAAAAGCAGAGATTAAAAGAAGATGGAAAGTTGCTTCCATTTGCCAGTGCTTCTTCATTGATCATGACTTCTTTAACTTTCAGTACCCCTCAGCCTGTGCTGTGTGTTCAGGAAATGTTTTCTTAGATGCAAGGAAAATGCTGTACCAGCAAATCACGTAATTCCAGGGGATTCATCTATGCTGGATTCCCAGCAGGGCACTGAGAAAGGAATCTGCCATTAGTACCAGCTGCGTGTATCCCACACAATCACTCTCTGGTGATTACAGAGAAAAGGCAAGTATTGGTTGAACTCAGTTGTATCTTTCATTTTAGAGACAGCAAATAGCTATAACGTGTCAGGTCCTTCACAACTTCCAATGCTGGCTCTTTGTGAGAAACCTTCCTTGTATTAGGCTTGAATGAAACACATCTTCTTGAGGAACTGACTGAAGAAGGAGAAAATCTTTCTATGAATGTGGGGTAGCTAGAATTGCTGCATTTGCCCCAGATGTCACAAATCAACACCAGAAGATTTTTTTTTCTGAACAGGGATTTCAAAAGATGGCTTTCTATTTTAACTGGGAAAAAAATTTTCATTTGCCTTTATAATTTCACCATTGACTTTCACTGAGAACCTGACTGGGCCTTATTTTTAAGCACCATATAAAAGCATTTTCTAAAGGCTGAGATTCTTTAACTGCAACTTTTTTTATTTAGCTGTATACATTAATAGAAAAAAATTCAAACTCAGACCCCAAACACTGCATAAAAGGTCTCAGTAGGACATTTTTAGGAAGTCTGAGAATCTTGTGCAATATGTATTCAGTAGGATACAGCCACAACACAAAGTCCTGTACTCAGATAACTGCACTCTACACAGAATGAGCTATGTTTATATACAGCTGAAAGCCCCATTATCCTTCTGAGGTTGGGAGAACATCTTAATCTTAACAAGAATCAATCCCTGGATTATAATTAGTGTCTTTAAAATACAGATAAAAAAGATTAATTTTGATTTTATGCCCAGCTAAAGAAGAAATAACTCTAGCAGAAACTTGTGTGAAAGCATACAGGCAGCACTACCATGGATCCAAATATTACTATCAACCAGTTGAGTTCTAGTAATCCGTCACATGTGTACTCCAAACCATCTCAAGTGCAAAATATATTACTCTGTGGTCAATCAATATTTAATTAACTGCAGTAACTCCTTAAAACCTTTAAAAGTCGCTACACCCTTCACTGCATGCTTTTGTTTTGTACTCTTCATTACAAACATCTACAATCCTTTTGCCATTGAAATAGCGGTCTCTCAGATTCAAAGAAGGTCTTGAGGAGTAACACCCTTTCTTAGCCTGGATGCTCTCAGGTGATTCTTATCAAGTACCCTTCTTTTCTTCACCCCTAGACATCCTGGCAGGATATCCAACAAAACCAAAAATACATTTTTGTTTATGAAACACGCAAGAAAACTTTGTTTATCTAGTTGTAAAACACTGTAAGGGGTAAGCAGTAAACAGGAAAGAGAACATAAAACTGATGAGCGCTTACCCTCTATTCTCTACTGATGCTTCCACTTAGCCCTACTTAGCATTTCAATCTATATAAAGTCAATGGGCCATATAACCTTCTTCTATATACACCAACCAATTAACATTATTCTTTAACAGGAAGAAGTTTAGGGAACACTTTTTTCCAGTTTGATTCAAAGTAACATTGTTACTAAATAACAATGATAATGGGTGCAAGAAGATGCACTTGTTCAATGAAGATGACTGACATCTAAACTATTGAAAAATAAGCATTTATTTTTAATAATACAGTCATTTAAACAATAGTCAAGATTTCTGTTACAACAGTTACAGTAAAATATTAGTCTTACAGGACTACTTAAAGATTTTTAAAAGATACAGCAGGTATAGTTACGTTAAAGGGATTCAGTCAAGTTAAAATAAAAAGATACCTTGGTTGTCAGATTTTTTTTTATGGCCAATGAAAATAAGTTTTTCAAGTTGAATTTTGTTCAGAGCATGTTTATAACTCACCTCACTTGCAGTTGTTCAAGCACAAAAATAATGTCTGTTTGCTTGCAAACCTTTCAAAGGAAATAGCTTGGATTGCTCTGGTAGTGAGGTGGTGTTTTGGGATTTGGAATAGGGCTTTTGTTTTTTTGCTCCCAAGTGTCTGCTGTTGGATTGCATTGAGAGAAATTTATCTTGTTGAAGCCCAGATTCAGCAATTTTAGCCAATACAATCTTTTCAATATACTTTTCATCTTACTACTGAAATGTGATAGCACAATGATTTGAAAATGTGTGTTTAATATAACCCTGAAACAAGGGTCTATTTACTTCATCTTTGCTCATGCCACTTCTTTAATTATGCTTCTTAAGATTTCATTGTGGGGCTTTCAGCTACATCATCCTAAAAAAGGACAGTGCCTCGAGAGTGAGAAAATGGTCCAGTGTCTTGCAGATCTCAAGCCACACCATCTGTTTCCTAAGTATTCCTGGAACCTCATTCCTGTTTTATACCAGAGAGATGCCTGTCTGCACCTGCCCTTTAGACGTAAATACATATGCTTTTCAAGATTCTTCCCCAGGGTTCTTCCCACCTGTCTTTACATCTAAAACAGTAAATGGCAAATGTAGCGACACAGAATAGATGAGATTTTTTTCCTCATACAGGAAGGATAGCATGTGAAAAAGTGCTCTGTCCATATTTTCATTGCCTTCTTCTATACAACACTGGCAGCCACACCAAGCATTTAGACATGGAGTGGGAGAGATTACAATGATAGTTCAGGTTTGGTGAGAGCTGATAGACTGATAATGCAGGAAACTTAATAATCAATTTAATAACACAGCTGAGTAACCCAGTGTTATTAATTCTGGCCACTAAACCAAGAATACAGAGATAAGATGTTTTTTGAGAAGTAAGCAAGGAGGAGGTCCCAGGACCAAATGGCAACAAGGATATAATTTATTTAATTACCAGTGCTACAGGACACAAGCTGTCCTACATTTCCTTGCAACACAGTACCAAAGACTCTGGATTTAGATGGAGATAGTAAGTAAGAAGAAAGTTATTTTAGATTTAATTCCGATTAGTTCAGTCAGATTGAAAATGTGAATGTGCAAAGTATTTTGAAAATTAATGTAAAAATGCTGTCATTTGAAAACAAGGGAAATCCAGAGAGTAATTATAGAAGAAAAGAATTCACAAAAGAAGAGTCCAGAAAACGTAGAGACTTAGCAGCTAAAATCCAATGGAAACCTCTTATAAATAAATTGCTGCAGAAAAGGAAACAACTGACTAGAAGACTATTAATTCAATACTTAGGATACCATCCCTGAGGAGCTTTTTTCAAATTTGGTGATATTCATAATTTTCACTAACAGCTTGGATGATACAATAAAGAATAAATCTAAAAAATCTGAGAGGAATGGCAAGAAGGAGCTTAATATTCAAAACAACCTCAGTAAATTAGAAGAATGGTCAGAAAACAGAAAGAGAAGAGTGCAAACTGCTTCATAGAGGAATAAAAAAAATAACGTGCAGAAATTTACGGTGAGCAATAATTGGCTATGCTAGTATTGCATGCAGTGTTTAGGGGATCATAGTAGATCTTAGACTGAGAATGAACCAATGCTGGCACTGCAAGAAATGTCAATGTCATCCTGGCATTATTAACATTTGTATGTGACTAGTCCGACTAGTCCTACTATGACAGGACTATTCTAGAATCTGATAATTTTAATGGTTCAGAAGCTTGTTCTTCTCTCTACTGTACATTTCCCCATTTGCCCTTCTATGAATGCCTCCTCCTAAACCCTTACTTTACTTCTATGTTTTTCACTGTTATTTCACCTTAGATGGAAAATATTGATGAAACATTAGAATCTTTTACACTTGGAGAGAAATTTTAAATTCAGAAACACTAATTCACAGAATTTAACAATGAAGAATTTCAGATAAGACCCTAAAATGGATCCTACTTTTGTTATTTTTGACTACCAAACTATCGAGTGTCACTTTTGGAACTCCAGAGGATTTCTGAGCTTTCTCCTTATTTACAATTTCTATCAGAGCAACCTCGATGACTGTTGTCCACTATTGACATGCAGTTCAGATTTTCTGTTATAATTTTTCTTTTATTCCTTTTCGTATGGACAAGAGACTGTTTTCAGCTAATTATTTAATGTTTCCAGTATCTAAAAAGTTACATATCAGTAGCCTACTGAAATAAGAAAATTCCATTTCACTTGCCTTCACACGTTCTTAATGGATTCTATCAGCATACTTAATCATAAGAAAACTCCACAGTCATACTCAAAACATAATCTTCCTTTGTGGTTAAAACCTTGCATCTGCTGTGGCACAAAATTATCATGAAAGCATATACAATTTTTTTCCCACAAGTTCCACTCTCTTTTACTAACATCCCAAAACATGATCTTGAGAATATCCCTTCTCTCTTTGAGATCTTTCCAGTTGAGATTGTTGGCCCGGAATTAAGATTGTAAACTCTTAAAGACTATAGAGCTCATCAACTTCTAGCACGATGAGTTATTTATTTTGATTGCAGTCTTTAGCTACAATTGCATTGTAAATAGTAATATTTATTGATACTCATTAAAAACTCACCTGATATGATTAATAATGGGCAACCTGGTAACACGAGAGGGTCAAACAGTTTTGTTGTTACACATTGTTGATACATTTTAGGCCTAATGAGGTGCTTTAATTAATAATGTTTGATCAATATTAAGTGTTCACCATTTATATTACACAGTGTGAAGTTTTAAAACCAGTCCAACTAAAATACAATTTCTCTGAATGTGGATCATTGCATCTAGTAAAACAATGCAAATAATGTGGGTTTGGACCTAGTGGGTACAAAAGCAACTGAACTTCTCATGGGATACTCTAAAATGAAATGAGTAATGTTACAGTCAAAAGTAATTTACAGTCTGTAGATTTAAGCTTTATTTATACATGTAGTTGCTGCAATTTAATTAAACCTATACCGACCTCCATTTGGACATATTTCTGTTTTGGTTGGTTTAGTTTAAGCCTATTTTAAATGATTTACAAATACTTCAAAATGTGCATGACCACACAGAGCCTTTTGTACTATTTTAACCAAAAGTCAGATTTTTAATTGACACCAGCACAGCTCAACAAATGGCCAAGTCTCAGATACAAAAAGGACTATCACAGAATCACAGAATCATAGAATGGTTTGGATTGGAAGGGACCTTAAAGATCATAGTTCCACTTCCCCTGCCATGGGCAGGGACACCTCTCTATAGGCCAGGCTGCTCAAGACCCCATGCAATCCATCCTTTAACACTTCCAGGGAGAGGGCACCCACAACTTCCCCGTTCCAGTGTCTCACCACCCAATTGTGAAGCATTTCTTCCTAATGTCTAATCTAAATTTTTCCCCTTCCAGTTTAAAGCTGTTACACTGCAAAGGATGAAGGTCCGCCTGACATCTATTACTGGTAAGTGCAATACAATAATTTATAATACTACACAGTCATGTATATGGGAGAATGGGGACTCTCTTCCATTATAACTCTATGGTTTCAAATTTCTTTGTCATAAGACAAAAGCAAGGGAGGATCAATGGAATTAAGAAAGACAAATTTTAAATTAATGATTGCGACTCCAAGCCAGGAAAAAGAAACCCTCTTCTTTCTGAAAACAGAGTTTGGCAGATTAAAATAAGTTAATTATAAATGTACATGGATAGAAATACACTTAAATACCCTTAATATCAGATAAAATATTCAATATCTGGTTGCGACAATCAGTTTACTTCATTAGACTGCTGGATATGAATCGACAGAACGCCTTATCTGAAGCGTGATGTTAGTATGTCTCAGTTAATATGAGCCAGTTAGCAGGTTACATATGTTGGCGGAGACAAGCACATGACTAGTTCAGCATGTCCTGAAGGCAAAGCTCAATTTAAGTTTCCTGTTCTCTAAATGTAAAATTTATGTTGTTGTCTACACAAGGCATAACAAATTTTGGGTTACACTGCTGTTCTGGAGTTCCTTATAACCTCCACTGATGCAGCTGCTGCCAGTTAGACATAGGACATTGGAACAGAGAGATTTAGAAATACTCAGACTGGCATCCTGGGAAACAAATCTACAAGAGAGCTGCTTCACTAAAGTTCACTATTCAAGTCAGTCCCATCCAGCATGACCACTTTCTTCCAGAAGAACTAACTGTGACTGCTCAGTCATGAATAGTAAATAACTCACTCTCTGTTACCAGTCACATTTGTAATGTTCCTCTGAAGCTTTGCAGATCTTCTACAAAAAATAAAAAAACCTGTTTCTAAGGTGTGTCAGTTTGGGGCCATCACTTAATTAGACTAATTTTCTCCCTGAATCACATGGAAATACATAGTGGCAGAATAACTTTTACTCAACAGTAACCATGGGTTAAGCCACATGATATTCCCACAGTAAAAGAAAATGTACGTATTTTCACTTGCAAGCTTTTTTTTTGAATAAGATTTATTTTTAAAAGAAAGAGAGCATGTATGAGTCAAAAGGTTACTTTACAAGGCTGTCACGGAGACAGCATTTTTAAATAACCACCACTACATCAAATGATAATCATCAAACTAAATAAACTAAATGCCAAAATGATCTGAAAAATAAAAATAAGAGCCAGGTTTAAATTACTGTAATTTCTAAGACTTACAACATTTCAAAGGGTAAGTCATATTCTGAGTGTATATGTTTTGTTTTTCATTCTTGAAGAGCAGTGAAGTGGTTTGTGAATCAGGCTTTTAAAGACACTTGGCTGTAGAAAAATTGTAATAAAAAATGCATAATATGTACTTAAGCAGGAAAGTAACACCTCTGCCATAAATTGGTTCTTTAAAATATTTAAATTAAAAAGTTTAAAGTACACTATGTTTGCATAAAACAGAACTGAAAAGCGTCTAACTTAGATACATGGGTTTCCTCATAGAGATAAATTTAAAATTGGGATTGCTCAAGGAAAGGAAAGTTTTTTCAAGACAATATCAACATTGTTAGTGGGATTTTCTCTGAGTCACGTTTTCTTTTGTCATTCTCCAAGAGATCTTCTTTTCCATTTTAATTCATGGAAATTATCATTAACAATGAAAAAACTACTCATTTGCTTACCTTCCCTTTGAATAGTGGAGGAATTTCACTGAAAACAAAAAATAAAAAAGGCTCCTTTACTGAACAGAAAAGTATATCCCTATGGCTTAATGCCTTGTTCTAGTCTCCAAACACAAAACCTTAAAGTCCTTATACTCTGTTCCCACTCAGGCATAATTCCCACTCAAGTAAACTGGCATTTTGCCTGAATGAGTAACGCGATAGAAATTTAGCCATGAGACTGTATCAGTTTATTGCAATATTTCCCCACAGACCACAAGCAAAACTACTCTGGATGACAGAAGAAGGCTGCCCAGCACATATGCAGCTGCTGGAATTCTGCCAGTCGGGCAATATCCATTGTATTTCTTCAGAATGAAGCACGAAACATATTGTGAGACACAATCGAAGCAGAAGCCCATGGCAGAGTCAGTTCTACAAGCAAGGGTGTATGTCTTTCCAAGCTCCGTTTTAATTTATTTGGGGTAGACACTAAGTGTAGAACAAGAAGCAGGGAACAGACAAATCCCAAGTTCATGAGACTACATCTAACGTCCAGTTACCAACTAATTCCAACACTGAAATATATTGTTTCATGGCAAAAAGAAAATTTGTTCTTTTATAATTTCTCTCTCCTAGCTGAAGTTCTAGTGAATTATGGATAGGGATCTAATAATATATAACACATGTATTCATGCAGATTCAGGCCAGAATGCAATATTCCAAAGTGCAAAAGGATAAAGGAAAGTAAAAATAGTTGAAACTAACTGCAAATCTTCCCCTCTATGTGTATGCCTCTCTTTCAGCTTAAGGAATTTGTCTGTTCCATTCAGTGACTTTTATGTAGAACCCCTGCATGTTTTGTTTTGAATTCTTCTGTATTTGACTCAGTTCAGCTTCTTGGAACCTGTGGTTATTAGTACTTTACCAGGGAAAGTCCTGATCTAAATTGAGAACCACCTCTATGGGCTATAAATACAATACAATTAACTTCAACCGTGAATTTATTACAAAAAGAATCAACCCTCTTGTTACATATTGACTAACATTTCAGAGGAAAGAACGTGTATCAGTAAATATCTATTATTGCATTCGTTCTGCTTATCATGTTTATATATCACATACACAGAATTATTAATAGCCTTCTCTCTTCATTCTCTCTATTTTCAGTGGATAATAAAACCTCTCTATTCATCTTCCACATCTTTTTCTGTTCAAAGTCATTTCATCATGCATATGACTCTCAGAATCTCTGGGAAAAAAAAGGGCAATATTTATTAACTATCCAATTAAATGCATGTATAATATAGTTTCTGTTAGTGACATCATAGTAAAGGAGAATGTCAGCATTTCCCTTACAAACTCTGTTTTCAGAGGCTTTTAATTAGAATGTAAAATTTGCCGTTTCCACTATGAAGTTTTAACTTGAGGAGAAATGTTGTTGTATAAAGACCTACTGTCACCTGTCCAACACATATTATTTAAACATGGAACCAAAAGTTTCATTAATGCACAACGTAAGGAGCTTCTGAAGCAGCTAAGTAAGAAAAAGAGGATGTATCGCCGTTGGAAAGAAGGGGACGTAAGCCAGGTCATGTTCAAAAATGTTGTTAAGTCGTGTAGAAAAAATATCAGGGAAGAAAAAGCCCAGCTGGAGCTTAAATTGGCCACTTCTGTTAAGGATAATAAGAAGAGCTTTTATAAATATATCAATGGTAGAAAGAAGGGCAGCAGCGACCTCCACTCCTTATTGGATTTGGAGGGAAATATAGTAACCAAAGATGCAGAGAAGGCTGAGGTACTTAATGCCTTCTTTGCCTCAGTTTTCAAAAGTAAGGAAGTCTGTTCGCTAGACAGTTGGTCCTCTGAAGTTGTTGATGGGGGCAGGGTGCAATATGGCCCTCCTTAAATCCATGAGAAGGAAGTTAGAGATCTGCTGAGCCACTTGGACCCTCATAAGTCTATGGGGCCAGATGGGATCCATCCTAGGGTGATGAGAGAGCTGGCAGATGAGCTTGCTAAGCCGCTCTCCATCATCTTTCAACAGTCCTGGCTCACCAGAGAGGTCCCAGAAGACTGGAAGTTGGCCAATGTGACGCCCATCCACAAGAAGGGCCGTAAGAATGATCCAGGTAATTACAGACCTATCAGCTTGACCTCGGTCCCGGGTAAAATTATGGAACAGATAATACTGGTTGCAATCATGAGGCACCTGCAGAACGGCCAAGAGATCAGGCCCAGCCAGCATGGGTTTAGGAGCCTGACCAACTTGATCTCCTTTTATGACCATGTGACTCGCCTGGTGGATGAGAGGATGGCTGTGGATGTGGTATATCTGGACTTCAGCACGGCCTTTGACACTGTCTCCCACAGTAGACTCCTAGAGAAGCTGGCAGCCTGTGGCTGGGTTAGGAATTGGTTGGATGGCCAAACCCAGAGAGTGGTGGTGAATGGTGTTTCATCCAGTTGGCGGCCGGTCACCAGTGGTGTCCCCCAGGGATCGGTGTTGGGTCCGGTCCTGTTTAATATCTTTATTGATGATCTGGATGAGGGGATTGAGTCCATCATCAGCAAGTTTGCAGACGATACCAAGCTGGGAGGAAGGGTTGATCTGTTAGAGGGTAGGATGGCCCTACAGAGGGACCTGGACAGACTGGAGAGATGGGCTGATTCCAATGGGATGATGTTTAATAAGTCCAAATGTCAGGTACTTCATTTTGGACACAACAATCCCATGCAGAGCTACAGACTGGGGACAGAGTGGCTGGAGAGTAGTCAGGCAGAAAGGGACCTGGGAGTGCTGGTTGACAGGAAGCTCAACATGAGCCAGCAGTGTGCCCAGGTGGCCAAGAAGGCCAATGGCATTCTGGCCTGCGTCAGGAATAGTGTGGTGAGCAGGACCAGAGAAGTTATCGTCCCCCTGTACTCGGGCACTGGTCAGGCCTCACCTTGAATACTGTGTACAGTTCTTGGCCCCTCAGTTTGGGAACAATGTCAGGATGCTGGAGTGTGTCCAGAGGAGGGCAACGAAGATGGTGAAGGGGCTGGAACACAAGCCCTACGAGGAGCGACTGAGGGAGCTGGGGCTGTTTAGTCTGAAGAAGAGGAGGCTCAGGGGAGACCTAATTGCTCTCTACAACTACCTAAAAGGAGGTTGTAGTCAGGCAGGTGTTGGTCTCTTCTCTTAGGTGACCAGTGACAGAACTAGAGGGCACCGACTCAAGCTTCATCAGGGGAGGTTTAGGCTTGATGTTAGGAAAAAGTTCTTCACTGAAAGGGTGATTGGCCATTGGAATGCGCTGCCCAGGGAGGTGGTGGAGTCGCCGACCCTGGAGGTGTTTAAGGGGAGACTGGATGAGGCACTGAGTGCCATGGTTTAGATGATGGTTGGTGTTAGTGTTGGGTTATAGGTTGGACTTGATGATCTCAGAGGTCCTTTCCAACCTTGTGATACTGTGACATATCAAACTTTCCTTTAATTCTTAGTTAAAATGAAATGGCCATATCCATACGTAGCTTAACATGTCAGAGACCTACTTAGAACCTCTGAACACCAGTTTCTACAAAAATTCTCATGAGAGCTGTGACACAAGCAAAAAAAATCTGTGTTAAATAACCAAAATAATATTTCTCAAGTTAACAGAATTGTTCCTCTTCTACACAGCTCTTTAAAAGATGCTGCTGATCAAAAGCACTGTTTTTAAATATTAAAATTATATGATGGCTTACCTCAACTAGGTAAGTCTTAACAGAACGGCAGATATTATCTCTTGGCTAAGATGTTCATTTTTACCTATCTACACTTCAAAAGTATGCAGCCATTACTGTTGGCTTGCTCTCTCTAACTACCAAATCCATCAGCCAATTAAAAAGGGAAGTAACCTGCTTAAGCAATAACTGAAAAGAAAGCCTGAATTGTGATACTAGTCAATGGTTTCAGGAGATCCACACCTGGGGATATCTCTACAGCAATTGTAACACCAGCTGTTCTGCATTATTCAGACACAAATGTAGATCTAAATCCTAATTCTTTTTTGTTAATACAGATAATAATCCAAGGTAAGAATTTACCATACTTAGGGACCTGCACCTTTACACTAAATTTTTACACTGCAGACAAAAACTTTGCAAAATGGAATACATATAATGGAGAGAAATGCTTCCTTCCTTTATTCGTAGTAACATAGCAGTCACCAAATCTCTTAAAAAAGCTGAAGATGTAATATGTTTTCTAGCTTAATTCTCTCTGAGGCCTATACATTTAAACTTCAGGTACCTCCATGAATTCAAGTCATTCTAAAATTTGACCTGTCTTTGTTTAGCTCCTCCCTTCATACTAGGCCAAAGGCAGGGCTATGCAGCTGCAAGCTACTAGAAAAGGATCCAAGTAGGTGGTCTGTGATGTATGTATACTGGCCTGCAGAGGCACATGCTTCTTTCCAAATATATCAAACTTAAACTGATACTCATTCCTCAAACAGCATGGTCTGACCTAGTCTGACATGATGTTAAGCAGTTCCCGATAAGGAAGACTCTTCACTTTTTAGTGGCAGCCCCAACCAAGAGCAGTTTTAGTGCATCAGACCAAGGCAATTTACAAACAAAGCGAAACGTATTTGCGTGAGATGTGGTTTGGACGCAGAACATAGTCCAAGAATGGGTTTTGCCTGAGCTCTGAAAAGAATCGGTATCTTAGCATAATGTGTTTCACTGCTGCATTTAACTGTCTGTTCCTGCCTCTGTCCATACTTTCTTTTCTTTTTCTGAAGGAGACACATTTCACAAGAGGAAAATATGTCCCTTAGGGTGGTCTATGTCATACGTAACTCTCAGAACACAAGTATAACTACGTACGCATATGTAAAGAGATGCTGTCCTTAATAAAACAGAGTTGAACAATTGTAAAATTTAAGAGTATTTCAACACAGCTGCTCTTCTGTCACATCTCTTTTTTTTTTAAATTCTTCTAAACTAGTACACGTAATCTCTGCTGAGCCAGCACAGAGACTGAAGGAATCAGAGCCCAGAAGGAATCAGAGCCCAGAAGGAATCTGGATATATTGAAGTATGTTTTTTCTGTACCGTAGTCTAACCTAGATCACTTTAGAGACACTGCTTTAGCAGCTTGAGGCTGTACTATAATCTGCTAAACTGTCATCGCACTGCATACTCCAACGTTTCCCTCACTGGGCTCTTTCTGTCCTTGGCACCATCTGGCTTGCAAAGATGTCCTCAGAAGTCCTCATTCTATAATGACTCCTGTGGAAGGATCTTCTTTGCAAAGAAATGTCAATTTCAGGAACTCCTGAGATCATTCTAGATGTTTTTAACAGGACAGAGCAACTTCAGAATTTCACCTTGAATGATTTCCGCTCCTGTGTTGCAAAACTGGGAGATGTAATGTCAGCTCTCAGACCTGCTGATGTGTTTGTCTAATAAACAGTGGCTGGAATCAAATCACTAATTATTGCACCTTAGCTTATTTTAAAACACAACTAATTCCTAGCTTTCAGAATTACTAAAAAAATTTAGAAATGTTAATTCTGTCTTTTTGAAAAAGCAGAAGGCAAATAAAATTTCAAACATATTGCTTTTTTAAGTCTCATGAATTTTGAGTCAAACTCCTAATTTTTACTAGTGCTTGGACCTGGCAATATTATCTAGCCTAGCAATTTTACAATGGCTGCATCACAGTGCAGCTGAGATAAGGAGTGATTAGCGCTCCCTCAGATTTGCCACTGAAACTGGATGTGTAGCTGCCCTCTAATTCCTCTCCTGTCAGAATCATAGGGCATAGGACTTTTTAAACACCCTTGATTTTGAGTAATGTAGATTAGGAAGGAATATACAAAAAAATATTATAAAATGGACTGAGGTAGTGGTAACATGTTTTGGGAGCTATAGCAAACACATACAAGAAACGTAGAGATGGTAATCTCTTCAGCCAGCTCAGATATGTTCAAAACAATAGGCTGAAGACCCTCAACTTCATTTAAAACAAGGAACACTGGGAGAATAAAAATAGTTATTTGAATCTCAGACCCTGTAGCTATGTTGTAGACAACCTTCTACATAACAAATTTTGTCATAACTTGAGACATGTATTTAAAAATTTTATGTAGTTATTTTTACTTTTAATTATTAATGTTATATTAGAGTGTCAGGAACTGCTTTGCAGTTACAGGCTAATACCTTTTAAAGTGTTTTTATGTTTTCAACTGCACAAACATGGCAAAGATTGTCCTAGAAGGTATGCCCACTTGTTTTTTTTTTTCAGACACGAGGCATAGTTAATATTAATTCAACATTAAAGATCTATTTCACAACGGGATTCTCTGTTGTGACTTAAAAAGGAATTTCTAAACACATATATGAGCAAAACTGATCTTATAAATGTAAATCACAAGCAAAGAGTTTCACTCAAATTTTCAAACTATTGTTCTTCAGCACAAATCAACACACCGTCTGACAGCAAGAATGAGCATAGCCAAGAGTCATATATAAATTTGATTTTTTTCAATACCTGGCTTCTTTATCTTTGTATGAGTAGCAAGTCCGGCTCTGATTTCAAGTGCACAACCAATGATCCAGAAAACACTTTTTGTCATTTATGGAATTTTACACAAGAATAATTGTGGTCGGAATCCCAGTTTTCTTTTATAGAGACAAACATTATCCTTTTCGAGCTTAAAGACAAGGAAAAGGGAAGAAAATAAAACCAGAAAATAGTAATTCTATATTAAAAATTAATTAAAGAATACTGCTGTGAAAGACTGCAACTGTATATGTAGACAGAGTAAATAGATTTACTCTATTAACTTCCTTACTACTTAAAGGTGTTTTCACTATGGAGTTTTATGGAGAGCATAAACAGGCTGGCCTGCAGCTGCTTGACCAGCTCTATGGAAAATGTGTTTTCCATCGAATTTGCCACTTTGAACCACATTATTCCAAAAAATCCAAAGGATTTGTTATATCAGGGCTTTCAAAACAATTTTTGTGAAAAGTGTTAATGTGTGTCATTAAAGCTGCCAAACTGTACTTAGAATACAGAAAGTCCTACTGGAGTTTATAGAATCTGACATAAAAATGATAAAGAAAACAGAGCACATATATGAAGAGTGACAGCTGATTATTTATTTTTGCATATTTTTCAAGTACCAATGAATCCATCGAAACTTCATAAGCTTGAGATGTTGTAAAGGTAGTAAATCACAAATTATAATTTAGTTTAATTTACTTTCTACACAGTTTCCTCCCAGTCTCTAAAGAAATTGAAATAGAATGTATGCCCACAATGAACTTCTAATAATTAAATAAATTTGAGCTTTCTGGAAGACTTAGAAAGGTGTTATCAAGAGCAAATTATAAAGTAATATTCACTTCACCAAACACCTAGAACTATTTAAAGTTCATTTTTAGTTTAATAGTTCAGCAGGATAATTTCAGTAATAGTGTGTTTGATCCACCAGGGAACTTATGCACCTGCAGTTTGCTGCTTCATTCCATGGCCTGTGACAAGCATAAAGTGCCAAGGTTAGATGCCACCTATAGCCACAGCTGCAGGTAAGGCTGGTGGTTTAAGGTAAGACATGATACAAAGCTAGTTATAAAATCTTGCCAAATTTTAGTCATTTGTGTTGAAATATTCTTTATTTGCCACTGGTTTCACATAGCAAATTATTCAAGGCAGGGGGTTTCTTTGGTCATTGCCGCATCTTCTAGTACACCTGTGGAAATTCTTCTACATTTGGTCACCTACTAAGCCTTTCATAGAACTACATTTTTTACGTGCTTAACAAGGACATCTTCAGAGTTCAGTAACTCCTTAAATATTTCGATCACAGAACCTCTAAACACTGTTTCAGCCCTGAGGTCAAGCTAGTCTTTACAAGTGATTGCAAGAAACAGTTATGAGCACAAATGATACTGATGGAGATTTGCATTTGCCTTTTTCTGCTTTAGTCAGATGCCTGGAATCAAGACAGTTACCCCTGAGGACTGGCTCAAAATATGTCCAAGGTGAGGACACTAGTGCAGGGGAAGAGGCTGCTGTTGAGATCAGCCCTCCTCTACACTGTTCTCTGCTCTAGCAGCAGTAAGCACGACTGACATAAGTTCTCCTCCCAGTTCTACCTCTTACTGTTACTCCTCCTGTCAAAAGAAAAAGTCCAGCTGGGAATACAGTTCCTTATCACTTTAAATTTTTCCTATACAATTGAAAAGCTTTGAAGTGGCTCTGAACACAAAGCTGGATCCAGGTCTCTCCCTCTTATGCTCTCAATGGACTATATGCCTTGCAGCCTGCAGGACAATTCAACTACAGTCGATTCAAATACAGGCTGAACAAATGCTAAACTTACTGGAAGAGCAAGAGAGAGTCTATGAAATAACCCAGCACTAGATTAAAATTGAGACTGGATGCTACTAAGGAAGAAGAACACAAGGAATACGTTCAAAGTAAATAAGGCTCAGGGTCTTTCCCTGAGACATTCTGAAGCCATTCCTCGCCTCGGAGGACTAACTTGTGCTTGGAATGCCAAGGGAAAATAGGAGATGAATTTATGCTAGAAGGATGTTCTGGAGATCTCAGGATACAACTGAAACTACTTTAGCCAAGTCCTATGCTCTATACAGGCAGGAATGGCTAGAGGATCTGGATACACACAAAGGGCTTAATTTCACAAAAAACCTGCTAATACTATTTCCAATGCCATCAAACTGGTGCTTCAGGCATCTCAATCCAAAAGTGAAATGTAAAATCTCCCTGCTCATCTGCTACCTGAATTCACCAGAGACCTTTCCAACCACCTTAGCTACCCTCAGTGCATTGAGTTCTCAGATTTCAAATGCCAAAATTACTCCAGTCTGCATGGCTCAGTGCCCATCTTCAACTGGGATCCACAAGTAAGGTACACCCTGCAGAAATCTTCTAATAGGCTTGACCCTGCATGTTAGATAGGCAATGTAAGGATATATTTTGTGATAATCTTTTACCTGCTATTTATGTAGAGAATATAATCCCCAGGGTGTCCAGTATATAGCAGTATAGCTTAGCTAGAGTACAAAATTCCTTGGAAAAAAAAAATCCAAAAGAAAATCTGTATCAATTAGAGAGATGTTACAAGGAAAAGATTTCCTTATTAAAAAGTTGCTGCCATATATTAT
This sequence comes from Dromococcyx pavoninus, assembly GCA_033558185.1. Taxonomy (NCBI): domain Eukaryota; kingdom Metazoa; phylum Chordata; class Aves; order Cuculiformes; family Neomorphidae; genus Dromococcyx; species Dromococcyx pavoninus. The sequence goes on along the minus strand of JAUMJL010000169.1, from coordinate 409,635 downwards.
ATTTCTTTAGAGCCTGAGATTTAAATACAGTTAATTTTCTTTGTTTCCAATAACATCTCAACCACAACTACTTAATAAATTTTAAATCACAATGTAGTTTTTATGTAAATGCATTTTTGTGTTCAAGAACAGGATTAATGTTTGTATATGCAAATGAACGAAGGATATGTTCAAATAGGTCGTGGTTCAAATCATTGCAAACTTTAAATGCTTTACCGTGTAAATGGTTGAATATGACGTCCTTTTTTTTCCTTTTTCTCCCTTAACAATTAATAACCTGTTTTAAATGCACCTGTTGCTAATACCTAATTTCTGTTTAGTGCAGCTTTATGGAAAATATGGTCATGTGTCAGTGTATAGTTCCTGCTTGATGTTGCATATAATTCTTATAATATTCTGAATGGCATGTGCTAATTATTTAGCACAATAGCTCATCTTATGGAGCTGTAAGGCTGTAAAAGAAGGGTGGTAATTACTGAGGATGGGAATGTCTATTTTTTTTTGTAAAAATCAAAGTGTAGGAGGAAAAAAGCTTTTTTTAAAAAATAAAATAAAATGGGAAAAAATTGAGTAACAGCCTCAGAGCATTGGAAGGGTTAATATTTTGTAGTTTTTGTTATCTCTAAAGCTACATCTAAAGCTTACCATGCAGATCCTAACAGCTATACACTATACTAAGTGGCCAGCTTCTGTTCTTCCACCATTTCTCACATGGCTGACCGAGAACAAGTTCTTAACCTACCTTTCTCTTAAAATTCAATTATAAGAGCTCACCTACACTTTATGCAGAGGAGATACGTCTTTGACAGACATTTAAAGCAGTTTCTGAAATCCATGCACAGAGAATGCATCTTAAACTTACATAGAAGTGAATAAACCAGAAAATGAAAGCAACTAAGAAAACAGGTTCAGAGAATATATATACTTCTAAGCTTATGCTAGAGCTAGGGTAAAAAAAAAATAAAACCCACAAACCTGTACCTGGAATAAATAGAATTAAAAGGATAAAGTCTCATATTTGAGAATATGATCTCTTGGGGTCCTGAGTGTCACAACTGCTTCAGGCAAAAACAAAGAACAAAATACTCAAAATCTCATTCAGGCAAAGATCATGTTTTGGAGGACTAAATGGAGATTGAGACAAATTGGATGGAATATGTACAATATATGGGTCCAATCCTGTCCAGAACTATTGATCCTACTGCTTTTAGTCACAAGATCCTGTCAGAAAGGTCACAGAGAGAGGTTGGATGTGTGAGTAGAGTCAAGATAGATAATGAAAAATATACCTGGAATGGAAAAATATACATTAAAAAACAGAACAGCACAAAGAACAGACAGAAAGCAAAGACTCTGAGATTGTGCTCTGAAAACTCATTAATTGTGTGAAGAGAATAATGAATAAAATCATATGAATACTCATTTAAATCTAGACATAAACACTTGCCAGACCTCTTCTCACAGACATCATGCAATCAAGATTTATTTGCTCAAATGTTCAGGGGCAAAGAATCGTCAGCCTGTATGGTCTACAATTCATTGAGATACAATTTAAAAACCATACTTTCCAAAATCCTTGCAGCAGCAAGCAGATTAAAAGGCTTCCACTTATCCAGCTGAAGTACAAACAAGGCCATGAAAATCACATCACCAGTCAAAACTAAGCCATATATTTTACATTTCTGTGTATTAGGGATTAGTTGTAAGTTTCAGGTTAAAAGAAAAAGGTAGGGAGGACTGCTCAGGAAAAGCTGATTTCATGAATTTCTAAGAATGGAATAAATGTTGAGAAAGTTGCAATCTGCTTCTGAATATTTGCATAAAAGAACTGGTGAAGTCCACTAGATCATACTCCAGGTTGTAATGACAGACTTTAGATAACATTTTAAATACGGATACAGCGCACAGAGAGGCCAGAAAGTTAATAATTAAATTGAAAAAGAATAAACTTATATTATCTTAAACTACTCTAGATCATCTTTGAGGCAGGACTCAACCCAGAGAGATCTAGCTTACGCATAAATTTTATAGAATATTTATGAATATCTGACAGACTTCACAACTAACTCTGTGCTGAGCATTTATCTACAGTGGGCTTCCTGCTTCCTCTGATGATGTGAACATTAAACTGCCACTGACTTCTAACAGAACCAAATCAAATACTATAATTATACACTTTGTGCTATTCCTACTGTACTGTATTATTATGTATAATTGATTATTCAACCCAGTAGCTATTGTTCTTTAAAATGCTTATGACACATTGCAAGAAAAGTGCTATATAAAATGAAGCCGATGAACATAGACATTTCGGACACTCTACTACATGTAATGATGAAGACTAATTCCACTTACACAACGTTACATCCAAATTTTTTGAGTCTATGTTACACACTGATAGCCTCTAGATGAGAAACAGACATCATTATTCCAGATACTGTGCAAATGTAGTAAGAAAAAGCCTCCTACTGCTAAAAATATTTCTACATAAACAAGAAAACCATTTAGCATGGGGGAAGAAAGGCAGAAAAACTGTAGAGCACTAAGTTACTGAAGAGGTACAGCATCTTAAGTTACAAAAGCACAGTCTAGCTCAAGTTTCTGGAATCCCCATCTCACACCACATGTGCAGAGTCATTTCAATCGAGTGTGAATCCACAGAGACACAGACCAGGAAGATCTGACTATCTTGTATGCCTGCTCCTGCCTACTCTCTTGGGACAACACATTTGTTTTAACGGGGCTGTGTATTGGACTGGACCAAATAACAGCTCTGGTTGAAAAGTAATTATTCTCTTTTACTGGGCTAGTCTTCAATTTTTGCCTTCAGCTCTTAAAACATACAAATGGGACATTTTCAGTCTCTTTCAAAAAAAAAAATAAAGGCTTTAAACATCCAGTAGTAAAGCATTCAGATTATATTCTGAAAACAGGAAAACACTGTGGCCTAATGTCTTAGATTCCTATATGTCAACCTGTTTTTTTAAGCACAGAAAATTGTTTTAATATTTCCCTTTTTTATATGCCACCAAGATAAATAAGGGCTGGATTTTTAAGCCATCTAAAACTAGTAGGCTTAGCTCCAAGTAGCCTCAGAATTTACAAGAATGCCAAAGCAATGTCTACATTATTTTCAGCTTAAAAAAAGAACCCTGAGAAAAAAAAATATTGTCAGATTGTATCAAGTTTCCTAATCATAAAAATATTTATTTTTGTGTCTTCAGAATATATACTATTGCTTCCTGTAATTAACAAATGAGATTAAATGTTAACCAGTTTAAATCTGTCAAAATATTTTAATAAGGGGGGCAGATGTTCTGTTTTGTTAAGTATCACTATTTACTTTATGAGGTAATAATAACCTTACCTTTCCTCTGCAATAGTTAATAGTAAATGGTTAGAGCTTGCCAAAGAGCAAATAAATCATTACACTAAATACAGGTTGTCAGGTTAGTTTAGTACCTTACACACTCCATTTTGCTTAGATAAATGGTTTAGAATGGGATTTACTGTCTGCTATTTTCTAGAAAGATTCTGGCTTTCCTATTGTGTATAGTCTCATATCAGACGTTAAGAAATGTACTACAGTAATATGTAGATTTTACACTGACAGGCTTACTTGCTTGGGTCGACTTCATAAATGTACAAATGTGAGACAAGCTGTAGATCTCCCAAGAAAGTCATTTCGGAGAATACTTTTGTAAAAATATTGTGGATTTGGTACATAACTAAATACACCTGTGCAAAATTCAAGCAAGTTGAATATTATGAAATCAAGGTTTGGAAACATTCGTTAGAGTTGTTCTTGTTGTAACCATATTAACTCCTTTCATATTCACTCTTCATCAACTTTACAGTTGTTAAGCTCCAATAAAATACGCAGCCATGTTTTAAAACTATTGCTGAACACAGTAAATATACATTAGATGTCATGCTTTTCTGAGACATTTCCAGGGCTAAACAGAAGTGGATCTGGCCAACATAAGACCCTCACTCTTAAGAAGGCTCCTGTTGACGTATTACAGAATCCAAGCCGCATTAAAATCCACCTGTCAGCTAACAGCTTCTTTGTTTTTACAATTATATAGACAGCAGCCACTTATTTGCACGAGTAGACATATTTGAAATTCTGTATGAAACAGTATTTGCATATATTTATTCAAGATTCATGATTTCATTTTTTCTCTTTTTAAAAGTCCTGCCATACAACCACAGAAAATCAATTATTATGCAAGGCTAACAGCTAATAATGGTTGAAGAAAAGAGATCACAAGTTCCACTGGATGACATTTGTATAAACTATTTGCAGAACACTTGAGAAAAGCAACTCTGGTCATGGAAAGGATGAGGTTGTGAGTGATCTGTGAACAAGGTCCAATAAATTGGCTCACTTATTCACACTGAATAATTCAAACAGTTTCACTCAACACTAGACATACTCCTTACTCCTTTTAAAGGATTAAAATATTCATGGTTTCTTCTGTCAAATGCCATTATCACTCTGTAATGTCAGGAGCAACAATTATCTTCCCAAGGGCTGTAGGAGCCTTGGATGTGGGTCATCAACTCCAGTTGCAGAAGCTGCCTGGCAAACACTGCTTCTGCCAATGATTTCGGTCTCGGATCTGTTTGTCCAACATAGCACTAGTCCTAGCTCAGGCAATTTGAAACACTGTCTCCATATTTACTGCTCATGTTCTGCACTGTGCAGTGAAAGCTCAGAAAGGATATCTCCTTAGACAATATCCTTCCTTCAAAAAAAGAAGGAATTCCATTCACCAGTTCAAGAACGAACCTTCCTTTGCCCCTTTCCACAGCCAGGCACACAAAGACAAATGGGAGCAACTGAAGACAACGAAGGGGTGTGCTGAGTCTTCTATGAGTATTTTATGTCCAAGAAACCCACTATAACAGAAACCACCAACTTCCTTAAATCTATCATCAGCATCTTTCCTGAAAATAAAAACATAGGATATAAAGAGCTAATATTCAGCATATTCCCACACATAAGCTCACAAAGACTCTTAGAAAGCATCTTCTCTTAACTGTGTCAACATTTCTGCTTCAACTCACCTTTTGCAAGATGGGCACACTTTACAAATTCTTTAAGAATTCTCTGTGTATTTGGTAAATTCCTCTTTAAGACAACCCAACCTGTTCAGTTTTTCAGTAGATTTTTTTTTTCCCTGCTTTCTTTTAAAGACGTCTTAATTAGTCTAATCCTGACTGGTCTCCTTCCAATGTTCCTGTTGGCACAGTAGGATTTCAATTAACATTCTGCTTTAGTGCTGCAAATGCCCTTGCTTAGATATTTTTTTTTTTTAATGTGCTATTTTGGATGCCATCTCTCTTCTCTTTTCTTCCTCAAAAATCTTCTAAGAGGTTTTAGAAGCAGAGGTCGTTCTGCCAATTTGGGCTTTCTGAGCTTATCAAGAGATAGTGCAGCATCAATTTTTTTCTGCCCCCTACTTAAGGGTTATATTCCTTGTCTTCCCTGACCATATCACTCATCCCCTTTCACTCCCTCCTGGTTTCACAACAGCAAGTTCATGCTTCTTGTCCTCAGCTTCAAGGCTCTTCAAAACTCCACCCTTCTTTATTTGTCTGGTTTTGTCTCTAATTGCATTTCTCTTTCTCTTTCACACACACATACACACAGGCACACAGTTTCTTCTAATCCACCAACCATAACAATCTTCTCTGCTGTTTGTCAGCTTCTCTAACACAGCTCCACCCTGCCCTTCACACATGGAATGCCCTTCCTGAACTGAGCTGTCAGGCAATTGTCCTCGCTTCTTTGAAATCTATCCTTAAAAATCCACCTCTGCTGAAAAGTCTAAAAGAAATCAGCTAATTAATGACGGTTATGTTGAGGGGCAGATGGAATAGCTGACATTTACTTTAAAATAATAATAATAAAAAAACCAAAACACTTTTTGAGCAAGCTTGAATGAGTATTTTAATCTATGATAGTCTGTCCTTCCAAAGGGATGGCAATATGGATGGAGCAGTGACTAGATACTGCAGTCTGTGCACATCATCCCTGACTGATTTTTGATCATGGGAAATCCTTTTTTTTCTACTCTTCACCTGTTTTGCATGTTTAAATTATAAACTCTGCAGGATGGCATCTGTGGATACATCTAGTAACTGATGTAGTAACTGATAACTTTTAAGAGAAATACGAGAAGATAGTTAGAGGAGCATGGAGCTAATTTACTCAGGAAGTATTCTGTATTATGCAATATGTGTCCACAGTAATTAACACAATGAAAAAAATTATCTTAATTTAATTCTCTTGAAAGTGCACAGCATAAATAAAAATAACAATACTGAGTTAAGTAGCTTGCTACTACCGTAATGTCAAGTAAAAAATAAATACATATATAACCAGATTTATGCTTAACCTGCAAAAAAGCCAACTATTCAAATGCATGGACTTGACTTCAAAGACACCCCTACACAAAAGTATCCACTTATGTCCACTGACAAATAAATCCTACTATGGATCTCAATCTGTAAATTTCAGTTCCAATCCAGACTTCTGTAAAATTCTCTTACTTTAATACAACTGAAAACCTCGTCTATTGGGCTAGAAAGCAGACACACACGCATGCATGCATTGGTTGCTAACCACTTCTTTATATTTGTTTTGGCTGCAGAAATTGGCATACCTTAACCACATGAGCCCAAAAAAACCAATCAAACATTTCTGTGTTTACTCACCTTCTCTGGAAAACTAGCTTACATCAGTTTTCAATCACTAAAAAGAGTATAAAATATCTAGTGGTTGAAAAATTTGTTGCAAAATTTAAACACTTAGAGAATGACAGATAACAAACAGTGATAAACCAGGATTGCTGCCACAGTAAAACTGCTTCAAACTGGAACAGTTAATCCAGATAGTAATCTGCATCAGGTGGATGAAAGTTTTCAGCTGTTCCCAAAGATGTGGCTAAGTAGAAAATAACTAATAAGAAAAGGCTAATTTCTGCTTCTTTTTATAGTGGCTTAATAGTGCTTACTCTTTGTGACTTCATGTTACATTCCCCTGCTTCCAAAACCCACCAGAAAACTTGAAAATAAATAATAAAATTTAACCCCCCCACACAAAACCAAAAAAACTACTGCAACGTTCTTCATGCATTAAATCCATTTTCCACTCTACAGTACTATCTGAAAGCAGTCCAGATCACCCTTCCTCATTGGTGGTGAATGCTATTATGAATTTCCAAGATTTCACAAGAGATCAGGTACGACCATACGGAGATTTAAGAACAACATCATCTGAGAAGCCCAAATGATCATCCTGTCCCCTTCTTACACAGTGTGGCCCTATTACAACCATTCATAGATGACCATTTCATGGCTGTACCAGGAATTTCCATTCCAAGGCAGGCCCAGTGAGAATGAACACGCAGTCTGGGTGTCACCTATTATTGAACACTTTCTCATGAGTCTTCATACTAAGAAGCCTTACTCATGGGTTCTGGGATGAAAGGGAGCATAGCAGGAGACACCAAAGCAAGGGTGCCAGGGAGGAGGAGGAAGCTAATTGAAAGAGTTTGCTCTGTACAAGGATTATGTGAACATAATTTGGACCAAATAGCTTAGATTGTGTAATATGTCAAAGTTACAATTAATTTAGCATCATCATTCTGTAATACTGCTGGGTTAGTAATTGTACCTATCAGAAAAATACAAATGTGCTATTACTTCAGCTTCAGAAAACAGCATATGAAACAAGGTGTTTACCTACTTTATATTTTGAGTATGCAAACCTATAAATGCTTTTTTGATTCATTCCTTATTTTAATTAAATTGATGGTTTTAGCAGTCCGGGGCGAAACATAGCTGGTAATGGAAAGGAAAAGAAGCGTGTGGGATCTTCTTTTTAGTATAATTCTTCAGCACATTAAATGAGACGAACAAAAGAGAACTTAAACATAATGCTGTGCCATGGTACCGTGACATAAGTGTCAACTTATAATTTCAAATACAATTATAAAAGTCTTCTAATAATTATATAGGTGGCAAATAAGGCTTTAGGGCAAATATATGTGGCAAAAAATTACTAATGGCATTCTACATAAAATCAGCTAAGCCTGACCTCTCCTATGCATCGTATTGTGGTAAGGTCAACTTGGTGGAAAGGTTAAGAGCAGCTAATGTTAAACACTGACCCATCCCTCCACAGTCCTTTCCATATTCATAGGAAATTATCATCCATATTCATGCAACATGATAAGTACCTTCAACATACAGAGGTTAAAAAAAAAAAAAAGAAGATTTTACTTCTTTACAGTCTTAATTCAGTGCCATGACACTAACTCTCAGAGCATGGAGCAAGACATAAATTAGTGTGTCTATAAGGCTGGGCAGGACATGTGAACAGAAAACATATAGCAGCCTCTAGGTGACATTTAAATATTGAAAATATACCCACTCTAATTCTGAAATTGTAACAAATATGAAAACACAACTCTTGTACAAGGGTAGTGTACAATGAACTCACGATATATGATGCATGCAAGGATCTGCCTTACATAGATCCAGCTGCATGGATATCCGGAACCTCAATTTCTAGCCCTCACAGTGGAATGAGATGCCTAATGCTATTTTATGAAATCTTAGGCCAATATCCTCAAACAACAATAGAAACAAAAGATATGAACGTGCTATTGCTACTGCAGGACTGTAGCTACTGGTATTTTATGGGGTTTTTTTAGCAGAGAATAGTCTAGAAAAATCATAATGTATTATCCATCTCTTCTTTTTGCTATTTTCACTTCTTTTGGTGCACAGCACTGAATGAGGAAATGTCCTCATCCTTTTGCAGAACTTACCCTCCATGCACTTTGTTTTGCCTTTCCTGTGAAATAACTTTTCAAAGGTGAGTTCCACTTCAACTTCTCCTTTCTTTCTCTGCCTTCAAATCTATCTCTTAAAAAAAATTAATTTTATATTAACTTTGTATTCCTTTGCTAGAAGTCTTTTTTCTAAAATAAAATAAATATGTGAGAATCAGAGTTGTCATTAAATCAGTTGCCCCACCCTTATTTTTTTCAGGTGAAAAACAAGTCCAATTAACTGGTCTTTCCTCCAAACAAACCTTCTCTCTTTACCTACTGAAACAGAAAATAATGAACCTTCCTAGAAGAAATGAAAGCTTTATACCCTGCCCATTTTTTCCAAGAAAGTCACCATCTTTCTTTCCATTCCTACAGAAACATCAACTCTTTCACCCTATTTCAGTAGGAAAAATGGCTGTCGTTTTCTCAACACTCCACTCGTCATTGTTAATATAATGGTGGCAAAGCAGTAAGGGAAGCTAGATGGATAAAGTAATAGCTTTCTGTTGTTATTATTAGGTATAGACGTATTTAGCACTTTTGTAGCATTGATTTACTCTACTAACTTTTACATGCAGATTGTACCTTCCAGGTTTTACTCACAGAAGTCCAGGTGCCTGTGGTAGGACTTCACCGAGGCAAAGGTCAGGAAATATATATGTATCCAGAGCACAAGGAGCTACCTCAACCTCAAGTGTTTTTTTAATTTAAAAAAGGGAGGGAGCAGGTGACAGAGGACTAGGCAGTGGCAGGCAAAGCCTGCAGGCAGTGGTGGAGGCCTGACAGACTGCCTGCACCACAACATGGAGGCTGGGAAGAGCCAGGCAGCTCCCAGCAGATTGCCAGGGCCCCTGAGATGCAGGGTCCATGCCATCACCGGGGCACCCTCTCCCTCTGAACATCAACAAGCTACTAAATTAAAAAATATTTACTCTTTGGGAGGGAATGGGGGTTGCCCTCAAACACCAGTTGAACCCTGTGGGATTTCCAGGTGGTTTGCAAATAAAGGGCCATGCCAGCTCCCCTGTACAACAAGGTGGCAAGCTGGAACAAATTCCCTCCTGCACAAGAGCCATCCCGTGGGCAGCAGGAAGGCACAGGGTGAACTGCAGTGTTTATTGACAGGGATTGAGAGGACTACCACCATCACATTTGAGCCCCAGAACTGCCACCCACACCTGGTGCTGCACAGCTGCAAGGAGACAACCACAGCCAGGGCCAGGCATCAGGACAGCTTATGGGGAGAGGGTGGCTGAGCACCCAGCAGCAGAAAGTCCTTGAATGTGCTCTGAAGATTAAAGGGTTTAATGACAATCTCCACTCTTGTTTGCAGTATACAACTAGATTGTAGGGTTTCCTCTAATTCCTAAACACACCATGCTAGCCTTTGCTACCATCACAGAAGTCTTTCGTTTCCTTACCTTATACTCCTTTCTCTTTTGAAAGGTAGGGAGTTATTCCATTTTTGCATTTACTTCAAAGAAAGCAAAGCTCTATCTCTATTAATTGACATTGTTCCTAAGGTGTTTAAATGATCCGCGTTCCCCATCCAAAGCTGCAATATCAAATGCCTTTGATATATTTTATTGTTGTGATGACCTGATGAAGTGAGGAAGCAGTCTTATTCCACCTGGGTGGGAGCTATAGAAGGGACAGCAGAACCCAGGTCTTTCAGCCCTCGGTAGCCCATGATCTGCACTGCCCCTTCAAAGGCCAGCATGGGTAGATCCAGCCCCTCAGCCCTGCCAGCCCGACATCAGAGCATGAGAGTTTTTTCTTTTTCGTACCTGAAACTAATGTAATTCCCAGGACTGTTGCAGAGGCCAGGCTGCATGGGATAATACAATGACAGCCGCAACTCGACAGTCAAGCAAAGCCCAAAAGAATTCTGGAGCTCTCCAAGTTGCATTATGACATTTACACTATTCTCATCTTTGTTCTTTAAAAGACAGGTAAACAGAGAAAAATATTAATGTCCTTTATTATGTAATGCATTTTCTAACTTACCACTTTATTTTGCATAAGCTGCTGAGTTTCATAGAAAACACTGAGAAAGTTTATAAATACGTAAGTAAATATTTACTTCCCATGAGAAACATTTTTTGTCATTAACTGCTGCAAAGGGAGTTTATTATTGATGAAATCAACTGGCCTGAATATTCTAATTTAGCAGGCGCACACACAAAAAAGTCCTGTTTCTGAACTGTTATACAAAGGAACTTATCAGACTTTCAGATCATCATAGATTTCTTTTGATGGGGGAGAAACTAGACAGAGTAAACAGTGGTAAAAAACCCCAACATTTTATCTTTGATTCTATACCCACTTTTTTTTTTTTTGCATGTTTGTTAGCACTAAAGCTGCACTGTGAAGCAGATCACTGATTGCAGAAGTAGCTGATGACACTACAACTAATAAAAACTCTAGAAGAAAATAGTTTTGAAAGAAATTTTAAAATTCAAGGACCATTCTTAACCAAATACTTATTTGAGAACTTATTACCCTGAGTTGTCTTTAGACAGCAAAAATAATTGAAGAGCATTGGTGAATGTACACCGTGAGAAGAGACTACCTAACATGATAGCTTTTCTATATGGTGTATTGTAATGCCATGAGGAGATAACTAAGACAGTTGCTTATTGGCAACAATACAGTCATGTTACACTATGTTACCCTGTGGAGACTAATTTTTCTAACAGGACTTAATCGCCCCATGCAAAGCATCATGCTATCCCAGATCACTCATTTCTAGCTCCTGTGTGGTTGTATTCTTGATGCACCGACTGTCCAGATTCATGATTGTTCCAAGAAGTAATACAGATTGCTAAAACTGAAAAATACCTTTATATTCACAATTTTTAGCTCTACCACACCTGAACAGAGTATTTGACCCTTACTTTTCTGATTCTACACACTTGTGGTCTCCTCTCTGGAGAAATCAAGTAGTCACGTTAAGAGCAATGTCAGTGAATGGAAGGCTTGCCTGTGCATTGGGGAGAACACACCTGCAAAGAAACAACACGAAAGATAACAAGAACATAATAAACAGCAAAGGAGAACAGAAAGTCTCCAGACTGGACCCTGGAACATCCACCCACTTTGCAAATCAGAAACTGTTGATTAGAAACCTTTCAATAAATATTGTATACTTTAAATGTCTCTAAGAGGGTCTATCTGCATAATTCCACGAGTCTATAAGGAACTCATGCAAAGAAGCTATCTAGCACATTTTGTGCTTTCTTGGCAAAAGAATGGGGAAATTCCTGTCAACAGCCCAGACTGTGCAGTGTGGAAAAGCTAAGTAGACACACTGAGAGCATAGCAGTTGTTTGTGCTAAAATATATATTACTGCCTTGGATTATAGGCTTTTTCTGTGTTTATTTTATGATTCCATTTGTCAATGTATCTATAGCGAATTCCTTGTGGCTTTACCACACTTCAAGGGAGCAGTTCTTCCTCCCACTAATTTACAGAGTTGCTTCACTTTTTTGACAATGAGAATTACAGAGCCTTTTACTTAAGTATCAGGCGCTTCAGGATTCATGTAGATTTAGTGCTTTTCAGAGAAGCTGTACTCTAAGGCTTACTCGCCCTGGGATTTTGAGGGCCTTTAATAAAGACTCTCCTAGATATAATACCATGCTAAATAGTCTGTCTTTCTTTCTGAGTGTCCCTGGAACTTCCAGTTTTCCACTTCATTCCTAGAGTTCAGTTTAAGATGCAAGGTTACAACTTTGTTTATTTGTCTTTCTCCTCAATTGGCATTGATTGTTTGGGGGGGGGGGGGGGGTGGCAACTTTTTCTTCTTGCTCTATGGTCCAGCTTATCTGAAGGGAAAGGAAAATTTGGCAACGCGCCCTTTTTCCTATAGGAGGGAATTTACCAGAAAACGTAGATCATGACCTTGCTGGATATCTCAGCTTCCATGGACAGCACAGTCTACTGACAGAGCACTCCAGCCAGGAGAGGCAAGGGCTTTTGTATTATGTCTATGAGGCCTGAATATCAGTTCTGGATTCCATGTGTGCCTTCATCTCTCTCCACTTTGCCTTTTATTCTATAACCTTTAGTTATGCAAATAATAAAGCTCAGACTGGTTTTTACCTAAATCTTCCTTGTGTCTTTTTTAGGATTACATTTTTAAAAAGTCTTTCCACCCCCATCTCTTGTGATCAATAGAACGGAATCAATATTTAAGGGTCAAGACCTTTCTTTTTCCTGTGGCTAAGCTTTTTCCAGCCTTGCATTTTAAATAAAACCTGTATTCCCAGCCATCTGTAAAAAGGATAAGACAAAAAAAGCTAGCTGATTAGTGTCTGTCTCTTAGGTCTTAGGGTAATGGCTGCTTTTACCTTTCTAGTTTAATTCAACACATTTACAAAGCATTAAATCTGTCAGTATGGCATTAACTTCTATCATGTGCATATTAATAGGAATAATAATCAAAACATCGAGTGAGTTTGAGTGTTAAAACTGGTAATATTTTCTTTAAGTGCTAGTACACATTTGGCTTGGAAGGTGCTCAATATTGCAAAAGATTTTTAAACTAAGATTTATCTCCTATCTATAAAGAAGTGTTTTGCAGTAAAACTGTTCATTTGTACCCCAAAGGGTATGACTTTTTCATCATGCTGATGTTTTCATGGAACACATTCATAAAACACAATTTCTAACTTTTGTCGCCTCCATTAAGAAGAATGTTGATTAAGTGGAATCAGCATGTAAGAAAATATTTAGCAGCTGTTCTCTTATTGCAAAATCGTAAATATACGGAAAAATAATCACACAGATATTTTATGCCAATTAGTAAATACTTTTAATTAAAGCATGTTGAACATTACTGCATCATCTTAATATTACTGAAAGTCAAATAAAATGTAGGGATAGTGAAATTAGAGAGAAAACATCTTCATCAATATATTAGAAAGGTTTTGTTAACAAGCCAGATTAATGGATTAAGAAGGAATCCTATTTTGTACGATTTTTAAAATTTTCCCTCTATACATTGTATATCATTACAGAGCTCTCATTACAAAAAGAAAGAAAGAAAAAAAAGAAGTTGCTTTCTCTTTAAAGAGCACAAAGGATGGGAAAAACTACTGCATTGTCGCAAATTATTTGCAGCTTCTGTGTTGCCAAAATATAAAGTTGTAAATCAAGGATATATTTTGAAATATCCTAAATCAGTTTTTATAAATCAGCACTCTGAGTAACAGCTTTCAAAGAATAAAAGAATACAGCCATGGGAATTCATATTTATGGCTTAGGGTAAGTATGAATTAAATGTATCTATTTCACTTACATTGCAAAGTATCATTATTCAATGGTCCAAATATTATCAATTTATCTGTATTCACTTTTTAGTAGGAAAGAGTGCACAACCATGCAGGTTTCAATGATATAAATAATAATAATAATGACAAGAATAATAATGAAAAGATAAAAGGAAGGCATGCTACCTTCTCAGAGGTTTAGTATGGTATCTTTAGGAAAAGCAGTATACACGCAAGAACACTGTCTTGGAATACACTAAAGGAGTTGACTGGCTTTGCTGACTGCAAAGTAAAAGCCTTTGCTGTACCTTCTGCTCATATCTAATCATTTTTGCCTTGCACATACCACCTACACACCTAACACTTCACTGACAATGCTTTGCCTTTCCCCACTACCCCTCAAACACAATGGAAAGTTAATTGAATGTTTTATGCTTTAGCAATATCAAAGAAATGAAAAGAATGTAGGTTTCAACTGTATTTCAATAATAAGTGCATTAATTTTTACCTTTTAACTGACACTTGTACTAATTTCCTTAAATGCTCTTTTTCACTCTTATTTGATCTGTCTGGCTTTGTCGGGTCTGATGATGAGGGCTTACTTCAAATGCAAAAAGATTAGCTCTCTTTCCTTTAATAGCACAATTATAGCTTGTGTGATGTCTAAATCATGAAAGATATCAGGGACAGACTTCTAAAGTCGCATCAGTTTATTACAAAAGTGGTAGTAATCATTTTAATATCAAAATTACTCTAATTTCCTAGTGGCATTTAGGGATTGTTGGGCATGCATACATATACACACAAAGACTACAGTTTCTTCTAATTTGACTTAGAAAATTGTTATGTATAAATAATGAAATTAAAGGTCTCTGTGTTATATTTGCACCTTTACCCAATATGTTGCTGAGGCACTAAAAGAATATTGCTACATTAAAGCAAGAACCAAGAGATACAGTTCAACATTTTTAGATATGCCAGAATCTGCAACTCATTTTTTAATTTAGTTCAACATGCGACTTAGCACTAAACATAAAAGAATAAATGTGCCTTCCTTAAAGGTATGTAATATGTTTAATCCCGTCAATGCGTGGTCTACTTTTTAAATCCTGGATTTAATACACTTTATCATGGGAGGACAAGATTAAGATATCCTTTCTCATACTGGATCGCACCTACCTCCTCAAGTATTACCATTAGTTATATTACAACAGCAAGAGAGTCCCTATTCAAGATGAGGGCCTGCAAGTGATGAAGTGGAATACAAATCTAAATGGAGAAGGAAGGTTTAGTTTATGCTCCAAAGTGACTTTGATCCATACAAATTCATGGAATGGTCATTGATGACCAAGATGAAGAGGGAAACCAGATCTCAAACAAAGCAGTAGCTCTCTTCTTCAAGGATATTCCCTTAAAAGACTACACTTCTGCCTTAGAGATAAAGATCTGTAAATAATAATAAAGCCCCAAAGCATCTACATAACACATTGTGTACAGCAGTTGAAAGCAGAAGACTGTTGCAGTGATCTTTTTCAAATATTTTAGGATATTGTGGCTGTTAAGCAATAGTTTCCAAGGAGAATGTGATAGTTAAATCCAAGAGCAAAAATACAAATTACTCTGGGAAGAGAAAGTACTAGCTTTGATACATTTTAAGTTCATAACAGATAAAGTGGAACAGTTTGACCCATTGTCAGTCTATTTTAAGATGAACATTTGTTAAATTCTAATGAAAAAATGTAGCACTTAAACTTTGGCAGAAAGACAATTAGTTTTTTTATCCCTGAATTGAATAAAATCGCACATACTGATTTTTATTTTAACTGCAAGCAATAAATATGAATTGCAACAGACTCTAAAAGCTACTGGCTGTTTCTACATGGATATGTCATACAAGCAAAGCTGACTTCGGTTTCAAGCACACAAAAGTTGTATAGACCACATTGCTTATCATGCATTAAGCCTGTTCACGCAAGCGTCGATTTTCTAGTGTTAAGAACTTGCACCTTTTTGACATGCAGGGCTATAATCAGCCCAGCCAATCAATGCTCTCTGCACCAAGAAGCAAGAAAAAGACTAGAGCAGTTATTATAAACCGTCAGCTAACTCCTAATTCAGCCCAAGAACTTCTAACTTAATTGACATTAAAACATATCCTTCCTACCTACATGCTACATGCATCAGGATTATTTGGTTTGCGTTTTCAGAGATTGCTAGTGAAGCACAGTGATCAGGGAAACACTGTGCCTCCAGCAGGCACTTGAGAAAGTTTATAGGGCAAATAAGCTCACAGTTTCCCTAGTCACAGTCAGTAAATTTACATGTTACCATAATGAGAATGAACAATAAGCTGTCATTCAGCAGCAGATGCTATATGGTTCTATCCATGGAGAGAAGATTTTGAAAGTGGATAATCTTTGCATTCTTCAGTCTTATTTTGAATATGTCAACTTAGAGAAAAATAACAAAAGACAGGCAGACCAAAGAGAACCAACACAGGTCTGGAAAACCTTTGAAAGCAAAGCTGATAGCGTCATTTATAAAATTGAGCAAAGTAAGTGAGGAGGGAGTTGTCTTCACAAGTTTCACTTCTGTGACTGACTTTTGCACAAATCCAAGGTAATTAGAGGATGCACCAGCTCAGGGCTCTTAGCGTTGACACAGCACACTGTGGAAGGCATTATGTGAATTCTTGTCTTAAATGCTGGCCTACTGTCTTAGAAACACAAGACATAAGCTCCGGAACCTAAGTTTTAAGCTAGCTGGACACAGAAAATGTAATATGGCACTTGTCAGGCTTGAAAGTGGGTAAGTTGTCCAGGAGCTAGAGCGTTGCTGGCCAAAGTGCATTTTTCCTCCCTAGTAAGGTTCTCAAAATCATCCAGTGATAACCACCACATATATTTCCTTTTCAGCATAACAGGGCAAGGGTAAGCAAAGCATGATTACAAACATCTTAATAGAAATAATCTCTTTCTAACAACTGAGACCCATATGCTTGAGAATAACAGGATGTGTTTTATGCTGTTAAATAATTGAATCATAGAACGGAATTGCATTTCATTTTATCTTCTAAATACATTAGATTCCATATTAAGTTCCCTTTAAAAATAATGAATGGAGGTAAAAAGTTATACCTTACAGGTTTAGCAAAAAATAACAAAAATTTACAAAATAGCTTCCCTTCATTTAAAAAAATTGTTACTATAAATGGGAAATAAAACTTTATTTTATCCAACAATAAGATCAAATATTTTAATTATCTTATTTAAAAAAACTAATAGAAAAATTCAAATAAACTGTTACTGAATTTCCAGAAGAGAAATTTTAAGGGGGAGGCCAGAGCATAGATGAGTCCCAAGATGAGAACTTTTTGCAGGAGCATAATCAGCTCTTACTATAATCACTTACGCTGATTTATGATAATTACAATGAAGTATATGGTCAGATCCAGCCTGCTTTTCCCCCTCTTGCCAAGCTTATTGAATTTCTATCTGTCTACACCATCTACAATTTCCTGATGAATTAATTTCTTGTAGCCTACTTCTTAAACCTATTCAATCAGATTTTTAGCCCATACACCACTGAAACCTCTCAAAGTTTGTTCTGATCCGCTCCAAGTCAAATTTCAGAGCATGAATCTTCTTACAGCCCCCTGGGACATCTCAACAGCTTTTCACATAACTCCATGAAATCTTCTCTCTCTCTAAACACCACCTTTGATGTCTCAGTGCACACTCATCTCTATCCACTACTGTCCGAGGTGACCTCCCATCCCTATTTAATACAGGGAGTAATAGACAGCCTTTTGTAAATAACACCTCTTCCACTATGTAATATATGAATAAATATTTACTGTGTAGTAGATATAAAGATAGCAAGAAGTCAAAGCTATGGTAGATAAAGATACTATAGCTGAGTTTTTTTAAAACAAAAAGTGTCAACTATTTGAATGACCAAGCAAAAAAATGTACACATAAGGCTAAATTATCCTCTTCTAAGTTCATAAATTCACACGTGTGCTCCAGGGAGGGAGATAATGCAATCCTAATTGTGTCTTGTTGAACTTGGCCATTTAGATGGCTAAACCTCTTCTAATATAGTCCTTTTATATATTAATAACTATTCTAAATGATGTCTTTTCCTATCAGAGTGACATTCTGTCAGCAGTTTGGACCTGATGAAAAAAAATATTTTAGGCAGTGAAGCAAAGTAGTCTTGACAAAATGGTGAACATGATATTTGGCAGGATCCATTGTTAATGTCTTATAAACTTCTTCAAAGAGTGGTTTTAATTTCTTTTGAAGTCAAACGCTAAAAGTAAACTTTTTCTTTCAGGACCTGTTTGGTAAAGAAGCAGAAGAGTCATCTACTGTAAATGACATGGCTTATGCAAAAAGAGGTGTCAGAAAGTTTTGTCAGTGTGATCTGGCTTTCTAGACATTCCTCATAGCTTTGCAAAAAAATTTTTCTTCTTTTGGATGACTTGCATTCTCTTACTGTGCATTCTCTAGGTGAAGGGCTAGGGCTTTCTTCTTAACTATGTTAGGCAGCATGGAAATAATGTTAGCCCTGGCCTTATTGAGTGTGTGTGTATATATATATATGATATACCTTTTCTTTTTTTCAAGTTTCTAGAGTGGTTTTGTAAATTTTGGATCAAAACAGCTGTTACTCTAAAAATAGATGAGACCAAATCACATAGCAATGTCACTGACTTTTGTCAGATTAAATGCAATAAGAGGAGGTCAATTTTTTTTAATTGCAAGTGGCTAATTCACTGATTGCTAAAAATTATTCATGAATAATTTATACCTCAAATATTAAACTATGTATGGTATGAGTTACTGGGTAGAGTAAAGAACCATAAACCTGCAACTCTGCCTTTCTATAAAGTCTGTGTTAAGCTTTGACCTATGTAACATACTTTTCTGTTGTAATGATTGATTAAAGCATTTATTAAATGTTATCAGAAAAAAAATTTAAGCAATTTTAAGAAGAAATCATGATGTACAAAGCTAAATGCAAAGAAAATAAAAGTCTGATAGGCCAAAATTGGAGCCTGCCTTTTTTACTTGCTTCAGTTACACCTTGTGTTGACTTTGCCTCTCCATTCTTGCTTACTTACAGCTTTATTTTTTTCAAATGACCATAATATACACACAGAGTATATTTATAAACATGCAAAACATATGTACACATTTGTAGATTGCTCTTTACTACTTATGATTGTCCAGGGCTTAAGAGATGATTCAGCCCACGTCGAAACAAGCCATGACAACAGGAAAAGACAGAGAACCAAACGTCTAAGAGATGGACGTCATAAAGAGACTATTCATCATAACAATGACCTGATTCAAGTCCTTCAAGTTTTGGGTTTTTTTTTTTTTTTCAGCAAAACAATACTCAACTCCATTTTGGTTTTGCCAAGCACACTGCAAATGTTTTCATGCCTTACTACATGCCTGGAAGTCACAATACATAAGTCTTAGCAGTTCCATTTTACTACTAAGAAATTAAGGCACAGTGAAGTGAAGATGAACACTTCATAAGCAAAGGTGCCCAGACGGAGACATTTGAGGTCTGCCTGATGAAGGTCTGTGAACTACAAAATTACTTTAAATGCAACTGCAGGTAATCAGCTTCTGAAGGTCTAGCAACCAAGCTCTCCTCAAATTTACAAAGCAGGAGCAGTAAGCTTTTTTTCACAGCGTCAGCCTGAACAACATGTTGGATATCGGAGTTGTGTCTTACTGACCTCTAAGCTTTGTTGCCATTCCCTATGTAGGTCTTTGGGCAGAGCTGGATCCTGAGGGCAAATGTTGCCCAGATGCAAAAGATAGTACACACCATAAGCTCTACTTCTGTCCCCTGCACTGTGCAGATGTGGAGGATGCCCCTATGGCACCCAAGTTAAGGACACTCCTGAAACCACACACACTGCATCCAGCGGAGGATGTATTCCAGCCTGGGCCCTCGTAAACGTTAGCCTCTGACACCCCAGCAGCGCAACCTGTGGATCTGCCGTCTAGCTTCCTGCAGAAGGACTGTTTTCCTGCACCACCTGACACCTGGGACACTGGCCCAGACTGATCCAAGGGAAAGACTGCCACCTACCGAACCACCAACACGAGGTATCGGCTCCTGCAGCTAAAGAGAATGCTGTTCCAAAGAGAGCCTGGACACTATTTGAAGAAAATTGTTTGCCATAGATTTGAGGTAGAAAACAAACTTATACACTCAAGTTAGAATGAAGTAAAAAAAATAGGGCTGGACCACAGAGCAAATGTTCTTAATTTTTACTGGACAGTGCCAGTACGTGCCTGTGACTGTCGTGTGTGTGTCACTGAGCAAGAAAATGTCTATTAAAGATACTGAAATATGATACTCACTCAACTTGAGAAAGACCAGATTGAGGTCTTTTCTCAGCTGTTTACCAATGGGGTGCTGAAGCCCTTCAGAGAAGAGGACTCAATGTGAATCATGTGAAAGAAAAATGTAGAGCTTAAGTAGCTCCTGTTTAAAAATGCTTCTCTTTCCAGTACATTTATGGATGCTTTTGTTTTAATCTTGGGATCCATCAGTCTCTTTACACAATTTCATAACTATTATGCAGCTGCTTAGCCTGAACTGCTGAAATACTTCCACAGTTCACTCAGTATGTCCTGATTTATTTACAACCACCATCAAAATCTACTGAAACTGATTTATTTCATGTAGAATCTATTATGTGGCAGAATGCCATATTTACAGCAACATTTAAAATATATACAAGACTTAGTTAGAAAACCCAGCCAGCTTACTTTTCAGTCCTGCCCATCTTCTGAAGTAATATGTAATTGAGATTTTTAGCAATATTTCAACCTCAAATACTTTCAAAATGCAATATTAAAAGAACAGAAGTGAAATGGTTAAACGTTTTATAATTCACATTGCATTCATAGTAAATTGTGTAATAGTTTTCATGTCTTAATTACTTAAATTTTATATTGAGCTACAGTGATATTATCTCTCTTTTTGTCTCCACACAATTGTATTTTATAATAGCTTTTATTAAGGCCTACATGAATGGAATTTAAAATGAACACATCATTTCTGTTACTTCTGCAGTTGAGAAAAGAGAGTGCTTTTCTGATATTTGGCGTGAAAAGTTCTTTCCTTTGTGTTTTATGACATATAGGAAATCTTATTAGTTAGGGACATATTTTGAGCACAAAGGTAACTGAGGAGTGCAGAACACTTCTGTTACTCTTAGTAACTCCACCTCATTCTGAATGTGGGTGCAATACCCAGCATGTGATGAGGGAATATTCCTCCTAGAAAAGCCTGATCTTGTTCTCATTGAAATAAAAATCAAAACCTCCACTGACTTCCACAAGAGAAGCCTTGGAGTAGCAGATACATAAGCTAATGGTGCGTTTATACAATCTGCCTGCCTGCCAGCATTGTCTACCTTGATATCATCACAAATGCCTCCACAGTCTCATGTTGCTCCTTGCTTTTAGGGTGCCTCCTTGAAACCTGGCTACAAAGCCTTCATGAAATCCCTCCAAAGTCTCCCTTCTGCCAGCACACCTACACTCAATCTGTGTGTAGGATGTGTAAATAAATTTAAATAAACATTTGTTTTCAATTGTTAACAGAACTAGCAACGCATGTACATCTAGGTCTTAGACACACAAACAAGAGACCACAAGGTAACAAGTTTCTGCTGAACTGCAAGAACTACCTGGATGCACGCTATTCCCCTACAACAAATGCAAGATAAGTCAACTAAGCCTCAAGCACCTGCATGGTGGGCTAAGCCCACTCCAAGTGGGAGTATTTATTGAAGGCTAAGAGGACACACATGGGCAGCTACCACATATCAGCTGGCACCTGGTAATCCTTTTGCGTACAATTTGTTCTGAATTTTTTACTGCTACCCTGCCATTTCTCACAGGTAGTTTTGGAATTGTAATATAATAATTTAAAATGTGTGGATAAACAGATATTAGGAAATCAAGGAAGTGGGAAGCATGAAGGAGGATTTATTTTAAAAAACCCAAACCTGTAGACAGATATGCTTTTGCTTGTTTTTTCTCTTTAATTCAATAAATGCTATTTTAAAAACCTTTTTACAAAAGATCTGAACATAATGACAAGCATCGTTTACAATTCTTAGGCCAACAGAAGATGTCAGGAAGAAAGGAGAGCAGGAAAAGAGCTTCATTCCAAAACAATGATGAAAAATGAAACAAAATCTGAATTTTACTCAAACCTCTGCAAATGTCTTCTTGTTAGTCTCCATCTCCCTATTCAAATGGGAGGCCAGATTCTGGCTTCAGTTATCATGTTAGTAAATGAAGGGAAAATTTGGATTTTAATTTCTTTTCCCCTGACTGCCAAAAGTTGTGAAATGTCACCTTATTTTACACTTCAGCTCTTTATACGACTGCCAGAATTGGCCTAGCAGTTCCATTCAGTCCTTCCCTTGTTCAACTAAGTGCCTTCAATGCTGATCTCCAGGAACAGTTGCTCATTCTGAGCATTTTTATTCTGAAGGTTCCTTTCTTTTTTTATTTTTTTTTTAAATTAACATGTCCACATTGTTACTAAACATAAAGGGTTTCTCAAGGAACCAATTTTACCACATTTGTTTGGGTGTTATATGGATGTTCAGAATAGAAATCAAGAGTACAAAAATAGATTTCCGTGATTTATGAGACGCTCCTGTTTTCAATTCACCATCAGTATGTGCAAACACGATGCAGTCAAGAAATGAAGCATCTGGTTCTCCCACGTTTCATTTATGAACTTTAGCACCAGATGTAAATCATTCATAAAATCCCAAAGTGTTGGAAGAATCTCTTCCTTCATTTTAACAAACATATACTCCAAGTGCTGTACCTAAGACTTCATATCATTTGTTACAAATGATGGGATCTGAATTTTAATGACTTCCGGGAATACATTTCAAGAAGGAAGAAAAGAGGAAGAAGAAAGAGGTGAGTGTGGCACTCCTTATTTCTGACCATGAATTCTCTTTGAAACCAAAAGATGTCACTTTAAATTATTACAAACAAAATCTACATGTTATTACCTGCATACAGATTGTTTCAGAAAAAAAAAAAACAAACTACTAGCTTATAACCGTTCTTCTCCCAAATCCTTTCCATTAGTGTACTGTTCATGTCAGCTAATGCTGATTTGACTGCAAATCTGAGTTGCATTTCTATTCTCATCCACCAATCATCCTTCCTCTCCTCCTTCAATCCCTCTTTCAATCCAGTTTGAAGAGAGTCTTTCTTGCCTTTCTCTCAACATCTGTAATACCTTCCTCCTCTCTTCCCACTCGTTTGTTTCACTGCATTGAATTTCATAGGTTAACTCAGATTTTGGGAATTAAGCACCTTCCAAAATAATTACTGAGTCGAGGCCCTTTTCTATGTCAGGGAAACTTGTCTTCTTCTTTGTGTACAAGAACATGCATTTCAATGACATGCATTAGACACTTTTAACAAGAGATCAGTCTTTCTGGCTCTTTTTTAAAGCTGCATTTCTTAGCTATTAATCTAACTGCAGACCTATCAGGCATGCATTTCATGCACTGAGGTTGCCTTACAACATAGGGAGCTGCAGAAGTGCTAAGAAAGTGCACCAGCAGATATAGTAAGAGGGCTTCTCTAGGAAGGACCCCTTGCTGGAGAAACCTCTAGAGGAAGGAAGAGAGAGGTTAAGAAAATTCACAAAGTCGCACATATTCCTCAGGTCTGCACTCCTGCCTATAACCTCTCCACCCATCTGCTTTGCAAGCTGCCATTCAGGCCACCTCTCTTTGCTGTTGTCTCTCTCAGTTTACAGTTGCTACACTGCTAAACTCCTAAATGATTAGGCGTTAATTATCAGTAGTAGAAATCTTAGGGATACAGTCATGTAGTTCCACTAGTAATAAATCCCTGAACAAATTTTCTTATACATAAGAAATTTTCCTTGTATTTCAACAATATCTGGCATTTATTTAATTCTTTATTAATAGCTGGAGCACTAATCACTAGAGTAGCTGAGTACCTAGAGTCCTATATAGCCCAACATTTACCTTCAAGAATGGTAATGAGTCAAGGAAGAGTCTTTCCACTAGTGGCCAGGCTGAGGGAATCTACATGAAATGATAATGTCATAGAGCAGCCTAATGTACAATTCTTTCTGCAGGGAAATGCCAGAAACATGGTGAATAACTTTAAGCAGGCTGGGAACACAGCAAGGGCAGTTCCATGGGCTGCAAATCTCATGCAGAGATCACAGCTGCAACTGTAGCCCAAAGTTTATAGTACAACCTGTAGATAAGTTTATCAGGTCCCTTAAGCCCTTGGGCAGAGAAGGATACTTCCCATTTTCTTGCAGCCTTGTTCTCCAGTGCAAACACCAATTGTTCAGCCCCTGCCCAGGGAGACATGCAGCTACAGTTGAGTTGCTTCCCCTTAAAACTAAAAAAAAAAAAAAAAAAACAGAGAAAATAATCTCTGTCTCAGCAACTTTTGAAGCAGAACATATGTTCAACAGTGGAGACAGCAACATTGCACTGTACCATTTAAGGCACCAAATCCAAATTAGCAATACTACATCAAATCAAAACTTCAGGGGAGATTTAGGTAAGCACAATATGCATGCTGAAGCGAAAATCTGGCCTGAACATGGAGAGTTAACGTCTCCCGTCCTGAGAAATGCGATACAGGAACTTTAGTGATGGCGTTTTCTCAGCATCTCAGCCTCCTACGTCACCCCAAAGATCCCATTGCCAGGAACACAGCTGACACCCTGCCGGGACATTGGTTATGGGAGGCAGAGTGTCTACAAACTGCCAGCATCACCCACCTGTTGTCACAGGGTCCCCTGGCTAGTTTAAAGGTGAGCCGCCCCAAAGTTTTGCATTACAACTTCTAGACCAATCTGTAACCGAAATCAGTGGCTGACTTAGCAAAGTGAATGTACACATCTGACTGCGACTTCTATTCAATTGCTATCAGAGGTCATCAAGCAAGGAAGAAAATCCCTCCATGAGAGGAAAACACAGCATTTTTTAAAAACCATACATTTTTGCCCGATGAGTTTTAAAATAATTTTGGAACAGTGTACAATAATTTTGGATTGTGTACTACAAGAGAATGTAAATTTTGGTAAATACAAAGTTCCAACATTAAAATTTTTATATCTCAAGGCCTTTTTTTCCTTTTTCTTATAAAAAAAGGACATTTTTTGCGGAGATACCTTTCCTATTTTCTACTGGATTTCCTTACAGTCATGTATTTATCTAATGCATCACTATATGTACACCAATAAGGCTTCAGTCACTATTGCCATATGTAAATATAAAAAGGCTATAAGTTGCACTTTAAGAGGTTTTCATGTGAATGATGATCATTCCAAAACTCAGCTTTACTTATCCCTTGCAAGAATTCTAAAGTTGTAACTGTACATATGTTTATAAGGATAACATCTCTTTCAGGCTCCTTTTAACTTGGTATTTTTTGGTAATATCTGTCCATTGTCTGCAAGGCTTATCCATGCAGAATGGGTAGTGTTTTTTCTGTAATTCCCACTGACTTCAGTAGGCCAATAATGATGCATAAATTCTTCTTGATATCAATGACTGCATCCGACTTTGCCTTCTGTATTTTGAAAGTGACTAGTGCCAAACATTGAAAAATTTACATAATACATCATTTATATCTTTTTATTTTCTTGAATTGCATCTAAATATCATTTTATTTCCAAAATAGGTATAACTATTACACCTTGGCCATTTTTTTCTTTTTTTTTCATTCTATCTGTGCTGGCAAGCCAATCAAAGTCAAATAAATATTAGCAACAAAGCCAGTTCAGATAAATGAGTAGTCATACCTGCTGTTTAAGAAATACCATCAATTTTATTTTATTCCCCACCTTTCTAACATGTCAGAGACTGCCGTCTGAGCTGTTCAGAACTCTGCAGGCACAACTTACAGCCTCATCTTAGTCCTACAGTGCTTGGGTGGTCTCTCTCAAACTAACCATGGCATGAATACCACCTCCTTGATCCATAACATGCTCATCCATTTCACTTGTCTGCTCAGACATCGTAGGCCAATGATTTATTTGCAGAGGTGAAACTGGGAAAACCTCCCCCATTCCAGGCGCATGTACACATACTTTTATAAACTGTAACTTCCCAGAGGAGAATGGTTTCATCACCACCACCACCCTCCCGATACATTTTATACGGTTTCCCTTATTATTTGATAAATGTGTTATGACACACTATTTACCTCGGTCAGCGGCTCTGGGAAGCTTTGTGCAGCTTTGCTTTCCACCTCTGCCATCCACTAGATGTTTCACAAATAAATCACGTTCCCAGATTAAGACAATACAGTTTGGTACTGAAAAGGGAGAAGAAAGTCAGGATAAGATATGCTGGAGGAGGCTTTGGTTTCATTTCTTTCTTTCGCATCTGTAGAAAAGCCATGTAGCGCTGATCCCCAGCTTCTGCAATAGTGGCACTGCCTCAGTCATCTACCTTTTTTCTTTCAAGAACAGGAAGGCATTCTCTGTTCACTCTGCTAAAACTCCACATTTGAGTTTCCCAGTGAAATATTCAGAGCTCAGTCTTTGATATAGACAGGAACAAGTCTAAGGAGGTCTATCATACTGTACATATTCACAAGTAATGAAATAATGTTTTCCATGGGCAGGAAGTGAGCCAGGATGTAATGTATGAAAGAAGGACTGCAGACCTGTCCTGCTGGAAATAAAATATGTGTATTTAAGGTGGGTGATCGCAGACTGGTTGGTGTGAACTTGCTCAACAGTGTATTACAGTCAGAAATTTGTTGGGACTAGGGGCAGTTGCCTTCCAAAGCAGTAAACCATTAGCAAATACACTCAAAACAAGAGTTGTAACAGGGAAACATTTGGTGTCATTGTAACTTCTATTTATATGATTTTGATACCTATATCCAGAGACAACACCATGATTAGGGTCTACAGACACAATGAGTGGTTTCAGAAGCATTTTGAAATCAATTATGCAGATGTGTCTACATGTATGTCTATGTCAGAATGGGAAACATCAAACCCAATTAGGCCTGCTCTCTTGAAAATTACCAACAAGTAGATCCTTTCTAGGGTCATGGGCTGACTCTCCAAAACTGAACACAAGAAAAACCTCAAATGCAATTAGGTCCATGAGAAAAACAGCCAGCTGTACCAAATGAAAATGTTTCCAAGAACACCACTGTTGCAAACAATGCCTAGCTAATTCCACCAACACATAGCAATATCTGTAGAAAAGGCAAGATCAGAACCCAATCAGAGTATTGTTGACTCCAGACATTCAAAAAGTATGAATTAATAGTCTCTTCTTATTTGCTATAAATTAAAAAAAAAAATTGACAAGACTGGGTGAGAGTCACAGAAGCTTTGCATTTTTGATTGTGTGTTTTAAAGTTGCAATAATGATAGAAGCATACTAGTATGAGGTAAAGGATGTTAACTTTTCCTCCCTCACAACTTCAGGGTGCCTGACAGCCCCCAGTCAGGTTAGTGGGAAGGCACATTTGAATGATGTAAAGTATGCCATGGAGTCCAACGCTGTCTTCTCACCACATTCACACTCAGATAGCCAGAATCCTTGCAGTCCTTCCTCAGGCTCAATAACAAAAGCAACACTGGGAGGTCCTTCTTTCAGAGATTGTGTGGCTGAGTGCTCTTTACCACTCCCCATCCTCATATGCTTCTATAGAATTTTTAAGGCTTTTGTACTCAGTATTTCCCCTTATGAGAGGAGGTGAGAAGTATCCTTTCTCATCAAGGCTTCTAGAGTAGGCTTCATTCTTCAGGTAGGATAAGCAAGCCTGCAATAAAAAGTGGAGCAGTTAGAAACCGGGTCCTAATAGTTCTAAATATTAGATCTCTGCGTGGGGAGGTATAAGCTGCTACTGGTTCCTATTCTATACATCCTAGAACAGAAGACAGTTAAAGAGCAACATCGGCAAGCTGGATCTGCAAATGTAACAAACAACTTCCCCATCTCTTATGGAACTTTGGAATACAATACCTATCCCTCCTGTTCTTTGTGCTATTAGAATGGGAGATAAATGTGATCATATTTGTAAGTACTAACTTCAAAAATATGAAATGTGGATATTTCCCTAGGAATATAGAATTCCAGTAGCAATATCCCAGCAAGAACATCCCCCCAAAATTCATATATTAATGAAAGAATTTGGTAAATCTTTGTCACACATAAAATTTAGAAGTATGAGCTGTGTAATGCCAGATTTTAGCTTGTTGTTCATGAGTCTACTAAAAAAGAAAAAAAAAAGGATAAGCAGGTGAAGTATATTTGTTTCTTTCCTGATAAGAAACAGAGTCATTTTCTGTGAAAATCACCAGCTTAAAATATAATTGAGAGATTATGGACAGTTAACAAATGTTAAAGTTGAGTCAATGGAGGGGGTAGAAACAGTTGAGTGCTGTGATAATTTTTTTCATCATTCTTCCCCTTTACAAATTTTAAAGCGTTCATGAAAAATATTGTCAAGGTTTTGAAAAACCAATCAAGTTGTTTCATCAGAATTAGGACAAATGAAACCCCAATGTCTTGCAAATGTTTATCCTATTTCTTTCATTTCCCCTGCCAGAATAATTTCCAGTTCAGCTATCAGCCCTCTTTTCCATCGATCCTGTGTAACCACTCAGCAAGCAAAAGATAATTCTTGCTATAGTTAGTCTGGAACCACAAGCAGGCTGTTTGGCTGGCTGGTACACGTCTACTAATTGGCTTGCTGAGGGATAATTAGCATAAACTGTTTTTTCTAGCCACTTACTGATTTTCATTAAACTTACAGGAATTTAAATAGAGTCTTCGGCTCCTCAATCAAGTTTGTCAAAACTGTGCCTTGTTTTCAATTTACTTTGGGCATGGCAGAAAGACAGTACAGTCACATCAACTTTCATTGCTAAGGGAGCTGAAGCAGAAATTGAAGTTTGGCTAGCAAGGAGCATAACCTGAGCACAGAGAATTAGGTTATAAATTAAAATGCAGTAATTTGTTGAACCTAGACAGAACTGAAAGATTTTCACCAGGAAAAAGCTCTCAAAAAATACCTAGCACAAAGTCTACTTTTATAAACAAGTTACTCCATTAGGTGAATTCTGGTTTGCAGTGGCTTTAAATTGCAGTTCCCTATTTCTGCACATCTTTCTGTCGGTGTGTGTCATCATGAGGTCTTATATCACACCACATAAAATCTCTGCTGCCAGCTTGTTCTTCCACTTCTCTCAAATCTATAAGGATAACCAAGCTTTATGAAACTTCTGTCACTGCAGAGCAAGAAGCAGAGTGGGTTGCACTTGGCTGGGAGCCACACAGGCACTGCCAGTCTGTCCAGTGCAAGTGTGTTGATGGCCAGCTCAGCATGGTGCACTGAGCAGGTGACGGCTGAGGCAGCATTACAGTCCTTTCCTCAGGAGGTTGCAAAAGACAAGTCCTCTTTTAATAAAAGCAACAACTTTTAGGAAATGCATTAATAAATTCATATTTCTGAGACCTCTACCACTTCAACAAATTTGATTGAAAGTGACCAAAGGCTTACAAAGTTACTGGGAGACCACAGCTGACAGATAGGTAAATATCATGATAGCACACCTCACTTGCTTAAAAAACAGACTAAAAAGATGACGAGTCTCACGTTCACCTGACTGTAAATGACTTCCTGTCACTGGGCTGTGTTTCTCTGACCACAGTCATTTAATATGCTTTTTTTCCCTGTGGTGTCAGATAGTCACTTAACAGCCACCCTCCCTAAGATGATGACTCAGTGTGCTGCTTTTCCTGTCTTGTTCTATGAAACACATCATTTGATGTGATTAACACAGCTTATTTTGATGAGTCATTGAGCGTAACAAAAAGAAGATGAGGTTTTCTGAAGAGTGCAGTTCAAACAAATGTTAGAAACACAAAATTTAAAAACATAAATCTTCCTCTTAAAATTGAGCACATGCTATAGCTCACATCTACCTACCTACATGGTACTGGTATTAAGGCCTTTTTCTGTTGCTTGAAATCATTGGGGTTAACACTCCTGGAAGCACATCTGATTAATCTGGGAGACAGGCAGGGAGAATACCTGGAAAGATACTCTCTCTGTCCATGTTACAAATTTGACTCCCATTTTCTGTAATTCATAGAATCATAGAATCACCTAAGCTAGGAGGGACCCAAAAGGATAATTGAGTCCAACTCCTTTCTCTACACAAGACACTCCCAACATTCACACCATATGACTGAGGGCATTGTCCAAATGCTTCTTGAATGCTGGCAGACTCAGTGTCATGACTGCTTCCCTGGGGAGTCTGTTCCCATGCTCTACCACCTGCTGGGTGAAGATTCTTAGGGAATTCTCAAAAAGCTGAGTCTCACTTTCTGATTTATGATGTGCAGCCTGTAAGTGCTGCCTGCATGTTATGAGCAACTTGTATTCCAATTTGATGAGTCCAGTAAAAAATAGAAAAAAATCATTATTTTGACTGTGCTCACAAAAAAAATCAGATGCACCAAGACTCTGAATCTACTTCTTCCCTTTTCCTGCCTAGAGCTACAACCTCAAAAGTATTCTTCCCCTGCATGTGCTTATAGTTGTTTTTCATGTCTACACAGGAAAGGAAACCTATATGGATTTTCACTTTTCTTCTTTAAGGATTCCTAGTAATTAGGAAAAAAAAATGGCCAGGGAAAGGGAATTACCACAACCTTCCTTCTCTCTCTGACCTCAAGCAACTGGAAACTCATCATACAAGAGGAGGGGGGGGAGTGGAAGAGAACCAGGACAATAATGCTGCTCTTCTAACCAGCTTTTTGGTATTGTTTTACTGTAGTGAAGAAAAATCCCTCTACTACAGCCACTGCTTCACTGAGGATGTGGAGAGGTTACAGATTACCTTTGTATTCCTTAGAATACAGAAAAATTTTTTTGTCTCCCTTGACAAAACCGCTAGTTCAAAGAGCAGGAATGCAATAAGTCTTTTCCCCTACCTCTTGTTCAGTCTCTCAAGAATCTGTATTGCCACACACTACAAGCGGTGTCCAGGGTTTCCCCACCTTTCTCCTCACAAGCAAAACAGAGAAAACTTGTCAGACAACACCTCAAAAATAACCACTCACTTCAGAAAGGGAGTAGGAGCTCAGATTAACCAAAGCAGAAACCGTTTGGACTGGACATCAGCAAGAACCAAACTGACCTGGTTAGCAATTCTTTGCAAAA
This sequence comes from Dromococcyx pavoninus, assembly GCA_033558185.1. Classification (NCBI taxonomy): domain Eukaryota; kingdom Metazoa; phylum Chordata; class Aves; order Cuculiformes; family Neomorphidae; genus Dromococcyx; species Dromococcyx pavoninus. The sequence continues at coordinate 378,230 of JAUMJL010000169.1, read as the reverse complement.
TAGGGGATACTACAGCTGCAAGCAGCCAGACCACAGTCAAGAGATGGAGGAATGCAGAGCACTCTTACAACTGCCTTTTTTCTTTCTAAAGGCAGAGACATAGTTGAACCAAGCAGCCATTACCTCCTTTCAAATTATGACCAAGTGTATGCCTTATAGAATATTTTTCTGAATAAAAATAATGTACTTACATGAAAATAAAGCCTGATTTTTTTTTGTAGGGAAGTGGCAGAGAACAAAGTGCACAAGGCCAAACTTTCTAATAAATGAGATTTATTATGGGAAAAAAGTCCAATAATTGCATTTTCAGGGGAAAGGTCATTGTTACTTAGAAAGAGGTTAATAGAACAATATTAATAGCTTTTTATGAGGCAAAAAGAGATAGATACAGTATTAATATGAATGAAAACAAGAATGAGGATGCTCCCTGTTACCAACATTTAGACTAAAAATTCAGAAGGTCAAATTCCTCTTTCACGTTCCCCAAAATAAAGAATTAGACAGTACAAAATGTTATCAAGGCTTTTCATTCAGTGTGTTTAACAGGAAGTAGCAGAAATAAAGTGATCAAAAGTTTTAGCCTGAAGCCAACAATTAGAAGCACGACTCAAGTTCTGTGTCTCTGGAAGACTCTAAGGGAAGATTGTTGAAGATAAAAGCCAACATGACTCCATCACTGTACTAAAGGAATTGCAGTAATTCTGCCTATTTGGCGAATATTTTAGATTAGACTAATTCTCAAAAGTAATGGAAAATTTTCAGAGATAAAAAATAATTTGCAGTATACATTAATAATAATGTTACATTGTACATTTGTAATGCATTTCATGCAAAAGTACTTCACAAACATTTAATTAAGCCTCTCAACACCAGTAGATGATTTTTTTCAACCATTCCCCAACTGGAGAAACTAAGGCACAGACAATGCAAAGCAAACCATTCACCCTAAGCTATGTAATGACTAGAACTGGTTATAAAGCAAGCATGTAGGAGTAAAGAGAGCATATAAAAAAAATACTGCCAAAACCAAATAACTTTCCAGTCAAAAAAAAACTATCCTGCACACTTTTCCACTTCTGAGCACTCAGCAATCGCTTAAATACTTATAAGAAGAACACATTATCAAAGACAAATAAATAGGCCAACAAATAAACAAATAACATGGTCTATTTAAAACATATGTTGCAAAAATATCTACGCATTGTCATTTGCAAAAGTAGCTAAATTATTAAAAGATAAAACCCCAAAATCTTGACTTCTAAGCCCAAACCCTAACCAGTAATACTGATTTTCCTCTTTTAGATAGGGTTGATTGACGAAGAAGAGGAATCCAAAGATGGTTATAAAGATGGTTGTTATCAACAGACATGCATATGTGTTTAACTACAATCATGTTCTAACTACAAGTCTAAGCAGGATCTGTCTAACTAGTAATTCCAGCCTGAACACACTCAGAAGCACCACACTAGGACTCACAATTATGTAAGTTTGCTATTAAAACGCAAGTTGGAATCAACTGTTAAATCTCCATAGTGACGAATATACTGAAAAGCTGTCCTACTTTGGAAGATTAAATTGACTTTGGTTTTGGTTATTGTATCTAAACACTGTAACTCACTTTATTGTACTCTCTCTAATTCAGTTTTACTTTATCAAAAACCTCAGACAAGAATTTATTTGAAGTCACAGTCAAGCTGGGAAACATAAATATTTAGGACATCTTTTCAGAATACTGTAATTACGAGTATAAGTATTTGAAATCAAAACTTATAGTTGTGCATTATGAGGGAAAACTAAGGAATCTTTTTGTGGAATGTTTTGGCTACAAGCAGAGCCACCAGTTTGAGGAAGTTTCACAGCAGATGTCTGTATGGTATTTGGGATGCAATTTTATCATGGAGTTACAATAATTATAAAATCCTGATGTGAAATTTATTTTAGTAGTGTTATCATACTGTATAGTCATTTGAGGAAAAGATTACTTAATATAATGTAATGGAGGCTATAAATGTAAGAGGTTAACTCTTGTGCTATGTTCTTTATGTACTTACTAATCAGGTAAAGAGATGTACAGTAGCATTTTAAGGTCTTCTTTTTTTGTGATCTGTTTCTCTGAGTGAAAAGATGAACTCTAGCCTTCCTCACACTGAATTCATTGCTTTAGTCTGTAGCAGGGGTGTCAAAACTCATTTCACTGGGGGCCACATCAGCCTGCTCTTGCAGCATCACACGCGTCACACACTGCACACGTGACCAGCGCTGGTAGGAGTGCAGGGACAAAGGGCTCGGTGCTGATACCGGGGAGAAACAAGGTGCTGGGCTGGATAAAACACAGTGAAGGGCTGGATTCGGCCCGTGGGCCTTGCGTTTGACACCCATGTTCTATAGGAAAGGGCTTTTGGAAGAAAACCTTAGAAGTCAAGGCAAATTAAACTGAGATAATGGAGAAGGCATAATGTGAGAACGTATAAGGGCTTAATTTTCCCATTATTAAGGCAAGACTAGGTGAAAGCTAATAAACCACAGCAGCACAGCACCACTTGGAAATCAGCAGCTTACCTAGTTGGAAGTCATAGCTGATTACTGCTGCAAAGTAAAACCCAGGATCCCTTAGTATCAATGAGGTACCCACTCACCACAGCTTTTACAAGGCACACTGAAGCACTGCAAAGTAAGAACATTCATGGGGTTTAGCTATCGCAGTGCATGCAGTCTGCAGAGAATCACAAGAGTAGTTCAGCTTCCTTAGCCTGCTGCCAATAAAAGCAGCCAAGTGAGAAGGACACACGGATCTGGGTTCCCTCCCCAGCCCTGCCACCTCATCAGGAAATCACTGTCCTCTAATTCCTCTGGTTTCTGCCTGGAAAAATGGCTTTCTGCAGGGAATTTTAAAGAGAAGCGGGAGCTTTAAAAAAATACTTCAGAAGCAGCTCAGGGAAATTCAGAGCTTAGCAATGAAAGTATTTTATGTTCTGGGGCTTTTTTTTTTCCTTTCTTGCCATCCTTATGGGTAGAAAAATAAGTTGATTTTTTCAAATAGAGATTTTTTTTTAAACATTTTACTCTTCCTCTCCCTAAAACTGACTCTTGCTCAGTCAGTATTGAAATCTACATAGGTTTCAAACTCTGTGATATTATGTGATTTTTTTGGACAGAAAGATGGATACAAAATCACAGTAGACATTGCAAATACTTTTAAAAATAAGCTATTTTAAGTATTTTAATCTTAAAAAGTCCTTACTCAATTTAATCACAATTTTCATAAAGTAACCTAGTTATCAGTAAGTTTTAACCCTTAAAATGCATGGGGATTTTTATGGGTTTGTTGGTTGCAGTTTTAACATTTAATTTTCTTTATTATTTTTAGTTGAGCTGCTAGAGAGGAGAAAATGCCTTATAGTGGGACTGTATCTGAATGCTTAATTAGGAACAGTTTATCACCTCTTCAAATAAGCTAAAGAGTTACAGAACTAGGCCTTACAATTCCTACAGATAAAGACGGTTTAACTTGGCTTCCTATGGAAATAAGATTTATGTAACTGTTTTGTCTGTCTTTCCATTTTTCTTTTCTCTTCCCTTTGCTTTCCCTTCAACAAAGGACTGAACCATTAACCAATTTGAACTTCAGGGCTAAGAATCTCCAAAATGATATTCCTACTGGTTTCATGAAGACAGCTGATGAGATAAGAGAGAAAGACCTAAATCACTGCCCTAGTTTCCTCTAAAGGAAAACATAGAAAGTTATAGGAGTGAAAACTTAGTGTGAGATTAGTATTTGTAATGCCTGAGCTGAAGAACAGATTGGCTGCTTTAGATTTCTTTGGCTCAATTTTCTTGCACAAAATAATAAATGGACAATTTGCTGACCTAATGGAGGCCTGGTTCAGACTGTTATCTTCTCCTGAGTCAGTACAGGTAAAGTCTGCCTTTACTCCAGGCTTAAAACACAGTCATATTGGAAGCATTTGGCCACAACTGTAATAAAGATGAATGGTTTCTGTGATTTTCTATTTATTTGATTACTAATACACATATTTTTTTGAATTTTCTTTTAACTAAATGCAGTGTTAATAGCTGGTGGATAACGAACTATCCAAAAGTGTTGATGATCATCTTCTTCAACACACACTGAGGCAGAAATAGGTCAATGTTGAGAGCAATTTTGAAAATCAGAGACCAGAGTGACAAACCTTTGCTTATTCCCCAGAGTAACATATTGACAGGACAACCTTCCTCATATGGTAAAGCCAATGTACTCTGACATTAAAAAAAACTTGTTGTTCAGTAATAGAACTGTTGTCTATCCTTGATATGAAAATATCAAAGGGAGAAAATTGTTCAAGGCAATCAACTTTATAAGTTTTCCTCTCCATTTCATGTTTTCATAGATGTATAAGAGATACTATTTTCACTAAATATAAGCCCAAACTGAAATTCCTGAATTTTCAGAATAAAAATTAAAATTGCTAGATTTTGAGTAAGGTTGAAGACAATCCAAACTCTGTGGATCTTTCTTATCTTCACTGGTCTAAAGCAGAAACCTAGATTCTCATGTTTTGGAAGATCTCACATGAAGATTTAAGTATGGTGGTCTAGGTTCATAAATAACCTGGGAGAAGCTGCATCTTAACCTAGTCAGAATTTTAATCTAGATTCATTGTTGTACTGACTGTATTATTTCAGTATCTTTGTATGTTGTTATACTCTTGAGAGTGAATTTTCTCACATCTTTTAATCTGGTTAGTCTATGCAGCAAGGGGAGCTATATCATGGACCTACTGCCAAAGTGAGTCAGGGATGCAAGATATTTGTTGTCCATAGGAGTGCTATACTATGTTTCTTCCCCTCCTGTATGTTTTCTCAATTCTATTTCATTAACTGACCATACTGGTTTACTGACTGGTCTATGTTTGTAATTTTTCTGTGCCTCTTTTCTGTGTCATAATGTTCAAAACCTGTCCATCTTAATATTTTTTTCACACAGAGTATGCAAGGAACAGTTTCATGATTTTCAAAAACTGAACATAGAGACCTTCACAGCTGCTTCTTTTGAGATAGAAGCAAGAGGAAAGGTGGTGGAACTAGCGAGATAGCTGAAGCCAGATATTTGCTGTAAGCACTAAAAGTATTATTTTGGTATTAGGGGAAAACAGCCAACCATGTCTTTTGCCGAAGGTAAACTACTTAGAAGACATACAAAAATACAGATCTGTCTATTTCAACATTATGGTAAGATTGTACAGTCATGATCAAGTATGTACTCAGAGCATTCAAGAATCAGCACACAAGATAAAGGTGGTAAAAACAACATAAATGAGCAGTCATTGAAATATCCGCAAACAATGAAATATTAGGAAAATTACGAAGCTTAATATAGTGCCTCATATTTCTGCATGTCAAAAAGAGTTGTAATATTTCTTGCATTAAGAAATGAATAGTTTAGTCAAGTTTTTATCCTGATAAAGATTCTTTCTTATGGCTTTAGAAATGTATTGAAGTATTTAAATCACCTGTCAAATGTAAACCTACTTGAGCACTTACACTTTAAAAATATGATGTGAAATCAGACATCAGTTATACTTACTAGGATTTTTCATGTTGTCTTATAACCTATAAACGATGAAGCTAGATGCAGAAACAGTAGATTTTCAATTTTAACCTTTTTTCTCAGTAATTTCCAGAATGTAATTCTGCCCCCAACTGGTTAAGATATAGCTGACATAGGAGAAAGAAAGTGAGAGAATATGAACTCTGAAACCTATGAACTCTGCTTTTTCTCAGATGATTACTACAATTTGCATGCAAACTATCAGCAGCTTTACTGTTCAGCACAGGTGCTAATAGATTCTACGTTCTTCTGTAAGTATACATAGTGCCCTCTTCATTATAGTACTAATAGCACAAAGGTGAAACTGTTTTCAGGAAACAGAGTTCATTGATTACTCCTACAGAACATTACAATTAATGACATTGGTCTGCAGTAATTGCTACACCTGTATCAGATCAACTGAAAAGCAGAAATTTAATAAACACTTGTGTCACACTTAGATTCCAGAAAGTTGCATACATCTGCTGCCTGGGATGGATGTTTACCTGCCTATTTGTCTTCCTATTTCTCTTTTTCATCAGATTCTAAGTCTGCAATTTTGCAACCATAACATATGTACAGAAAAATTTACATGACTTTCACTCCTTTTTCAGGTATAAATGCAGACCATCCTTATCTCCCAGGGAGGAAGAAAAACAAAGGAAAAAGAAATGCACAGCAATAAAAAAGCCAGGAGATAAGTTGTTATTATTATTACCTTTTGAAACAAAAGCTTTCATTCACCCTTCAACCTCTCTCCACTATCTTCTATCATATTTCAGGACATCTCTTCTGATGCAGCTGAAGAATAGATTACAAACACCTTCAAATTCATCTAACTTACTTTCCATTCCATATATCACCTTTTCCTATGCAGCTGTTTCTGTCACATCAGCAATCCACTCCCTCGGTAACAGCCCTGATGCATCTTTTCAGGTTCTCAGCATTAGTTTTCAACACCATGAGATTAAAGGAGGCAATGTCAGGAAGCTTAGCCCCAATATTTAGGCCCCATATATTCAAATAAATATGGCAAGAAAATATAATATAAGCAGAAACATTCATTGGAAATAGCTTTCATAGAATAAGACAAAAAGAAAACATAAAAGAAAAAGTGATCCTGGAAAAAAAGTTAGTCCAGTTTTTAACATCTATGCAAATATTAGTGTTAGTACAAAGTATGAAAAATATTAAATGGTCCCACTAGGAGAGCCCTGCTGAATGATACAGAGAGTGTTAACCACTGCTTTGCTGCTTTCCAGAGTTTTCTGCTGTCTCCATATCCTGTTGTCCCAAGTGGGCTCAGAGGAGAGGGCAGTGCAAGAATACATGGTCCGCCTGAGCCCTACAGAAACCGAGGAAATGGAACTGGACACAGTGAAATTTTGCAGAGCGCTACAGGAGAAGGAACACTACACTAACATAGTGAATTTACAACAGAGAGAAGTGGAATTGCGAGATGGAACAGAGCTGCTGAGGGAGCATATGATTGAAGCAAAGGAATGTGAATACTCAATCCATTATCCTTGACAGCGTAGATTTTGTGAAGAGGCAGAAGGAGGAGCACCGTAGGAAGGTGAGCACTGGATTGTTAATGAAGAATGTTGCAAGCTCACCAGACTACTCCTTTACCAAGCACTGACCATAGGCTGAGAATGCCAGAAGAGGAAAGTGAATACATGCCCAAAGTAGGAAGGGGCAGACTCAGACAGCCACATCATGAAATGCCTGCTTATGACAAAATCATCAGAACAAAGAAGTAGAACTGGATGTAATGAGCAAGGCAGGGCTGACACTATGTGGTAGGAAGTGGGTGGGTATCATGGCTTTTGGATGAGGGGGGCAGAATCCTTGTCAATGTTTCCTAACTCTGAGGATACAACTATCCAATACTCAGCATACGAAACTTTTGAAAACCTCCTATAGTCAGTTTTAAAGGTTTAGTTTCTCTTTATCATTTACCTAACAGTTCTGATACTGGTTTTCAGTTCTCTCCACATAAACTCTGTTGGTAAACTTTTCCCTTACCTTCCATTCTAGCTGGAGTTACTTTGTTTTCCTCCACCTTCTGCTTGTCACATGGCAACACTTCAAAAAAGTGTCCAATCAAATGAGTGCTGGAGAAAACAACCATTGCCCTTTTGGAAAGGTCTCTTCAATGCAACTTTTGTTGGAGATAGTCAGGCGATGAAGCTAGGGCAGAGGCTTACCAAACCCTGAAGACATTTAGAACAAAACTCGACAAACAGCCAGCCAGCGAAGTGTCTGCAGAGAAAGAAAATGTAAAGGCAGCTAACTTCCTGTCTGACAACAAATATCCAATAAAAAAAAATGTATTCTCCATTATGTGTTCAGTATTGTGTTGTGGGGCCAACTGTTCTACTCATCCATTTGAATACAACTGCCCCAATCCACACTAATAGAAAATTTGGGCCATAGTGTAACCTGTATATCCCTAAATAATTGCAAAGTACATGAAGCACACAGGCCACTAAAAGAGTGAGAGTAGACTGGCTAATCTGACATGTTTGTAGTCTAAGGATTTTTTTTTTCTTTTTAAACTTTTAATTTGAATACCTCCATACCATAATCCTAGCAGCTCTGGTTCCAGGAATCTTTTGCAAGGTCTCCTTGACACAACACCCCACCTTCCCAACCCCTAAATTCTTTTAAAATACTGTCATAATTTGTGGTCAGAATTAAACTCAAATTAAGTCCATCTGGGAAAAAGTGGAAAAATCTGAACTCCATCTTGTTGTCTTGAACATCCTATGGTTGCATAATAACAAAATGCCTTTGTTCTCACAACTAAAGTATGCATCAAGAATCAAAGAAGCAAGAAAAAAAGGGAATGTTCCAAGCTATTACTGTAACAATCCAATTACAATGCCTATCAAACTTAACTTCACAGGTTATAGCTCCTAATTGCCTGACAAAAATTGACACTTCAGTCGCAACAGCATAATATAATCAGAGTCCAAATTAAATTTGATCGTGGGCAGAAAACGATGCTATCATTCGGCGGCATGGAAACAGGAGATCAACTAGCATGATATCAAGGATCAGAAATGAAAATTATTCATTAATGGCAGTGGTTTTCTGATAATGGAAATGACACAGTTCAGACGGCTTCGTAAAAACACTATTAATTAAAAAGATGATAGACCTAACAAGGCATAGAAACCAGTGGAACCTTTCTCTGTGCTTGTTAAGGTGAAGGATGACAATGTTTAAGAACAGAAGTTTATGCACTTTTGTGAAAAGTATTCCACTGATTCTGTAGCAAGTTTACTGGTTCTTGCTTAGTGAAGCATCTTTCTCTAGGGTGCTGTGTTATAGGCACATAAAAACTGTCTAAGGCCATAATATGGCATTGTAATAAGCATGAATACTACCAGCTATAAAATAGAAGGGTCCAATTCATAAAAAAAATGCACATGGGATTTTTGCATGCTCCCAAGAAAAAAGTACAGAGAAAACTCTTTTATTTCTCTGTGCAAGCAGCTCTGTCCCTATTTTACTTTAGAGAAATACAGAGGTGCTTTATGCTGAGAAGGGAGCAAGCCAGAAATTCCCCCTCAAGTTTCCCTGAGCAAGAAAAGGAAAGGCCGGGGCTCAGGACTGTTGAAGTGCAAACAATGCTTCTGTGTTCCTTATACAGAGCTCCAGATATTACCACAATAAAAACTCCAATACTAATACAATGCCACAAGCATTGTGTTTAAAATAACCATCTTCAAGGCCTGATCACTGTACCATGGAAACCACTGGGTGCTTTTGCCACAGCTGGAACAAATCAAACTACTGTTGCTCGGTTTGAGGAAGGAAAGTTCTATTGGCTTGCTAACAATCTCCATTATCTCCTCCCACACACTATATTTGAGCTCTGCACCCTACAGGATGGTCACTGCCCAATACACAACACTAAAACTATTTTTGAGGAACCTCACGTCTTTCTTCTCCAGTAGCTGAGAGAAGCAGAGAAACATCACCTGCTGCATTTCCTTACTCTGCATTCCCTTACATCTGCTTTGGAAATGCATCAGCATAGGCTCTGACACTTCTAGCTGTGGTAAACCAAAGATTCAAAAGCCTGAAAAATAAAGGACTTTCAGAAAGAACAGAATGGTAGCACAGGTCTTATTAAATCAGAGACTCGGGAAAAAATCTCATGTTCCTTATGTTATCTAACTGAACCTCATTCAAGTCCAAAATGCATCATCCCAAGCAGTCTCTAAACTTTCTTCACCTGATGAGTAACAACACCCTTGAAGTATAAATACTTAATAATTACCTTGAAGTATAAAATACTTAATATTAGCCTACATGGAACAGCTCTAAAAATTGAAAAACATGAAAATAATGATATACTTTTGACTTTCCTTAACTATTTGATAGTTCTTGTACAGAGTGCACAAAGCTTGTCTGAATTGACATCTTTCTTTTAAAAAAAAAATGTTGCTCAGAAGAGCTATTATATTACCTAAACTATATATCAGCATTGCACTGTGCCTGAAGAGCTCTGGGGCAGGTCCTCCAGTTTCAGTGCATTTTATTGAAATACACTTAATACTTTAAACATGATCATTTAAGACAGATGCAAGGAGTGTTGGAATTCAACATGCTGACAGCTCAGGAGGATACAGTAATATATTAATGGAGAAAACAGCTACCCTATAACATCAACACGTCATTAAACAATATCGTAACTACCATACGATTATCTCTTGGGTTTTGATAACTTGATCTTATGAAAGGGTGTTTATAGCTACTTCCAGAAATTTTAAAACACAATGGATTGAAAATGTTTTTCTTCTTTTTTTTTCATTATATAACAAAGTTCAGAACCAGGAAGAACGAAATCAGGGAAAGGAAATAGAGACTAGATTTTGTGGGTTTTTTGTTGTTTTGTTTGAGGTTTTTTAAAATAAATAATTGAATTATATTACTCTGGGCAATGATGTAACCCCTTTCTGATAAGAGTACCACTGGTCAACAGTGAAATTAGGCATACTAATCCCTGCAGCAGGGAATTAACCACAGAGGCAGCCAAAAAACAAATCCATCGGGACCATTAATCCCCCAGGATAGGGTTATAGATTGAGTCATCTAATGGATAAATTCCTTCTCTAAATTCCAGCAAATTGAATCCCAGATACATTCTTTAAGGAACCCAGGGTCCAGTTCATATCCGCTGACTCTCAGCCTTGTTAGAAAGATTCTAATGAAAGTTTTGGTTGCATGAAATGACAGTTCATCAGCTTTGACAGATTTTGTTTGCGTCTTTTGTTCAAGGGTGGTACTTCAGGTATACCTGAAATATGTATGTTTCTGGAGAGCCAGAATATCTAGACTAACAAACAGATCAGCAGTTAGGATGCTTTGCAAACTGATAAACAAGATCCATATTCTCATCTATGCAAGATCTCATCCAGGCCTCACCCATGATTCCAGGTTACTAAGTCACCTCTTACTCCACCATGTCTATTCATCACATTCCCCCTTTCCTGTGAAAATTTCAAGTGGTCTTGATTTCATGTTACTGTCAGCTCAACATCTCTCGTGAAGCAAAACCCATTTTGACCTTATCTCTTCTAACAGTGAAAATCAAAAAAAATACCATTCTTTAGTTCAATCCTGGCAACAGGAAAGCTACTGTAAAAAGGGATTCACCCCTCTGTATCCCAACCATTGACTTTCAGTTAGTTAACAGGAAGAAAATACTCTGCTTAGGTAGGGCCACTGTGGCTAGCAGCCCTCATACGGTCTCATTGGAGATTGTAAGGTGTGACGGCTACACCCTGGAATTCTCTGGCCTTCCAGCAGCACACCAGGAAATGTGCAGCATTAAGCATAAAAACAAATAATGAAATTAAGCTTAACAGGGTTGCTGGCCCATTATCAGATTCCCCATTCTAAAACTTGCAAGTATCACCATTAGGCATTTTGCCAAGTCTATCTCCCCGGTGAATTTAGGCTTATGCACCACTCAAGAGGGGTCTGTTAATGACTACAAAGATCCACAGCTGTTTACAGTTTAGACTCAGTGGTGGACCAGGCAATAAGCTTGATCCAACAATGAAGTTGTTGGAATCTCACAGCAAGAGGAGACATTGTGTCAACTATTTGCTTGCTCATAGTGAGAATGACTACCAGGACAGCTTAGCAGGACTGTAAGAAACAGGAAAAGGAGTAGGTATGGATTGGAGAGAAGTTGTGCAGGGCCCTGAAAATGAAAGAAGAAACGAGGCTTAAATAGGTTGTAGAAGAATTTATGAAGAAACAAAATAAATAGGCAAGGGAAGCTCTTTACTGCACATCCAAAAAGAGAAAAAAAAATCTATTCAGAAAAATATTTCAAAATAAGAGCTGAATTCATTTGTAGAAGTTTGCTGTGGCATTATCTACAGCAAACATTTTTTTCTTTTTTGTCAGTTGGTTTCAGTGGTTGGCTTTTTTTTAGTAGGGTTTTTTTTTTGTGAATGAATAAATGAATAAACAGCTTTCCATAGTGAGGTAGGGGTTGGTACTCAGAAGATGATAGTGAAGGACAGATGATAGAAAAAAAACTAGTGGAAGGCATATGAGAGGCTTATATTAAGCTTCTCATTTTTAGACATGGAAGGGAACATAATTTTTAAAAAAATTGAAAAGGTATTTGAGGTAAAAAATAAGACAAGCAGATAGAACAATAAAAAATTTTCTTATTGGGGACAAAATCTTTCAACATATCAAAGTACATTACTTTGACAAGAAGACTTTGGGTTGAGAACATAACTTCTAGCCATGCTCTGGCTCCAAGTCCAAACAGTCTGCTCATTAGGAACACATATAATAATCTACTTTAAAAAACAAAAAAGAGTATTCTTTAAAGAAAGATTCCTAGATATCAAGGCCAGCAGCTCTGAAAAGCCTTCAAATATTAACAATTAATGACATTTGAAAATTTGCCAAAGAGGCATCTTTGTCCATGCTAGATTTTAAAACATGACCTGACAATGTGAACCGATGCAAGTTCGTTTCACTTAGAAGCTCTGGATTTATCATTAGGGCAGCATTTTGAGTTCTTTCAGTTAAGATGATTCCCAGAACTTCTACATGTGTTGCCAAGGGGTTGTTGAAAACTTATAGAAAGCATTAAGGACATGTCTGTGTGGGCAGGCAGCTGATCAAGTAATTTATTGATTAGCCATATAGTATTAAGTATAAAAATTCAAAGGGAAAGGATGAAACTATTTCTGCTAAGGTGAAACCCTCCGTATTTACTGAATACATTATCCACAACAGGAAACGCTTACTTGATTACTTGATTGCAAAGTCAGGCAGGTCCTCAGCCCCAATGACTTCACTGGGGCTATGACAATTTATGAACGGAAGATCTATGCCCCAAGACAACTTCTTAATGCAGTGGCAAGCTCTTACATTTCTAAAAAGCAGGACACAGGAAATGCAAACGTGAGAAATCTTTTTCAGTCATTTTTCTCACATACAGGATTTTCTAATGTGCACAGCTCCAAAGAGCAGGAAGAGAAGGTAGAAATGTGTAAAGTCACAAAGTTCTCTTTCACACAGAGTTCGTATTTCAGATTTATCTCCAAAGTGCACCTGTAGTTCAAAAACGGGAGCAAAATAGCTACCAAAAAACAATCATACTCAATGGCACAGCTGTGCTGAACCTTACTTTGTCCTGCAGCGTTCCTGAACACTCAAGACTTGCAGCACCCTTTCAGAGTCAGAGCCCTGCCTACCTTCAACTTTGAAAATTCCTTTTTCATATATGGTGGTTAAAATTGGATGACTAAACTTCAGTGTGTGCCTGTAAACTGCCCTCCAAAAATGTGCCACTCTACCCTATGCCACTGATTCTAAAAAGAACTATCACATGACAACATAATGGGATTTATGTGATTATCCAACTCTTCCCAATTCAAGCTCATGTCAGGGAGCGAAGGAAAGTCTTTGTTGTGGCACCTGCTTACATATTTTCTGGAGTGACTGCAATCTAAGTATCAGCAGTCAATATGTATGAGAATACTATACTGTGCTATAAAACACTATTTGCCGTGACTGTCCAAGGGGATTGTTATCAAGCAGTTGAAGGTAAAAAAAAAAAAAAGCAAAAATCTGTACCGAGAGCCCAGGCCTCATGGACCAAAGTATTGCATGGCTACACAATTTCTCTCTGTTCCTTCCCTCTCATTTTACACTGAATTTCTTCCAAGGGTTCAGAAAACTCTTTCAGTACCAAGTAAGTCAGATCAAAGTAAATGCATAATACACATAAGCAGGCCCACTTTGTATAAAATTAACAATGGAATTTCTGTCAGAAAAATGAAATTAAGAATGTAAAAAATATTAAAACATGATTAAAAGGAACAATGCAGCAAGCAAAGCAAAAGATGCCTGTACTTTGAGGAGAGGTTACTGTAACAGATAGGGCTTTCATCATCCCACTCAGCCCTTTCTATCGCCCCTTGCTGCAATAGCATCTTGGGTTTTAGGTGCTATTGTCTATTCATAACTAAGGGACAAAAACACGGTCCCTATTTCATATTTTTTATTAATGTATCAATTTAAGACATGGATTTATGCTCCCTGATAAAATAGAAACTACTTTTTTGTAGACTCATATCAGACTTGGTTGAAGTGTGAGTCACTACACTTACACCCTTCCTTCATACTCATTTTTACCTGTACATAGTATAGTAGAAGCAGCTGCAGCAACGAGTGCATGCCACTGTGTCAGGCTGTGGGATATCATATGATCTAACAAATTCTGCTAACAAAGGAAATGTGCCATGATTCATGAATGATGTGGAGAAACACTGCGTTTCTTTTTTTATTTTAGTGAAAAATAAATATGTGCTTCCCCATGGCTAAGATATCATTTTGCAATGCATAGGAATTTGCTGCTATCTGCAGGTAAAATGCTCTATTACTGAGAAAAATCTTAGAAGCCAAGCATTTAGCTTCTGTTTTTAATTGTAAAATCCTCAGGTCTAGACAGGATGAATGAAAATACGGACCTCTTATATGGGGCTGAGAGGAATGTTTTCCTCTCTAATATGACAAGCTCTAGCAACATCACTCTCAGGATGCTTTGCTACCCAAATCTGCTGGTAATTAATGGTAGGGTCAAGCTCTCACACAGCTGTCCATGGTGAATGAGACATAAGAGTATCCTTCTGATGCTCAGTAGCCCTCAGATGTCCTCTGAGCTGTGACAGGCTGCCAAGTGAATGGGACACAGAACTGCTTCCACAAATGCCAAAGCTTTCAGGGAAGCTGTACCTTATATCAGGAAAGGCAGTTCAGAAAGGGGTTACAGATAAGTAGTGATTTGCCCCTCTGTTCGCAAGACAGGCCTAGAAATCCTGCTATCAGACAGAACACCCTTCATAATTCTCCACTCCAGTCATTCCACTACATGGCATGGTAGCATGGTAGTGTTTTCTTCTTTTTTTCCAATTTTTTTTTCCTTTTAATCCTTGCTTTGTCCTACAGGCATGGAATGAACTGGAATATATTCAACACTCTGAAGAATTGTTACTGAATTTTTGTCACTTTAAAAATCAGAAGCAGACAAAGAATTCTGCATGTGTTTTTCAGGGCTCACTATGTGAGAATAATACCCCAGAAGTCCTAGGAATATTAACTTAATTCCTTAGGAGTACTAGGAATGACACACTTCTTCATATTCAGCACAAAATGGATTGTTTAAGATTTGTTCCAAATGCCGCAAGACAGTTTTGACTAGTCTGTGGAAAGAGGGACATGACAAAAGTCATTAAACCACACTTAATCAAGAAAGATCATATTAGAGGAGTCATTACAGGAAATATTGACTACAGGAAATGACATCTCCCACATTATCTCATCAAGGCTTAGGTATTCATCTTGCAGTTTAGAGTACTGTGTTGCAGTGCTATAGTAGAGCTCTCTAGATTGCTAACAAGGAGACATCTCCAAGGCTCTGTTCAAAAATTAGAATCACTGGTGTTAAACTTTTCCTACACCACCATTTTTAAATGTGGCCTCAGTTTAAGAAAAGCTGACAAAACTTTTGATTTATTTTCAAAGAAGGGTTTCAACATGAGCTGATTTCAGCTTGTGGGTAAAAGGTGTGCACCAGAACTACTTAGCACAAAGAGAATATGTAAGAACACAATAGAAAGAAAATTACAAAATATCCATCACCAAAGATTCTCCTTTTAACCTTTAAGTGTAGTCAAAACTTAATGACTTGCTAATTATCAGGAGTTTAATGATGCCTCTAAGCAGAGGTTGGAACTATAGGGCACAGTGTCCATGAACCTCTAGGATCTGGGGTTACCTCATGTCTTCAGCCTGCAGTGAATTCTCCTCTTCTCCAAATCTGCTTCTAAGAAAGATTTCAACCCACCCTACCCCCCTCCCCATTGTTGCTACCAACAGTGAAGGAAACAATTTTGAACTCTGGCGTAGGCTGGGCTCCAGATGGCTGCCAGCTTTTTAAGCGCTGAGTTGACTAACCTTGCTCAAAGCAGGTCTATAGAACACAGCGCTTCAAATATCAGTGTCTGCTGGGATTGCATCTATATATGTGGAGTCCCACAGTTCCTATCACTAGCATAGTTGAATGAGTGAATCAGAAGCAAGAAATATAAAATTGAGGAAAATGCATGAGACCTTTCCCTCTCTGATGTCGAATCAGCCCATTAAACAGCAGGGAGCAGCTGAGCATGGATTTTCATTGAGCTTGATGACCACTAAAAGTAAATTAATATAACTCAGGGTGAGTCTGAGGTTGGGAAAGACCAAGAGGTCGGCTTCCACATGGAGATAAAAAGGACTGTCCTGAATTCAGTCCAGGTCAAATAAGTAGTTCAGGATAGAATAGACAAAGTTATTCCTGGAGCCATTTTGTGAAAATAGAAACCATGGACAATGACTAAAATTAAACCGCTTGATCATGACATTTATAATTGTTCGTATGGATTGACAACAATAAAAGCACCAGCCAAAACCACTTTCTGAGAATAAAATTTACAGGGACAGTTTGATGCTGTTTCCCTGGAGTCTGTCAGTCTGACCTCAGCCACAAATAAAATTTTTTCAAATAAAAGGAAATAGCTCTGGGTTATGTAATAACTGATGTAAAGAGAAAAAGCACCATATTCATCTCTAGTCACAGAAAGCCTGGGGTTTTTTTTTGTTCTTGGCCCATATGAGAGTTAGTGCATGAAATACAAATTTCTTCTTAACATTTAAGTTTAGCAGAGCCAATTAATACTGCCTTCCCAACATGGGTTTGGAGGTTATTTCAATTAAATTCTCTGTGCAAATGTAGTTGCTACACACTGAATTTCTTGGTATTTCTGAGAGGGCGTCCTTAGTGGGTAATTTAACTTCTGCAGTGCATTCATCTCTCCCTTTGACAACTGCAACATCTCTCTCCCCCCCTTAAATATGTATCACACTCCTGTAGGCCATCCAAACACTGCTGCCAAATATATGGCCCACACCCTCTTTCATATCATCTCACTGCTCTATTCAGATCTCTCAGTTGGTTTCCAATGATCCCTTATCTTGCTTCATATTTTTGTGCAGCTCCTCCAGGCTCATCTCTACCGTATTTCACCAAAATAATATATTTTTTTTCTGTTCCAAGAGCCTACAGACTTTCTGAACTGTTTACCTTTCCTTCAAGAAGAGGAAAATTTTGTATGGTTTAGATGATGGTCCATGGTTTAGATGATGGTTGGTGTTAGTGTTGGGTTATAGGTTGGACTTGAAGATCTCAGAGGTCCTTTCCAACCTTGTCATACTGTGATACTGTGATACTGTGAAAGGTGGAGTAACACAAGAGTAGGGAGTCATTTAGGAGGCCACAGGACTAAACTGTTTTCTCCATATTTCTGTAAGACTTTCTAAAGTCATGCTGATTAAACAAGCTCCTGAGACAAGAAAACTGAGATTCTGCCAGCACCAGAAAATCTTGAACTCGAGGAAAGGACTCTTTATTTTAACTTCCTCTAAAGGCTCATCATTTCTGCAAAGCCCACAGAAGTCATCTTTATCCCAATTTCCCTTACTTTTACTATTTAATTTTACTTGTACCAAGGAAAATGAATAATCTTCTTGTCAGGATGTGATCCTGGCTCTCAACTCCCTGGTGTCCGGCTGACTACCTGTATAAGCTTGGACACATTGCCTATCAGTCCATGCCTCATGTCTCCAGCAGTAATATAAAGATAACAATGCTCTCCAGTCTCACAGGAACTATGTGAGGAGGAATATTCATGATTGTGGGTTCTAAGGATCTGCAGCTAGGGAGAAAGGTGGGAGGGCATATGAAAGTATTACAGAGAGAGTGAATGTCTTCCCTATCTTGTGCTGTTGTGGCCAAAGTCTAAATATGGCAGACACTCTCAGATAAAAGAAGCTGCAATGCATTGCACAGTTATAGCTGTCTAGAACTGAGGCGTTTCTATAGTCAGAGAAAAGAAACAGAGATTTTTCACATACAATTCATTTCACAGTATCACAGTATGACAAAATTGGAAAGGACCTCTGAGATCATCAAGTCCAACCTATAACCCAACACTAACACCAACCATCATCTAGACCATGGCACTCAGTGCCACATCCAATCTCCCCTTAAACACCTCCAGGGTCGGCGACTCCACCACCTCCCTGGGCAACGCATTCCAATGGCCAATCACCCTTTCAGTAAAGAACTTCTTCCTCACATCAAGCCTAAACTTTCCCTGACAAAACTTGAGTCCATGCCCTCTAGTTCTGTCACTGGTCACCTGAGAGAAGAGACCAACCCCTGACCGACTACAACCTCCTTTCAGGTAGCTGTAGAGAGCAATGAGGTCTCCCCTGAGCCTCCTCTTCTTTAGACTAAACAGCCCCAACTCGCTCAGTCGCTCCTCATAGGGCTTATGCTCCAGCCCCTTTACCATCTTCGTTGCCCTCCTCTGAACACATTCCAGTATCCTGACATCTTTCCCAAACTGGGGGGCCCAGAACTGTACACAGTATTCCAGATGAGGTCTGACTAGTGCCGAGTACAGGGGGACGATAACTTCTCTGGTTCTGCTCACCACACTATTCCTGATGCAGGCCAGAATGCCATTGGCCTTCTTGGCCACCTGGGCACACTGCTGGCTCATGTTGAGCTTCCTGTCAACCAGCACTCCCAGGTCCTTTTCTGCCTCACTACTCTCCAGCCACTCTGTCCCCAATCTGTAGCTCTGCATGGGATTGTTGTGTCCAAAATGAAGTACCCGACATTTGGACTTATTAAACATCATCCCATTGGAATCGGCCCATCTCTCCAATCTGTCCAGGTCCCTCTGCAGGGCCATCCTACCTTCTAACAGATCAACCCTTCTTCCCAGTTTGGTATCATCTGCAAACTTGCTGATGATGGACTCAATCCCCTCACCCAGATCATCTATAAAGACCTTTTAGGTATCCTAACAGCATTTCATTTTTCTTCACACATAACTCAGGAAGTCTGTTGGCTTGCAAGGTCTGGGAGATGGTGAAGAGACTTAATGGATTCTATTTGGTCCCTTGGTAAAAGTGGGATGAGGAAGCACAAAGAGTATATGGCACCTATTAAACATATATTGAAAATATATCAAGGTTAACAAAGAGCAAGTATTTCAGACATACATCTCTCTCTATTTCAATCATTCACCTCACCCTTTAAGAGTGCTCTTTAAGATCCTCATCCTATCACACAAACTGGGTCTTCCTTTTACCTAATTATGTATCAGAAATACTAACTCTATGTGACAGTTACTTACCTGCATACAAATGTGTATTACAACCATTATGTGGAACAAACATATTTTCTTCTAGAATTCTTCAACGGACTCTCGTTTTCTATGTATAGCAGTTACCATGTTTTGGAATGATAAAATTAAGCAACAGAGGGTCTTTCAACCTTTTCTCTTAACTAGCATTGCAGTATTCCTATATAGCGTACTTCAAAGAAATCATCAGTAACGTGCTTATTACCCTGGTATTATTGCATAGTGAATGTGATACCATTGAGACACATCAGATCTGTTTTATGTAAAACAATGACTTTCTCTGCAATACTTAGCTGAATGTTGGAAAAATCTGTCCATTATTCAGAATTCACAAATCAAGCCTGGACAGAAACAAAAGGCATCTCTAGGAAAAATGCCTTCAAATTTACCACGCAGTAAATCTGAAATTATAATCCTTGATGAATTCAGCATACACAGGATGCTGGGTTCTGAGCTTCATCAGCATGTGTTATTAAGCATCTCCTGGTGAGATGGATCTAAATGTATTGAAGGCACCTTCAGACAGGCCACCAAACAATTTTGAGTCCTGAAGGTGGAATGATCAGACTTTGGCTGTTCAGGTTGAGGCACATGGGAGTGTATAGGTCTCAGAATTCAGTATCTGGTTTTGACTGCTTGTCTCTTGAATTGGTTTTCATTTTAAGACTATCTTCATTCCTTTGAAAGCTCAGCAAACAGTTTTCAGAATATTTTTCCACCACCGCCTTGAACTTTGTTTGCAGAAAGAAGATATCACCATCAAACTCAGGACCTTCATACAATGTTTTTGATGGTACTTATGCACACCCACTTTGTAGAGTTGTAAGCAAACATACAAGTTTCAAGACAATGTCAGTAATAACACTGTCTTGATTTTTCTTCTTTTACTTTACCAGTCTATTTCTCTCTTAAACCACGTAAGAATAAGTGCAACCACTGAAGATGTGAGCTTCGTGAGGTATAGATATTGTGCCTGAAACAAAGATAACACTAATGAATTCACATTCAACCTTTTCAGTCCAGTGATAGAAAAAGATTTTCAGTCACTTTAGCCTGAGTTACATTTGCACTCAGGGTCACCTAAAGAAAAGGACAACACATTCATCTTTATCCTCCTTGAGTTGTGGAACCACTCAGATAATCTATTGCGAGTTACAAAGCGAAATTAAATACCTTAAAATGCCATCTATCTGATCCCCAATTAAAACATAATCTTTTTAAAGCTGTCAATAGCTGCTGACCAGAATCAATATGGGGAAGATTATGACTGGCACTTCTCCAGTGATCTTCAGAAAGACAGGAAATACATTGCTATTGTTGGGTCAGCAGGAAAAGTGGAAAACTGGACCCCAAGCAGAACTACATCATAGACAAGTGGAATCGGAGGCCCTCTACACTGATCCTGCTGCATGATTTGGGGGTTTATTGGAGGGGAATTGGTTGTTGCTGCTTTTTTATTACCAAACTAAGGGAAGGAATATGATGTGTATGAAGGTTTTAAAGAAATAACCCTGGAGTCTTAAAATCATAAATCTTTAGAAAATTACTTGTAAAAGGAATTTTACTTTCATCCTTCTGTATACATATACTGAAGTTCCTGAGTCAGATTCAGCCAGTGTGTGAAGAATTTGAGACATGCTTCCTTTTCATTTGCATTTAAGAAATATAAGCTCACATTTATCTAAGTAGATCCTGGATATTCCTCATCATCGCCAGAGAAGTTGAAGTTTTAACCATCTAAATCTAGTGTTTGATATCAGTGATGTGTATGATCCCTACTACAGCATGTAAGCTTAGCGTAAGAGGCCTAAACTACTTCTTTTCCTCCTGACCTACATTAGGATTGCTTTTATTTCTAGGCCAGATTGGAAAGTTCAGGATAAAAAACTGTTTCCCGGTGTGCAAAGGGCTTAGTAGCCTTTCTACCCACAAGCTGTTGCTTTCCTCCTGCCTTCCACAGTACAGATTGTGGCACAAATGCTCCAACCTGCCTGTGAAGTTAGAGCAGTCAGAGCAATTCACTTATTGTACTGACAAAAAAATCACCAGAGCACTACCTCTAAAGAAAATTCTTTCAACACAGTCCATAACTGTCGTTAAGTCGTTCAACAGTCCTTACAACCACACGCTGAAGAGTGGCTCATATATGTAAATTTTCCTCCTCCTGTAGCAAAAGCCACGACGTAAGCTCTAGACACAGAAAGAAAGGCTACTGCAATAATCCGAACATACCTAGACCTCAGGAATGATGATTCCAAGTACATGTTCTGACAGAGTGCCTGTGAAACACTAAATCATTTCATCACTGTGCATCACTTCCCATTTGCAGAAAAGAGAGTGACAAATCTTCCATGCCTCTGCTGATCTGGGGAGAATCACAAGAATCATTCAAAATGTAGACTTGATAAACACCTAAAATCAACAGAGGCAAAGCTGGGGTCTGAAACTGTTTATGCGAGAAAACACATAAGGGATTGTAGCCCAAATGTAATATGCTGAAACTGCACTTTTGGGTGCTGCTTGAATTTAAGTGAGTTGATGAATGACATATATGACTTCTCTCCCTGTTATCCGTCATTTAAATATAAGCTCTAAAATGACTTATTTTCTCACAAAACTTAGTGATATTTTGCAAATAATTTGGGCAAGCAGATCCCTTTGCAAATCCAGCTCATTCTAAAGTTACTTTCTCCAGAAACCTTGTGAAGCAGAATATGTAGTTGTATTTTCCTGACCACAGGAAAATTGACACAGAAGAGTGCATAGCATCTCAAAACATAATGGCAAACATGCCAGCATAAAATTTCTTAGATAAGTCTCGTCGTGTTCTTTTATAGTTGTGGTTTGGAAGCCTCCTACATACTCCCCTGCAAATTTCTCTGGTATTGGTCACTTTGTTACTTATGGGATGGCATTATGGCACTGTTTTGTTGAGCGCCACAACCTTTTTGTCTTATTAAAACAGCAGAGAAAAGGCTTCCTATAAAATGACTGCACTGCACTGAGGTTTTGTAGTTCCTCTCTAGTCATTTGCTGTAGTATAGAAAATGCTGCTGAAACCACACAAAACTGCATCTGGACAAGGTTAGTTTCAAAACAAATGCTTCCTACTCATAAAACCCATGTAAATAAATCGTAAAATTAGGATTGTCAGCACTCAACAAGCGGAGCATGTAACACCATGATCACTACCAAACTTCATCCAAAACCTAAAAAGGAAAAAAAAAAAGAAAAAATCTGCTAAATGTAGTTTACTACTATATCTAGTAATTTCAGGTTTTTTGTGTTTTCTACTGCATTCTTTGTGCTCAAAAGTAAGGCTCCACCCTCTGCGAATAAGATCGCTTATTTGGAAGAAACTGCTTACAAAATCTTTTGTCTATATAAGAATTTTACATATGACAAATAATCACCGAAATCAAAATGAACCTAGGCAAAGTGACTAGAAAGAGACTTTGGATACAGATTGTTTCTTAAAAGAAGAAAAAGCTATATTTCTCATTTCTTTTGATCACTGGAAAATAATGATAAAAACCAAAACAATTATATTCGGAAATGCTTCAGAATTCAACTGATGACTTACGGTGAATTGACGTTCATACCAGAGGGGCAGAAAACATCCAGAACAGGCTGACTTCCATAGTAAATAGAGGGGTCTGGTGAAGAGAAAAATGAGGCCCAGGAAAAGCAAGAACTTTGCTTCCAGATAATTTTCAAAGTTAACTTAAACCAGCCAGGTTTGAAAATGATAGCATAAGCATAAAGGAAATTCTTGCCCTGTGTTTGAACATGGGGTGTCTTATTGTGTATTCCAAGCAGTGTCTGAATGATTCATAAATACATTATTAATTGCAACAAACTAACAAACAAAAAGAAATGAAAGAAATCAAAGATAAAAAATCCAGCTGTAAACAGATGCAACCACTTTTTCTCCTTAATCATTTAATTCTATACGCCTATATTGAAATTTCACACTATGCCTTAGCAGGGCATTGTCACAGCAAAACATTAGAATGCTGATATTGTGCTAGGTCAAGAGTTAAGTAAGTTCATTCCACCCCTGCTATTTTGTGTTTTAAAGTAGTCCTCACTCTATGCAGACTCTCTCTGTTATTATTACTTCTTGAATGATAAGAGCCGGGATTGACCTTCAAAAGAGATTTAAATGGCCTTATCCGAAAAACAGTCTGTGAACATCTATAAACTAATGTGCTGCCTTTACACCTCCTTTTTCAGAGAGGAGGTGTAAAGGCAGCACATCAAAGTCAGCAAGGAACTTACAATAATGGATTTCAAAGTCAAAAATCTAATGCAAATCTAAGTATTTGCTTATAGACTCTTTGAAGTCTTGACAGATTAGGTTTAGAAGTATTTTCATAGATGAGATCTACATAATCTAATAGAGATTATTTCAGGAACTGAGTAGATGTTTCCAGTAGATGTTTATACCAGTAGATGTTTATATTATGGAATATCATCTTTCAATAACATCAATAAAGAATACATTTTTGCTTAATTTCCTTTAAGTTTACAGCACAATGCTGAGCAGTTACAGATGATATTCTGCACCTGTGGAAAGGTTTTTATCTCAGTAGAAAAAAATGGCAGATGCACAGGATAAAGGAGTTCCATCTCTGTTATATAATTGACTTTGTTAAAGGACATTTAGGTGTTGTTTGATTTACATCCCATGTCAGCTTAATGCATCAACCACGTAAGGTTCCACTTGTTTAAATATTTCATTTTAAAAGGTGCAGTAAGCTCATAACTTCACCAACATCCACTCTTCCCTGACTAAAATGGATTCTCCAGTTTAATCTATTACTCTAGAAGTAAATGAAGATTTCACCTTTTCCCTTGACAAAGGAACTGAGGTTGTCATATTACTACCATCGAAGTTGAAGAAGGTACTGGTAGAATTGTGAAAATATTTTTCCTTTTGAAAAAAAAGGGTAAAATAAAAATTAAAACATTAGAATACAAAAAAAAAAGAGCTGGTAATGCTACTATTGTCTTTCGAACTGCTACTCCTGAGATCAGAATCGTCCTTTTAAGAGTTAAGAAAAAAAAAAAGGAGAAAGTATTTTTTTCCCAGGTTCAGTATGATTTATGTTTATTTGTTAACATATTATCACAGCAATGTTTTTCAAATTAGATACAGTTACAGCTGTTGAAATTACTTAAAATGTGTTCATAGACCTAATTTGCACCAGAAAACTTTTCTGACTTCCAGCATGCCAGACAAAAACCACTTGTGTGTGCAGTTAAAAATCCAGGTGGAAATATTTTACTGATACGTTTTTATTTTGTTAGAGCTTTTGTTAACAATATTTCAAATAAATTAATAAATAATAGTTTTAACCAGGGTAACTTTCCAGTAATTCAGTGGCATAAGCTGAACTTGTTTATACTTTTTCTTACCAATATTTTAGATAATCTCTGTCTCCACAAAATTGCATGAGGATAACTGCTATAAATTATGTCAGCCTTAAGTAATACTGGACATTTTAAAACAAACTTTGCAGTTTTAGGCCTCAAATATTTTTAGAAAGACCAAATATGTCACTCCTCCTTTCTGAAAATGAGTTAATTGAGGCTATGTGTGATGCACCCAACAATACAGACTCCAGAGGGAAGAACAAAGCAAGATGGAGATCTCACCTTCTCTCTTGGTAGAATGTTCTTCAGTGTACAGGTGGGTAAAACTAGGCAAGATACGGGACACTGCAAAATCAAGTTCTCAGTCTCCTGTATACAAGCTATCAGACAACTCAGGGGTGATGCCTTCTTTGTGCTTTACGTGGATTTTTCTTACATACCAAGGAAAACAGAGGCAGAAAAACGAAGCTGCTGTTTTTTGTATTTCTCACAATTATATTATAAAGTTACTTAATACCTGCAAAGGTTTGAAAGTGTAAAGTCCCAAATATTATAAGATGTGGGTTTAAACAGAAACATCTGTTCTTAACTATACATACTCAGGGAACCTGACTGCTAACTATAACAGAGTATACAGAGCAACATTTTTAAACTGGAGTAATGTTAAAATCTGACTTGATTTCTGGACAGGCCATTCTCCAGCCTTAGGAATTAAACTACCTAGACAAGCAGACAAGTTATTTTGCCTTCCTAAAGTGCAAAATTATCTTGGATAAACTCGCACTACAAAGAGAGAATATACTGTGTTCAATCATGCTGTCTGTGCCTTTGAGTCCAAATTAGAATATATATGAATATACATTCCCTCTTTCTTTCCTAGTAGGTTTTATAAGACAGCAGTAGATTGAAACAGAAATACAGAAGTTTTACCTTTCACAGTCTGCACGACTTGAATAAACCATTTCATATCTCCCTCCTCTAGCTTTCTGTCTTTAAAATGGACATGACACATTGTCCTGCACCTCTGCGGTCTACAAATGTTTTTTCACATAATTTAGTGTTATTTATTTTTCTGTCTCAGTATATTGGTTGTTCTTTCCATTGGCACTGATCTCCAGTTATTTGGTTATTTCTGTGATGGCTTACGTGCATAATGGCCTGTACAAAGTGTACTAGTTAGGCCACACTTGTTTCCAGATATATCAGATGAATGTAAAGGTTCATAAAAAGGTTCACAGCAGCCCCCTTTTTTCCCAGGGGATCAGGTGAAACTGCAAGGTTATACCAGTGGAGTCACATTCACCCTTAAATTAGGGATGAGGGATTTAAAATACCAAGTCATGTTTAGTAACATTGCCCTAGAGTGCTTGTTTTTCTTTAATGGATTCATCCTTTTGAGCTATTTTGGGGGGGAAAAAACCTTTCTTCTTCATGCTTCTGTTTGTTTTACTTTTGAGGTGTGATCAAAGTGAGTCCTGGCCGTGTAATCATTTAATGCATTTTGGCTGCAGCTTCAGCCTCCTTTGAAATTCATCCCTTTTTCTTGCCTGTGACAGCCAAACTTTACCTCCAGGTAGTAGAGGAGGCTTACAAACTCTTTCATATCTCACATCTGCTTTCAGCATATTAATCACCCAGATTGTAGACAGCTTCTTCCCTCTGTATTATAGAGTGTGACTTTGTCTAGACTAGGAATTAAAAGGTGAATTTTAACGTGGTCCAGCTAATACGTTTAAATGTGGACCAGGCTATGTATCCTTCAACTTCGTTCAGCGAGGTAAATTAAACACTTAGGAAGAAATCATGACAAGTTTAGCACACGCCAAAAGATGCTCTTACTTGTTTAAACTACAGACAAAATCTTGTTCCTTAAAACATAAATTTGCTATCAACTTCAAATAACCCAGGATTTCCTCCGTAATTTTAAGAATATATTAATCAGAACAACTTCAGTAAGAGCATCTACTTCTTAGGACATGGTGCGTAGTCCTACCATCAGCTGTTTCTCCCTATCCTCCATTACTCATTTTAGTGTCCTAACCTGGCACTCATTCAACTGTCAAGAGTACTGAACCAGCCATTTCTTCTGTTATGCTTTCACCTGGGGTACGGAAACCTCTAGTAGAGGAAAGAAAATTGGGGTGGGGAAGGGAGGGGAAGGGAGCAGTTCTTTGCGTTTTTCAAATCCATTAGTTCTTGGGCATACAACACAAAGTTAACACTACTCATTTATTCACCAGGCTCTGAAGAGATGTAACAGAGAAATAAACAAACTTGGCAGTAAAAGAAGGATGAAGGAAAGGGAAAGAAAAAGATGAAGGAGGAGACAGACAGGCTTTTGTGTAGAACAAATTTTACACCAAGAGCTCACATGCAGACAGATCCAATGAGTTAGTATGTGGATGTATTCTTGTTTCCAGAGTTTGAACTTTTAAAAGTGGATTAGGGGTGATGGAGAACTGGCTCCTGCCAGTTTTCACCTCTTAAGAGAGACAAGGCCATCATTGCCTCTGCTCTCTTGTTTCGGAAGAAAGCATTTTGATTTAAAGTATCCATTTGATTAATAATCTTTGTATAAATGATTAATAGGCCATCAAAATCTTTACTATCTTTTTAACTTGGGTTTTGTTTACTTTCTATTTGCCATCTAAAAAATCCTTATGCAACATTATGAGGCAATGCATATTTATCAAAGACTGCAGGTTAATGGAGGATGATCAGAAAAGCAGAGAGAAAACATGATTTGCCTATTAAGTTGAATTAGGAGAATTTGGAGGAAAAATGCATAGTAACTGTTACTCAAAGCCTGCAAAACTTAAATCATCATCATATATCAATGCAGTGCCTTCCCTCCAAAACTACATTACAACCTGTGAGGGAATCATTTCACATTACCTCCAAAGCTCCTCCACCTCTTAAGTGGCATGAAAAAACTATAAAGTAACCTTGTACAATAGGTTTGGCTGTTGAAATGAAACTCACAGCATCAGATTGAAACAATAGGCCAAACAATGTAAAGCAGAGCACTGCTAGCCAACAGGAACGTAATCAAGACATAAGATTATGTATTAGTTTGGGGTTTTTTTAACTGTAATACCCCACAAATGGCCAAGTTATCAACACAGGGGACTTAATGCAGTACATTGCAGACTCACAATGAACTTCCCATTGCTTGCATTTTATACATTTCACCTTGTCTCATAGGTGCCGTGGCATGGCTGCATAGACAAATACCAGCAGCAGCCTGGAACAGGTTGCAGGGATGGTATTCCCTGCCAAACAAAGGTACACTGTTTTGAGTTTTGATCTTGCAGGTATAATGAATTTCACAGAAAGTAATATCTGGTCTCCAGATAACAGGTCTACACTAAAGAAAGTAACCATAAAACTATGGTCATGTGACCTTGAAGTTACAAATTTTAAGTCTCAGACATACCAGATTCACAATCTGTGTCCATCATTTATAAATATACCTACTACGTTAATGAGATTATAGTCCTTTCATATAGGCTCCGATCCTTGATGTCAACACAGACAACATGCAGACCTTTTTCATTACCTCTCATTGCTATTAAGCCGTACCTCAGAAGGAACTTTCCTACAGTTTACATATGTCTGTCAAACTGTCATGGTCTAACAGCTCCAGAAATCCAAAGATCAGTCTCTGAGATTGTACTAAAACACTGTAGTGACTTGACCCTGAACTCTGGCACTTTCCTGCTCTGTTCCTCCTACTCATCCAGGACATATGCATCAAATTAACAACAAATGGAACATTGCATTAGTTTTGTTCAGTTCTGTAGCTTAGCAAATTTTATGCATGTTCCTGGACTGGGAGAATCAAGTTTTAATATATTCTGCAGTCTCAATCTATATGAAAACATAATTGTTCTATTCATTCTCATGGATGTAAGACTGCAAGTAGTATAAGCACTTGGGAAATTTCAAGGAAATATTTATGTACACTCACCTCACCACAGGGCAAATATGGGTTTTCAGGGTTTTGTTCTTAAATCATATAGTCTTTGGGCATGTTTCACCATCATGGATGGTAGTCGTGACACTTTCAACTAGTGTGCTCCTACATGAAGAGCACATTCCAGTTGAGAATGAAGGAACCTACATGCCATTCATTAAAAGAAAGTCTTACATGTAGAGTACACAGTTTAACATTAGCACAAGTAGGAAGCATTTTGTGTGTTAGATTGTGTTTTGGAACTTAGAGGGTAATTGCAGCAAGTATAATGGACCTTAATGTAGTTAAAAGACCTGATGAGAGTAATCACTTCAGCTATAGTCCTTTGTTTACAGCCTGAACATGAAGACTGCAGACAGAAATGAGAGATCTCAGTGTCAACTGAAATTATTTTCGGTTTATTGTGGAGCAAAAGAACTCAGAATCTCATCCCATCGAATGTTGCTGTGAAATGTGTTGAGGGAAAACAACAGATGAGGACAATATATTCACAGCAAATCAGAGGCTGTCTCTTGTAGGACAAAGGCTAATGTATCATCAAATCAATTATTTTTTATGAAAAAATTTATAATGTTTGCCTAATATTATATCTTTTTAGTCTTTACCCATTTCCACTGAGAGAGTGCTCAGAAATCTGTTTGACAAGACAACAGCCAAAAGCTCAAGCATCTTAAGAAACCACACAACTGTAACACACTAACAAAAACCACACTTTTTTATTGTGTTTGACTTACCTTAAGTTTTAAATCAAACTAAAGCAATCAAATTTTCAAAGTCTGATCAGCTGAGAAATAAGGATATTAAATATGATTAAATGTGATTGCATTTGAGTGTAAGGACTGTTCTTCCATTACTGCTTTGATTAAAAAAAGCAATCTGAGCTGTGAGATAGAAAAGTTAAATGCAGTAGGAAAAAAAGAAAAGAGTTTGAAGTTTCTTTCCTTTCGTTTTCAATATATACTATTTCTTGTATGAGAAAATAATATTATTTTAAGTATGTGCTTTTGAAAAACTGAAAGAACATTGGCAAAGTTTCTGTAATTTAATATTCCTTCACGCTTTTTAATTATAGGGAATATGAAGATGAAAAACGGAAGAATAAAAAGTTGTTCTTATGGGATGTCTGGGAACAAGAATAGGAGATACGTTTTCAAATGAAAAGTGGACTGGAAACCTTAGTTCTTAAGCTGGAATTTAATTGGTGCAAAATTGGAGTTTAAATAGTAATAAAGTTTTTGTCCTCAGGTTATGAGAAGAAAATTACCTGTAACATATTTTTTGGATTATAATATCTTAGCTGCTTCACCAGTCTATCTTTTTTTCTGGTATTATCATCATTACCACTCTGATCACTTTCTGTGTTTCATACCCTCACCTCCAAGCATTTTGAATGGTACCAAGAATCCCAGTGAACTCAGATGCAAGGCAGAGATCAGCCACTGATCAAAATGCACTTGAACTGCAGTGTCTTTGGAGCTGTTTTCAGAAAGACAAAATGTGTCACTCCTTAGAGATGAGATAAACAGCAAAACCAGCACAGATCACTCACTTTCACCTCCTAATTGAAAAGTTGGCTGCTGATCAAGAGCTGGCAGTGACCAGCTCAAGCTATCAAGATGCCAATATATGCTTCGACCTTATTTCTCCACCTCAGGAAGATCAATCACAAATTAATGCTATATTAGTGAAAGTAAGGACATTTTTATAAAAGGGAAATCTATAAAAATAACAGCCGATGAAATAGTGAAAAACAAGCTTGAGAGAAAACTAGCCTAGGCCGGCAGTGAAACAGTGTGCTTACTCAGTACAACAAAGATAATCTGGAATCTTAATCATATCTACAACACGATAGCTGGTATAGGAAAGGTTCATTTTGAGTTCGGTTTTGCATTTTTGTTGGGCTTTTTTGCAGGTTTTTTGTTTTCTTTTTGTTGGTTTTTTTTCTTCTTTTTTCTGCAACAAAAGTTGCAATCAATTTTCTGGTTAAAATATCTATTCTGGTTTACCGCTAAGTATTATCTGCACAGGAATACTGTGTTCCAAAGCACGGACCCAGGAAAAGTGTCTATTCTTCATCTATTGCCTCTGTTTTATGGAGACTCACACTGACTGGAAACCATGGTGCCTGTGAAGCAGGCACACTGCCCATTCAGATTACTCTGCAATGGCTTCTGGGAGTTCTTCAGTCCCCTCAACAAGCACCACCAGAGCTCATGAGGCACAGCATCAAGATATACAAAGAAGTTGCTGAAGAAACACCTGCTGAGCTCAACAGTGCAGAAGAGCAGCAAGGCAATCTCTGGCAGAACTAAAAATAAATGGGTTTTCTAATTCCAAGTCCAGGATTCTATTAAAAATCCACACTTTCCGTTGCAAGAATGAGAAGAATAAGACAACATCTCCAGAGATTCAGCTAAAACCGTTCAGGACCAGGCAGAGTTTTGGGGGTAGCAAGCAGTTTACACAGTTTATATTTTTAGACTTAAGACTGAAACTTTCCAAAATGAAGAAAAAAAAGACAATCGACCAGTTGCCCCTCAAAGAAAAAAACAACAAAACGTAGAAACAAGGCACTCCAGGACACTGAAACAGATGGAGCATGCCAGCATTTGCTTCAGCAGGGAAAAAAAGAGTTTATAATGGAGGTGCTGAAACAAGTTTAATTATAGAAGCATGAATGGCATTCCTGTAATAAAACAAACTAAAAAGTCAAATGAATGTCCTTGCCCTTTATTAAAGAGCTGTGTGCATTAGTTCTCTGATATAATGCTATGGAAGTTTACCTCCCGATTACTGGTTCTTATTACACTATCCTGAGTTTTATAAAAAAAGACAAAGCTCAGAGACACAATGCTCTTGTAAAACTGAAAAGCATTTTTTTCTCATATTTAAGCCTTGGTTTTCCAGGACAGCCTCACAAGATAATAAGTTGTGTTTTCATAAGGGACCCGGTACAGGAAGAATTACAGTCATTCTAAATTTCAGTGCCATCATGCTAACATTTCAAACAAAGCAACTACTTCCCCACATATCAATATGAAAATGTGAAAGACACTGCAGCTTAATGTTACTTTAAGAGATCAGAATTCATCTTTCAGTGTGTGTCTCACTCCTTCCATAGTACAACAGGATAAAATCATATTTTTGTTCTCTGCCCAGGGAAATTAAAAAAAGACATCTCTTTTTCAGCATACAGAGTAAAGTCAGAGTGAATCTTATAATTTAGCAAGGGCATGGTGCAAAGTCTGCTGAAATCAGTGTGATCCTGTCTATTGATTTCAGAGGGCTTTCAAACATGCCGTGTTGTAGGAAGATGTTTGTGAATCATTCACTACTAACTTAAGGTTGTTGTCAAACACTAAAACACTTTTTATAAGAATACTACAGATTTTATAAACCTCTGCTTGGTTGTGAGGGACTTAAGATTTTTCCAAATCTCTCTGTAATTTAATTTACTCAATAAATTGAATAGAATTGATCCAGTACAGAAAAGTACGACGTATGCTAGCATTTGTAACTCAAAGTAAGTCTCCTTTACTGTATTATCTACTTTTATCACTTCTTTAACATAAGCACAAACATTGCTTTTTCAAGTGAAGCATTTGAGAAATATCTCTTCCAGTTGGAAGACTTTAAATTGCCACCTTCATCAAGAAGCACGGTCACTAAACATTCATTTTGGGAATAAATGAAAGTGCCATTTATGTTCAGAGCTCCTTTGCTCCATTGGTTCTCTAAGAACAGTAAATCCTACCTTCAGATGCCCACAGCCTATGAAAATTATGAGCCACAGCTGAGGAAAGCAAAGCAGATACTTTGGGCCCCAAATGAGAGTTGCAAGTTAGCTGGTGGTAAACAGAAAGCCAACTTGCCCCACAAAAACACAGGTGCCACTGGCAGCCGCTTCTAGAGCAGACCTAGCTCTGTGCAATGGAAGTACCCCTGCGCCAATAATACTTCTAAAGGGAAAAAAGTGATCCCCAGGTCATTTCTGGCAATGCCTTGCCTCTTTTGTTCACCTTGAACAACATTTCCATGGACCAAAAATAATATGACCCTTAACAGAACCACTTCTTTCTAATTAAGGTTGCAACAAAAATGGACAAAAGCCAGGAAGTTTGAAATCAAGCTGACACTTTGTCCTTTAATTCTAGCTCTCTAGGAGAAGAAAAAAGAAAAAGAAAATCAGCTTCGTAGAAAAAGTTCTCCGACTTTAAGTTTTAATAAAATTTTTATGTCCTCTTTTTTTATGGTTTGCGTCCCAAGTCTATCATTATTCAGTGAGTTGATCTTTTTAAAATATTTATTTTTTGCATTTAACTTCTTTGCTTTTTAAAGTGAAAAGAAAAGAGGCAGACGTCTTTAATGGAAAGTTCGCCAATGCATATTAATTATCTAAGAGACCAGAATGACTGCTTTGGTTAAATACATATGTATAAATCTTTTTTAAATGAACATTATTTACTAATAGACTAGAACTATTTTAAAGGCAGCCATTTCTGTTTAAGCAGGTTAGTATATCCTTACAATTTTTAATTAAGTCACATTATTTTACTAACAGGGAAGAACAGCTCTTCTGATAGGAGTCCATAGTATGCAGTCCTGCCTACCCTGTCCAGAGAATTCACCCACAGACAACATGAATTCATCACTTTGGACACAATTTACATATTTTAAGAGTCGCTAAAGATATTGTACAAAGAAAGTCACTAATTTTCAAAGATTTAGGGGAAAAGCTCCTTTTCTCATCTCTTACAACACATCTGTACCTTTAGGTTTATGACTGACTCAGCACTGCAACTCCTGCTGGTTTAGTTCTTAGACTAATGTGCAATTTACAGTCACGTGCTTTATATTCCCCAGAATCTGCTCTGCATAGGGGCTTACCAAGAAAAAAAAAAATGTCTAACTACAGCCAGATATGTTAAGAGTGGAGGATGCTTGCAATCGGTGATTCAAGTTGATCATTTGGCCCACATCATTCCTTCTTCTACTAATCCCACACTTTCCCGGGGTTTGAAATTTGGGTTAAAAACATGTAGGTTCTACCTACTCCTCATCTGAAGATTCGCTGCTGAAATTCAGAAGTATAGGAATTGCTTCTGACTGATTGAGTTTTATTTAATCCACATGCCTTCCATGAGACAAAGCGAAACCAGAGGCCAATTCCTTGGCATCTTCTGGAGAAATAAAGTTTGGGGTTTTCTTTGAAAAATTTTTTAGTCAGACAAATTATACATAAAATTCTTCTGGATTTGTTTCCACATTCAAATCCCAAATAAATAGAGGCTTTTGCATAACTTAAGATTTTCTTGTGAAGAGTTTACACAGCTCTAATCTGCACATGAAACTCATACTGACGTCCATGGCAGGTTTACGCAGAGATCAAGAACTCAATATGTAGTCAAAATTCTCTCTGCAGATAACCAAAAAGCAACATTTTGACCTTACAGTTCAGCAGAGAAAGTTAGATGCCAGGTGAGATGCTGGTGGCCTAAAAATATTCACAATCAAACTTCAAAAAATATTTAAAACATAGAAAAAAACCAAAGATTCTTACCTGGGGTTTACAGCAAGTTTTATTTTATTATGAAAACCTGGTTAACATATTATGTAGGTGAACTTAAAACAAATTCTCAACCTGTCTTCTATCTTTGTGTTAGTGATTTCAGTCTGCAAATAATTGTGGCCACAGATTTCATGAAGTCTGCAGTTTAGGGAAAAACTGTTGCCCTTTGGATAACTTTGTCCATGACTGCCACGAACAACTGAGGCAGAACTTCATTTTACAGTGTCCACTTTTAAAGAGAGTGATACTCAGGTTTAAGGCCAGAACACTGGAGAGAAGATGAAGGTATTTTATACCCATATGTTTTATTCATTCTCATTTTCTTTTGCTGGAAAGAGAGATAATACTTGCATACCCTTCTAAAATTACTCCGCTGAAAATACTCTTCTGCCTTACAGAACATGCAGCCCTTTTCTCAGGGAGCCTACAAGACATGGTAAAAAAAATACACTGTCTTCTCTGCACTTTGAAAACAGGGACTTATTGATTAGTTAATTTTAAACTGTCAACCCCAACCAAGATCCAAGTTTCAATCACATCTTTGCTTTGGTGAAGGCAGGAATGAGGATCCAGGCTTAGTGATTGCACACAGATAGTCTCTACAACAAACTGCAAGGTAAAAAGGAGAGGGAATCAAGGTGGACATGGGCTTTGGAAAATTGTTATGTGAAAATGAACTTCACTGTAGACTCTTTTTCAAACTAGCTGAGCCCGTGATAATCTTGTACAAAGAAAAACAGCTTCAGGGTTTTATTTACCAAACACTTTGTGAGAAAATGTTTACTGATAAAACTTTCATTTTAGGGAAAATATAGTTAGGAATAAGGAAACAGTCCCCAGAGACCATAAAATCACCAATGATGTTCAGTGCTTTCAATGAAAGAACAAAACCTCTGCTGTGATCTTGCATCAATTGTGAATTGTATCTCCTTGTGAAGAAATTTCATAATAACCTGGTCACTCTGTTGCTAGATTTGTGTATACTACATATACTTTGTGTATATCTAGAATAATCTTCTCTTTGTTCCTTTCTAAATTACAGTCTCAATTTTGTGTATTGTTAATTCTTTCCAGTGCTTTTTATTTGGAACTTATTACAATTTTCCTGTGAGAGAAATCTGGTTGTGACTGATGATAGCTTTCCAGATGAGAAGAGTTAACCAGTAGAACATATCATAATTACTTACTAGTCCACCATCATTCAGTGTGAAATGCATCAAAACATTTGGTTTGTTTTATTGTAAACTACTGCACAGTGTATAGAAGGTTGTATAGAACTGTCCACAGTTCCCAAGAATGCAAACTGGTATTTAAAACCAGCACTGTGAAACAGAAAATGTTATATCACTAAGTCTATGTGCAAGGGGCAGAGTTAAGGTTGTTTATCAAGACTCAGTTATGATATTTTTTTATTCTCAAGTGTTAAACAGTAACAGTCCCCTAATTAATTTTTCATAATTCAAAACTTCTTATCAGCACCTTGCTGGGACTTCTGCTGGCTGGTAAGATGGATGTAGGTAAACCAAACAAAGCCTGTATGTTAGATTCATCAAACTGATATTTCTTTCTGCAAATCCTACATCATATCAATGAATCTTCACCCGACCATTTTATTTACTTGGTTTGCAAATAATAAACCCAGGATTCAACACAGTAAGCCATCTTCCCTAACTGCTTTGTCATGTCATAAAATTGTTTATTTCACAGCAAAGTTAGCCTCTCCTCTCTCCCTCCCTCAACATGTACACACACACATTTGCAGAGAGCATGTCTCTCCTTGAGTGCACATTTTACAAGCTTAACAAAAAACCTTACACAAACTGTACTGAACTACATGTCCAAAGAGTGCAATTCCTAAAAGGTCATAATTCAGTCAACTGAAAACTCACTTTTTCACCTGCAGAAGTACACCTCACCAGTTACAGCTGTTTGTGTAGCCTAAGCCAGCTTTCCACAGCTACCTGCTTTGCTTGGAAGGCTATTCATAAAAAAAATGATCACAGGGTTTTTTTTTTGAGTGAACAGAAAATTCTATCTTTCCTCACTTTCCCCAGAGTAACTCAAATTCCACCTCTGCTCCCACCTCCCCAGCAGTTTTCTTTCAATATTTCAGTACAGGAAAATTTGGCTCAAGAGGTGCGATTTTCAGAAACTTATGTATGACTAAAAAAGAACTGGGACTAAACACAGAACAGCATTGGCATTTTGTTTGATGTGACTTGACCTGACTTGAGAGTTTTATATTTTAATGTGGATTCCCTCACAGGAAGAAGAGTGTTAAACTCCATAAATCCAATATTCACAAAACACTAGTATCAGTTAATAATGTGTGATGACAAATACTGGTTACAAACATGGTTTCTCTAGGGTATCCAAAAGAGGAGCTGTCATCTTCAGTATTGGAAAGAGCCCAGCCGTCTTCTCCACACAAGCAAAGAACTGTCTCTCCTAGCCACAAACTCCCAGTAGATCGGAGGCTAAAAAACACATTTAAAATAGACAGGGTTAAGAAATCTGGAAGCTACAGGTATGGGGTTTTTTCCACACTTCTGTGGTTAGCAGGCTATTACACCTCTGTAACAGCTTTAGACTGCCAGAACTGAATTCACTTGGGTTTTCCACTTCCTTGAAGGTTCAAGCTTCAGTCTCTCTCAAGAGCAAGGTATAAAGAGATTACTAGCAACATCATCTCATACCTCCTCCTATCCAACCTTGTAAATCTGTGGCTGTCCTTGGTTAAAAAGTACTGATGTTAAATACTAACACTGCTTCTTTCCTTGTGCCTTTCCCACTCTTCTATTTTCTTTGCAGATTTCAAGGTGATGACAAAAGAGAGAACAGTCTTAGCATTTGTTAATACCCACTTGACCCACAAAAGAAATTCACTAGCATTCGCAGCTTCTAATTTAAAAACCATTAGACCGTTCCGCTTGGTGGACCAGATCTAAATATTCTTAAAGGGGTGGTTTAATTTAATCATTACCTTAACAAGCCCCCTTTTAAAATGATGATCCGCCAAATTCAGGGGATTTGTTTTGGAATCTGATCCAATAACTGGCTTTGTACAAAGAGAAGCATAGCCGCATCTGATTTGGTTCAGAACGGGGTGATAATCATGAAAATTACTTTGCATATTTAATCACTGTGAAAACATGAGTACAAACTACTTTCTAGAGATTACCTTAAAAAAAAAAAGCTTCAGGCTTTGCAGTAAGCATGCCAAGTACTTTGATTTACAGAGAATTATTTGGATTTTATAGAAAGCTCAGTGTTTCAAAGACTTCAACCTACTCAGCCACTGGCAAAGAAAAAAAATTTAAATAGTAAAAGAAAAAAGTTTTGTATTGAAAAAAAATTATGTTGAGACCAATTGCACTTTTAGATTTTTTTAAGTCTAAATCACTTATTAAGTTAGAATTGAAGCAAATACTTTACCCAAAATCTCTCTGAAACTATCAGGAGAACAGAGACGCATTCTCTTAAGGTTCAACCTAGCATGTTGCCTAACAGCCAGAGGCGGATTAGAAGCCAGCAAGTCTGTGCTGTGATGAAGACTTTCACAAAGTTTGAAATAGGAGCATTTGCTTCAGGACTGCCTTCTTGTACCAGTGTGTGGGGCTTACAGGAAGAAAACAAAAGAGCAACAAACAAGGCACACATTTGTCATCGTCTTGTAGCTTTCGATTTTTACGTATATTTCACAATCAAGGTTCAGCTACACATAGGCCATTTAGAGACAAATGCCTAAAGAAATTATATTTTCTCACGTAGACCATGAAAATAAGTCGACTAGTAGCTAGCAAGAGATATAAAAGAGACACGTGCTTATACATGACTTGCAAAAATTTCCCCAAGATGAAGAAACTGATGAGTATTCCACGGTATGTAAAACTAAATTTGCTGCTGAGATATACGGGCACAGCTCCACTAAATCTATCCAAGTTGTCTCTGCTGAAACACTTGAAGTGAATTAAACCCTACATTTATTGTCACTTGCTTTTAAATCCTTGCACTTGAGATACAGCAATATTTGTAAATAACCTAGCATCTGAGAGCTACAGTGTAGGCAGAATATCTGAGGGATGATAGTCATGGGCATCTTAGATTATGAAGCATGCTATACCAAACAATTGTAGGAAGCATCTCAGAGGTGCTTACCTATCTATCTGTAACAACCATGCATGTACAAAGTTCGTGAAATAGAGTGCCTAAACTTTGATGTAGACACTGGTGCAGCATGTATATATATCTACTTAAGAAATACATATGTCTCATGCAGACTGCTTTACTACGGACATGCATTTTTATACATTACACACACACAAATATATATGCATAAAGATACATATACACAACTCTATCTTTTGCAGACTTCTCATACAGAGTACATATTCCTCAAAGCATTATATGTTCCACAACTTCAGCAGACTAGAGGTTAATGAACAGGTTTTTTCTCACATATGCACAGAACAGATAATTTTCTTTACTGTTCACGATAAGTTGAAGGAGCATTTGAGTGACAGACCAATTTGTCAATCAACTACAAAGTGTTGAGGAAGCTTCCTCTGCATAATTTTACACAGAGAGATCAAATGTGACCTCTGATTGTACAGAAGGTATGGACAGTCAAGGTTATGAAGTCCAAAGGAGTCATGCAAATCTGTTACATTTTCTGAGTGCCTTGTCTTTCTAGGGTTATCTGAGCACTGAAATAATCACAGGATTTTAAGACAAAGATGAAAAGTCCTACTTTATTATTTTTAAGTGTGTGTATGTGTGTGCATGCTTGTGTGAAGAGGGGGTATGCATGAATCTGTTGTGGAGCTTGAATGTCTCTGTTTTTATTTTATAGCCCGAATTAAGTTTTAAGGTCTCAACACAGAACCCCTGGTTCTAACATCTCACGCAGTCTTTCTTGAAAGCTGTGTTTTAATAGCAGCTCTGTTCATTTAATGTTAGCCACTTCAGATGATTTCTTTGCTAAATCCTGAGTTATGAACATCACTTGTCAATTACCCGGGGTAGCTGTGTAAAAGAATTATTGCACATTCACAGTGAAAAGAAAACTTTATTTTCACCACTTTCCAGTAAAAGCTAATTCAGAATAACTCCATTTAACAGTTATTTTATGCTGAAATTCTGAATACCTCAGGGAGTCTTTTAGGGATTTTAAAGTCTCTTTATTTATAAATGATTCATGCTGCATTTTCAGAAAAACCTACAATTAGTGTGGGAAGCACAGAGACTCCTTTGGGAAAGGTAAAAAAAAAATATATACATGCATTACATACAGCCTTTTATCTATTGTTGTTTTGCAGCGGACTATAAAAAGAAAAGAACTGGAAAAAAATGGCTAGGAGATATTTTATCTAACCTTTTAAATATATGCCTCAGTTAACAGTATTTTGTGAAGTAGTTATCCTTATGATTTGTACAGCCCACAAAATTCTTTTAATGCAGGTTTCATTTTGGTTTGCACTTTCGAACCCCAGCTATAAATGAGCAAGCTAGCTAAGAGGAGAAGCTTTCTGTGGTAACATAGAAGGACATAATTTTTGTTCCACCAGCCCCTCGTGAGAGTGATGGTCACTAATGTTTCCATATTGTTTGCTGCCTAGAGTGGTGCTATAACTTAAAGGTCTTTCAAATGTTCACACTGGCAGGCATCAAAGATCACACAGCCTCATTTGGCTTTATGCGAATTTTTCTGCTCACTCACGCCAGATGACAGATATAGATTGTGCTCGTTGCCAGCGCTGTAGGAGCTTATGCATCCTCTTTTCATGTCACATGAGTGAGCAGGAATAAGCAGGCCAAGGCAATGAGTGGCTCAAAACCTCCAGTATATTCCCCAGCCCCTCAAGGCTTGTCTGGCCTCAGCCTGAAAATGAGTGTCCTCTTTGGAGCTGTGGACAGGTTTGCAGCCTCACTGCTGTCGCTCCAGGTGAACCCTGCTCTACGCCCTGGTGTTAGATCAAAGTGACAAGGTGGCATCATGTTAAGGGTCTTGCTCTTGCAGGTCTATATATCTTAATAATATTACACTTGGGAACACATCAGCGTGGCAACAAGGCTGAAGGCTGGATACTGTACCAGTTATGTAGCCCTGTACCGTCTTTCAAACAAAGACAAAAAAAGCCCACCCTTAAACCTTCACTCAATCAGACGTTCTCTGTAATGATGAAACATTCATCCTTTCTGGTCATTTTAAACTCTACGACATAGTTGCACTCCCATGAACTGCAAGGAGTAAACAAGCAAATCCAAGTGGATACTATTGGCTTCAAAAAGACAACAGCTACTTAAATATATATTTTGCCCCATCTCCTCACTGGCTTTGCACTGGTGCTGTTACGAACTACTAAATATCAAAAGCAAACAAAAAATCTCAGGGGTCAGACAAGTCACCCACAGTCATTTTACAATTACATCAGCATTTACAGTGTGGAAATCGCAGTGAATTGAAAACTTAATCATCCAGATCCGCTCACTGACTGGTACTGGTACCCAGAGAACTTATTGTGAGACGTGCAGAATGGATGGCAAGAAGAACACACATAGAGAAAATACCTCATTCACCAGATATACAGAGGAGTGATGGCAAGTTGTCACAATTTAACTAAAAATGGGAAATCTTAGACTGATTGTCTTAAACCTAAAGATATTCAAAATCTGCATCTCACTCTTATTTGCTTGAATCTATCTCAACGGTTTCCCAAATTACCACAGTAAGGATCGTCTAAAATAAGCATAAATTCTTAATTTGCAGTTAGTTTATACTTTATTTTTATTTTAGTAAATCTCAGTGAAAAATGCAAATGAAGTAGCAGACTGCACACATACCAGAAGTACTTTGCCACTGCCCCAGTTACTTGGATACCAACAGGTACAAAAAGTTGTGACTGGAAAAAATGGAAATACCAACAAGAAAAACACCGATAGATAGCAGATAAAGTAGAACACTCTCACTGAGCTATTTGCTGTGTGTCAGGTTACCAGAAAGAAAAATGGGACTCTTGAGTATAACCAGTGACTTCTTAACATTCTGGTCTATATTTTTTAATTCTTCACAGTCTTGCATGACAGTGCTATAAAACCCAAAATACACATATTGCTCAGTGATATTTTCAATTGAGAAGTTACCCACAATGTACTGCATGCTGAGTTTTCTATCCCATTCACCAAAAGAAGAGGAAAACCAAAAGCCTCTTCTTTTGTCTATTGAAACCAATATAATAGCTAAGAACATCTAGCACTTGAAGCATCCTGCAAGCAATTGTTCTGATCATACCTTCACAATTAATTACCCACAAAACTCTCTAGAACTGGGTGAACTCTTCAGGTGTATTACTATGAAAGGGAGGAAAGGGAGAAGGGGGAAATAAGGAAAGGGAAAAGAATCATAGAATCATAGTCCCTCCCCAGCCTTCCTGTTGGTCCCCTTCAGGTACTGGACAGTCACTATAAGATCTCCCCAGAGCCTTCTCTTCTCCAGGCTGAACAGCTCCAACTCTCTCAGCCTGTCCTCATAGCAGAGGTGCTCCAGCCCTCTGATCATCTTCGTGGTCTTCTTCTCGACCCATTCCAACATATCCTTCTTACGTTGGCAATTCTAGAACTGGACACAACAGTCCTGATGGTGGTCTCACAAAAGTGGAGTAGAGGGGGAGGATCACCTCCCTCAACCTCCTGATCATGCTCCTTTTGATGCAGCCCAGGATACAGTTGGCCTTCTGGGCTGTGAGCGCACATTGCAGGCTCGTGTCAAGCTTCTCATCAATCAGCACCCTCAAGCCCTTCCCCACAGGACTTCTCTCAATCACATCATCCCCCATCCGGTATGGAAATTGCAGATTGCCCCAATACAGGTGCAGGACTTTTTACTTGGTATTGTTGAACTTCATAAGGTTCACCCGGGTCCACTTCTCCCACATGTCCAGGTCCCTCTGGATGACAACCCATCCTTTTGATGTGACAGCTGCCCCACTCAGCTTGCTCTCATCTGCAAACTTGCTGAGAGTTCACTTGATCTCATTGTCTTTATCATTATTGAAAATATTAAACTGCACTGGTCCCAGTATGGACCCCTGAGGGACAACACTTGTCACAGATCTCCATCTAGACACCGAGCTGTTGGCCACTCCTCTCTGAATGTGACCACCTGGCCAATTCCTTATCCAGCAAACAGTCGACCCATCAAATCCACATCACTCTAATTTAGAGAGAAGGATGTTGTGTGGGACCATATCAAAGGCTTTATAGAAGTCCAGATAGATTACATCCATTGCTTTTCCTGTGTCCACTGATACGGGCTCAGAATAATATTATACTGAGAGATGTAGAAGTAATGCTGAACTAAAATAAAAGTTTTGTTTATGTTCCCTCTAGGAGAAATGCCTTCACAACTTCCACAAACACAATAATTTTGATGTAATTCTTTCATTCATGTTTTTTTCAAAGTGAAATGCAAGATGTTTTCCGGGCCACAAATGTAACAAAGAGAAAAAAGTCTATGCAGCGAAATCCTCAGAAATATGTAACATGACGGGAATAGTTTCATTGTTTATTTCTTCTCTATGAATAGGAATATATAACGATTATGTCACAAATATTAACATTACACTTGAGCAGATGGAATGCTTAAAACTGTTTTTAATCCTAAACAGCAAGAATAAAAATTTTAAATTTCACAATTGTATCTAAGAAGGAAAAGGTTTCTTAGTTCCCCTACCCTGGTTTCTTTCTACCCATTAGAAATAACATTTCAGCAATAAAATTGCAAACCTTATACTGACAGTGAGCCCTGCATCCTTCAAGATGTTAACTGGTATCTTAACATGAGTGAACTTTTCAGTTTCTAAGTGGAATTTGCAGTAAAGCACTCACAATAATTTCATTGACTAAGATGTGCCTTAAGTTAGTTGACGAGTAAAATTTAAGAAGCCACCTGTGACTAAGTGGTGGATACTCTGAAGAAGATGGGAAAGGCACAGGGTGATGTTTGTCAGTGCCAGTTAAAAGCACAGGTGAGTTACTCCCCTGTCAAGCATTCCCACTCCTCAGGAGATTTTATTTAAAAAGAAAAAAGAAACTGTTTCCTTGCTGCAGAAGAGACCTTGCAAGGAAACTCTGTTCAGTGGCCTTCAAGTTCACAATAAAGCTCCTATAGGTTTCAGGCCATGGGATTAATGACAAATCCATCAAAGCACATGACTAACTTTAAGCCTGTATGTAATCTCAGTTAAGTCAATTAGTCTGCCTACATGCTCAAAGGTAAGCAGATCCTGAAATACTTTCCTGAACTGGTGTGATTATCCCTACTGATGTGTAGACACAGAAACCGCAAACCCCTACATTGACAAAAACTGGCTTCAGTTCAGAAATGCACCATTCTGGGGAGGCTATATAACCAATTCTACTCCAAGTCCCTGAAACCAAAGAAGGGCTGAGGAAAGATTAAGTAAGGAGTAAAAAAGAGATGTTCCATTCTGATTTTGTATAATATATAATAGAGATGGTAGATATACATCTGGACTCTTTATCAGATAAGTAATACTCAGCTTCTGTGCTTCTCCATAAAAAGCAAAACAAAACAAATTTTCACTTGTGATTGTTAATTAATTTCTGTACAGAGCCATTGTTTGGCTCACCCACGTTACATTAATATTGTTCCTGTATGTAATACAACCACATTAACATTTAACTCAGAAGCAGCTTAACCTAGGTATGTTACTGGTGAAGCTGTGGAATACTTATATCCAGCTTGTGAATGTTGGTGTGCCTAGGCATAGTAAAATAACTCACAACCAATTCATTTAAAAATCCCCAGGAACGTTTCTGTGGGCAGATTATGGCACTCAAAGGCCCTATGTTTAGTTTCTCTATCCTCTCCAGCTGCAAGTAAATTACCAGGGATCCCAGCGAGGCTGTCCACACTTCAGTCTGTCTTGACCTAGAAAAGCCAGAGCTTCTTTTGTAGACCTGAAGGGTCTGCAGTGGAAATACCATTTGTCTGCCA
Source organism: Dromococcyx pavoninus (assembly GCA_033558185.1). Lineage (NCBI taxonomy): Eukaryota > Metazoa > Chordata > Aves > Cuculiformes > Neomorphidae > Dromococcyx > Dromococcyx pavoninus. Next base: position 333,890 of record JAUMJL010000169.1, on the reverse strand, counting down.
TATACTGCAGGTTTTCAAAGACCTCAATTGAAAATTGTTTAAGGTCTCTAGAGCAAATAATGTAGACCCGTCATGCAAATATATATTCATGGGGTTTTAGAGCTTGGATCACTGCCATATGAACAGTCCCCTATCATCTGACCATATATTTAAGGACTTCAAAAAATATGAAGCTTTGACCTGAGTTGCTGCCATGTATCTCACAACTGCTCTAGCAGCTGTGAAGGCATAGGATGAAGTTTTACTGTATTTTTGTGTTCCATGGTCCCACAGGTAACCAAGTCAAGCCTTACAAATGATGCAACATTATAAATAGGGCAAAGTTCCTTCTTGATACAGAAAAATGTTTGTTCAGAAGAGAGGGTATCTCCTGGAAAACACTAATTTTAGACTGGCAGAGTTTGCCTGCTAGAGGGAGTAAGCCCTTCCTTGTCACCGGTGCACCAGAGGGGTCTGGCACGACAATGTGACTTCGCACACTGATATTTGTCTCCCATACGTCTTATACTTTGCAATTTTGAGTTAAAATTATGTCATTGCAAGTCCAACATAGAAACAAATGCACTTTTCTTTTTTCACCTACCTCTGCTAGTATTAACATCAAAGGGAAAGAGATCTTGTAACTTCACAATTTTTGTAAAAATCAATTGAGATCACAAGGATTTTCCCAATCTAGTAGATTTTAACTGAAATTTGGACTTCTTGGTAAGGTTCTCTCATAACCTATGGAATCCCCTTTGCATTGTGGTAGAGACCAGACTACATGATTATAGGTAACTCTAGTATGATTTTTCAAATGCGGAAGGCAACTCCTTCTTGTCATATTTATTTCCAAGGGGACAAATCAAAATGGTAGTACTATACCCTAGCAAGAAGGTCCATCAGGATGGTATATTCATTCTATTTCCTGATCCAAATGTGTTTTCAAATATAGACCCAATTCATAGAGATGAGTTCATCCTGAGATATCTGTTTTCATGTACTGTGTGCTCGTATCTCAAAATTATCTGCTTTTTGCAGATATCCCAACCTGCTAATTAATAACATAGCTTCACCATAGGAGTTCTCTAGCTGAAATCACAGCTAGAAATGGATAAGAAAACAGTATTTATTTTTAATTTTGAATTTTCGTTTTTTTTATAAACTGCAAGTAGTGATTCTGCTATGTCATATACTGTCTGTCACAGGTTGTGATATAATGAAACATGACATGATGCAGACATTAAGATGACCCAACATGGCATAACCAAATGCAAAAATTATTCATTCTGATGAAGTGTGCCATAATTTTGTCATTATTTTTCTTATCTTTTCTTTCTTCCTTACTTCTAACTGGTTAATTCTATTCAGGGACCAGGTACGGGACTGCAGGAAATACAGCTGTCCATGCAGTATCAGTAGCAAAACAACATACAGGTAAGCAGAGACATAAATGTCATGTTCAAGTGATGCTAAGGTTGCTTCTAAACTAAGGCCCCAATTCTGTGTTGGGAACTGAGCAGGCATGGTCTACAGAACAGAAAACTTGACGTTAAAATGTTTAAAACCTGATCAGGACATAAAATGTGCTTGCATTATTCTGTGTGGAATTTCTGATACCAACTGGAACTGTGCAGCAACTGCATTCTGAAAAGAAACTCTGAAGGAAGAATGTTAGGAAGACAGCATGAAGTGCAGAAAGTTGAGATTGTGGATCTTCATAAGTCTGTCATGGTCTGACACACCAAGTGCTCTTTGTTAGTATAATGCATCAGCTCTGTACTCTGAGGGTTGTAAAGGACAGTTATCCTGTATAACAGACCACAAGGTAAGCATTCTCCAATCAATTGTAAAAGTTGATGTTATAAGTCTACCTTCCACACCTGTCATGACTAATGGGTGACATGAGTAAATGACAGACTGTGCAGACATGTCTTAGTCTTATTAATACTCAGGCACAGTAGCAAGGGTTAAGGACAGAGTGTCAGGTTTAACTTTTCTTCATTATCATTCAGAAAACTATCATTTAGCATTAAGGTAATTGTAACACAAGGATATGAGTCATGCCCTTGTGTTACAATTACCTTTAATATTAAATAATAGTTTTTGTAATGGTAATTTCCTTGGGGGATTTTTCATTCTACACTAGGCAATTCTGACTGATGTCTGTCTTTGCAGATATCTCTATCAGCCACTGAAATCTCTTCTACAAGCTCGTGTCTATAATGTACAGGAATTCCAGACCATGGATATTGTTGCATTGAAGTAATTGTCGTTTCTACTAGCTCTTTCTAATCTATTAATAGTTTGACAATTTGATTGTTGTCATAACTGTTATTTCCTTTTTGGAGCCTATACAGAACTGTGCACCTCTTGCTCTGTTGTATTAGGACTTCATCCACATCCATAGCTATCTGGTTACACTAATCACATGGTATACACATGACGTGGGTCGTCTAGAGCAATTATAGGGTTTAACTTGTTACCATGATATTTTAGTAGCAGATTCTGGGAGCTAGACGGAAGAATTACAATGAGTTTGAATTAGAATTTTTTAAAAGATATTTCCTATGTAGACTGTGGAGAGGTAAACTCAGAAATCACAGGACCTGCAGTAAACCTAGCTTGTGCCTGTAATACAAGCAGAGTTCCTCTGTCAATGACTGCAGCCATATAAAGCTGTGCATTGCATAAAAATGAAAAAAGTAATTTTCAGAAAGGCACCATTTAAAATAGAAAAGGAAAGGCACTAAATGCTACAAGATCCTACTGTTAATCAATTATGAGAACCCTATGTAAATCTTTTCATTTACATGGAGCCTTCTGCATTCAGAATGGTAGAATGAAGGTATAAACCTCTTCAGGAAGAGTTTGATTTTCCAATTTTAAAGAAGGTATGAGGGGCACTGAGTCTTGCTCATCCATAGGAACTCTTTTGCCAGTGGCAGGGAGCACCATGAGTATTGCAGTAAAGTCCTAAGGAAGAACTTGCTCCATACTGCCCATGGTAATTTTGCAAGTTCAATACAGGGAAAATGCCAGGACTAGATTTGAGGCCAGCTGGTTCCATAAAACACTTGTTGTTAGCCTAAATTGGCAAAAAGTAGGCAAAAGGGCAAGGACTACTGCCATCTTTGTAGTCCTCAGAACACTATCAAATGAACATTGCAGAAAGGGACGTTGTTGAACCTGCAAGCCAGCTCAGACTCCTGAGGTAGGACTAAAATCTAATGATAAGTTCTTGTAAAATTAACGAAAAACAGTCTAACTTCTTGGAGATTTCTCTTTCTGATTAGTCTGTAGGACTGAACGTCAAGCTTTCACTGGTTTCACCAGAAGAAGATATATATAGCAGGCATAAATTCTGAAGAAATCGAGACCCATAAAGAAAATTCTATTTGAAATGGCCATAACTTTAGTATAGAAGTAGTTTAAAGAGCTCTGCATTTTTATCTTCAATATTGTTTGCCCTTGTCAGTGACAGATCATCCAACAGTTACTGTTCTTTTCTCTGTTTCAGAAGTTAAGGGCTAGGTGAGACCATGCTCTCAGTGTGGTTATTACTTAAAAACCCTATTGGATTCTACACAAAGGAGGCGATGCCTATGCAGCCTCTGTACTATATTTGAATAACATAGGTAATGAAATAGTGCTGCTTCAGATCATTAGTCAGGTAATTATAATTTTTGTTTGTTTGGGTTTAATTAAAATTAGTCTCAGAAAGCATTTATTACAAGAAGAGGTCCTCACAGAACAACTGACGTACAACAGTCCTCAGCTAGTAAATAAAGAACATCTGTTCTTATCTCCAGCTTGAAAAACCTTCCTAACTGTTCAACACTTTTTCATTTACAGATTTCAAATCACCAGTGAAAGGAGAGCAGTATCACTCTCTCATTTAACCAAAATCATCTAGCTCAAGGGAAAAGAAGGAAGAGAAACTCTGTTCTGTGATTCATACCTAGCCATTATCTACCCTCGATAGGCCACAAAAACATTTACTGGTATTTTAGGAGTAACACATATTTGCCTACTTAAGGGCAAATCCTGTGTACAGTCCTGCACAGCTTCACTGAAGACAACAGTTTTGTATTGACTTAAACTCAGCCCATTTTTATTTTCAGATGTAAATCATCACATTTAGACAAATTTTTTTTTCTCAGGTGCTGCCCTGTATGTATTTGTCGCAAAGAAACTGCAAGACAGCAAACACATTCATTTTTAATCTGATGAATGCTTCACCACATGCTAGGACGCGTGTTTCAAGGTATATTGTCTGAAAGATCTGTTCTGAGCAATCATGTTGGGGTTCACAGAGAGACAGATGTAGAAATGCCTACATGTTGTGAATAAAAGCTGATTGGGCCAAGTACATGAAATTATACAAATCTAAAATTGAGACTAGCATAGGCTTAATGATGCAAATTTCCATACATTAGTTTTATAATCCTCATGGCTTCCTGGGATAAAATGTAACACACTAAAACTAAGGGGAAACAAAGGGATTTTCAGTTTAGGTACATGTTTCAAATCCCGTGAAATTTGAGAGGCAGCCTTTGCATGGAGAATAATGGATTTTGGAGTGGACTCTGTAGTACAGACTTATTCCTGGCTGTATAATAAAAAATGCCCCCAGCAGACAGGTATATTGTATGCAAAAAGACAATTCCTTTTTGAGAATTCTATATATTATGTTTACAGGTAGAAGTTAAATAAAATATCTATTTGCTACTATTGTTTTTCTCATTAAGCACAAAGGGGAAGAATTAAATTTTCAATTAAAAATAAATTTTGGAGAAAAGGAAAATGGTGGGAGTAGATGAATAAATATATGTAAAATCACAACATGATACTAATTAAAAAAACTTCACAGAAGTATATTTATTTATTTATTTATTCTAATTCTAAATCCCTACCACTATACAACAATGTCACATTTTAATGTAATATCATGTCCAATGCATATTCATGAAATAAAAATCTTGGCAGTGGCACAAGAAAAGTGGGATGAAGTGTGTTTGGCGGAGTGCGTCACGTTTCCAGACCAGCGGATTTTTTGATTAAAGTCCCTTATCCGTTTTATCATGCATATCCACTCTCTGATTAAAGTGATCTGGAGCTGACACTCACAATGTCAGTATGCACTGAGACCCTTCACACAAAACATGGTTGGAATTTATATGCTTTAAGAAAAAGAAGGGAGGGGTTGAGGTGGAGGAGAAATAGACCAACCAAACCTGCTGCATTGAATTAAGCATATATGTATACATCTCTCTACTGAAAAAAAAATCAAAACCAAACCACTTTGTCTTGTTTGTTTTAATCTTACACATTTCTTTTTAACACTTCCAGACTACAAATAGTGCATGTTTTATTTCTGTTTCAAAAAGTATCTGTGGTGAGAGTTCTTTATCTCTGTTACACTGAGCTTTCAATCAAAATGCTTCCACGCTGGGGTGAAAAACATAGCTAAGGTCTCCCAGAGTCACAAGTAAATAATGAATTTCTCCAAATTTACATACATCTTCTACTTTTTATTATCCCTCTCCCCCAATTTTGTTTAATTAATGTACTGTATCTTTATACATCTAAGCCACAGGTTATCTGTTAGGAAAACTGATTCCACAACATCAGAAGTACACAGATGTTGCAAGGGGAAGTTTACCACAAATCCACAATTCTCTTCTCTGTGCCACATCCTTAGTAGCGTCCAAGTATATGTAGGTTATCTGAGAATTTATTTTCAAGCCTCAGGACATTTAAGAGGATGCAAATTATCTGAGGTATGCGTTAGACACATGAAAATATGGCAGCCATTTTTCTGGCTCTCTGTGAGTTTTTTAATTTCTGTTGAATTTAAAGAGCTTGTGGTCAGGCTCAACTTTAAGCATAAGATCAGTGAAATTTAAGTACTTTAAGTCTCACCTGTGAACAAAGGGATTTTGACAGTGCCCTTAAGAGTGGTGTTAAAAATATTAATTCTCTCCAGCAACATGACAGTCTTTTGCTTTTCTAAATGCTGTGTTACAATCATGAAATACTTATGAAAAAGTGTCCTTGTTTTCGGAGACCTCTGTCCATAGATCTCCCAAGGTCACAGTGTTATTTAAGCCCTGTCTTTAAATTGAAGAATTCTGAGTTTTGGAGTAAGTTTTATCTGATTGCTAAAATTTCAGCAACCTTTGTTTCTTTGGTAGGTTTAATTCACTCAATACATCTTTGCACATTTAATGAATAGCTTACATATGGTCCAAATGTGCCTGAACTTTCCTCTGGACTACATTTTTATTTTGCTTTTATAAAACTTCAGGGTTTTTTTTAACTGGGAAATTTTTTTTTTACTCAGAAAAAAAAACAGAGCAGTGACATGTGTAAGGGACAGTGTTGTCCTTCTCACCTCTTGCTCAGATGTGTGTCTTAATGCCATAGTTCAATCAATGTGCTATGTCAACCCAGGGGTTTTTCTAAGCAGTTAATGCCAGTCATGCTGAACAGTTGCTAAATTGCAACTTTAGCAAACATTGAGCTAGAATTAGTGAAGGACTGTCAAATTCATTTCACTTGTGAATTAAGTCTCTCCTTTTTTCATAAACTTTAGTGTAACAAACACAGTGAGAAGCCAGGGAAAAACACTTTAATTTCTTTTACATATTAAGGCAGTGTTTTGAAGATAAACAGACTTTCTGCAGATAATACACCCCCACTTTAAAAGAGAAAGAAGAGGGTGCTTCCTGCAGTTATTCTTTTTGCTGATCAAAAGCCCATCCTCTTTACATCATAATTCTGTAAGGAAAAGGGTCAGAACTTGAGAAATTAAAAAAAAAGTAAAAGTGGAAATTTTAGGAAAAGCCTTCTGGAAAAAACACTACCAAGAATAAAGTGTGTTTTCATCAGCTTGAACATAAACTCAAACTGCTGAACATTTTCACAGCAAATAGCCCAGAAATAGAGTTTCCACACATCAGGGATGCGTATAGTCACAGTGGCAACTGAAATCAAATAACCACCACAGCTTCCCCCATAAAATATAGCCAGTGCTGTCCCATAACTGCATCGTATGTGGGGAAATTAATTACATAAAGGCATTTCTGTTAGATCCTTGAAAGAAGGTTTCTGTTATGAAGACATTGTGGGTTGGGGTGCAGTTTAAACACAATGATGATCTATACAAAAGTGATAGTACAATGAAGTAGCTCAAGTACTAATCACAGGCGCACTAAGGGAATGCAGGTATTTTATAATTCAGCATGCAAAAGAGTGCCTCACCTTGACTCATAAACTGCCTCATATATTTATTTGCCTCTCCTGCCATTCGGAATACCTCAGGAAATGCATAATGATCCTACAGAAATACTAGGCAACACTTGATTAGGCACGGCATAATGTTAAAAAACCCCTCAAAACAAAACAAAAAAAGTCCCACATCTTTTAGTAGTCTGAAATCTGATACAGGGCACTTAAAAATTCTGAAACAATACACTACATTTTCCAGTCAACTGCTCTGAAACAGATAAGTCATGGAAGAAGTAGAAGAGCAACATCCAAAAAAACAAAGAAAGTTTCTGCAACTGAGCATTGCTATGAGTATTTACACAGAGCCAGCAAAAGACACAGGAACTGTTTAAATCCAGGTAAGAGGTGTATTTCATGCCAGCAAAGGATCTGTCCCTCCAAATGCCAAACCAGCACTTTGGGTTGAGTAGATCAGTTTTGAAGACAAATTACTGTTTATCTTTGCCCTCCCTTCTCATCCAACTGTGTGAATCATCACAAAAAGTCTGTTGTCCTTGTGTTGATGGACTGATTCATTTCCCATCATGATGACATTTATCTAGGCATTGCTAAGTGGATACAAAAGGTATTCCTAAGTTTAGCATCCACTTTGGATGATACTGCTGCATTATTGAGAATCTCCATAGAATATACAAAACTCAGCATATATGAAGTGCCCAAAATTTCAAGTATCTGTCTACAAACAGTTTGCAAGCTTATTATTACATCTAAATGAGACATGTAGAGGTGTCCAAGTAACAAATGCATCTGAGATTTTGGGATTCTGTTCACAGACCTCATCACAGAAAGGAAAATTAAAAAAAAAAGAAAAAAGAAAAAGAAAGTGTAAAGCAGTTACTTGGCATGGATTAACCATTCAACTCTACTTGTTATTATTACAAATGACCGTTATTAATCTACATGCTTTCTAATTTGCACTCAAAATCGTTGCCTTTCAACACTTCTGATCCAAGACTTAGTAGAAGTAATGCTGTAGTGAGATCTCATATCACTTAATGTCTCATATTACAACTTCCTTACATTTAGCAGCTATACAGCAGTAGTCAGTAGTACATGAGGCATTATGAATAATGAATAGCTTACTACACTATAATTGCCAAAGTAAATGAATAAAGGACAATCTCTTTTCCAGTGTCCTTGCTTTTAGAGAGGATGTTCTCTTACTAGAGGGAGAAATGAAGACAAATGTTTGCAAAAGATGTGTGTAGGGAGTGTAGGGAAGAAAGAGAACGACAGTAAACACAAATGTATATACAGGTTTAATTACACCAGTAAGAAGAGTAACAAAATGCTGAGTCCAAATGTGAATCTGATGAGGAAGAAAAGGAAAATTCAGCTACTTTGACACAGGCTGAAGAATGCAAGATTGTAAAGGTTTGCAAAGCAAGTTACAGTGCTCAGGGATGGGAAACTGTGGCCAGAAGGATCTCCCTGGATCTGCATTTGGGCAAGTGGATATTCTCCACTGATGCTATTCTGAGTTCCTCCCATCAAAAGACAGGAGACCACCACAAGCTCATTTCCAAATACTTCTCAGGTTACTGTTAAAGCATAAAAACTTATTAAAATGGGCTTAGGTTTGAACAGCAATATCTTCCACATATTTTCTAGGCAAAATTCAGAAATAGTTAAATTTGCCGTTGGGCTGAAATCACCTCTGTCTGTTTGCACTCTCCACGGGCAGAAGGCCACTTTCACTTACAGCATCTAAAGGCAGGGGCAAGAGACAGGAGTCTTAAATCCACATCAAAATCCACTGAAAGGACCATATCCTGCATCTGTGAGATGCTTGTGACAGGCAGACGTGGCCCCCCTCCCTAATTAATTTGTCCTTCCTGTTCTTAACTGCAGCCAATATTTAGATGGAAAGAGAAGGACGCAGACAGGAGAGGAGAACCGGGCCTGCTGATAAATACTGCAGCATGCAGAAAAAGGAGGCAATAAGAAAGGCAGGAGCAACCATAGTTGCTCTTGTAGGACCTCAACAGTTAATGAAATTCACAACCTCAGAGGTATCCCTTGCCAGGTGCTGCAGTTCTCACTGGGTTTCCAAAGCTGCTCAACAATACCTCAAGCCAGACATGCTGTACCGCTTGCTCAGGCGTGAAGCAGCATCTTAGTAATACCTGGGACCACATCTGCTGGGCAGAAGCATGGATCTAAGGGGAAAACCACAATCTTTAGAAAAAAATTTTAACCTCCATCTCTCCTTTAGGTCTTGAGACCCCAACTGATTTACTGGATCTCAGAGTATAGTTTTTGCTTCCGTGAAGGGCCAAGTGTAAATGCAACTGCTACCAGAGTGTATGTCAATGTGTTTGAGGAATGGCAGAGAGGATTGATTCTGCTTTAATTACGGTCAATCTCTCTCTCTGGCTTTCATGTTTTTAATGCAGTTGCTGCTCTGGATGTCTGCTCCACAGATTAAGAATTACAACAGAAATACAGAACATTGCCCATGAGCACGGCTACTTAACCCTCATAAAAACAATATTCTGCTACACTGTATTATGAATATGAATAAAATACACTGTTTCAAATTAATGGGATTTAAGGTTGGGGCTTTTTAATGTAACTCTCATGGTTTCCTTCTGAAACTTCTGCATATATTTTCCATTTTGAGGGGCGTTATTAATCCTGTTTTAATGTTTTGCCGTTTATGCAAATTTCAAAATATAAAGGCATATGGTGGTGAAGTGGCACTAACTATCTGCTTTTAGCACACAGTCCTCTGCTACTACACAAAAAGAAGGCCTGATCGAAAAGGAGAGAATAAAAATTGGAAAAAAAAAACAGTGTACCAACTGACACTGCATTTGGATTGGTTCAGATTTCTTAGCTTTATTCTTGAACTCTGATTCACTAATAGCTTTACTGGCTCCTGCAGGGCAACTGTGGATGCTCCTTCATGTCATAAGGCAGAGTGGATGCTCAAGTTTGTAATTATAGTTTTAAACTAGCAGAGAACAGGAGAAAAATAAAGGAGAACTTTTTTGAGTCAGAGGTCCTCCTCACACTGGCAGCCTCACTGCGTGGGTTTCATGTATCCAGTTTGCATTTTGCCTGATAACGTAGAAGGCACATTATGCTATTCTAAAACAGCAGGATTGTTTTCTCCTTTCTAATTGATGAACAGCTGTGCTGTAATAGACTACAAAGCACAGCATCACTGATCTCTCCTCAGGACACCCTAGGAACTGAACACTCCACAGGGAACCAGAAAAGAATGAAAGCTTTTTTTTAAAAAAAAAAAAAAAAGAGAGAGAGGGGGAGAAAAAGTTAAAAAAAAAAAAGACACCAAACATTTCAAAACATCCTCTCCTGCATTACTACTATTAAGTGACATCTAATTCAGAAATAATTAACTCCAATTTTCCCCACAGTAGCTCTGGTGTATGACATGACCCTAAACCTGCCTTAATTTATAAAAGTTAAATATCAGCATTTTTGAAAGTGAAATGTGGGAGTTCATAGTTGTTTGCCACTGTGCATCAGTGCTCATAACATTCAAGTCACTTCTGGGATCACGTATTCTGTAGAACTGTTCTTTGTCCCAAGAAGCCCACGTTAGCCATTCATTAATCTGTTGGAATTCATTATCATTTCCCTTCAAAGTTGTTATTATTACATGCCTCACTGTGGAATTGCAGCTCATGTCAATTTTTGCCTTGACTATTTTACCACAGTGTGCTAAAATAAACTCATCTGAAACTTTTTCTAACTCAGATCAGAGTCTGATTTACATTTCCAGTCAGAGATTAAATAAGGGTGAGAGTCAGGTTCAAGATCACTGCACCTGCATCTTGCAGTGCCTTCTTGATGACTTTGATCCCAAAGGTTGGAAGCCTTCAGGATCACTGGAAATAATTGTGAGGGTTTTGGATTAGCAGAGACATCATAAACTCAGCAGTGTTCCTTTAGTTTCCATTTTCTTGTGCTTCTAGGAATGGCTGCTCTGCTTGCCTTCAAAGAGAAATAGGAGAGTCTCCTTTATATTTTGGAGACATCTAGAAGCAAGATAGAAGAGTCAACCTAATGTCTAAAAGGCAGATGTGCTTTCTTTCTTTTCTTCACCAGAATCAGTGGGGGAAGGTAAAGGTCATAATCCTCATTTAAGACTCTTTCTGCCTTTACTGTATTTTCTATGGGGATGGAAGTGTAAGGAATAGTTAAATGATGCTTCTTGTTGTATCAGTGAACCATTTCCAAAAGCACAGATTCAATTCGATCAAAATTAGTGACAAGAAAGCAATCTTCCCATTCTGCTCAGCAACGGAAAGGTTTTGTTCTTCTTATTTTGTGTTATTGGAAGTCATTTGCTGCATCTTTCCTATAGGTAAGCCATGTGCTTGTGTGCTCTTTTGTCTAGATAAGTGGTATCCTGTAAAATGAGCACAATAAGACTTCTGTTTACCTTAATGCTATTTAAAAAAAAACACCTCACAGATATAAGAAATCAATAACCATCCACAACAATTTACCAAGGATTCAGTCTGAGTAGAAAAATTCAAATTGTATTGATTATTCACAGGGAAAAAAAGCCAGTTGACAATAAGCTTCAACTAACAAAATACTATGTGTACACAACTGGAAGGGACTTAGAAAGCCAGTTATTTAAATCTGAGCTTCTGATTAAAAGAGGTAGGACAGGTTTGAATACAAAATCAGGCCACAGACACTGGCACATGACTTAGTGTCTGTGCCTCAGTTTCTCCATTAACAATAGGAAAGTGAAAATGTTTATTTTGTGGGGATAGAAAAACTGTGAAGAATTTTAGAACTTACATCCCGGAGACAAGTCTCATTTAGCATGGTGTGCCACCACCCATAAGTTCTCATGGTCAGAAAGAATGTGTAAGAAAAGTGTTCACCAGGACAGATGGGATGCTTAGCTCATTTGGGGTGTCATTTAAGGTGTTGATTTTAACTCACCAAGGCCTTTAATGACTCTGACCACACAAAAAGTCAACCGCCTTCTCAGTTTTCTAAGTTCTGTTAAAGGGGATAAGGTAAAAGCCCTCGGACCTAAATGTCAGTTGTATGCAAAACAAGAACCACCAGTGAAGAGACTGCTCATAGCTTCAATTTTTGAAGAGCCTCAGGCCTCCAGTCAGGCTAAAAGATGCATTATTTTTTATGAGATCATGAGTCATAATGGACTAAATAGTTGGGCTTGGGGTTTCTTCATTGTTTTGGGTTTTTTTAATGGCATCTTGCAATTTTGGTCCAGATTGTTGGGTGGCATGTGGTCAGCTTGTTAATTACTTTTATTTGCATTGTTAATTTAAAGTGATTTGTTCTTGCTCACAGTACAATGTGATAACCACATTTCAAAAATAGTTTGAGAAGAGTAAATAATAAAATATGTTGCATGAGAGCAGACCAAAACACAAGACTTTTCCCACATTTACTCTGTCAGTTCTCTCTTCAGCTTCATTTCTATTTATTCAGCCCATTTCTCATTTCAACTGCATGAGAAGTTCAAAATAAACTCCAGGCATACCTGAGTAGGTCACATCACCTTTCCTTTTCAGCAAACATGCAAAGGAGCCTTTGAAGACCTGGTAGCCTATACAAAATATTCGTATTGCCTGATCAAATACACAATGCCTGGAGCAAAGAGGTTTTGTGGAGGATGGTAATGCAGGAACCTGTTTCTTAGGTCTGGGCACTTCATGGGAAAATTTCCATACTGGTTATGTCAAGTGGTAGCAGTGGTCTTGGTAGGACTTGACAGCTAGAGAAAAGAGCAGGCTTGTCCAGGAAGCATCAGCAAAAGGACCAAATAATACGGTGAAGTGACAGCAGCTGGCTGTTAAAAAGCAGAAATGACAGCCCAAGAATATCTGGGTGAAATATCAGTGTGGACTAGTGCTGACCTCCTAGCAAGACTGTTATTCAACCCAGATGAAGAGTACCAATGGGCTGGATCAGAATCAGAGACTGTGGTCCAGAGCAAATCTGGTCAGGTTTTGCCTTTGGCTATTCTGTCACCATGTGGAAGAAACATTCCTGAGTACTTGCTGGAAATTGTAAACTCAGGAGAGATTCATTACAGCAGTTTGATCAAATTTGTGAATCAGGTAGTGAAATCAATTTTCTTCTATTTTGTAGGATTCTAGTAAGGCCTTTAGGGAACTCCAACCTGCCGGTCCACAACTAGCAAATACAGATTGTGGCATCTGCCAGGCCACACACAGATTTGGTGGTTTCCCTTAATTTCATTTTAAAATTTGATTACATATGAATTACTCCCAAATATGAAGAAGTAGTTTTTCAAGTTCCCCAAACTTCCTGCATATCTTGGCTGAATAGGGAAGGATGACAGCATTGAAGGAAAACACTAGCTTTTAAATTTCTAGAGCCAAAAGTCAAAACAAAATTTTGAATACAGACAATTCACCTGACTTAGTTTCGAAGGGTCTCCTGAGGTAAGAGTCACGTCCACAGGTCTATTGAGAATCCAATGCTTTTTTATGGTTTCATGCTACAGTGTTATGCTGGGGTCAGAATGAGAAAAAGTGGATTTATCTAAAATAGCTGGTCTATAACTCTGCGTATCTACTAAAATTCTGAATAGAGCACATACACTTCCTTAGAAAAGCCCTGTGTGCAAGAGAAAGAGAAAAAGAAAAAGGGAAAAATTTCTCAGAGAAGTGAGTCGACTCATGTCCTTGTAGTTATGTCCAATATTTTGACAGTGGTATAGCAATTAACCTTGCAAGAGTACTGCACTCGACTTGGTATCACTACATTTCTGCTGTGACCACTATGAAGTGCTTTTTTAGTGACAAGAATGAATGTAAGTGGGAAAATTACTAGAACAAGAGAGGAGCTCTAATGGCAACCTTGGCATCCTGCAATTTCACACATTAAAATATATTTTTAAAAAAAAAAAACTACTGCAGTGCTTGTTGTATAAGGCTAAGCTTTCTACTCTTCAAACTATTAATAAGGGCTTCCCATTGAGAAGACAAATACATGCTTGATGCATTTTTAATCCTGTGCCAATACATTTGACTAAAGCTGTTTGCTGTTTCAATGACAGGATTTAACTTGCCCTTCTGTATTCAACATTTCTGATTATTAATGACATTTAGAAAACACAGACAGTGGCTGTAAAAGTTATATTCTGGTCAATGTTTTAAAAAGTAAAAAGATTAGCAATTAAAGTGCTAAATCCTCACCATACTGTAAATTAATCTTTTCACAGTATCACAGTATCACAGTATCACAGTATGACAAGGTTGGAAAGGACCTCTGAGATCATCAAGTCCAACCTATAACCCAACACTAACACCAACCATCATCTAAACCATGGCACTCAGTGCCACATCCAATCTCCCCTTAAACACCTCCAGGGTCGGCGACTCCACCACCTCCCTGGGCAACGCATTCCAATGGCCAATCACCCTTTCAGTAAAGAACTTCTTCCTCACATCAAGCCTAAATTTTCCCTGACGAACCTTGAGTCCATGCCCTCTAGTTCTGTCACTGGTCACCTGAGAGAAGAGACCAACCCCTGACCGACTACAACCTCCTTTCAGGTAGCTGTAGAGAGCAATGAGGTCTCCCCTGAGCCTCCTCTTCTTTAGACTAAACAGCCCCAACTCGCTCAGTCGCTCCTCATAGGGCTTATGCTCCAGCCCCTTCACCATCTTCGTTGCCCTCCTCTGAACACATTCCAGTATCCTGACATCTTTCCCAAACTGGGGGGCCCAGAACTGTACACAGTATTCCAGATGAGGTCTGACTAGTGCCGAGTACAGGGGGACGATAACTTCTCTGGTTCTGCTCACCACACTATTCCTGATGCAGGCCAGAATGCCATTGGCCTTCTTGGCCACCTGAGCACACTGCTGGCTCATGTTGAGCTTCCTGTCAACCAGCACTCCCAGGTCCCTTTCTGCCTCACTACTCTCCAGCCACTCTGTCCCCAGTCTGTAGCTCTGCATGGGATTGTTGTGTCCAAAATGAAGTACCCGACATTTGGACTTATTAAACATCATCCCATTGGAATCGGCCCATCTCTCCAATCTGTCCAGGTCCCTCTGCAGGGCCATCCTACCCTCTAACAGATCAACCCTTCTTCCCAGTTTGGTATCATCTGCAAACTTGCTGATGATGGACTCAATCCCCTCATCCAGATCATCTATAAAGATATTAAACAGGACCGGACCCAACACCGATCCCTGGGGGACACCACTGGTGACCGGCTGCCAACTGGATGAGACACCGTTCACCACCACTCTCTGGGCTCGGCCATCCAGCCAATTCCTAACCCAGCACAGAGTGCTCGCATCTAAGCCACGGGCTGACAGCTTCCCTAGGAGTCTACTGTGGGGGACAGTGTCAAAGGCCTTGCTAAAGTCCATTTTAATAAAATAAATCTTAATCATTTGGTGAGTGGAATGCAATCGCTACCAGCACAAGGAAAAATATTACCTTGTCCACTGTTAAAGATCCCTGATGTCAAATGAAGGCAAAAAATTGCAGCCTTCTCAAATCATACATAAATGTTATATAGATAGTCTGCGTATGTACCAGTCCAGTACTTTTACAAGAAAGTGTATTTCATGACCTCTCTTGGTCAGAAAGCATTCATGTCTATAGTTTCTACTGTAAATGCAACTTACACTTAAATGAAATCAGAAATGAGTCTAAGGTTATTGCTGAAATGCAAACTACTTTTTCCTTTCTGAAGGTTTCTGAAGTTCCAAGCAGTTCCTCCCCTAAATTTTTCAGGAACCTTTCTTTCAAGAAATGTAAAATGGCATTGGTATCAGTAGTGAGAAGACCAATATAAGGATCATGCTGAGTTAATTTTTTATTGCAAGAAACAGAAAAAACCTCCTCTTTGCCACAGACTGATTATTATTTTGTTGCTTAAGTGATAATGTATACCTAAGGTTAAAATGAAATTACATATACTGATGATCTCCTAGTGACCTTCATTGTGCTGTTCCATTACAGCATATAGTAATAATATGCTTACAAAACTCACACACTTATGGTACTGTCAGGCACCAATGCAAATCAAACAGCACGGGAGGCACATTACTTTTGTTTTAACCATTAAAAGCTCTAAGAAACATAATATGACAGCCAGAAGAAACCAGGCTTGGATTTTCTAAAGGTATCCAGGAGTGGTACTGATTTGTGTTTTCTTTGGCATCCTTTTTGAAAAGGCCTTTAGCTGTGCCAATATAATACATTCAAATCCTGACCTTTCTCAACACAACGAAGGTACTCCGTATATCTTACCATATAACACACGGAATCAATACTGTATTTTACTAAATGTGAGTTAATTTTACCTAGGGAAAGAAATTACTCCTCTTAATACTAGAATTCTTTTTTTTTACCTCCTCCAAGTCAGCAAGTTTCAGGTTTGCCAAACCCTATCACTGTTTAAAAAAGGGTTTGAGAGATTTTAATAGCTAATAATAGGAGGAAACATAAAAGGACAAATCCAATTTAAGTGAAAGGGTTCCTGTGTAAGCATTACTTGTCAGTCTTTGGTCGTACTGTATAGGGACCAGCTACAGAGCAGTGGCAGCAAAGAAATATAAAGTCCAGATTTAATTCTGATACAGAGAAATACAATTTCAAAACCGGACGTCTTATCATAGGCATGTCCCATTGGAGAACTCATTTCCCTAGCAAAAGGCTGTCACTGCCATTATGTTGTACAAGGAACCAATTTACTACTACAGCTAAACAGGGTTACTGGTGCTGTTGGAACTTAAGCATTTGAAGTTATCTCTAGAAAAAAATAGCATTTCAAATGTCAGTGAAATGGGAAGGTATAATTGAAAAGTATCAATCAGAGAAGCAAAAAGGTTTAGAAGGCTAAAACTGCAGTTTTAGTACTGCCTTCCCCCCACACTTCCTTTTTATTTATTTTAGTTTCTTTCTCTATATCTCTTTCCCTTTCACATACAAGTCCAGATTTAGTTATATAAAATAAAAGATTTTGACGTGATAGTTGTCCTGTGTCAGACATAAAATAGATTTTGATTATTTTCTTCTACAATTTAGTGGCTATAGTTTCAGTACGCAAACCTGAGATAAGATGAGATCTCATCCTGCATCCAGTGCTGCAGATCTGGAAGAGATCTAAAGAAATGAAACAATTTGAATTTTGGTTGGTTTGTTTGTCTTCCCCATCCTCCTTCTTAAAACAAGTGCCATCTACCCATTCACTTGAATCGCCATTATTTAATGGAAGCTTTTCCCCCATTTGGGACTGACCCAATAAAGAATTAGAGAGTGAACAAACCTTTGAGATTTCAGGGCTTGAAAACTACAGACCAATAGTCTATAAAATAAATTAAATTATTTTTTTTCAGAATATTCTGCTCATGCCACTACTGCTAAATTCTCCCACACAGAACAGGAGAGGACTTTTTCAAACTCCCTTGTGATTACCTGCTCCATTTTATTGTATTTTATCCAGAATCACTGTGTGGCAGGAGCGTGTTTAGCTAATCGCAGAATCAGAAGGCTGGATTTAAACAATCTGCATCTTGTATGCAGAATATCAAACTTTCATTCATTATTTCTTTCCTTTGCTGTGCATAGCAGATACAGGAGCCTTGAAAAAACAGCTTTTCAGTCAAGAAGTAATTAGCCGGAGAGCTGTGATGTATAGTCTCACTATGCGTAGTCTTACTATGCTCATTTTACCCCTTAAATAGTTGCCAAATTGTGTATAGTAATTCATCCTTTCAGCCCAACATCACTGCCCAGGTGCCCGGGACATGCGTTGCTCTGAAATACCAGCTTTGCTTACTGGCATTGATACAGAAAGCAAATTTGTCCATTGCTGCTATAACTCTGTGAGAGAAAAACTACAGAAGAAATTCCGATTCAGAGTACTAGTCCTTCTTCATATTTTGGAGAAGATTTCACCTGCTAAAGAGACACTGAAAGGTGATGTTAGAAAGATTTGCCATAGTAGCATACTGTATTGTTGGCATCTTTACAGAAAATAGAACTTTGTAGCCCTGTTTCACAGCAACAAGATGAGATCTGTGAGAAGAATCAGGCTGGGGATTTATGGAGAGGAACATATCCTGCATATATGGCATACTTTTCCTTCCTCAAAACAATTCTAAGGTTTAGGAAAAACAGGTACTCTGCATTTCTAATGCAGTTAGCCTTTTTAATTAAAAAAAAAAACAAACCCAAACCTAAACCTCTAAAAATGTACAGGAATTAATTTTTTTAAAGGTCGAGGAGTTTCAGAAAAGTCATAGTCAGGAATGGATCCATTCTGTAGAAACCAAAGTTTTCATTTTAGTGGTGTTTAGGATCTGGTTGGAAAGAAGCTGAGAGTAGGAACTGCAGCTAGAAGAAAGGCACCCTGAAGAAAAAGTTGCATGTCTTCTTTAAAGTTTATTTAAACTTCTCTTATTTCAGAAGTAATTTAACCTCATATTGAAGATCCTTTATCCACATTAGAGTGCAGATATATTCCTCCTCCACCACCTTTTTGATGAATTTCAAATTCAAATAACTTAACAGCTAACAGCCTGCAATTGTTCTTTATATTAATAGAAATACATGGTCTCTTTCAAAGTTCAGGTAGTAATTCAGTTCTTCTGCTGTTTATAAATTATTTGAGCAGGGATGTCATAGTTTTTGATGCATCATTGCAACCCATGTTCAGCTGCAGTCTTTTATTCAACTGGAAGCAAACATTATACGATCAGGAATCAAATTAAATATCATGCTAAAGTGAAGCACTGAGTTGTCAATTTCATCTATTCTGGACCACAGGTTCAAGGTATTGATTGCATCATGTGTCCACCTCAGAAAATTAGTGAAAATGATTGCAAGAAAATAGCTGTTTGACTTAAATATTCAAGGAAGAACATTTTTGTGCTAGAAAGTAAGAGGCTTTAAAGATAATCCTTAGTTCTTCAACACACTCCAAATTTCAGTTCATTAAGTGACGCAAATCAGTAGTGTGGGAAATTTTAGTAGTGAAAAAACAAAACAGGAATCCATACATAATTTCAAACAATCCAAAAATACTAGATAGAAGGAAAGTACTTTTGCAATGAGACCCAGTTCTGCAAATCACAGGTTGACAGACTACTTCTGACATAAAATCTCCCTTCCATTGTAGATGGCACTGTGCTACCTTATCCTAGCATGACTTGATTCTCCCACTGTAGTAATTAAGTAAGTCAAAGTGACAATGAAAATGAGTCACTGTTGCTTGAACTGAAGGGGAAGGGGGATTGCTTATTTCATCAGCTAATACTGAGGAAAACATTTGCAATTACTACTTGGGCTGAGCATGAAAATTTCTTAAGCCTGATTATCTTTCATGAGGATGAAGAACTATAAGTTATTCAGACTCTCCTGCCCACAAACATCTCAGTCTTACAGGCAATGAGGGGCACATACACCGTACAAACAGGGCTTACAAATGAGAGCCAAAACCTGATCCGATTTATAGAACAGTGTACAAGAAACCCAAAAAATGAAATATGTCCACCGGGAGGATATTAACAAAGAGACAAAATGAGAGAAAGATGAACTAAGCTATTTACTGACAATTTACAATCACAAAGAGAAGCTAATTTACAGTCATTCTAAGCAGTCCATCCAAACCTGAGTTCAAAATGATGATATTTCCTGAATACAGTGTGCAGCTCCTTGGTAAGGCAAAGCCTGTGTTTCTCTGATTATACTGTTGTGAGTAGGGGAGATGGGATTGCAATAGTACTTAAAGAATATTTCTTTCCCTTTAAGAAGAGAAAAGGTCCCCAGTAAAGTAATGTCTTCGTCTTATTGGCTCTCTTGCCATTTCTTGTAACTAGATGAATACTGGAGAGCCTACTCCAAAAGACAAAAAAAAAGAAAGAAATACTCTTTAAACACAATAACTCATTAAAAGATATAGAAAAGAGATCCCTAGGTGGTTTTTGTTTTTTTCTTTTTCTAGGATAAAAGGTGCCATCTAGTTTTTAAATCAAAACTACAAGAGGAAAATTAAGAAAAAAAGCCAGAGGGTAAAAACAACAGGATTAATACTGATACAGCTATGGAAAAAGCAAACAGACAGGCAGGGGCAAGATTGCATCCAACCTCCAAAACACATGTAAAGTTGGAGCTAAAATGTCATATGCATATGCAATTTATATGCAAAAATCTTTTACATAAAGCTACTAACTGCCAAGTCTTCTTTCACAACTTTTTTGAGGCTTGCAGTAACTCTGGGATTTTATATTCTCCCTCCGTCACCTTACTAAAGACACGACTGTCTGTGAAGAACACGGAAACTTTCTTAAGGCCACGGTATTAAATTCTTTCTTACACTGCTGGGCTGGTGGCTCAGCAGGAAGACCTATTTTTTGCTTGTGTTCAAGCAACTTCCCTGGCAGTTATTGCCTGCAACAGACTGTAGGGAAGTTGCCAACATTTAGAAGCTCTGATGATGTGAGCCAACCTTAGACTAATAATTTTTTTATCTCAATATAAGTGGAAGAATTACATAAAAATAGACAATTTTTAACAGTATGGTATTCTGTTATGAGAGAAGGCTAAATAACACGGGTGCCATATGAACATCTTTCTTCTTTCTACAACACCTAACTTTAGCATAGTCCATATGTCTATTTGTCTGATAGCTGAACTTATTGAAATAACATAAAGTTACAAAAGAGAGTTCTAAAGCTCAACGCCTCTAAACCTTTCAGGGTGAAACACCTATGAGTTGTAAACATTTTTTTGCATAAGCCTCAAAATCCAAACCAATTAGCAAGTGCACTAGAATATTACGTCCAGAAATCAGGAAGAATAGTGTTGTCACGCACTTACTACTCTGTTATGCCTCCTTCTTGATATACGCAAGGAGCTTCTGCAATCAGCTCTTAAGAATCCGCAGGACGACAGTGTGGGCTGGAGAAACAAGCCCCCAGAAAATTCAGCCTGCACACACAAGTGAGTCAGAGGCCAGCACTGGGGATGGCATATGGACAAATTGGAAATAAGTATTTAGGTCCCAAGTAATTTTAAACTCCGTCAGAGCAGTTTCCTTAGGACAGGGAAGATGAGCAAAGCCACCAAAAGGAGACAAGCAGAAAATGGTTTTACAAACATCTTGCTTTCACTTCTTGTCTCTGTGGCTATTGCACATTGTCAGACTGTTTAGTGAGTGCACACGAGCTTTTCCAGAGCAGAGGCCTTGACATCTCTGCTCCCAGCAAACAGTTTAAATGTTGGCTTTAAATTCCTTAACAGATTCCAGGCCATCATCTTTTTTAATTAAATGCAAAAAAACTATGTTAATGCAACGTTAATGTTGAGATTGTCATTGGACAGATGTCAAGAAATTCAGAGTTATGGTTCCCACAGTAACGATAATTCAGCAACCCCCCTCCCCCACTGCAACAACCACCCTCCTTAAATATATTGAGCTCAAATTTTACAACAGGCACCAAAGTGAGGGGAAACTGAGAGGTAGAAATTGTGCACAGTACCTTTTGGAGTTGCTGCAGGTGGGGTGGACTTTGCCTCAGTGCTCTTTCTGGAGAAGAAAGTACTGCTTGTGGCAGCACTGGGACAGAACAGCCCTTACATAAAAAGAGGCATAGACTGACACTGACCAGGTTTGTGCTTTGTGGGGGTAAACTGGGAACTGATTTCATACCCCTGAGTGAGGTGCCCACTGACATAACCTGACCTAGCACAAGCCAGCTGTACAGTGTTGACAAAAAAATGATCTCTATTGTTTCTGGGTGAGTATTAAGCCAAATACCAAAAGGAACCAGCTTACACAACACAGCCAGAAATGCAAACGTATCTCCATAGCCACTGCAGTCAATATCACACAACCGAACTATCCTTTGTTCATTCCAAGATGTAGTATATTTCATCACTATGCACCAGAGTGAACATTGGAGCAATAATTTCCAGGGAGAGAACATTCTTCACAGCACAGATTTTTAGACCCTTATTTTTCAGACTTAATGTGTAAAGGAAATCCACAAATTACCTCTAAAAATAAGAGCTTGGAAACTTAAAAAATAAGCCAATACTTTGCTAAAAATCATGAGCTTGGTAGCAGTTTTCCTACGTTCTATAATTTTTCTTATATGTCATTCCAACTAACTCCTAAAAATCTGATACATTAAAAAATAAAAATTCAGTTCATCCAACTATCTCATCACCTTTCTCTTACTAATATCTCCCAATGTTCCACGGGTTCCAGGTAGCCTTCTTTCAAATTGTCTAATCACAGTTAACTTAATTAAGTTAGCCAAACAGTTACCCTCAATATGTACTTTGAAGTTTGCTGCTTAACCTTCAGACCTGTAAAAAGCACTTACATTCATGAAAACATGTCTACCTTTTCCAACTATATCAGTATTCCTACACCTCTCTCTAAAACTATTTTTAGGTACTTTGGATGACTGTTACAGCTACAACACTAGGCTTTTGTTCTTTTGTGCCTGCCTTCTTTGAAGATCTGGAGACTTTGAATGATTCTGCACTTAACCCCAAACCCAGCGAATTATATAAATCCAGCATTAAAAAAGTTACTGCACCCTACATAGGCAGGTCCCAAACACCATGAGGAAAAGTAAACAAAACAAAACAAAACAAACTTTTACTACTGATGTTGCCTGACCACGTAAGTCAGTGTTGGATGCTTTATGTCATTTTGCAAAGCATCAGGACCAATGCTGTTGGTGAACATGGTGGAAGGATTGACCGCATTAGCCATTCCTTATATTTCACTGTCACCCAGGGCTGTATCAGCTGTGCCCAGCTAAATGTAGACCAGTATTTTTTTCACCAGTTGTAAGATTGACATGGAAGAGAAAGTAAAATTTTGAGGGACTGTAACAATTATGTTACTCTCATTCTATACAAATATGTTACTCTCTCTGTGTCTTATAATGCCCATTTTGCTAGACTAGGCTTTAGGAAGTTTGCTCAGAGCTTTCACAATGGGTCCTTTCCCTAAGAAGTACGTGACCTGCATATGGAATGGAAGGAGAAGATGACAGAAAGAGAGGAAAAGGAAAACATATCCTGTAGGATGTCCATTGAGTGATTTCAGTCGGTACACATGACTGCAATTTTGCCTTTGAAAGATGAATCAAGTAATGCTACTGACACTTACTCTTTCCTGTCAGACACTTCTTTTACTCTCAAGCCTGTCGATAACTTAAAAGTTATATTATAGCTTCTCCAGTGTTAGTGCAGCAGTTTCCCGTTTGATTTCATATTCAGTTCATATTTGTGGAAGCAGGAGGGGCTTTTTACTTTACTTGATAAATGATAACATCTGGCTTTGTGATGAGCCATCACCAGCATGTTTAAAGAGCTGCCAACGCTTCAGGGAAAACTTGGTAAAACATTTCATTTAGAAGCAATTCTAGTTATTTATTCTATTTTCTGCATTCTTCATCCTCCACTTTATACTAGGGACATTTGCATGAAAAATGACTGCAGCTCCTGAAGAGCTGATCTTCACATAACAGTTTTTTATGTGATGTCCTAATCACTAGCCATGTTTGCGTCACAGCAATCATATGCATAGCAACCACTTATGATGTCACTGAAAATTAGGGTTTCTGGGAAGGGTAATGAGTAGGGCATATGGTATTAAAGGGCCAGATTCCATATCGCTCTAGAGCAGCGTAAACTTGTTGGATGTCTGTAGCAGAAAACAGAATTATGCTATTGCTGTCCTGTAACCACACACAGGACTTCATCTTTTCTTTTGTTTCAAGAAATACAATGATCTAAACATTCCTGAAAATCAGAATATTTGTATAATTGCTTTAACCTGTCTGCATAGATACTTCTAGCAATTGAAAGGATAGACAGTTTCAAAACCACATTTTTGCACATTCTTATGGGAAGCTTCTTCCCTTGAAATAGCAGCAGGTCAAATATAGCCAAAGGTGTAGACATTGTACAAGCAAGTTTTCTAAAAGCCAAACCAAAATTTTTTACCCTTATTTGCATTGTGCAGTTTTGTGCTGAATATTTGTAATCAAATAAGTATTCCCCATTTCTTAAGCATATGTACTGTGGATTAGCCATGGTTAGAATTCATAAATAATCAGCAGGAACACAACATAACGACGGAGATCTGGCCCAGGCTTTAGAAAGGTAATTTGTTTAATGTGTGTAAATGCCAAATCATTCTTATTTCATGCAAAAAAAACAAAATGAAGAAAAGCTCTTCTTCTTTATGATATTAACTCCATATTTCCACCAGCAAAAAAGCGTGGAACACAATCCCATGTATTAATACAGCTAGAGATACAAAGGCAGAAGGATTTAAGTTCTTCATGGTGGAAGAACTAAGTTGCAAACTTTTAAGTACTTCCCAGGAATTGTTCTAGGGATAGAAAAGTTGTTAATGAGTCCTGTACTGTACACAGTCATTCCTGATCTGGTGTTTCCACAGGGAACAGGGCCTGTGCAGACAACAGTAGGTGCAATTCTTGCCTGACTCTTATGTTCTACAGCATCACCCAGAGAAAAAAACACAACTCCCGCCATGGGAGACTACTTTTGTCACCATTTTCCTCCAAGAAAATACTATTGTAATTGAGCTTTTGCCTGAAGTTTGATATATACTGCAGCACTTTTCCTCTATGCTCCCAACTGCACTGTCTGGAAATGCCCTTTTATGCACTTATGTATGTTATTATAATGTGCAAAAACTTGGAATTGAAAAGAAGGTAAATAGCGTATCTTTATGCTATGTTACATTTTCTGGAAGTGCAATTGAAATATCAATCATTCCATTCTGGCTGCATTGATTGGTAATTTTCATTTTGTAATTTCAAATAAAGCTTCTCTGCACAGCAGCAACGGCAGCACTTTCCAGCTTATAACTTCAGTTCATTTTAGCTTCATGACTTAAAGATCTTCTGTCCCCATCATTCTTGCACATTTTTTAAGTTGTAATTCCACTTTTCCAATTAGATTATTGGAACATGACAACTAAGCAGGCACCTTTTTCTAGAGCCGCAACATCCAACAAACAAGAAAAGTCAAAGCAAAAAACAGCTTGGGCTCAGTCCCTACAGTCCCATTGTAGCTCCCACATCTAAAGTGTGGATCTTTACACACACACACAGAGAGAGAGAGAGAGACAGAAGAGGAAGAGAGAGAGTGTATGTGTTTGTATAGATAAAGATATATGTATATATATGAAGAGATATAAAAAATAAAAACAAACCTAAATAAACATAGCTAATGAGAGTGATTGTTCAATTTACATCAATTTTCAAGAAAAAATACTTGTGAAATAACAAAAACTGCCAGTAAAAAAAAAGACCAGGAAAAAAAAAGTACTATAAGTGGCTGAAGCCAGAAGTCCAGAATTCAGGCACATTCATGTCCCGGTTCATCATATAGCCCCAGGCAAGTCACTTCTCTCTGTCCCTCAGTTCGCTCATCAGTAAAATGGGGGTCGTCATAACCACTTAATTCAACAGCCTGTTGCAATGATATAGAAATTCATTAGTCTTTCAAAAGTGTTGAGCTCTCCTAATGAAGGGCTCCTTTGAGATATAAAGAATTCATAGTCAGAAATTATTAAAGTAGGAGTAAGGCTCATCTGGTTTGTTCTGACCAATAGCTTTCTGTGATAGCAGGTTTGTTTTAGACATAGAAGCAGAAAATTCTTACAAAACTGACTAGAAGACTGACTGAAGGAGAGGGAACAAGAGTGACATTGTCAGAATCAGCATTCTGCTTTTAAAAATTATTTCTATTGTATTTAAATACCATGTACCAAAATACTTAAGGCACATTAGAATTATTCAAAAGAAAGAGGCTTTAGAGAAGCTTTAAAAATGACAGTAAACCTAAATTGAGGAACCAAGACACTATTGCCTAAAAACACCATCAATCCTACATAACATATCTTGCTACTAAATTAATTACAATACATATGCAACATTTTACGTATTATTTATGTTATAGCAGCACTTTGGCATGCAAGTATGATTCAGGCTATGCAAGGCTGGATGCTGTGCTTAAGCATACAGAGTGAAGAAAGCATTGCTGAAAACATGTATTTGAGATGGACAAAGGAAAGGAAGAGGCAAGGCACAGAGAGAGCTGGACTGACTCCTGATTCATCACACTATAGGAGAAATCAGGCAGTTAATTTTCCAATCCATCTGGTTCGTAGGCCATACACACACACTTGCACACCCTTTAAGAATGTGTTCTGACAATAGTTGCATGCCCTCTTACATTAATTTTCAAGAGATATTCACAAAATAGAAGTTCAGATCTAAAAATGCCTATCCCTTCATTAAAAAAGTTACAAGCTATACATCTATGGAAAAAGGACAGTTCAAACAGAAATCATCAGCTTACATGTTTCATAAGACCTGAATTAATACATGGACCATTGTATTTTCACAAAACAAATTCATAGAAACACATGATAAATCTTGTCCTTTGAGACCAGAATTCAGCAGCTGATGACGTATTGTCTTGGGAGGGTGGCGACCACAGCAGGGATTTTATAGCAAAGTATTTCCACTGAGGCAAGGGAGCACAGGAACAGAGCTCCATTCCCAACTCTTCTACCTGCCTTTTTGGTGACTTTGGTCACATCACTTCATGAGTGACGACTCCCTTCTCAGCCTTTGAATCTGTGAGTTCTATTCAGATTATACACCCCATAGGGTCTGGGAGTACTAGAATTCCCAGCATCAATTTGACGCCATTCACTACTAGTGTATGGGATGAGAAGGAGTAGCAGCTAGAGACAGATTTCCAGTCACTAATATTTGGATAGTCTTGACCTCCGGTCACATTTATAGAGCCTCAGCCACTTACATGCACATTTTTCTTTCCAACCTGTTTCAAGAGGTGATGACCATGTTATTTTGCCTGCTTAGCAAGAAAGGCCACATACAAACAGCCTTACAATAGAAGCTGCAGTGGAACAGATGTGAGGAAAATGATGACTTACAGGGATTGTCGCTGCATATGCCCAAACAAACACACAAAAAATTTGACCGCATTAATAGTGGCTAAAATAGGAATTTTCAGGTTCTAGGATTCATCCTCCTGCCAGCTTACATGAAAAAATGTCTGGCACGTATGTTTGAATATATGTCAGTTCACTGTCTAGGGAGTGGTGACCAGAACCCCAGCTTACAGGGGCTCTCCTCAAACTGTGCACAGCATCGCTGATGGTACCACCGAGTCCATAAGAGCAAAAATGTCCCAAGGATGTAATACCATTTGATAGAAGATGACAACAGGATTGCAGGGTCATAAGAGTCTCCATTTCTCCTCCTCCTCAAGGACTTCCCATTTGTCAGAAACTTTGATATGCTTTTGAACAGGACCATCTTCTGGGGGACATCAGTCATGAGCAATGCTGCAGCCCAAACTACATGTCAATCGTCCTGCTTTTCTTTGAGCATTACAGGATCCTTAAAAACTCCCTCCCAGAATCCAGTGCTTTCCACTGAACTTGACCCCTATCCATTCTCTTCCTCTTCCCAGACTCTTTGACTCGTCTTTTCACAGTATCACAGTATCACAGTATCACAAGGTTGGAAAGGACCTCTGAGATCAAGTCCAACCTATAACCCAACACTAACACCAACCATCATCTAAACCATGGCACTCAGTGCCACATCCAATCTCCCCTTAAACACCTCCAGGGTCGGCGACTCCACCGCCTCCCTGGGCAGCGCATTCCAATGGCCAATCACCCTTTCAGTAAAGAACTTCTTCCTCACATCAAGCCTAAACTTTCCCTGACAAAGCTTGAATCCATGCCCTCTAGTTCTGTCACTGGTCACCTGAGAGAAGAGACCAACCCCTGCCCGACTACAACCTCCTTTTAGGTAGCTGTAGAGAGCAATGAGGTCTCCCCTGAGCCTCCTCTTCTTTAGACTAAACAGCCCCAACTCCCTCAGTCGCTCCTCATAGGGCTTATGCTCCAGCCCCTTCACCATCTTCGTTGCCCTCCTCTGAACACATTCCAGTATCCTAACATCTTTCCCAAACTGGGGGGCCCAGAACTGTACACAATATTCCAGATGAGGCCTGACTAGTGCCGAGTACAGGGGGACAATAACTTCTCTGGTCCTGCTGACTACACTATTCCTGATGCAGGCCAGAATGCCATTGGCCTTCTTGGCCACCTGGGCACACTGCTGGCTCATGTTGAGCTTCCTGTCAACCAGCACTCCCAGGTCCTTTTCTTCCTGACTACTCTCCAGCCACTCTGTTCCCAGTCTGTAGCTCTGCATGGGATTGTTGTGTCCAAAATGAAGTACCCGACCTTTGGACTTATTAAACATCATCCCATTAGAATCAGCCCATCTCTCCAATCTGTCCAGCCACACAAGGAACTGCAGCAGATATACTATGCAGGTCAGGTATGGCGTAGAGGTCAGCAAATGATGGTGGCCTGGCCTGGGTTCACTGCAGGCAGGATCAGAGGTTGTAGAGGTAGCAGGGGTCCTGAGCAGGGGCTGAATGCTGCGAGTCAGCCTGGAAGATGCCTGTGCCACTGGCAGACCTCACACACAGGCTGCAATCTGTAAACCAGCAAGCACACAACCCCTGCCTTCCGGTGAGAAAATGTCACCTAACACTGAAGCTTTCCTCAAAGTGATATCATACTATTATTAATCCACTTTGAAAAACATTGTAATAGAGAAAAGTATGATAACAGACTTATGGGACTCTAAAGTATTATTGTTACAAGAAACAGGAATAAGGTAGGAGACCTTTACACTGCAGAAGGAGTATCCTTACAGTTACACTGCAAGGGAGGAGGCCAAGGAGGCCAGAACAAGCCATTCACCTCCTTTGAAGTCCTAAGAGGACAGTTTCAACAATAATAGTAGCGTCAGTACCTCCTGCCTTGCCACCAGTGTGAGAGACAAGGCCTGTAGGGCAGAGGTATGGTCATCTCTCCTATAGGGTGCAGCAGGGTAGCTGGAAGGGCGTGGACCAGATTGGTGGACATGTTGTCCCCTGCCACAATGGAGGCGGTGGCATCTGGCAGGGAAGGAGGGGCATTGGCCAAGTCTTAGTCGATCCTTTGTGCCAGTGTTGTCACTGAGAACTTACTGAGATTTTCACAAAAAAAAGACTCAACACACAGCCCACAGACTATGAGACCAAGAAAGCAACAATCTCTTCTGGCCATGTTTGCTGGCTGCTATGGCACCTCTCCAGCATTTTAACTGAAGAGCTTCTACTTCAGGCTCTGTCTTCTGACCACAGCCTTTCATCAGGCAATAGTGAATAATTGAGGTAAGAGAACAGAAACCTGACCCATTTTATGGACTTTTCCTATTGCATGCTCAACCTAAATGGATTTAAAAGAAAGTTCAAAGTACCTGAGACTGTAAGGAAAGTACTATTTATACCCATCAAAACTTTACCACATCACTCCTGGTCACAGAAGAGTCCAGTTGAGGGCTAAGTCTTACCCACTTTTATTCTTTCTTTCACAGGTTGGTTTACCCCAAAGTAGGCAAATATGATTAGTGGCTTGTATGAACCAGATGGATTATCATCATATTTTGTGCAAAATTCATTCAGTTTGGCCATATTTAGCAGTATCCAAATGACAAAATCTACTGTTTTCCTCAGCTGAAACAAGAACAAATATTTACTTACTTAACACACAAAGAAATTGGAAATATGGAAAGGCTGAGTAGTTTTGCAGGCTATAGCACAATTCACTGAAAGGGCTTAAGGAAACCAGTTTCTCTTCAACCAATGCTTTTAATGACAAGACTACACACATTCATCATTATTTTTAATCTAAAACTTGGCATATATGAAATGTTGAAATAAACTGAGCTGAGAAACAAATAAAATATGCCCAGAGCCACAAAAGGCCCTTTTTTGTTTGTTTTTCTGATTTTTTCACCCATTTCCCATCTCTGCAGTGTCTGCCTGCAATGATTAAGTTGACAAATTAAGTTCTGACTACTAATTACATTGAAAATAACAGATATACTGTGACAGTGATCTCTGTCTCCCTCATACATCACCAGTAGCAGCGACTGCATGTTGCTTTCCATGCTCAGATATCTCCAAGCCCAGTGGCACAAAGCACAGTAGCTGACCTGTGCTGAGCTAGGAAGGAAATGCCAGTGAGTGCCTCCTCTTGCATATCAAGAGAGGCGGGAAGGAGAGTTTAGATGTGCAGATTTCAAAGCTTGAAATCCTAACTGTTCTGGTGCAAGCACTGAGGAGACCTTGACTTTAACTTGTCCTATTTTAGCATGGAAGAGATTGGTTTGCCTCCTAGGATACACCTCGTAGCTCTGCTGACAGAGGATCGATGTAGTGCTGCATACATCTGTATAGGTTTATTTGTCTCATGTCAGCCTCACAAACCTGCTCCTGACCTCCTGTGGATTCTAGCAGTTCCACACTGGGCAAGAGGTGGTCAATGCCAGAAGTAATTGCAGGAAATCTCTGTTATTCATTGGGATAGCTGTGTACGGTTCACTTGTCTTTCAAGAGCACAAGGAAGGAAAGGTACACCTGGGCTACAGAAATCCCTGTTTCCACCATCTAACCTTTATTGTCTTTTCTGACAATAGTAGCCATTTCTCAGACTACCTACTTTCCTGGCAATTCTCCTTATTATGTGATGTTTTATTTCTTCTCCCTTTGTGCAATTTCTTTCATCTCCATAAATACCAGAAGTTTTAAAGCCACTTTGAATGCTCTGATATTAAAGAAATACTTGATGAATATGAGCTGTGAAAATTGCAATCCAAATCACCTCTGAAGTTTATGACTTGTTCAGTTCTCATTGTACCTCCTACTTTATTCGGGTGGTCTCTGGACTGTCTTTCAATATACTATACAGGAGACAACCTTCACAGCCAAAAAAAATGCAAGTAGTCAACAAAGTAAAAATGTCAATATACGCACTTGCCTATACAGATCATACACAAGTACAAAAATACAAAGATATTCTACGAATGGTAATAACACAATTTGTGTTTGCATTTAAGTCAGCTGAATTTTTTTTTTCCTCATTTTGGGTTGGTTCATTTGATGTGATTATTAAGCATCCTTTTAAAGAATTGTCTTTCTGGTTTCTTTTTCAGTTATATTAAGTCACTCATAGACTTCTTTCCTTATGAGACAAAATACTTCAGTAATCTTTCCCAGTATTCCTGAAAGGAAGAAAATTATAGCCAGTCCAGTCCTGCTTAGATGTTAGTAAATTGACAACAATGACAGAATAAGAAGCTGTTATCAAAAAAAATCTCACTGTCTTTGACTGGTTTAAAATTTTTGTCTTACAGAATTTCCTTTTAGTTTTGGAAAATGTAAGAAGTAACCAGCTCATTTTGTAGAATACAATTTATATTCATTTCTAGAAGGTCTGAAACCTTAAGTGAAGCTTTGGAAGCATTTAGGCATTCTTGACAAATCAAAGTGCAGATACATAATCTGACTGCAAGCTCTTTGGGTCAACAGTTATTTTTTCTTTCAACCAGAGCCTCATGCAACAGGAATTGTTGTGGGCATTCAAATCACAACCACAACCGCCATCCTAATCCAAGCATGTTTTAGGAAAATACCAACTGAAAGCCAGTTGATGAACTCTTTACCTATTCCTCCCCTTTCTTTCAGTCTCACAAGAATGATGGACTCCTTTCGCTCCAGAGAAACTTTTGCTGATACACAGAATGGAAACTTATGAGACAGCCTGACCCATTCATGAAAAGTTAGAGAAGTAGCTATACTGTTAAGAGCCCCCAAACTTCCTCACACTTCTTTCTAACCAATTTATTTTACCATACTCCTATGCATAGAAATATATTTTGCCCTTTATTCACCCAATTTCAAGGTTATACTCAAACACGTACTGGAAGATAAAAGCTTTAAATAATGTACGTTCTCTCATTGTCCTTTTCATTGAGATCACAGGTGCATGACCTCGTCCCCCAGCACAAAAAAAGCTGTTGTCATGGAAACAGCTCAGGATGCCAACTTGACAACAACTGACATTCAAACCAGGAGGGATATCTTGTTTCCTCCCTCCCCCACCAAATCAGTGCATTTCAGCAGGGGCCAAATCTGCAGTACTTCTTCCTTGCCAGGGTTGGGATGCACTCTGCTGTGAGGAGGAGGTGCAGTTGGCTCCAGCCCGATTAAGCTAAAAGAGTATCCTTTGCTTAGCAAGACATCGTAGGGGAAAAGGAAGCTACCTTTCTTAATCGTTAGAACAGAGAATCTCATACCAGATCTCTCACAGTGCCTCTAATCTTTCTCTTTCTTCCAGAGTGCCAATGGATAGTAGCTTTCCTAGAGGAAAATAATTTTAGCACTCTGTATTTTGGTTTTCTGGATGTAAAATGGGGATAAATATACCTATGGCAAACCTCAGATAAAGAGCTTTGAGTAATCAGTACTCTAATGCATTTTTTTTCTTTATTTCCAGCTGTATCAATACTTTGTGGTAATTATTCACCATTTAGCTCCTCTAAGCGAGTAATAAGCAGTCCAGGAAGCAGAAGATAGACTTCTAGACAAACACGTAAAAAAGTAGATGCACATTCCAGAAGGAAACAAACTTGAGGGAAAGATCTCTTATTTATTTATATTTTGTCCCCAGGAGATTTAATTGGAAAGAATTATATAGTTAAAACACACCTGTACTCCTTGCCTCCTCCATACTTAAGGACTGGAGAACATGTGAAATTGTGATTCACAACTTCAAAGGAAAAAAGAACATTTTTGTATATACCTATATATATACTCATATATATATATATATAAAAAAAAAATAAATATCATTGTGGTGGTTGGTGGAAGGGAAACAAAATACACACAACTGCATTTGCTTTCCTGTAGACTTGTGCATATTTTCGTGCCTGAATGCTGTCTTGTGATCTCTACATAACCTTTGAAACACAAGTGCATATTTCACCCTTGCAGACTAGCACAACCATTTTTTTGTCATTCCAATTTCATTTCCAGTGCGGTGTGGAATGCGGGCTCAGCAGTCACTGGAGTCTGAAGTGACTCTTGGGACCTCCTCACTGTTCTATATGCAAATGGCCCTGCACCTGGGCAGCCGAGCGGGCTTGCCGACAGTTTAGTTATGCAAATCTGATTGATCGAGAGCATATTGCAGAAGAACACACGCAGGCCTGAGACACTGGCAGCTATATTTCACTGGCTAAATTCCCAAAGAAAAAAAAAATTAAATGCCAAGCATTTTGATGCATATTCCTTTCAACCCTTGAAGTGCACTAGCATTTGTTTCAGTACGTTTTCAACACTTTTTACTTAAATGTTGTTAATACAATTTCTTGTGTTGTTGCTGAATTCATGGAAGGGTTTGTTTCCTCTGGGGTGTTTTTTGTTAAAAAAAAAATGAAGCCAAAATAAAACCACAAAAAAAAAACCCTGAGACAACAACAAAAAAGACTTACTACAATGTCACAATGCAATAGGTTTGTCAGTTTATTTGAAATAATTCTCCAAGCAAATGGAGTAAATGCAGTGTTAAAATATAATTAGGTCCTGCAGTACAGAGGAGTGCATAGAAACTGATGTACGCACACAACTTGCCCAGACTTTATTCTTTTTATAACAAAAGGTAAAACAAACAGTGGAAATGTAGATTACATACTGTCACCCAATGTCGAAAGCGCTTTTTTCTATTTACCAAACACTCTCTATAAAAAGAAGAGAATAAAAAGAAAAAAAGAAGAGAGAAAATAAAAAAAAATCATCTGGGATCATCTTAAAATAATAAATTCATTTTTATTTAACAAAAAAATAAAATAAAAGAAGAAAGACAGCCCAACTATGTATGAGCATGTGGAAACCCCTAATATAGAACACACTTCAGGTGTCAAGTTGATCATAGTTTATTGCATACCACTGATTTATCTTCATTTATAAATGAGTGGCGAGCCCTGCTTCTAATATTTTCATGTATGTAGTTCTGTTTATGTACTTTAATGCCTTGGGGAACCACTTATGGCATTGAAATAACAAGATTTTTATTTTCTTTTCTCCCCATTTTTTTCAACAGCAGATACAGACTATTTCAATGCTTGGACACTGACAAAGCCACTGGGAAGAGACATGAAATCAGCCTTTTGAATCACTTATTTTATCTTTTTCAAGTTACTTTTTGATAGAAAATTTTTGATAGAAATTTTCAACAACAGTAGTGTAAATCAGTATGAGTTCAGGATATATTTTTTAATTGATTTGAGATTGGGGGTTCTGTTTGTTTGTTTGTTTAAAACAGTCTCTTCCCAGGCAAATTTAGGGGTTGGTAGTTCCATAGGAAAGGACATACAGTTGCACACATCCCAAAGCAGGGAAGAAAAAAAATGTCCTAGATGATATGCATGAAATGCCTAATGCAGCAGAGTCTGATCTCAGTTGGAGCCACAAAGCATTCCATAATACAAATTGTTATATCAGGTCACAAGTCAAACACCTATTAGTCTGGTCCTACAGAATATGAATTCACAGAAACTCTCACAATAAAATATACTTCCATTGTGAATCAGTGCATAAAGATCCATACTTGAGAAAATTTTTACATAAACAGCAATTAAAACAAGGATCATCAGACTTAACCCAAAAGGAAAGAGTATTTGATTTTTAATCTCAGTGTTAAATTTGTCATAATCTCAAGAGGACTGTACACAGAACAAAATTACTCAGTAACAGAAGATTGTCCAAAACCATTTTTAAAAATCCCCATGAGAAATACAGTTAAAATTTCTAGAAAGAAGCCCAAGTTATCTAAAGGACTTGAAAAGTAAAACAACTCTGCTGTAGCATTGTTAGAGCACAACTTACTGAATAGGACACATTTCCCTGCACGTTAAATTGTATTGCCTTTGGCACAGATTCTTCAGCTGTAAATTTGTCCAAGGAATGACTTACAGTACACATCAGAGAAGTAATGAAGGAAAGAGGTTTAGATGGGCACTTTGCAGCTGACAGGGAGCTGTTATTGAGACTTGTCTGCTGTATTTAGCAAAAGGGAAAAAAAAAACACAGAGAGAACATCTTTGTCTGTCCGCAACCCCTGCTACCCTCTCTTTAAAATAAATAAATAAAGAATTAAATAATAAAAAAATAGCCATCTGACAAGCAAAGCCTAGCCAGAGGGTCACAAATGAAGATCCTGGGAAAGGTCAAGTTTAATCTCTACCCACGATGCCCTAGTGCATCCCTCACAACAGCTGACTAACAAAAGGGGCTCAGCACTGTGACTGACAGAATTCTTAATTGTATCCACTCATTCATGACAATTTGATTAAAATATTACGCCAAAGTCTCACCCCCTGTTTGCTTCGATCCTCCAAATCTAATTTTGAATTTTCAGAAAGGAGATTACCTCCACAAGCATGACTGGGATGCTATTAACTTCTACTTAATCTTTATTACTGATGTGAATTTAACATATGTATGGCTTCGTCTCGCTCCTGTTGTTTTCTCTCTAAAGTAACGTCTAGGCAATATACAAGTGGCGGACATTAATTTTCACTTTGATATTCTGTCATACCAAAGCTCATACTTTCATATGAAAACTTAAAGATGTACTGTCTTAATACAATGGCACAATTAGACTGCATCAAAAAAATAAAAAACCCAAACACGCACAAACTCCCTTCAGCCTTCACCGGAGAAAAGAAAAAAATCCTACTGAACAGACTTCAAAGTATTATGACTTTTCACTGTTATCTCCAGCTATATCCCCTTCATTATAGGAGCTGCTCCTAGGCCTGACAAGAACTAGATAAATTCCAGTTAATGCCAATAACACAATTGAGAAGAAAACAAGCAGGCAGTTAAAATTTCTAATTAATTTGGATTATTCTTAAATTCATGGAACTAGTAATTGAATATGGCCATTGCTACCTGTGTCCTGATTTTCAAAAAGTACTTAAATAAAACAGGCAATTTAATTTTCCAAGGTGAATTTCCATTACCGTTCAAAATTTGTTTTTTTTCCAGACAAGAAAAATAATCTGTATCTCTGTATTAAAACCTCTCTCATCAGGGTCCCTAGACCCAAAACAACGGCCACCCTGAAAGAATTTAAGACAATTCTTCCACCTCTGTATAGAGGTATACGTACATATTTACTCTAGCTTGTTCTTTCTGTTTCTAGCACTGTAGTGAGGCTCAGGAACCTCATGTTAGGAGAATAGCAGCACAGTAAAGAGCTTCGATGTTCTGCAACAACTTTTAAGATTTCCAGATTATTCCCACTGCAGTTGCGGAAGTGCAAAAATTGTCTGAAGTCACGTCACAACAATGAAGATGACACCACTGAGCACTGAAAAGATGAATCTCACTGGCTCATCCCAGAGAAATCCGCACTTCTACAAATCTCACCATATTTTTTCAAGATCAGTACATAAAGGACCATGTTACAGGAAGACATGCAATAGATTTGATAATTTCATCCTCAGGGAGGACACTTCTCCATGACTCCAAACCTCACAATTTATTTAACCCTTAGTATGACAGTACAGAATAGTAGACCCTTGATGGCTTCCCAGTACCATTAGGAGCATTGGTGTAACATATCAGGCAGTTCATTCTCAGCTTTATTACCCTCCAGTGACTCAGGATAGGGCAAATAAAAACTTCAAAAGGTGATTGACAGCTCTGCTTCTCCTTTGCAAACGAACAGTAAAAAGCAGGCCAAAAAGCTAGAGTTTCTTGATAGATGGGCAGAAAAGCAAAATGTACATGTGTTTCGTTCTCTGAGGACACAGTGTTTTCTGGGAGCACTCTAGATAATGCAGACTAGAAGTTGACAACAAAACTGTATCGCAGGGGCAGGCTTTGCAGGACAGCTATGACAGTAACTTAGCTTTGTTTAATATTACATTACTTTGCTTATACACAGATATCATTAGAGGTTCCTTTTTCTTTTGCCAGATTATTAACAATTGCAAAACTCTATCAGTTTTACTTGCTGGCTGTCTCTCAGTTTCCAGTAAATCACTGCTGGGAAGATATGTACTGGCAGTGCAGGCAGAGGAATACAAGGATCTCTCCTATAACCAATAAGCAGAGGGACACTCGGCACGCTTAACGACACCAACAAAATACTCCAGCTTGCTTTGACTCACTCTCTCCAAGTAAATGCATCCCTAGCCTCCCATCATATCCTTCTCCACAGCATGCACAAGTTTCTACCACACAAAAGTCAGCATAGCAGTTCCTCGGTTGCTACGGTATCAAAGTGTCTACAACTAAATTGGATCCTAGGTTTGGACAAAAGTGGCTGCACCAGGGCAGGGTGATAAACTCAGCAAGTCAGTTTCTGACACCATCTCAAGAATTCGGATGGGGGAGAAAAAAGACCTATTGTCATAAGAAAAGAGAACTTTCACCACACATGGCCCTCATGGGGCCACAGGGTCTGCTTCAGAACTCCCAGCTAAAAAAATCCCTTCAATGACAAAGACCGTGTAGGATTTCACCCTAACTTTGACACATGCTGTGGCTTTGTCCTTACGTTAAGTCTAAAGAAACATAAAAATTACTAAGCGGGGAGGAAGGGATGGACACTAACACCACACAAAAACATATTTCTCTGACAATAGTAAATCTCCATGGAAGGCAGCCACTTTGCAGTTGCCTGCCCATACTCCTTGATATCAAACTAGAATCTACTGCCACCCACTCCAGTCTACAGAATGCCAAATACATCTCTCACATCTCCTAAGATGCTTCTCAAGGGAGCTGTAGCCTAAGAGCCACAAGATCTAATTCTTCCACTATCCTTGTGTTCCTTCCACCTCTGAAAACAGAAGGGGGATTTTTTCCTGCTGTAGCCTTTGGAGTATTCTTCCTCATCTCCAAAGCCCAGGTAGTATTACAAGACTTGTGGACTTACAGCAACAGAAACCCAGATAAGTGTTCAGTCGTGCTGAGCCTTGCTGCAGACAGCAACTGCTTTAACACATTGCTTGCTCCAACATGCCCAAGCTCCCCACAAGGTTTCTACACTGGACAACTAGTAGTGATAGCAGCAGTAGTCAAAATGTTAATGGGAATATAAATAAATAAATAACTGGTAGCAACTCGAAAAATTTAAGGCCTAAATAAGGAGGCAGAGCACCTTCCACAGGTTGGAATTTGAATATACCAGGATTTCAGAATTTCCATATGAGTATTTCTAAATAGCCACGTCAGGACTTTTGAAAACTCGTTTTCATCACTGTATACACAGTAAAACTCAGCTCTTCCCAAACTGGAGGGGAACATTACCTCTCTCTTTCCATACCTAGATGTTACATGCCCCTATAGGAAGTCTCAGGTGTTAACTCAGATACGGAGTTTACTACGAACAAGAAACTAAAAATCAGAAAACAATCTCCCTCTCCCCACATATTTCTCTGTACGGCCATTTGTGGTGCAGACTTAAGGCTAAGCAGTCATAATTTTTTTAAATTGAACTGGGAGTTTTCAATGTATTACTCTGTTATCCAAAGAACTGAAATCAAACTGTGGGGAAAAGAAAATGGGACACCCCACTATCTCTCCAAGCCCCCAAACTGACCTGATGGCTGCTTAAGAATTCAATCATCATTTGAATAAAAACCAACCTGCTTTCTGTTCAGTGTATGACAAATGGTTTACTGTCATTTCCAGTAGGATTTTTTTTTTTGCCAGTTCACAACTGCCTTCTATTGTCAATGCTGTGAATAGCCAACAACAATTTAAAGTAGCAGACTCCTATCAGCATTGTTCTCCTGTTCAGAGGCACAGAGAACAAGAATACATCTATGTTTTCTATACAGTGTAGAAAAATGTAATTCTCTGTTTAGTGTCATATCAACAAGTTGTGTCCCAGTTCACCACCATGGGCAATGAATGACAGACTGAGCTGTCCATCCTGACAATGTGACCAAGATATCTGTGGTCGAGACTGTTGTATTATTTTTCCCCTCCCCAAAATGTGTTGCTGGAGAAATCTCCTATTTTTATTCCTTTATTTGTTTCTTTATCTACATACAAAGTACAGATAAAAATGGAATTGAGTTCATTAAACAAGCTGCAAATAATGTCTTGATAGCACAGGAAATGTTACATTCCCTTGCATTGCAGCATGTGCTCTCAATGGAGTACGGATTCCTTTATAATACTAATAAAAAATACCTGTAGTCCCCTTCTTTCAACAAAGGCTTCCCTGCACCCCAGCAATTTGGTAGAATATATCTTATTTTCTAATATAAAAAGAAGGCTTTTTCCTGCTTTATAGGTAGCAGGCGCATCACAGTTAACAATAAGTAGCTGAAGGGCGATTAACTCCAGGTACCATAGGCCTGGAACTGACAATAAAGACGTAGCTTGGAGCTGTGCAATGAAAACAGCATTTATTCAAGGGAAGGGGAGAAATGAAACAAAACTTTGACAATGTTAGGAAAGAGGAAGAAAAATGGGTTGCAGCAGCTATAGCACAGCAATGATTTACATGCTGTTAGTGTAGTGGCTGTATGTTGTGTTCTGGACAATATTTAAATAAAAGCAGTGTTAGCCTTGGCAGCCTGTGTATTAACACACAAAATTTATGCTGCCTCCAAGGTAAAGATCATCTTCTCATTGTAACATATACAGGAATTATTATGTGCTGAGAGCTTTTTTGATGGTACGTTCTACCTTAAGAATAGCTTACTGGGGCTTTTTTTCAGTTTATTTTTATTTTTCCCTTATCTTTTGAGTGTTTTCATTTGTTTGTAACATCTTGACAATGATGCTAATTTTTCCTTTCTGTTCCTTCAGACTTAAAAATTCTCCAGCAGAGGAAATAAATAACTTTACACAGGAGACAAGGGAAAGTGGAGGTTTCATCTTAACAGACAATTGGAATTGATGGAGTAGGGGTATTCGGGCTGCAGGCTTGTGGCACAAGTTTTCCTATTATGCAACAGCTAACTTTGTATGAGTTGTGGACTGATGCTGTGGAGAACAGAGACAACAGTGATGTCTCTGAACAGGCCTTTTGACACTCTGCCAGCATCAGTGTCTTCTCCGTCTTGATTCTCCTTTGCTTTTTATGTGGCCCTCCCAAAACTATCTGAGCTGCCAGGTAATGTTGGTCATAGGGGGATCTTCACAGCTGGCTGTTTTGTGACGAATGACACAGAATCAACAATACTACATGACCTTTAT
Organism: Dromococcyx pavoninus; assembly: GCA_033558185.1. Taxonomy (NCBI): domain Eukaryota; kingdom Metazoa; phylum Chordata; class Aves; order Cuculiformes; family Neomorphidae; genus Dromococcyx; species Dromococcyx pavoninus. The sequence goes on along the minus strand of JAUMJL010000169.1, from coordinate 293,426 downwards.
GGATTCTGGCTGTCTCTTAGAAGTATGTGAAATATTCACAACGAAATACAAAACCTACTTGAAATTCAAGTTGCTCCTCAGACAATTACTATGGAACAAAAAGACCTAACTGGCTTCTATTGGTAAGATATTTATATTTCTACTGCACCCATAAAGTTCCCTGCCATGTGCATCATTATAGAAAATAAGAAGACAGAGCTTTCTAAGTACAAGGCCTGTCCTAGACAGCTGTTGGAAGTACAGACGAATGACAGTGAAAATATAATCCCACTGGTAGCAATATGATCTGGAGACACAGCCTTGGAGCCAGGGATGTGAAACCTTTCAGACTTAGCCAAAATAAGCCACTGGTACTGAGACCGCGGGGAGGAGGGGTTGGGGCATAAGGTTAAAGGCATGTAGAATTTGGACATTAGTTTAGAAAAGCAACTGCGCAATTTGCTACAAACTTCTGAACAAATCACACTGAATCGGCGCTATAAGGAAACCATAACATCTTCTCCTGCCCCCTAGAGCAAAAACACTAATCAGGTTAGGTCCCTCTGAACATCTGTCATCCTGCACAGTATATGGAAAAGGGTGAGTTTTAGATCAACAGACTCAAATTCTGTCAGATCAAGCATAAGGAAGTCAGTGTCATACTTTAAGGGCTTCCTCTTTCATGTGTTGTGTCCCCTTACAATTTTATTGAGGGTAGGTTTCCCTGCTCAAATTCCTTATACTGTCATTTAGCACCCCATTTTGAGGCTAAGGTCCTGCGTATTAAAAGTCTTTTGTAGGGAAATTAACAATTAGACCTCTCCATGCACTTTAATATGTCTGGTAGGACAACAGGGAAGATAAAAATAGGACTGAAGTTTCATATTGGGCAATTATAATTCAACAAGACGGTACCTTCTCTTACAAAACTTGACAATATGCCATTACCAAAAGTGGAGATTATGGACCTGGGGCAGACAGATTTTTTTATTTAAAGGTATAATCAGCAGCATGAAAAAGAAAAATTAAAAACTGTAAAGGATATTTGCCTCTACAAGAGCAGAAGAAATGCCTTCTACACAACTGATGGCTGGGAAGCAACCTGGACTGCAGTCCAGGGTATCCACATACTCTCTCACTTCCTCTTCTCCCAGCAATTAGGAAGATATCAAAGACTACACCTTTACCTTCACTGCCAAAAATGTGATTTTATCGCAAGACAATTAATATACTTCAGCAAAATTCTTGTGGAGGCACGGGACCAGTTTCTTACTTAATACACTACCGAGGTAAGATCAACACTGTAGTCAGCATCTGTGATTCCTCTTTTAATCAAAGTTTTATTGCTTTGCTTCCAAAAGGATTTTGCAGAAGGAACAATAAATGCATAGCTGTTATTTTTTCTGCAATAACTTGCTCTCTTTGGCATCACAACCATAACCTATGTTTACATTGGCCTGTGATCTCCAATACAGGCCTGAGAGCACTTTGGATGCTGTTGTTTCCTTAACAGAGCACTGAAATATCAGCAGCTCCTGCAATCACTTAAACACTTACTCCCTCAAATAGAGTAAGGACTTTTATCCCAAATCAGGTTCAGTCCACCAGACAGAGTCTCCTAGGTGCTTGGAGGAGGTGTAAAATCTTACAGTAGAGCAACAATCCTTTACAAATATGAAAAACATTGATCTCTGAGGTAAAAACTGATATTTTTTAATTCCTTTCTAACTGTATTTTATTTCTCTGCAAAAGGTGGATTGTTGTTGCCATATGCAGAATCCTGAAAACTTACCATAGCTGATCATGTGCTACCCACAGGATTATCTCTCCTTTTCTAACAAGGAAAACAGACCTCCAAAACTACATAGATTTTTTTTCCCTCAAACCATTCTACAAGGTTAAAAAAAAAAAACTAGCAAACTAAGAGCCCTATGGGTAAATCTCTTTGAGAGTTCCTCATATTATCATAAAAAGTATTTTTAAAAGAGTAGACTACAGATCTAAAGTACACAAGAAATAGTTCTGGTAACATGTCTTAGTGGCCAGATTTTTAGAAGGCTGGTAGTTTAGAAGGCTTCAGAAAAGAAGCCCCAAAGCCTGGAAAGCCTTTTCTCCTACCACAGCTGAAAGTTGTAGAATATTGAGTTTAGTTAGGAGAAGGATAATAGAGAGCTTCTGTCATAAGTATGGATATAGGGAAAATACTTGTGGCACTCAAAGTAGCCTCAATCAGAAGAAAAAAAGTAAAAAATCCTAGGCAAAATGTGTAGCTACACAGCTAAATGCGAAGCAGAAATAAGATACAAACTTTGAAGGCAATTAAGTATTCGTGTATCCTGCCTCAGGGCAGGTTTTCTTATGATCACCCATAATCTTTAAATCAAAATTGACCAGATAGTTTTGTTAAAAGATATTCTCTGGCTCAGGTATCACCAAGAAAATTCTGCATCCGGTGTTATATGTGACCAGTGCTATGTGGGATGAAAGCCTAAGTTGTCACAACAGTCCGTTCTAGATTTTCATTCATTAGGAATTTGGAATTATCACAGAAACCGTCCTCCTCCCTCCACCTGATAATCACGAAACGATCTCTGTGGGAGAACAACATAACACACTGTTTTGAGAGTTAACAAAAACTATTGCCAGGACACAAAATTCTATGAAAAATAAGGTAAGGTCATGAAGAATTTCTGTAGATAAAGCGACCTCTAGAGTGAAACACAGTGTTAAGAAAAGTATTTTCACATAAAATGATGCAAGAGCACATGAAGTTAGTACACAAACAGAAAGTCCATGTTGATTATAATATGATTTGATTCAAAATATTCCTTGAAGCAAGGTTTTAATAATACTTAAAAAGCCCTGACAGCTCCCTGTCATGGTATGTCCATGTTATTAAGTTGTAAAGCAACTGGCTTTCTCATAAAACAATCCAAACTGGAAAACACATGGTGGACAAAGCCCAGGACAACAGCAGACATCGGTGTTGAGCCCTGGTTTGATTATGCATTAAGATGTGCCTCCTAAGAACCTGCATTAGCTTTGACGAGTCACATCTTCACACAATTCACCTTCCTCCCACTTAAAGAAATAAATACCAGGCAAATGGAAGCTAGGGAAGGAGGAAGTAACACTGACAAAAGCATCACTAGGACAAATTTCCCAAGTCACTCCCAGAACCGAATACCAGAGCTGCAGTAAGTAAGTGAGAGACAAGATGATGATTTGTGAAAACCTTCTGTTGCTATGTCAAGCGAATGTCGCAGGATCATTTCATGCCTGCATTCCAGCCAGTGTTCAGGGTTTTCTCAGCCCTTCTCTGAGAAAAAGTCTGGGTTCTCCTCACTAATACATTATTTACATCCCACATCAGACCTTATCATGCTGCTGTTCCTGTGCTATTTCTTTTATAGGAACTTCATCGTAGTTATGGATTGATTTTTTTGTACTGTACAGATGAGTTCTCCATTTTTCTGTTGGCTCTGTTGTTTCACACACTTCCCAGTCTATGCTTCCCAGTCTTCTGGGATTTATCCTTGTGCTTGATCTCTGTATTGTATATACAACTGATTTTGCTTTCATCATCTTAGGATCATTACGATGCTTGCTAAATATTGTTACTTTTTCAGCTTGGTGTTTTCAAAAATCTTATACTATGCAGCCTTGTATTTTCCCTGTCAAATTTGCCAAACTTCTCATGATTTTACTAAATTTGGTCCAGCCAGACAGAACAAAAACCTGACTTTGCTCCTTCTGTTATCTGAGCCAGTTGCCGGTTCATTTGAATGTAACAGCTTATATGATTCATTTCATTAGCTGTCCATCAATCTGATCCTTTTCTAGAGTTTCTCTCATATCTGTTCTGATGGGTTGGTGCAATGCTTGAGACCCTGCAAAGTGCTTAACCTTAAAGTTTTCCTTGTAAGTACATCGTGTTGACAGATACTTAGCATTTGCACCTGCTTTCAGTCACAAAATATTTTATAAGAAATAGATCCTAAAAATATCCATGGACCCTAAGCATTATCTCATTTTGAAATGTGTCACAGATTGTGGGACCACACTGACAAACCTCAAGACAGTTCGAATTAGATGACCCAGACCTCTATGCTGCTATGCCCAGGTTACATAAAACATATTTAAACTCAATGTGTTTTATAGCTTGGGACAAGAGAAGGGAATTCCTAAGCTGCCTAAAACAGGTGAAGAATCATCTCAGGATTCAAAGAGAATGGAGCATGTAATTTTTGCCTCATGATCCCATTAAATTTTTGTCTTTCATCTTGAAAATTCAAGCATGTTTCGAACCCCATTGTACTGGCTGCTCCAAAGAGATACAGCACGTGACTCCCTCCTGTGATTCAAGGACATCTATAAGGCAGTAGAAGTCCAGGCCTTTTTTAAAGCCTGCAGACCTGTAACTCTTCAGTGCAGTATAATGTCGCAAGCTCCAGGATGTTTTCTCACACATCTTTAGTATCTCCTTCACAGTTCCCGGGTTGGTACATAGCAAGATGTTGGGTACTGTTTAGAACTAAGGAGGAAAGGGGGAGTCCAGTACTTAACCTATCAATGACTGCCAACAGCAATGAGAGAGAAAGAGAGATGAGGTGATAAAAGCTTAGCCAAACTTCCGGCACAGAATAGGTAAACAACTTACTTTTAAAGGTCAACAACAAAAAATTGACAAGAAAGGGACAAAACTAGGAAGACAGATATAAGTGTTCAATAACAAGTGGACTGGCATGACCCTGGCAACGTCAGGCTCCCTAGAGTAGCTCTTTCTCTGTCATCCTGGATATCACTTACTTTAATAACACATTTACTGATGAGAGTAAAGCTAATGTAGCATGAAGAAAAGGATGGAATAGAAGGCATCTTATTTATCAATACATCATCAGTGTCACCCAGCTTTGGTAATGAGGTAATATGAACAGAAGTCTGATTTTCAGAAGCACCATACACTAACACGTATTGTGGTCTTCATCTGGATGTGTAAGAGATCAAAAGTATTGAAAAATGTTGACATTGTTTCTTTTTTTCCTCCCCTACCTTCTACGTTTCTGTTCAATAACTTTATCCATTTTATTTGAGCTTTAGAATCTATTAGAATAAAAGGCTTATGTAGTTACATATCCAATTCTTATGATTCTACTATTATATTTGTATTGTTGAATGCTTTCCTTATAGGCCAACTCAGGCGAATATATCTGCTTTTATTTCTTTCAGAAAGTATAAATTCTCCAATTGTAAAGAAGAGTTGCAAATAGGTCCTTCTCATAAAGCTTAAACAAGAGAAGATGGACAGGACAATATGTTGCTTCATGTTTTGAGAGAAAATGGATTTAATTCATGAGTTTTGAAAATCTGAGGTCAGAAACAATTTCCAGATTATATTACTAAATGATAAAATAATAATAATAATCAGAATCTTGGGAAAAATTATTATATTGCTGCTACTGAACAGAGATTTACCTCCATTTCCCAGGGATTACCAATTTAAGAGTCTTTAGTAACCTGCAATTGTCAGAAAAGCGTGTTTTATTTCTTCACTTCAGCAATAGCCCAAAAGTGCCAAAAACATTTGCATTTATGTTCAGTCAGTGAAGTAGATGGCAAGACCAGAAAGAGCTTTATCTAACAATAGCTCTGATGCCTTACAATCGTGTTAAATATTTCAACAAAAAGATACCTTAATGCATTTCTCTGGCTACCAATGGGTTGCCAAAGGTCAATAACTCAATACACTTTAAAAACAAACTGATCTGTAAAGATTTTCTTGCAGTTGAGAAATTCAGGCAGACTCATATAAACATATTTATGAAGTAGGAGCAAGGGACTTCAGCCTGGCAGTTTGGAATGTGACACCATTCTGTATCTATATTATTTTTGGGATTAGAAACCATTAATTCCTAAAATTGTGCTGTGGAGCATAAGCGGCAACAGCTGCATCTATCTGTTTGCTATCTTTCCACATGGGCTATTTTCTGTGCAAGATATGCATGAAGAACACAAATAAATGGGGTGCTATCTCTTCAGACTGAACCTGGCAAATTTAAAATAAAAGACTTAAAAGCATGAACCATCTTTGCCTTAAAATGATGAACTTAGGTGTTAATAAAAATTACATCTTAAGGTAAGTCCGTACACACTTCCTGTTTCTGTAATCCATTCTTCTTGCATGCACAAACTAATAAAATGCCTCTTCTTATTATGTCACTACTGTACATGAAACAATTCATGCATAAAATATTAATCCCAGACACAAGTCTTTGAGAGAATAATTGTTTTGGCTAAAGGAAGAGAGAAAGGTTTCTGAACATAACTCTAATAATGCCTTCCAATCCCGAAGCAAAACTGCAATTATATTCAAGCCTATGGCTTTTCAATAGCATAAAAAGTCAAATCTTTGGACAATTTAAAGGTTTGGACAAGCTGACCAAGAGACTCAGAATGAGACACACCTTGTGACCCTTTCATGTTTGGCCTATAAAGAAAAAAGAAACCCCCAAGTGATACTTGGGTTTTCTTTGACATTAACTTTTCACAAAACTTAACTTTTTAAAGTAAGAGCTTCGATTCCCACCCACTGGGTGGAGGGGCAGGGCGGTGGGGGGGAGAGAGGAAGAGAAAAAACATTAACCTAAATAAACATAACCTTTAAGCTTTCATAATATTTTTATTATTGAGAATTCTCACTGCTTATTTCACAAGTTCAGAATACCACACTTAGTAAAAAACGTACAATTATTTCTTGCCATGATACTGAGTCAGAACATGGTTGATGTTTTACAGTAGCAGGACAATTCCAGCTCCTTCAATTTAGTTCAGACCTCAGATCTACTGTTTGAGAAAGAGACTCATGAAAGTCTTCTGCTTTCCACAGAAAGGCTATCCTCCCAAGTTAATTACATAAGGTTTTGTCCAGACCACTTCTAAATGTCTTTCCTACCGGAACTTCATTTTCTTTTCTCACAAGAGTATTTTACATTTTAAGAGGCCTGAAAACTCATATAAAGAAAGTAGTCCATCTGCAGCCGGTGGGATGGCTCACCTGAGTAAAGGGTTATAGCATTAAGTATAATAGAGTTCAACACATGAAAATGTTTTTCAATAGTTATAACTTGGCTAGCCTGCAATCATTCCTGATAATCCCTCTTTGGAGTATGCCAAGCAATTTTTCTCTTTTCTCATTGCCTACAATCTCCAGATCCTTCCAGATATTTATTTTACTCTTTCTTCTTTATAAGTGATTCTGCTCATCTTCTCCTTTCCATCTCTATTTTCTCTATTTATTGACCTTGGGGGTGATACGCTGCAGTCCCAGGATGGTTTGTGGTGCAGTAGTTGTGGTCTCACCTCTGGACTGTGAAGTGGTGTTTTGTACACACAGGCCACAAAAGACCACACAATAAATACAAATTACAGGTTGTTCTGCAATACAAATAAACTTACATTGAGAAGAGGCATGAGCTGCTGGAATAAAAACGACCACTTGTGTATGTGATTTCTTCAGCATTGGGTGGGAACGATGTCCAATTATAGGCTTTTCTTACAAAATAAATTAGAACTTCAATAGGGGTATCAACTAATTATCTCCTAGGAAGATGGTTTTAATTTGATGTTAATAGAGCTAAAGGAATATTTAGCTCCTTCATTTATGTACGAAATCATGCTATAAGCCATTCAGTATCAAAATGCTGAAAAGTGCTTAAATAGTAGTCGTGGTCCCATACAGTAACCTTGCTCCCTTTTCCCACTTGGAATGATGTACATAAAATTGCCAAAGCTGCACCACAGGATTAGTTACAGACTCATCACATAATTCTAAAGCACAATACTTAGGCAGTTAAGCAAGAGCATTTCTCTAATAGATTTAATCAATTGCTGGATAAACCCTCAGACTACTAGAAGAAGTGATGAAAAAAAAGAGAGATCAATGAATTTGGATAGGCTATAATGCCATTCACCAGGCTTTCTTCTTGGAGGAAAAAAGAAAACAAAAGCACTGAACTAGTAGATGCATTCTTCAACAATATTCTAAAGTCAAATAGAATTTTAAAAAGTATTTAAAAGTGACAGAAGTCATGCTTACTTTATCTTAAAGGCTGCAAATAAGTAGTTTCTTACCCTACTAAAGGTGATCTTCCTTACCAGAAGGACTCCTACCAGGAAACGCAAGGGTAGCTTATCTGAAGGTTTTCTAACTGTTAGATGCTATAAATGTCATTCCCTACAGCTGGCACCAGGCTGCCATTTAGCTCTCAGTACAGAAAACAAGGAGTGCCCTTTCCTAAATTTATTTAAACATCTAAGGCTATTACCTTGGTGTCTCACATAGTAACTTATTTTTTAGCAAACACAAACAAGTGCACTGACACAGCCAAATTCTCTTAAAATCAATTAAAAATAAAAAAGCTCCTGAACAAGCTTGCTGGCCATAAGTTACTAGTTGGTTGCTTTGATAATTACATCACAGAAGGGGTATCTGCAGAAATTTAATCACTCCAAAAATCAGTAGTATCCCAAAGGCTAGGCAGACACAGACGAAGCAATTCTGGAGCACAGGAAGGTTGATTTTCTCTCCCTCTCAACACCCATTCCTCTCCTCAAGAAAGGGAGATAGAACCAAGCCATTTTCCCCTCTAACATGTTAAAGCTTTCAAATAGCTCCCAGGCATTTTTGAAGCAGTTGTACAGTGTTTGCTTGCCACTTTCAATTAAACATGCTACAGCAGTCTGATGGCACTAGGATGTACTAATAGGAAGAGTTTATTTAAAAAAAGTGTTGAATTCCAATCAAAGAACTATTCACAGAGGGCTGCATTTTCTGGATAAACACTGAGGCAGTTTACAGAGACTAAAACAGGGAGAACGACATAAAGCACTATCTCCCCCGTGTTTAAACTGTCCAACATTTGGTGAATCCAGATCATTTACAGCATATGGCCAAAATGCCTGTCTCATGGAATTCTATAAAATTGCCACTAGATTTGTGTATCTCCTTAGAGACAGCAAGTATCTGCAGAAGCAAAACTATTAGAGCCTCCGGTAGATTCAGATACCTTTGCATTTAACCAAGTTCCTTTCTCCATATGCTTTGGTTAAACGCCAATTTTTCTGGTTGGCCCACTCTTCAATTTTGATGTGTTTTCAACTGATTCAGTACACAAAGGCCTGAGGAGAACAAAAGTTGAAAAAACCACCTTTTTCCTGGGCCTCTCAACAAGAGGCAGAGTGAGCAGCTTCAAGGTAGCAATAGAGATCAGAACAAAAGTGAGTAAAAGAGGGAAAGACAGGCATTCAAGGGCTGATTGGGAAACTAGAATAGAAGAGAGTGTAGAAAGGGAACAGGAAGGTCCGATGATAACTAGAAAGAAGCAGTCAGGGAAAAGAGTTCTCAAAAGTCTGTGTTTTGTAAAGCAAGGATGCAATTAACTCTACCCATGAGAAAGCTGAACTCCAGTTCTCTACAAACACTTTTCAAAATACATTAAAGTATTCACTAGACTCAAATATGGATACTTGGTAGAGTTGTTACTTTAACTATGTATTTATCAATTCTATCCATAAAGCATCACATATATTGATTTATTGGTCTCTACTGTTTTGACTCCTAAGGTGTTTCAGGATTAACTGAACTGAAACATTATGAAAACCAAACAGCAAACCACATTTGGAAAATCTCTAGATCTTCTTACTCAGCCCGAGATAAAAGGCTTGAACAGCTCCTTCCTTTTCCAAACAGCACGTTAAACAATTTAAAGAATTAGAGGCCAAAATTATTTAGAATTTTGCAAACTCAAGAGGAATAGAAAATATTTGAATGAAAAGTGATGATAAAATAAAGCCTAGTCATCTCATTTATGTAAGAAAGAAAAAAGACATATTGCCCTCAGTCGTACTTAAAAGGCATAGGATTATCACAAAAAAGTCACATCTCCTCATGTACACAGTTTGTTTATTTTTCATATATAACTCAGAGGTTGAAGAAAGGGGGAATCAATCTCACTTCTGTTGTTTGGGCCTACTTCTAATCAGGTTCCCTGCCTGTTTTTCACACATGAGTATACAGCTATGTCTGACTAACAAACAATGCAGAGAAATGCTGCTTGTTTAAAATTAAGATTCCCCCAGATTTTTGTTTAATGTCATGGAAGCTTTTCTATTCCTGCCAGGCTTTATACATCGTTGAGTTACAAAACCTCACTTTTGATATCAGATTGACTTGACAGTATCTCACATAATGAGCAAAATTTAGAAAGCAGCAATAGATTATACCCTTGGCATGCAGACCCAAGCTTGACGGGAAGTTGGAAAGAGAGAGGTTCTTCTCTTCCACATAACTGTGGCCTCTTGGGGTGTTTAACATGTGGTTCTACTCAGAAAATCCAGTAAATGCAAGCTACTCACCACATGTAGCTACTGTCATTTCTGCTTCATAGAGGTAACAATCCAGTGTCTTCTGCATTGATTTCTTGGTGAGACAGTGCTTGCACACAGGCACCTAAAGCCTGCAGAACTTTTAGACTTCATAAGGATCAGAAAATAACTCAAATAACTCAGCTTGGGTCTCGGATGCAGGGGAACGGTTCTGCAATCAATGCTCTGGACACTGGACAAGTCATTTAATTTAGGATGAGAGCCTTTGAGAGACAGCAGAAAGCCAGAATCCAGGAGTATACTTACAAAATATTCAGTCAGAATTCTTTTTTTTAAAAAGAAGATTTCTGGGGCTCAGCCCACAGCCTTTCTCAGACAAAACTCTCTCATTTCACAGATGGTCAAGAATTATTTCACAGTCATTTCACTAATACTTCCAAATTCGAAGTTTTAAACAACAAATTTTTCTAATATTTCTTCAAATTCATACTTGTTGAAATATTAAGAAATTACAGTAATAGATACGTTATGTAAACCAAAATAAATAAAATCCTGCGTACAACAGGACTAAACAGACTCAGTGACAAATAAAGAAAGGAAGAAAAAAGAAAAATTAAAAAATAGAAAGACTTTTAACATCTTTTCCAAAGGTATGCACAGACAATAGAAAGTAACATATATGTGGTGTAATTCAGCAAGAAACTCCTTACTCCATTGCAAAAAATACGGCTGCCATAGGAGTGCAGCCCCACTCTGCTCTACCTCCACTAAAAGGACAACCTCCCTAAGATCCTTGTTAGGTTTATATGCAACCAGGATGATCTCAAAAAGACAAGAGGAGCAGCCACATACTTTACAACTGACTCTGAGGATAAGAATATCAGAACTATGACTGCAACTTATTCTTTCTGACACTCCCTATACGCAAGAACGCAATTGTTGAATACCCAAAGTATTCTTTGAAAATTATGGTGTTTTACCAATGGGTAGAAATGGAAAAGTAAGATTCACCTCCCTACCTCAATTACATTCCTCTCAGTGCTTTGCCCACACGCCCTTCCAGCCAGTCCATGCACCTATTCTGATTTAGGAAAGAAGCTGAAACAGAACGAGAACTGTTTTTTTCATCCTTCTACAAAAACCCTCCAGCAAGTATGCACAGCCCTGAGCAATTGCATCACAGAAAATGCAACTCAGCTGTGACCACAATATACGGAGCTGACTGAGCGATCACACACCCAAACTGGAATTCTAGTAAAAATCAGAGCAGATGTAGTTTAATGATGAAATAATCAAAAATATAAAAATGAAACACTTTACCAATGGTAAAGGCAATGTTTCTGAAAGTTTTCCTTTCCTGAAGCTTTTATATTCTGATTTTTACCTGATGTGTATTTTGTGAGATCAAAACTCAATTTTTTATCAGCTTTGCTTTCCAGATACCTTCCTATGCTAAACTGAATTAAAAAAAATTAAACTCATACAGAATAATTTGTTTGAAATTATCGTTTCCATCAGCTGCATCAGGATGTTTGTCTCAGCTTCTTCTTTGCGTTTGTATTACTTCTTTTTGGGATAACTCTCAAGCTTCCTTTTCTCTAAAGATTAACACATCTCCTGTGAAATTATAGTATCCCAAAGGAGATAATTTGATTACCTGCAATTCTGCCTTTGTGGTTTTTTTCTTTTCTTCATAGCTCCTCCAAACTACAATAAAAGAATTTGAGCAGGTAGTTTTAGTCATGATGTTTTGATTCCAGAACTGCTTGGGGAAGGGGGGGTCTGGGAGTGGAGAGAGGGGAGGGTGGAACTGTAGTGGTTCTGTTCAGCTGCCTTTCTTTTAGTATAATTGTAGATAATCCACGGTGAAAAATTCACAAAATTTATCACGGTTTCTGCCTGTGGCATTTCCTTTTAGCCCAAGGATAAATCTTTCTAACTCTGGCAAATGTCAGGAATGCTCCTGTGATACAGGTGATCCTACAATAACAAAAATCAACAGCTAAAAGCAGCCTTTATTGTAGATATTCATTATGAGTTCTTATAGACTGTTATAAATTTTCATCTCATTCTTATTAACAAAAGCTATATATTACTAACCTCTATATCACTGTGACCAAAAACAGAAGACCACTTTGAGTTATGATGTGCTATATATATGATCATTTTTACAGTAAAGCTAAATGCAGAAGTTATCATATTGAAATCATATCTAAAATAGTGAAATGGGTGTTAATATTTTTATATCATGACAAGGATTCTTATCACAGTAAAAACAAAAACAAGCTAAAGTCTTCAATCATACTTAGATCATTAAATATCAGAATATAACAGTCAATGAACTAAATGTTTGTAAAAATACTTTAGCAGTCTGCAACATACCCCATCTTTGCCAAAATCAGAGCCATCACCTTGACACATTCACGATAGCCACCAGCACTATGTTTTCAGTTTCCTGGGATACTCACAATGATTTTGTTGAGGTCAAACATAGCTAGTTTTCCAAAGTGTGAAGTTTGTCTCTTGTCTGGAACACACTGAATAAAGCTTCAGCACACATGGACATTACAAGGTCACAGATCATACATAGTGTCAGGCTAAAGAATACAGAAAATTGGCTTTTTTCTCCTTCCCAGTATCTTAGTGCGTTTGTCTTTACTTTATGGTACTCTTTTTGCTGAGCAGGGATATCATTCAATTTTAGTTTCCTGAAAATTACATCAAAATAGCTTCACTAAAATGTTCTTTTTAGTTTCCTGCCCCCTACAAACAAACAAACAAACAAACAAGAGCCAAAGTTTCCATTTGGAAAAAAAGAGCCATTCCCAAATATATTTCCCAGGGCAGTCATCAATTACATCAAGCATTGTCCTGAAACCCAAGCAGGAATTACTTGTTATTTTGTTTCCCATTTTACATTCTTTAGAAAACACTGCCTTTGTCTCTACATCAAGGAAACTCTTGTTTGCAATTGCAGCTCTGTTGATTTCTCTCATGACAATGTCAATGAGAGCCCACTGCTTTGTTACCAACATGCATTTTTTTCAAGAACATAGACTATGGAAACGAAGCTTTGCATAGAAAAGATTTCTTTGATCTTTTTGTCATCTTTGAGCCAGTGCTTAACCATCATCACATTTTTAGATGTGTACTGGAAACTTCTGAAGTAAGGAAATCAACTGCATTCTCCCAGTTGTTGTGTGTGCAATGTGTTGACTCCAGTCTGGAAAACCACCCTGGCAGAACAGCTCCAAAGAGAGCATTCAAATCCTTTTTAGCAACACTATTCACCATAAAACATCAAAACAGTGTCTGAATACGTCTGGGAGATGAACAATAATTTTGTTGTGGTCAGGCTAATCTCTAGTCTTTAGTATAAAATCACAGCTACAAGAGTGAGATGCGAAATAGAGTATGCAATGAGCAAAATGCAATCAAATGAGAACTTTCAGAAGTGTCTATATTCTGCCATTAAAATCACCATTAACAGACATGCAGATTCCATGAAAATATTGGTTTTTTCCACATCAAATTATTTATCAGAGGGCCATAGTTTATATCAATGCAAATTTTAGAGTAATAGGTTTTACACTTCTTACTTCACAGCACAAAAAGTGCACGAGGACACTGACTTCAGAAATCTTCCCATTTCTGCAGTTCTACCAAAAATTAGAGAAACTGATGATTGCTTAAAGGAACTGCTTTTATTCGTGGTAGTCAAATATTTCAGGAAGAGTTTCCTTATAATCAGAGTGCAATTAAAATTGTAAATGCATTTAAGGGTGTCAAATAACTCAACTTGCCAATTAAAACAAATTGATACTGCACAAAACACTCTGAATCTTGTGAGAATTCAGTCACAAGATTTACTTCGTAGCACATATGGTTTAAGCATGCTCCCAGATTTAGTTTATCTTTTTCCCAGAGCGTTGAGTTTGACGTCACCAGCAGTGCATCCTGAAATGCTGTTTGCTTTACGACTTCAGCACAACAAATCCCCACCAAAGACATGCTTTCTTACCGGTTATACTATTGTCCCACCTCAAAAAATATTAACCTTAAGAGCACTTGGAACCTCTTTGCTCTATTGTCATAGCACATCTGGCCTTCATGGAAGCTCTACATGCATACCTTGCATAGTGACAACACATTAGGTCTTCCCTCCTCTCAAAAGCACTTGTTACGGATAAAGCAATCACACCATTATAAGCCCACTTTGAGTATTAAGCAGAAAGCCCCTCCTGTCATTTCTCTAGATATTCCACGTACATATGGACGCAAAGTACAGATTCACTCCTTTATCAGCACATACTCTCTACCATCTTGGGAAACAGCATCCTGTGGTTGGAAAAGGCCAGGTTCAGTTCCCAGGATGGCCATCCAATCTCTGCATGGCTTCAGGGAAGTCAATTTTTCTAAAAATTGACCATGATTGTAGTGTCAAACCGGGTATTTCTTCAGTGTAGTTTTCAGAAACCATTAATATTATTCAGAAATACAGGTAAGGTCTCTAGCATGCAGGCAGGAGAATGGAGACGTCTCCTAAAGAAGAAGAAACCTTGAAAGTCCTGGGTGCCTCAAGCCAGGCACTCCAAAACCAACAGCTCTTTTGAGGCTTTAAATCTCTTTGTCGTTGTCCTCAATCAATAAAATGGAGACAAGAACATTTCCCATCTGTCTAGGGACTGTGTGAATAAATACATTCCTGTTTGTGAGGCACTTAGATAAGATAGCTAAGGGAGCTATGTAAGTTGATCGATTTCTTGATCTTAAGGAACTATACTCTTGAAAGAAGCAGCTTGACTGAGTTACAAATGTCCATATTATTCACAATATGAAACTACCAAAAGATAAAAAACATTCTAATGATATTTGAGAGCAGGAACTCCCCTTCCCCCCATACTTTGAGGACTCTGTCCCTTTGGATATGGTATGTCTTTCAGTAAGGAGGATTCCCTATTGTTTTCTTCCCTATTCTTTATAATGTAAATTTAACTTCATATATTTATTTATTTATTTAGTCTCCAAGGCCTCTTTTCATCTGGCAAGATGGCGGGCGAGCAGGGTGGAGGGAAAGAGGAGCTGAAGGAGGGGGGCTATTTAATAATGTCCTATTAATCGCAGTGTACTATCAGCAGGCTTTAACCCGATTGCAATTCTTTGATTGCTTTTTAGGGATTAGAGCAAACTTCATTGTCATCCATTGCATTGCAAATGGATAAATTTGAGTGATATGTACACAAAATATAGATAGGCAGATAGTGTATCGATATGTGTGCAAAGTATATACATGCATTTTTATAGTTTGTATAAACACACACACACACACTCTCACATATAAAAATAAGCTACATCTCCCTCTATGCCATATGAGAAAAATCAAATCAAGGCACGGAGAAACGGAAAAAACCCTACATGTATCATTCACCTGATTTCAATTGTGACTCCCTTTGAACCTCGGCCAAATCATTTTGTACATTAAAAATTGGTCAGGGATGATAAGATTCCATTTTCATGGTTGGTAATGCAGAACCAGTGAAAGAATACAATTACAGACCCCTGAGTAAACTCTGCGAATGTCAACTTGATGTAAATGATCAAGTGTCTACAAAGGGCTGGCAGGAAGGGGGGAGACAGGCAGAGAGGGAGGGGGAAAAGAGAAGGAGAGGGAGAGACAGAAAAAGAGGCTTCGACTTCTTCTGCAATCTCTTGCCCAGGGACATGCCAGCTCCTTCCTTGTCCCAGCCCTTTGGGACCTGACCTTTCTGAGCCAGCACAGTGCCCTGAGTCTCCCATGGTTGCTATTGCCATTGCCCAGGGCTGAGACCTCTGTGCCATGCCAAGATTGTGACACAAGTGACCTACCCCCTTCCTCTGAAGGCAGGCCGACAAAAGCAAGCAGCCAGCACAAAGGATGCCTGCAAAACAATAGCACACCTCCACATAAATCCTGCAAGTGCCCTGCACCCAGGGTTTGAACAGATGAACAGTCAGACTCCGACTCCTCCACAGAATGACTGTGTGATTGCAGGTGCAAGACACCCCCCTCTCCCCGGCATCGACCCTGAGCCCTCCCTCCTACCTTCCTGTGTCAACCCCACCATTGCCCAGGCCCCTGGCAGCCCTCTTGCTCGTCTCCCCTTTTCCCTGTGAGAACCAAATCGATTCCATAGCAACTTCATTTTGTACTGAGCTGACATAGAAATCTGAGGAAGGGTGCTGTGACCAGTTGATGTACATAAGCTTGGTTTAAAAGCTCCCAGAGTATGTTCTGTATATTACTTACAACTTGGCATTCTCCAAGGAAGCAGACAAATACACTGTTTTGCAAGCAGGTAAACTGAGGCATGTGAAGCAACTTAAATGTGTTCCTAAAACAAGTCTTGAGCTGAGGATTGAGTGTTGGGCACCTGTCACCTCCAGCTTCATGCTGACCAATAGCCCAGACTGAACCTGGGTGATAAGGAGAGAATTCATGTCAAGGTCTTGGCTAAATCTCATCTGGCTCTCCATCGCAGTGAAGAGGACAAGATGACAGTGAAATTCTCGGAACACACATCCAAAAATCTATTGCCATACCTGAACTGAAAATAGGATATATATTTCCATTTATTTTATAATTATCACCTGAGCAGATTAAGGCAGTTATCAACTTCAGTTGTTCTTTTCATGTTGTTTTTGTTTCACATTTTCAATGTTTTTCATATGCTCACTGCATAAATTATTGAAACATTATTTTATTTATACATCCTGCTGTGACAGAAAGAGGTACTCTGAATGCAAGTCTTTCCCTAATGATATTTGTTTGTCTTGGTTTCTCTCCTCAGTATTGCCACTACTTCAGTTTAGTAAACAACTAACACTAGTTTGTTTTTGTGGAGAACAAAAAGCACTGTAGGTTGATAGAAACATGTGCTATAATTAAAGGTTACTCCAAAATACATGATTGGTGGCTAGGAAAAAATAGACTTGTAAAACTTTTAGCAAACTGAGTGGGAAAAGAAGATAACATGCTGAATTTAGACGGGATTGGGACTGGCTAAACCCCAGCAGTCCTGCATTCCATTGAGCCTTAACCTCAGCATGAAACTTGCCTGGTTCACAACTACTTCCAAAATTGGCCATCAAGAATATGAGACAGTGAAATAAGTAAACCCCAGGGTGCTTATATATGGGCTTAAGTTTATATCTTATATAAAAATGGCATAATAGTATTGTCGGTTTCTAGCCTGTTGTCTATTCTTTTTATACACTGATACATCAATAAAACCCAATAACCCTACCAAAGCACTGTTACAGAAGCATCCACTTAAAATGTTGCCTTTTTTCCTCCTTTTGAGTGTTTTGCATGCCATCCTAATTGTAAGAGTAAATAAAATTAAGCAATGGAATGCATACGATATCCTGATAAAAGCAGGTAGCATAATCAAGTTTGATGTAAACGTGATGCAGTTAAGCTTAGCTGGTAAGGGGTCTAAACTCTAGCTAACTACCTGTAGTTTAAAATTAGCTCTGCTCAAAATATCTTGAGTAAAATTATAAAAGAGCCAAGTGACGTTCAGAATGTTAGCAGGACTGTTCTGGTTTTGAAGCACAATTTCAAATAAAATGAATTTTAAACAGTTCAAAATGTTGCAATTTCTCACCTGCACATATGGCTTACGACAAATTTGAATACTGAGTGTTATCTGAATCTTCAACTCTGAACCAGTGTACACAAATACAGTTAGGGGGGTTGGGCACTGCAGTCAAATCTATTTGCTTCTCAGGCTAAAATTATTTGAACAGTTATTATTTTCCCTCCTTTCCCTCACTTTATTCTACATTCATGGTTCCTCTAAATGATACAAAATTATATGCTGAATTTTTCCTTCCACGTCACAAAAAAAAAAACCAGACTGAAGCCATTAACCAGGAGAGTTAAGTCCATGCACATCATCTTTCTGATGAAATTTACAAATGTTGCCAGTGTTTGCAGATAATTATAGAGATTTACATATAGTTTGTCTTCACTGAATGTAAGAAAATTAAAGCATTTTTTATGTCCTACTCATATAATAAGAAATATCTCAGTTAACACAGACTAAATATACACGGCATTCTTATAAAGATCAGAATAATCTACTTCAGCAAAGGCAGAAATGACCATTTTTATATAACATTGATGAAGCATTCTAGATATCACATAAAAACCCACAGGTCTAATATTAGATTTAAATATTGAAAATTACACCACATGTTAAATAACTACTCCCTTGTGTATTTATAGCTTTAGGTTCTGGCCTTGCTGTCTTGCGTATTTTTCTCACAGTCATTTTAAAATGTTTTTGGTCCCTTCACTGTTATTTTATTATTAATAATGGTTAACATATAGCTATTGCTCTCACACTGAAGATGATTTACAAGTATGGTTTTTTAATAAATGTGGTAAAAAAGTTTTATTCCATTAAAATTCTCTTATGTCAAACATTTTTTCAACCAAATGGTTTCTTTTGGAAATTTATATCCAGATTTTTCCTTTTTTAGGTTTCCTAAAAGGCACGTGTTTAATTTGGGAAAAAAAAATAGAATAAAACTATTTGCACAACAATGAGGAAAGATATCATCCCAGCCAGATCTACCAATTACACTTAAGCACGAATATGTAAGTAGTTGACCTCATTTTTATTTGAACAATTATGAGACATGTAGTCAGTATTTCCAAAGCTAAGCTTGAGAAACTTACCCAAATCCACATAAAAAAGGGTAGCCTATGTTACACAAGTTACAATCTGTTTTCTGCAAGTTGGATACTGCTCCACACCCAACAGCTGACACCACTGATGTAGGCAGCAGAGGGAAACCCGACTGCAGGTGTAATGTCCAAGCAGTAGATGGCTGGGCTCAGTATTTTTTTCAGTTCACCTTCAGGTATCACTTTACAGGCTTGGTAGTGATTTTTCAGAGATTTTTTTTTTTTTTTGCCTTTACACTTTCTAAGCCACATAGATAAAAAGGTACTTTTTTGGAAAGAGAACACTCCAGGATTCACAGTTAAGACTATTCTGCATTTTGAGCAAACTGATTATCTAATTACTGAAGCCTTAGAGAATCATCTCTTGGGGCAGTCTGCATAACCGTTTGCTGGCATATAGTATCTCATCGTCACTGAAAAGGAAATAAGGAGTTCTTGTATAAATCTGAAGTGCTTTCACAGTCTACCACGTGCATCTGGACAGAAGACTACTGATCTTTGCCCAAGTTTACCTACTGCTGCAGAAACAGCATTCGTGTACTTACGCTGCAGGGAAGCGTGTCACCTAGTTTGCTAGAAAACTAGCAAGTAAAACCAGTGAGCAATAGTTGCCTACACCAGAGAAAGTAACATGCAGTTCCCTCAGGCTGAAGCTTTAAAGATACGGCAATATCTGGGGAGTAGTGCACAAAGTTTTGTTTCTTTGGGCAAAGACTATCTGAAATGTTTCTGGCTTGTGGGTAGTGTGACTTTAGGAAGGGTGTAATAAAGATTTTCTACAGCAATGAAAAGTCTTTCTTTTCCCCTCTTTCAACTTTCCATTTGAGAAGGTACCCTTAAAATTTAAATCAAGGAATTAATTACTGTAAAATAGTTTAAAAATTATCCTAACGAAGTACTACTGTTATAGAAGTGCATTTATCCATCAAGTTTTCATTAGTTTATTTTCATATTCTGCTGTACTAAGTACATGATCTCCTACTTTTCATATTGTCGGGACAAGTTTCTCTAGGTGGCTGTAGAAGGGGAGCAATTTTTATACTCACACCATTGCAGGTGAATGCTGGAGCAATACAATAAATGGATGGGTTACACATTTTGCTGATCTTTTTATTAACTGTTCTGGAGCCAGACTCAGTTTTAAGCAGTAAATCATTTTAAATCCTTTTATATGTGAATGGTGTTATGTTTTTTTTTCCAGGTAAAATATTCACCACTATTAAGAAAACCTAGTAGATGATCAGCAAATGAGCTACCTGAAAGGATACACAGAGGCCCTTTCCCACTGCCCACAAGCCAGCAGCCCTGGTGTCCTGAGGGTTCGTCTTCACTTTATTATGAACCCCTCAAAAGTAGTGAATTTCTTAAGTGTAATACAAAATCTTGAAGGAAGAAGCACTAGCAGAACAATCTCTGTCACCTCTCAAATAAAGGGAATATATCAAGGGAATTTAATGTAATTAACTTCCTACAAAAAAGCTGGCTTATTTGGAACACCTACAGTGCTCCACACAGCGAAGCATTTGTAATAGTCAAACACAGAGTCTTAATGTGTTGGGAAAGCAAATGGTCCATGAAAGAGTGGTCTACAGACCCTAAACAAGGCTCACCTCTCAGCCAATTTTGAAAACATATTTCAGGTCAAGAAATAGTAGGGAACAAGTTGAAGTGAATTTCAAACCCACTAACCCTTCTCGACAGTGGAGGAAAAGTAATTCGTGAAATCAGCAAAGGATTAAGGCAATTCAGGTACCTCTACACAGCTAAAGAAAAGGAGGTTAGAGTGTATCCCTGAGTTCTGGATCCCTGATGTTCCACACTGCTTCATGATTATCTTACGTCTGGGTTTTCTTTTAGACGTCCAGCTCACTTTCCAGGAAGAAATCATGGCCGGACCCTGAGGATAATCCCCTACATGGACCACTTCCAAAGGGCGTTGTGCATAAGACTATCCCAAGTTTGGCTTTCTTTATCCTACATAGTCCTCTAAAAGCATTCCAGCAGGTTTCATGCCTTCCAAAGCCTCTTCATACTCTTTAGCCCTACTGTTCCTCCTTCTCCAGAAGCACATAGAGGTTAGTTCTTGCTAATACATCACTCTCTCCCAAAGATACTCAAGAGAAATTAAATCATAACCTCTTTCACTAGAGCTATAGGACAGCCCCTATGTGTGCAAGTGCCCCCTTTCCAGACCAGAATGTCCCAGAATTTCTGAGTGTCCCTCAGCAGAAAGCCCTACGTTAACATCTACTACAGCTCTTTTATCAACAAAGCCTTGCAGTTAACAATGGAATTTCATCACTTCCACCCTGTGGAACAGGACAGATACACAGTCCACATCACGAAGTTTCTGCTTTCCAACAGAAGAACAGTTTCTCTTAAATGGCCATTGATTCAAAGGCTACATCTTCACTCAAGAATTAATTTTTTTTTAATTTTAATTAATATTCTTGAGTAACCTATGAACACCCCGTGGCAATGCCATACTGCAATGTTACACCAAAACTGATGTATGCAGTAGTTCAATAGATGAGTTATTGCTGCAGTTTTGCTAAAAAATCAGTATAGGTATTAAAAGGGAAAGGGCATTTCACAGGCTTTGCACCTTCAAATGCATTTGATTTTTTGGTTCAAAACGGCCTTCAGGTGTCAGTGCAAATCCAGTCTTCTGTATAAGCTTATTGGCAAAAGATGAGTAAAGATGTGGTTGCAAGAAACTCTAATGGTGATTTGTTAGTGATTTTGATTAAATTTAGTGTAGTCACATGGTTGCTGTTGCAATTTTATCCATGGATAATTATAGAGTCTGCTCATTTTATGAGATGTATCTTTAAGAGTTTATCAGTGGCTTGGGATGAGTTCTCTTTTGTTTAGTGATGTATAAATTTGAATAATAACAAATAACAAAGTGAAGGAGAATGAGGGGAGGGAGGACGCTCAAGTCTAGGAGAATGTCTGGCTATGTATGTCTGCTGCATTTGATCACAGCGTACATGATACAGCAGTGGACATTATAGAAAGCTTCAATATAAATCAGATTAGATAAATATTAATTACCATGTACTAACTGTGCACTTTACTGTGTTGTACTGATATTTTTAGCCAAAGGCTCATGTTATTAGCATACACTTAATGATCAGTCACTTCCCTTTAGGCAATTCTAATGTTTTGTTGAGCAGACACCAGAAAACAAGACTGATGGGGTACCATGACACTGCTTTACAGAAATGTGCAGGTTCAGTTCAGCTGTCTCCAGTGCTGCACTGTGTTAGCCTCACACTGCGGGCACTGCCTTGCTTTTCCATGGGGCAGCCCAAGCTACAGGCATCCTCCAGACTGACAATTCCCAGCCAAAGAGTAAGGGAGTGCTCATTATTGCAGACAAACCATATTAACTCAGTAAAACCACAGCAGCTAAATTTTAGGCATCCTGTCCTTGCTGCACTAATTATGGTGCTGAGGAACTTTTTTTGATTACTGTTATCATCAAGGCACTTGCAGGGTTTTGCAGTTGCCTTCATGATAAGATAAAGACAGGGCTTCCTCACTTGCAAATTAAAAGAATTGTTCATAGAAAGTGTTCCTATTCAGAATCAAACAACTGCATTCACCACAAAGTTGAATTAGAGTGGAAACTAGAGGTTAATGATCATTGTTAGAATAACATTGACTTGATTGTTAAAATAACATTGGCTTGGAGAGTTTTGATCTATTAAAAACTTCTTAATTGTACAAAAATTAAAAGCAAAGAAGGCATGGAAAAATGAAAAAAATCTAAATGGATTAGTTAACATTTAAGAAATCACAAAGAACCTCCCCCCTTTCTGTCAAAATGTCATTAAACCAAAACAGCCCTGTGGAAAGCTGGATTCTGACAAAGATGCATTTTCCACTGGTAAAATATCATATAGGGAGGATTTCTTGTAAATAATACAAAGCAGTAAGTAGTGCTCTTGTTTAGATTACTGTGGTACATTTGAGATAAGATTTATTTTGTTTATGACAGTATGAGGAAGTGTTTTGCAACTATGCTATAGTATCACTCAGCACGCTTAAATTTTGCAGTAATAAGTGCATGTACCAGCCATTTATTCAGGTTTTAATATGGCATTGTGCTGTGGATCGGTGTTTTGTACCAGAGGAGCAGAAGCTGTGGGTCAGTGCTGTTGCCTGCATTTCACTGTGGCTGTAGGTTCTCGTATTTGGCCTGGGGTGGGCATACAGCTGTGACGAGCGGTGCCAGTGCTGCACCACCTGTGCAGCTGAGTACAGCCTGCTTCCATTTCTGTGTATAAACATGCAACATGCCACCACACTTTGTGGCTGCACTGAACAGCTTTAATATATGTTATGACAATGCTATATTGTGCTCAGTATTATTGTTGCTTGCTCCGTACTGTAGGCATGAATTTAGCTGTGTGATTATGCTATAATATCACTGCGCTCTGCATTGCCCATTTGTGCCAGACTTACATTGTGTGCTGTGTACTATAATAATGTTGACAGCACTGAATGGCAGCGTTTGGCACATTGCAGTTCTGCTGTATTCGTGTAAGGTGGTGTTGGGACTTTGTACGGTGCGTTGCCAGGCTGGGCGAGGGTAGCATGGAGGGCTCCTCACTCACCTTGTGGGGATGTGCAGAATTAATATTATGTAATCTGCACTTTGTGGTTGGTTTGCATTAGTGCTGTGTGCTCTCTGCTGCTTGATTGTGGGATATTAATGCCAAAATTCTGCATGATCTACTGCTATGTGGTTGTGGTGTAGCCTTCAATAAAATCATGGCTTTGTTTCTTAATAATGCACAATTTTAAAAGACAACAAAATGTATGGGAATTGTTCTGTATTAAAAATGCAGCATAATTGTATAATTACAGTATTTGCATCATGCTAAGCAGATTGGCTAGGTTATTTCAGATTCTTTAAAGTTGGAATGGCATCAGGCCTACAGTATTTCTTAACTGGTTTTGCCCGTCTGCAGTTGTATAATGAAACACCACAAATTTTACCCAGCAATACTTGTGCTTTCTAAGTGCTGCATTATGAGCATAAAATTACCAAATGTACTGAACACACTTACCAATGCTGAACTAAAATCCCTTATCTCTTAACCACAAATTAAGTCTCCACAGATCCTTTTTTACAACTCTGGAGTAATAAATACATATATATTTATTTCTACAATCAGTTTAAGAAATTAGAAGGAAACCCACACAGTAGTTTAGCAGTTAATTTACAACAGCACAGCCTCTTGAGTAAGTATGTAAAACAAACACACATCATTTATTTCCCTCATTTGAAATCCCTGCTCCCCGACACACAGACAGACAGACTCATACACACAGATCACTACAGCCCAAATTGGACATCAGAGAAGAAACTAGGACTTCTTTGCTATCATCAGCGATTGCCCTGAGGGTTGAGGAGTGGCCAATTTACAGCATGAATATAGTCTGGGGATGCATGAATCATGAATCATGTTTGATGTATGGAAAGGCACAGTCATTCTGAAAGGCTGCAAATGCAGTCATCTGCTTTTAAGTGAAAAAAAAAATGCTTGCAAAACAACAACAACAACAACAACAACACAGAGATGAAATACCTGGAAAATATTATTCAAAAGACACCATCTTTGCTTTTCTTTTTTTTTTTTAATTGGGTTGGAAGGGGTTACTTCATTATGCAGCAAATTAGAAAATTCATAATTTATCATTGCACCCAGTTGAAATGCCACCCAACTGAGTCGCACCCCTGTGAAAACCATCACATAGTAACAAACTGTCAAAGCCTGCTGCAGCCGACGGGCAAAATTAATATGCAAATGTATGCAAGAAATTAAAAAGCAGAATTACCCAGGCAAATGAGGTAGCTATACTTGAATTGTTAGAATTATGAATAATTACTGCGAATTTTCTGCTCCTAATATAACTTGTTTTTTGATAAACAAAGACTTAATTATCGAGATGCGCTGGAGAATTTCCGTGGCGCTCATTAATCTTGCAAAAAAAACAAGTCCCTGGTGCCCAAACCGTAATGAAGAGCGCGTGCCCTGAATCTTCAGAAAGATCAGAGGCATCAGGGTGCCAGGGCTGGAGAAAAAAAATGACAGTGCCAATGTCCCCTCCTGTACCCTGGAGTGTCATAACGTCTTCCACTAACTATCAAAGGGACTTATTTATGCCAGCAGCTGAGCTATAAGTCCAATTTACGATGCCTTAAGCAGTGGTGAAATGATCTGTTGATGTACTATGGAAATGCCATCTTGCAGTAGCTTGATTTGGTCCCAGTGATACCAACACGATGAGGACCCTCCGCTCCTCTGCTAATGGATGCAGCATGACAGACCATAATACACAGGAGGGACAATCTTTTAGGACCAGTCTCAATGGTCCTCCATTAATCTTGGTTCTGCAGAGCTGTGGTGTCCATGGGAACAAGGGCATTATCATAAGCACTGGTTTTAAGTGTTCCCATTAGGGATTGCAATACAGAGGAGAGAAGCATGGGGTGAGAGGGTTACGGGAGACAGTCCACTATTAGTTTACATTTTTTTTATGACCTGGATTCGAACCATAATGGGTGGCTCAGAGAATTTTCTCTTCGTAAATAACATAAGCAAAACAACAAAGGAGGAAACAGCTAAGTGTACAGCACGGTGAGGTGCTGCATGTTCGTCTTCTCTGTTTTTACAGCTAGAAATTCAGCTTGGCCCTGGTGGGCTGAGATAATTTACCATGAGAAAGCAAAGGGAAAATAACCCCAGGTACTCTCAGCACAGACCAAATCGAACCTGCTGTGAGCTTATTATTACTTAAAAACTGGCATCTAAGTGGAAATGACTGACTCTCTGTCATTATCCCTATTACCACCATGATAAACCCAAGCAGATGATAAGACAAAATTACAAAACATCAGTTCTGGAGCTCGGAGGCTACTTCAGAAGCTTAAGGCAGACCACGTTTTCAAATGCTTCCTTCTCCGCATTCAAGTCCCCAAATTTCCTGATGCCTTGACAGAACCATTTCACTGCATAGGCAAATTGTCACCTTTTAAACCAGGGCATCTGTCATTTTTATACAAGGGTCTATCGCTCAGTCACTCTCGCCCTTAATCCTCCAATTTCTCTACACACACAGAGCAGCTACAGTACCGTACTGTTTGAAGTTTGTCTCTCACAGCCTGCATTACAGTCAGAAAGGGGAAGGATGGGGCGACAACTGCTACGTAACTGACAGAAAGGACACTCCTCCTGACTGCTGGGATTTATTTTTTTATTCAGTTGGAGGAGCAGCTTGCCTGGGGAGGAACGCTCATTCAGAGGGAGAAGAGGGGAGCGAATGGAGAGTACAAAAAGGCACTTCCAGGACCTTCTGCCCTCCTCTCATCCTTCACATTACCATGGCCAAGGACATTGCATTTCCCCCACGTATAACATCTGCCTCTTTTCCCAGTCTGTCCCCACAGAGGAGTGACAGGTACGTCGGTGTGGAGTGCTGCGAATTTTGCAGCAGCTTCTCCCTGGTCCAATAGAGCTGGAGTGGACTTTGAATGAAAACTTTTGCCTAGGTCTGAGTGCATTACATCTGGCTTAGCAGGCTGATAATTCACTTCACCAGTTGCCTGGAAAAAGAGTGTTATTATAAAAGGAGCAGTAATTGTGTCTGACATGGTTGCCTACCTCTCTTGCTGCTCAGCGAGCAGGACGGCTGCTGAAGTTCTTACCAATATAAACTTCCCTTTTCCTCCTAGGGATGGGAGAGTTTAATTTTCTAGTCCTGCTATTGCCAAGACAACTTTCAGACAAAGTGTTCACTGGTTACATGCTGTGGTTTCACAGCCCTCTTAATGACTGTTATCACCCCGGGCTGAGTCATGCACCCAGTGGGGCAGCTTCCTGCATCCCATGACCTGATGGTGTGGTGCTACCAAAGCAGCTGCTATCTCCCTCTGTTTCAGAGCATGGGATAGGCAGGATCATGCACTTGTTATTGGCAGTAAAGCCTGTTTCTCAGTTAATGGCCACGGTGTCAGCCTAAACTGATGAAACCTCAGGAGGGATTATCCCAGGTATGAAATGAGGTTGTGAAAAATCCTCCAAGAAACGCAATTTCTTTCAAGACAAGTTTCTTGTTTTACAAGAACACTTCAGTACAAATCACTGAGTCTTTTCTCCACCTCCTTCATGCCCATGCATTTAATTTGTAACAAAGAAAAAGATGAGGTTTCAAATTAAATTCTTTTTATCTTAGTGAAGAGTTGGGAAAACCCACACAAAAACTGCTGAGCATGTTGGGAGTTCCGATTTACCTGTCCTAGAAGTTAGGAGACAGCTTCAGGAAAGAAAAACAATTTGCACATAGCAGAGCACTTGTGACAGTGTGAAAATCTCCCTTACTGCATTGTTCATCCAGTAGCTGAAGGGGAAAAGGAGTGTGCAGAACGGGTTGTCCAACAGCTACTGTGACAAGTAACCCAATAAATCCCAGTTCAGGCTCCTAGGCTTAATAATACTTTGCATTTACAATTGTTTATTACTTTTAGCTAAATTTTGCACAACAGAAAATGATACGAGAAAAGGCTTTGGTAATTCACTCAAACTCACTGTCACAACAATTTTTTGGCCCTTTATTAGAGGCTTGAGCCTCAGGCTGACTCTGTCCTAGGCATCGGTTCAAAAAAAGGGGACTGCAACATGGAAATAATTATTATCTGTGGCCAAACACTGCATAGTTTAGGTTTTTTAGAAACAATCTTCGCACTTCATAAACTGGAATCAGAATATAAGCACATTACCTGCAAAGACCTGGGATACCAGTTGTGAATGGAACTCCCCTCTTCTTCCTGTAATTACCACATGTAGGCAACATACAAATATTTTTGAATGTATGTATGTTCCTGACAGAAAAGGGTGCATAAGGGAGCATGGGCACTGAAAATAGAAGAGGGCTTTTCAAAATGCACAGGTCACATTTGCAAGTTGTTGCAACAGCACCTGGCTGACTAATCAGACTAATTAATTTCCAGTAGAAAAGACTGAGATCATGGGAAAGCAGAGATTTTGGGTCCATATGAACATGTTACCACTTGGTTTTATGCAACTCCAAGACTCTCTCAAAGGAACATAAAAGTTTTTAATCGAGGTCAGCGTCATACCATGGCAGAGCAGCACACACACCACGGGCACCTTTCTGACACAACAGTTGTTCATCTTGCTGCAGAAATCCCAAAGGAGACTAAAAATTTACTGTATTTATACAACAAATAGTTTGGGAGTAGAAGAGCTGTGCTTCTAGTTGTCAGCTTGAGGGTCTTTACAGTGCTGAAAAGAGGAAAAAAAAGACACAGATTATTCCTAGTGACCCACATACGGCAAAACATCTGCTAACAACATGGTTGGCTTCCTGCTCAAGTTCAACTGTGAGCTGTCTCCAGCTGATCATCTTCGCCCTCACCATAATCCGGAGGGTCCACAGCAAGCAAAAGCAATAGTCAGGGATGCAAAAGGCAATTTGACCAACTGAAGAAACACAAACTTGCATAGAAATGCACACATACACCTCTAGCATAAATCCAACCTTAAAAAAAAGTGCTAACATCAAATATAAACCTTCAGATTAAGATTCTTCAGGTTGGAAGAACTCACTTGTGTTTAGTATGTTCTTTTGTGTTTGCAAAACTTAAATTGTTTAAAATTTTAGGTCTTAGAGATATGCACGCATAATATGATTATATAAAGCACTGGAGACAAATAAAAAGCCTCAAGAAATACCTTTTGTACTGTCAAGTTCCACCATTGTATTAAGTACAGTATTATTATGTTTGTAGAGACAGAAATAATATTTCAAGAAGCGTTTGTGTTCCGTCATTTTTACATCTGAAATGGTGTTACCCTGTCATGAAAATACATTGATGTAACATGACTGTCAACCTCCCCTTTCATTGTTTGTAGTTATTACTTTTTTTGTTATTATTTTTATTCAAATCAGTAATTACTCTCAACTACCAAGTGGCTTGTGCTTTCTTTGTTCCTTGCACTTAGGTACTCATTCTTCTTTTTAAATGCATCTGACTACTTAGAATACAGCCATAATCATAGCTGATATTGTTCAAATTAATAGTCACTCATTTATGATCATAAGGTTTTTTTGCACCTGGTATTACAGAGGCAAGAAACCTTGCCATGCAATTCAAAAAGTCATAGAACAATATCTCATTTTGGTAGAGAGAGAGAGTACTTGTTATTCTGTTGTACTTTTTATTAGTATCAGTATCATTATTGTTTCTGCTCAGTAAAGGCCAAAGGATACTATGATTCAAGAAGAGGAGAGGATGCTCAGCAACCTCTCATTAAAGTCTCTTTTGGCCCAGCAGAAAGCCTCTAAGTTTCCCCTGAAATACGTGAACAGACAGTGCCTGTACTTGAGTGAGGGCTTGTTACACACAACCTGTTTGGATGATTTAAAATACAAGTATATAGAAATGTAACAGAAAAATATAACAGCAAGCGACAGAAAACATGATCCCTTAGGTGCTGTAGCTGGAGGCTTAGTGACAGATGATGCTGCAAAATGGCTTGAAGATGGGATACACACAAAATTGCTTTATGAGAATTTTACACTGCTAATCATAAGGCTCTAATAATAAGTCTTCCTTTATTAATTGAAAACTAAGTACTAGCTTGAATTTTCAGGCATTGTCTTTGTCAAAGCATGTTAGAAACTTCTAATATTCCTTTTCAATTTCCAACCCTGACTTCATATGTAAAAGTTTCAGGATTGCGTTAGCCCTTCTGAATGTACTAGACACAGCACTCCTCCTTTGATTAATTTGAATAAATTTTAGCCATTATCACTTTTAACATATATTGGTATTGCAGAATAAATAATATTTATAACTTTAATTTGTGTCCTGTTTGGATTGTACAATCACAGCGCTAACTTGGCTATCATTATTATCATATCGTTTTATGCTGCTCCTAAAATTAAAATCCATTCTTGTCTTTAAATGTTTTATTGTACTTGTCTTTCTTGTTTTGCATTGTGTAGTCCATGATTAATTCTGTTAGCCAAGTGCATATGGCCTGCTTGGCTATCATCCATTATCTTCATCATTGCTGCCTCAAAATGAGCACTTTATTATTACCTTTTTCATCTTTCCAATTACCAGATGTGCTTTTACAATCTCATACTTTTCCTACTAGAGTGAGATCTATGTTTAGAGTAAAAGTCCCAGCTCAGAAGTTATTGAACAATAAGTGAATCCCCTCAGAGGAAATCTGAGGGTCAGTTCTAGTGTTAGAGAAGTAGGTAACTTTTGAAAAACATAATCAAGAAGGGCCACATTTTCCTCTAGAAAGAAAAAATTGAAAAAAAATTGGTAGTTTGGGAGGGGATCAGATTTAGATAAATTTGCAAATCCTGTAGCTACATTTGATTCTTTCTGAAGTCACAGATGTCTTATCTAAGCTGATGCTTGCTCCTGCCTGCCTATACTATGACCGCTGTTTCCTGGAATGGCACCCTGCCCCACAAAAAAACCCCAAAATCCAACCAAACAAAACAACAAAAAACCCCACCACAAACTTTAAAAAGGTTATAAAAAAAGTTGTGGTAAATGTCTGCCAAGGGCTGGCAGTGTCATCTCTCACTGTGAAAAACCTCTTGCAAGGTTTCCATTCCAGGCAGCAGTCTGGATCAGTGTGCCAACACCTGAACACTTCTTTGACTGCATTCAAACTCATAACCATGCATTGTTTACTTAGCCACAAGGTTAGCTGAGCTAAATGTAGCACACAGTGAAAAACCTTTACGGAGTAAGGAAAACATAATTTCTTTCTTCATTTCACTCATATACTTTTAAAGAAAAATACCTATCTATTCACCTAACACCTCAGTCCACTCCAGTATTATTTTTTTAAGTGTCTTCAATACAGATAGGGTATTACTTTTTTGGTATTTTTGTATTCCCATTATTGAGCATTAAAAAAAAAACCACTAAGGAACCATTTCATATAGTGCCGCAAACTCTTCTTATGACATAGATATTTTTAAATGCTTGTTAATTCTTTCTATAAAAGGCCTTTTGATTGAAAAAAAAATAAGTGAAATAAGGGAACAGTTTTCTCTCAAACCTTCGTACTCTAATTCTGTTTCTAGGCAAGAACCTGCTCATTGCCCCACAAAGCAATGAAGGAATTAGACTTGTGCATAACCCAAGGATACATAAGGGAAATGTTATATGATAAGCAAGGAGGAAACTGGCAGATAAAAATACACTAGCTTCTGTTTTCTGACCTAAGTAATGCTGCTCTGGGCATTTCAGAAAAATCTGTTAATAATCACTGTGAAGGAGGAAAGAAAATTACAAAAGGAAAAATTCCTATAAAGGAATGGGAGAATATAGGTTAAAATGTCTAGAAGTGATTAGGGTGACAAGTTTCAAACCTCCCCCAACACTGATTTTCAAGAGACAGACATCTGTTTCCCAGAGATCAGGTACCTCAACAGTGGGAAGCAGAGCACAAAAACTGAGGTCCTCTGCTTAATCTTTCAAAGTTGTATATCCTGGGAGAGGTCAGAGGAACTGTTGAAATGGTGTCACTTACAGGCAAACATTTAATACTCTCTAATTTAGCCCAAGCTTTTAAAAGTATTTTTGAAGGCTTAATTGTTCAAGTAACACTTAAAAGTAGCTCTTCTTGTGCTGACCACTGTGTCTGAAAACCAGGTTCTTTACATTGTCCCTTTTTGAGTATCTCAGAATTGAGGCTCCCTTCATTCCCTAAAGAAAAAGGTTTGCCCCTCAGGCAAATTCTTGCTCTTGATCTCTCTAGATCTGATGTTTATACCTTTATGCCTCTCTATAACCTCTTACTCCAGGCGTGGTGACATTTACTTCAACAGAGCTCTGCCCAAGCATTGTGCCATAGTGACATATCCAGACTTGGTTGTTCTGTGCCTGCAGAAGTAAAAGATGTCCCATATGTATCAAGATGACAGGGCAATGTGTTGAGAACTTTACATACGAAGTGTCTTATGATACCAGATCAAAAGAGACTGCAGAAGTGATAAATGTCATTTATACACTAGCAGATTAATATCATCTAAACATCACCAAGCAAAGTTTGACGTCTGGGATAGTATGGTATGGCTATTTCTCTCATTTGGGATGATACTTGCTTGATCTGTTCATATCTTAATAGATTTTCTCTGAGCAGAAAAGCAACTCTGCATCTTCCCTCCTGGCAAAAGATTCACAAACTATTTTTTTGATCCCAAGGAATAGTTTGCATTCTTCCGCAAGAATTCAAAAACTTGCTATTGCTAACACATCCTCTCAATCTTTTTGTTATGTGGTTGTACTAGCAATGACAGATTGCCTTTGGTACTCCTTTGTTCTGAAGTTTCAGTGATGTGTCTGAATACAAAACTTTGTCGTATTATGTTTTGAAGGTTTTGTAGAAGCAGAGAGCGGTGCGTGTCTATGAACACTTATAATGGAGAAAAGCTAAGTGATAAAGAGCACCTTTAACATAATGACGGTAATTCAGTCTCAGAGTGACTGCTATTATACCCTCTTTTAAAGACTAAAATCAGTAAATTGAAATGACAATTATAACTCTCAAGTAATGAAGATTATTTTGAAACAAAAATCTTTTTTTCGTGTGTGTGCTTGTAAATGCGTGTGTATTTACAGTACCCAAGTATAATCTCATCATTCTCCTTGGCTGGAAATTATATACAAATATACCCCTATTTTCTAATCATTCTTTGTTTTCAGCTGAATTTATTGTAAATTAATTTATTTAAAAGAAAAAAAAAGGCCACAACAAAAACTCTCTAAAAACAACCTTTATATATATTTTGGCAAAATAGTCTGAACATACAGCTTGGAGAGATGAGCAGCCTTATAAAAGTGATTAGCTTGATCAGTCTTAGAATAGGACATGATAATTCCTCCATAAAAGACCCAGTGTATTTAGCCTGTGTTTTTTCTTAACTTTCTAAAAGAAGCTACTGTGAGCTTTGAAAAAACCACATGGATAGTTAATGGTGAGCAATAGTTTCAGCAAACAGCCAGTCTATGAGAGCCTGTCACAGTTCTCTGAGTTGAAAGAGAACACACTGATCATCTGAATTTAGTTCTTATGTCAGCTTTTCGAATAAGCCTAAGGGAGATAGGCACCTAAACCTACAAAACTGCAACAAAAGTTATAATTTTTTCTTGGCTTACTTTGAAAAACTCATTATTTTTTAACAAATTAAGGCACTCACAAAGATTGTACAGCAGAAGTAAAATGCTACAAAAGCCACAACAAAGGTACACAAAAGATTTTTTGGGGCAAAGGCAGTGGCAACTTGCCACTATGGGCTGACAAATCTTATATAGAGCTGCTGCCCTATGAAAGAGTTCTGACCTAAAATGCAGTAAATATTGGTATTAAGATTGCAAAATGTGGTGAATAGCTATAGGACGCTTCAGTCTGACAAGAAAGATGCTTATTAGCAAAACGTAGCTATGTATTTGTATATTGCTGGCTATCTCAGTTGTTCCGGCTTTAAAACAGTTACAATGATATTCCTCTCCTACTTCTGCAAAATGCTTTTTAGGAAAATTGATGTAAGTATTGCTAAATAATTTTTGTTGAAGATTTTGAACTTTCTATTGCTCAGTTGATTTCAAAGTAGAGAACTAATGATGAGCCTCACAGAAAATCCCCAAGATATTTCCTAGGTCAGGTGGCAGTTTACTGCAGTGTTTAGCAATCATATAAGACACATTCCTTCTTTGTTGAATGGTGATAATTAAGGCCAAGAGAATTTGTATTTTGATTGCAGAACTTTATTAATGTGAACTACCCTAAAAATGGTAGTTCACATTAATGAAGCTGGTTATTCTGGTTAATAAAGATGGTTATTTCTTCTTAGACTTGACCTAGTTCTAATAATTTGGCATTCAAAAGATGCAGAACTTAGATCTTTGCAGGAAGTTGCTACAATTCACTGTGAACAGTAGCCTAAAAGGGTTGCCATATGCAGTCAAATACGTTGGCACAGTGGGGAAAAGTGATCTTTTCTAAGGCTATTATTCTAATCATTTCATCTAGTCCCTTGTCCAAATATAATATGCCCTGGCACAAAGTTAATTTAATTTTTCTAATCCCTGCAACAGTACAAAAACCCATGACAAAGCAGGGTGTCGAACATGTGCTTTTAGGAAGCCCTTCATTGCCTGTTAATTGTACAATACAATTGTGTCATAGTGGTCTAGACGACATTGCTCTGCTGACTGTTTTGTGGCAATGTTTAATAGCTGGAGGACCAGATGCAGTAGCTGGCATTTGCTTTCAATATGTTTTATTACTGAGTATGGTTTCGCATGTACAGATTTCAGTTATAAATAGCCGATTGTACCCTTCCACGCACCCCTGGTTCTTGTTTTTTTTTAAACTGACCCTGTCAGAAAACTTCATCCTGTC
This sequence comes from Dromococcyx pavoninus, assembly GCA_033558185.1. Classification (NCBI taxonomy): domain Eukaryota; kingdom Metazoa; phylum Chordata; class Aves; order Cuculiformes; family Neomorphidae; genus Dromococcyx; species Dromococcyx pavoninus. The sequence continues at coordinate 258,851 of JAUMJL010000169.1, read as the reverse complement.
TCCACCTAAGTCCCTAATGCAGTAGTGAGGACTACACCCAAAATCTTGCCAGGTTGCCTTCTCAGGCTTGTATCCACTGCAGCACAATGGCCCCGGGACTAAGGTAATGAAATTGTTGGGCAGATTTTAAAAGTGGTGTCTAAATCTTAAAAGTCAAACTCTGCCCGGGTATTAACGTCAGCAATCATACAAGAGAACTCAACTGGCTGTCCTTCTCCTCCTCCCTCCACTGTTCATGAAGAAAAGGAACAAAGCATTAATCTTCTCGCCACTCCAGAAAGCTGCACTGTAGATGAAGGTATGACAGAAGAGATCCACAGGAGCAGACTGAATCACTTCTCTTTTATTTCCCCATCCTCAGCTTGTGACTAATACTAACACGGAGAGCCCCAGAAACACACGTGCTCCACAGTTGCTTCAGTGGGAGTCAGGCATTAAAAGTCACCAGCCATCCGGGCCCGTGTACTTGCCCAACACTTTGTCTTCAGATGTTAATTAATCTTCAAAACATTCCTGAGAGGTATCCTTCCCTCTATTGTCCTGAAGGGAAAACTGAGGAAGATAATTAGAGCCTTGTAATGAAGAAGTAGTCTGATGACCTGTAGCCTGATTTGGTATCTGGGTCAATAGACAGATTATGTCCTTGGACTGAGTAATTGTAGGCATCTGATTGTATTAACAGAAAAAAATCCGCAGTTCACACCATGGCAAAAAAATGATCATCCCCAGCAGTCCTTCCCTCTTAGAAAATTACATCATCTCAGAGCTCTGATTGACGAACCTTGTCAAATTTAGCGCTGCTGCAGCTAAAGAAAGTGCTGCTTGTACTTCTGTCACAGCTAAATCTGCACAACCCTACTCAGAATGAGACAGCAAATATTCTTCCTTATTAAGGATAAAATACACCATTGCACATTATCTTGGAAAAATACTGTAAGCCAAGGACTGAAAGTGGATAATATCTTATCCTTAGCTTGTACAAGAAAAACTGCCCAATTCTGCCTGACTTTCTGTCTTTGTATTTGCTGCTAATAAAGTACAACTTCCTTTTATACCCTTGTTTTTGTCTTCTTTAACATTATTAAAAAATTGTTAAGGAAGGACTTTAAAAAGCAACTAAGGGAGCTAACTGTTCAACTCCATTCCAGGCTAGTGGACTAAATATTGCCTGTCACACAGATCAGCTTTGAAATTCCAGTCTTGAAGTCAGTAAATTTTTTGGGGGAAAAAGGAAGCACTACTGTCATGCTTCAGACTTACTGCTGCTGGAGCTAATCTAAATGATTTGAACAGATAGAAGTGGATTGCAATTTAGGGATTCTGACAGAGTTTATTTCTTTGCTGGTATTTTTTACTAAAATGATCTAGGATCTAGACTATCAATGGAAAAGTTGTACTATTTCCATAGCAAATATAGGCAGATTTAAATCTTGAGCAAAAGAATATGCTCTGAAATCGAACCCACAGAAATATGTATTTTGATTTTTTTTGAATCATTGTGTTGTGTGTTGAAAGACTACAATTGCCTGAAGGACTAAAATTCACCAAATAGTTCTTACCAATAACTAAATGCATTCTCCTATAGGAAATACTGATTCAACTATTATGCATTGAATGTCGGAAAAAATGCTTTCAGCCTCAAGTGTTCAGGATTTGTTTTTTTTCTAATTATTCCTCACTCCTCCCCTCCATATTACTGCTATCATAGAAGTTCATGAGTATTTTACTAACTTTGAAACAATGTTTAGGAACACTCCAAAGGAAAAAAAAAAACCCGAAACTCAACTCAGATGATGCTACCTGTCTCATATGCTGAATTGCAAAGAGAAATTCATCAAAAATACATGTTTTCCCTCCCTCTATTACAGGTACCCCTCAGTATAAAAATTCTATTTGAAAATTTAGACAAGTACTACATTCTGTAGTCCTGAGATTTAACAGAGTAACACAATGGATTTCAGAAGCATCAGCATAAACATGAGTGCAGATTGCTAGTGTTTGTATGCAGCTACATCCGTCCTTCAAACTTTTTTTTAACCCACCTTGTGGCTAATGACCTCAGGTGGGAATATGAGAGTATTGCATTTAAAAAGCAGGCAACTACAGACAGAAGCCCAATGCAGGTTTTCTGCTGTTCTATATGCTCTGAAGATACAGAACAAAATCAAAAATGTAATCAGAACACCTTCAATTTATTTTTGCTAGAGTTAGACTCAGCAAAACAACAATTGCTTTTTGATTTTTCATCTCACAAGTCTGACAAAAGCAAAATACAGTGTTGGACGCTGACTGCTGAAATACGGTAAAGCCAGAGCATTCTGCGATTGATCTGTGCTCTCTAACAGGGGCTTTCCCTTCATTTTTCAGCTTGACACCACAGCCCACAAGGGGACAACTGGAGAGGGATCCCCATGCTCTTCTGGAAGCATCTCTCATCCCAGGGGCCAGCAATCACACTGACCTCCGGGTGCCTCAGAGCCTCTAAAGAATACTAGCTCACACCAGTGAGTTCAAGGCTAACATCTGATAACGGTCAGCTTCATCTGCTTTCCTTCTGCTAAACTTTGCCAACCCAAGAACCTGGTTTTCAGGTTTCTCGGAGACCAGATAGCTTTTAGGCACTGGGAAATAACTCATGATTGAAAATCACTGCTAAAGATGGTAAATTGATATTGTATTGAAAATAGTAATAAAAGTCACTTACATAATTTTGCATTTTCATACACTTAAAGAATGTCAATTTATTGAAAAAAAATAACAGTCCACTTATATCCAGCAGACTGAGCCAATAATAATGATGTATTTTACAATGTATGAACTTTGCCATGTGCTGCAGAGGTATCAAAAAATCAATACAACTAAATTGACAAGTTTGTCAATGATTGAAATTAATTTTCTTTTTTTCCTCATACCTCACTAAACTGAATTCCATAGTGTCGTATTAATTAATATCCCACTTGGATGGTCTGCATAGCTGGAAAACAACCAGGTTATCTCTGAACGCATTCAGGGAAAGCGTTGCATTTTAAGCAGATTAAGACAATGCAAGGTATTCGTATGCAGCTGCAAATTATTTACTTACTAATTTAACTGCAAAAACTCTTTGAAGTTATCAATGTTAAAGTTTCCAACGAACACTAGTCATGGCGGATTATCAGTTGGGCTCTCAGGACGCAGTGTTCTCCAAAAACGTGTATCTATAGCATTTCAGAAAATCTGGACCTATTTGAATGCAGAATTGCAGTATTTGACCAGAAGCCAGCTGTAAAACCCAGTGACCCATTTACAAAGTAAGGAGCGCACTGACTCAACTGGGTAGCTGTGTCTCATGAAACTCACAGAATCTAAAAAACAGGACCAAAACTTAAACAGGGTCACAGGGGAAAGGCCTTTGTAGTTTCTGAATACAAATTTGTGAAGCTGCTCACTTTATCATTAAACAGACCTAAGATGAAGTTTACAGCAAGCATTATGAAATACTTCCTCTTAGAAATGTGACAGGGATCAGGACTTTCAGCTATGATATGCAGCTATCTTTTCTTTCCAGTCTTGTTTTGGGGGAGTCAGTGAATTTAATTTGAAAGCCCCTTTGGTTTTGGTTTGTTTTCCTATTTATATTCCAGAAAACAAGAAGCATGGTTTTTTTCAGAGTAAATGTTTTGTTATTTGCAATTATGTTTCTGCACCTGAAACCAAGCAGCTGTATCAGAGAGATCCTCTGGGATGGGTGCTAAGGACTGTGTTTTTCACCTTGGTCTTTTGGGCCATGCCCTTAATTGGAGCTTAGTGTCCCATTAATGATTCTGCCTCCTGGGATTTATACGGCCATTTCAGAATTGCAGTTTCTGCCTAATGGACTGCTGAACAACAAAGAGTCCTTGTAGTCATATCCCAGAGGCCCCCCCTACTAAATATACAGCAGTTCTCAATTAACCTGATGTTTAAAACCCACAATAGCTCTAAAGGCTATCTGCTTAGGAAAGTTCCTGGTCTAAACTGATATCATTTAATTGTCCCCTAGTGCAAGTCTGTCCATATGCAAAGACCAGCTTGCATGTGATGGTAATAGTTGACTTTATGCTCTGCTGTGACCAGGCTAACAGGTTTCCGTACCCATAAGTATCAGTTTCAAGGCAGTAAGATATTGAAATTAGCCTTGATTGTATCTCAGAGTTCACAGTATCTGAAATCACAAAATGGAAGAATAGTTCCTCTGAAGTTTAAGCCACTGCAGGAATAATGTCACAGCTCTTTCTATGAGATCGGGAGGGTGGATAAGAAAATAGATGATGATAAATTCACTAATCTCAGCAGCAGTGTGAAAAGACAGTGCTGACGTGTTTCCGTGCTCAGGAAAGTGAATTCCACCACCTTCCTGAAACACCTGTGACAAGCCAAATCTAAAGAAGGCAACCAATTATTTAACTAGAAAAGTACACTGACAACTATATTCCAAAGTCAAGGTAAACTTAGGTTTCAAGTGGGGAAACATATGCAAGCTACTACTATTTTTAAATTATAAAAAAATAGCTTTCCTCTCCTTCTTAATACATTTGCTCCAACTGCAGTTTCAAAAAGGGCTGGTGACATAGCCACAAAGAAGTAGCAGAGAGAAAAACTGTAAGGTCTGCACAAGACCAAAGAAAATTGCTCAGCACCAGATATTTGTTTGCATGTGTCTAGTAGAGGAAATTAAAAAATTCCCCTAATTGCTTACCTGAATTTCTGAGCTTTAAGTTCCTAGTATGCTCCTAGAATGCCTTCCTTGCTGTCTGGTTCTCCAGACTTTCCTATTTTAATTGGAAAAATCTAGTTCCCTGCAAAAAGCAGACCAACATTTGCCAAGTTACAGAGAGGAGAAAAAAAAAAACACAAAAATGCAAAATGACTCCAAATACCTGAAAGCAAACAAACTGACTGTGCTTCACCCACAACAACCCCATAGTTTCCTAGCATGTGAAATTTCTCTTTCCACCCTACAGATTCTACTGCTGAAGAACTTCCTCTGAGCTTTCAAAGATCAAACAAAACTTTAAAAATCACAAAAATTTTAATAAAAACAAAACAAAAAAAAGCCTACAGCCTTGAAAATTATCCTGTAGGAAGACAATTTGTTTTGAGAGAGACGGATTTTAGCAAAAGAAAAACAACTACTAAATACTGTGTCAGGGGAGAGACAAGCATAGTGGTCAGTGCAGTGTAATAAGTCTCTGGAGATCCCAGTTCGGAGCCAAAGATTTCTTGTGTGAGCCCAATGCCAGAAACACCAGCTGTTAAAATAATATGAGGATGAGAATATTTGATTTCCTTAAAAACATAAATTTAGCTCTTGTTGGAAAAGTTTAAAGATTTATGGCAAGAGAAGCAGATACTGGGCAGGAGTGAGAAGGAGCAGATATGATATTAGTTCTGAGCTGTGATCTGGTACATTTCTACAAATAGATTAACTCTGAAACTCACTCCCCTGAATGATTTTTTCCAGCCAATGGCTTTGGAGTTCTGATTCATCATCTTAAAGCTTTTACAAATAAGACTAATTTGAGGGCCTTTCCTATAATTAGGGCCCAGCTGAGCATAGCGAGGAGTACTTTATTCTAGAGAAAGGAAGGCCTAGGTTGTCCATAGAAACTGGTAAGTTACTTGTCAGTGATGGCTGAGAAGGGGAGTCAGGTAAATGTCATCAGAAAAATTTCCTAGAATATATCCAGGATCCCCAGAATGCTTTGATCTGGGTCCTAAACTGCTCTTTGTGCCCCTCTCCAAAAAAAAAAAAAAAAATCACTAATATTCAGGAGATAAGAAAGTGCAAAAGGCATATGAGATCAACAGTGTGGTCTTGCTGGGGGACATTGGGGAACTGGGGGAATGAATTTCTATTTTTCTCCCACTCCATTTCCCTCTCTTGCCCTTTTTCTTTTCCTCTTTTGTCCTTTCCTCTGCTACACCACTTTTTTTTAAATCTGTTTACAGCTTGCTGATTCAAGGAGAATATGTATGTCTTTTTGCTCGAAGGTTTTTATATTTCTAATGTTTTAGTTATTGGATCTCCCTTATACATAATCAAATGAGGAGATAAACACAAGGTGAACAATAGAGTTATATAGCCAGAAGAGGGGAAAGGGATCTCCAGGGTAAACTGTTAGTCTAGTCCATGATGAAACATAATGCTATGCCTAACAGCGTTCTCCTATTAAAAGCAGGTGGGCTTGCTCCCTTTCCCTTGCTGCTCATCCCCACCAGTTTTCCTTCCTTTGGCCTTGCCCCAGCTGCACAGTTTTTGCTGGGGTTCCCTCTCCTGGGTCAGTGGCTCTGGTGTCAGGGGTCACTATGAGTCAATTATTACTCAGCAGAGAAACATCTACTATTTCTTCCTTCTACCTTCTTTCTCTCCCCGCCCTGCCTCATCTAGTTTCTATAGATGAGTGAATTAATTGATTATCTGAAGCACCCAAGGGAAGCCAGACCCATCAAAACGTAAAAAACCAGATGTGCAGAGCTGGGACTCACTAGGAGTTATGGTATGGGAGAGTTAAAGAGACAACTTTGCCTAACAAAGTATTCAACGATTGCCAAGGTAGCCCACGGGAGAGGATCAGTGGGCATAACTCGCGTGAAAAGAGCAGGGGATGAAAAAGGCAAAAGTTGGTCATGGTTTATAACTTCACCTGGTGCTTTGCATGTTCATCCAACTCTTATCTGAACACCCGCAGGCACCCCAGTGCACTTCCATTAACTTCTCTGTGAGGTAGCTAAGGTTACCCTTGTCTTACAGATGGGGAATCAAAACATGGAGTGCTCAAATAATTTGCAGTAAGTCCCAGAGAAAGTAAGGGTCTGCCTGGAATCCGAACCTCAGATTTACCAGGTTCTCTGGTGCTAACAGAGAAGTATGAGTTACTCCTGGCTCTGAAGGCAATGAATGAAGGAGACAAATGACAGAACTCTCATCAAAATTCCACTCCTACCAAACTCAGCACAGAAGCCTTGACTATTCAGTATGTATAGTCTTCCTTCACGATGTTCATATTATTAAACAAATTTTGTATTGTTAAAGATCTTAAGTAAAGAAACTTCAGTAAGTACATTGAGAGGGCAGCAAATGCACTTAAAGCAGAAAGCTGCCTTCCTTTATCATTGTAATAACAGCATAGAAGAGCTTTATAAAAAAAAAAATCAAGTGTACAAATTATCCGACATTCATTGCATGACATCCTGACAGCTATGTTAGTCCTGTTAAAAATATCCTGGAGGACGGCACATTGCAGATGGTACTTCATAATATGTTCACTTAAAAGCAGTCATTCTCTACCTCAGCGAGAGCGCAGCTTGATGAAGGCCATAGGACACTTGGTTCAGCCAGTAAAAGCTGCTTGATGAGGGCATCTTTAGTTAGTTAGCTAGTAACTTATTCATTCATTCATTTTATGCAGGAAAATTTGATGAAACTTGAAGGAAAAATCATAGCCTTGCACCTTATTTGTGAAATCCAGAATCTAGGTCAACTAATGTCTGCTTCTCTGAGAATTACTAGTGTGAAAAATGGGTTAAAATGCCCTAGACTTTCACCTCTAGAAACAGAAGCTCAAATCTGACTTCCTATAGGTTACCACTGAAATGATTGACTATTTGTCAGTGCCACAAAGCCAATAAATTACTGGGCAACCTGATAGGATTGATTGTCAAAAGATGCCCAGGAGTGGAATATCCTGCCTGCGATGAGGTGTCTAAGCAAAACCCTACAAGTGACCTTCAGGAACAGTCCATCTCACAGACAACCCCATTCTCATCCCCATTATGCTTTACAACAGAAAAAAATATGTTTATCATAGAGAAGAACATTTTAATAAATACCAAGTAGAGAAATATAATTTTCTTAGCAAACAAGATGTCAACTCGACAGTACAAATGTCATATTTACATTCATCTTATTAAGATTTATACCATTTAATGCTAGGTTTTAAGAATTACATTATAAATGGAATATAATTTTCATATAAAAGGGATGGTATATTTTTAAATCAAGCCTGTAGAAACTCACTCATCGGTGGTTTATGAAACTTGAGTACACTTATGCTTCAGTACTCAATTAATGTCAGGCAATATGGATTTCAATCTGGCTTGAAATATATTTAAACAAATGAAGTAGATACAAATGTTGGCTCTTTGGCCAGCCAGAGCTAAAAATCCATTTTCTACCCCATTTATAATAAGAAGTAATCTGAAGGTAATTTATCTAAAGCACAGTATGTTTCCCTAATTTTTACATGTAACCATTACTTATAGTTTAAGTAATAGTTATATCCATGGATCTTAGTGCACTTAATTGAAAATGCATGGTATTAAAATGTAAGACTCCATCCTTCAAAAATAAAAGCACTATCCTAAGGAATAATTAAAGTGGGGGAGTGGGGGCTGGGAAAAGGAAAAGGAAAGAAATCTTAACAAAAATCCTTAAATGCAAAGATTTCTTCCCCTTTATGTTGTATTAGGATCTTGTTTGAATGAAATTAGTCTCTCTCAGCCCATATTTCAGTTCAGATTACAAAATTCTCTCATCTGATTGTCACATTTTGCGCTGAAGTCAAATCCTTCTGCAGCAGAGTGACATGTCAAGGGTGACAGTGACAAATTGTCACTAAGTGAGGAATAACACATGACAGGGCGTTCGGCCATAATGAGATATATGCATGCCTTGAGAGCGTTTGCAGGCATGAGGCTGAAGGGCGATTGCTCCCAGCACTCATAATGTTGCTAGGTCTCATTAAGACTTTACATGCACCGGAATAGATTTCTAGTGATTAAAAGAAAAAGAAAAGAAAAGAAAAAAAAAAAGGATTTATGAATGAGTAAATCATGGCAGCAAGCTTGATTTTTATTCATACTTACCTAGAAGGTCTTATGGCTTATACGGCTAGGGAGAAAAAGGAGAAAGAGTCTTTTATCCCTGTTTTAATTTTCTTTATGCTACTGTCCATCACGACAATGTACAAGTTCCATTCCCTCTAAATGAATTGCATCAGTGAAATTTTTGGCCTAATGGACTTGATGGTGTTCCCTGACACGTATTCATTTGTAGCCATAAACTCTACATGGGCAAGGTGTTACTTTTCAAATATATAATAATTTTATTAATGTCCCTTTTTGTTGATGTGGGTTTAGAGGTAATACAGAGGCATGTCAAAGTTCATAGAAAGGTTTTTAACTTATCCTTTGTGATTTGATTTCTAATGACTTTTTAAACTTAGTATTTCTTAATTAATTATAAGCACAACCGCTAAATCCTGACAAGATTATCACAGCATAGGGACTTTTATGAAGAAGGTCAGGCCTGTGGTTAAAGGGACGTAGGAAGTCATATATTCAGCTCAGCCTGTGTCTCTCATCACCAGGGAAGGAAGAAGAAATGCTACAGAGTTTATTTCAGTCCTCACACTATAGATTCGGTTGACTCAGGATTCAGGGCAAGATATGGGATAGTTTGTTGTGCAGGGAAAAACTTGAAGTCAGATAAAGAGAAGTGGGTAGTGTTTATGGTCCCCCACTAGAGAGAGCAAGTCAACTGACCTTTCCATGCCTCAGTTTCCTTGATCATGAAAGGCTGCCAATGAAAAATAATTTATCCACCACCCATAAAGCACATAGAGCTTTTGGGGCTAAGAATAATCCCAATTAAGAGTGTAAAGCTTCTTGGTATTAAGCCCAATGTATAAATTTACTGCCATAAGCAATAGCAGTCAGTGACCTTCTCCCAGTCAAGAGAAAAAAACCCACCATTTTTGTCTAAAAACTAAAGCCGACGTCTCATCCTGTTCTCCTCTATAAAACCTGTGCTGTCTTATTTTGCTTTTAAAAAAAAAGAAGTACCCAGAAATATTACGGCTGTTCATCAGTTGTCCCAATATTTAGGAAACTGCAGTGATATTCCCAGAAGATTTCACCACTGAAGAAAGTAAGTGGATGATAGCATATCTTTTGTCTGCTCCATGGAGCATTAGGAGCATCTTCTAAACGAGATCTTCCTCGTTTCTCTGAAAGAAGGAAAAAAAACTATCATGGAACACAGTAAAATGGAAGAAAGGATGAGTACTTTCGAAGAGAGAGGAAAACAAAGACAGTCCCAAAGTCCAGAAGCTGAGTCCCCACTTGGATGCCTGACACGAGAGCACCTGCTTCTTAAAACAAACCTTAGTGGCAAATCATTTTATTAGTCACAGTAATACCTAGTATTTTTGTAGCATCTGTCATTCAAGAGTTTCACAGACACTTCACAGAAAAAGCTCTTTCCATTTTGTTACCAGATATGTGTCTTCATAAGCCACAGGGAAGTTATGGACTCAGCTCAATCTAAGACAGAGCAGAAATAGGGAAAACAGATCTCTCAGACATAAGGAATTTTTTCAGCATGATATTCTTCAGGATACCCCGAACTTATTTTCCAAATCTCAATCACAATGATGCATAAAATCAGAACTGATCTTGAAAGCCTTTCCACTTGGATTTGAAATAAAAAGGAATCAGTGGGTGCTACCACATTGCTAGGAACTGGGTAAATCAGAGACATTTTCCATTACAGAAAATAATTAGAGCCTATCAGATTGGCCTGAGGCCTCGGATTCAACCCTTTACTCATGTAAATGAGTCCCGTTGAGGTATTTTTCCTCCTGCCAAAGAGAGCAGTTTGTGTCCTTCCTTCTTATCCAGTAAGTCCCCAGCCATACATACTCACCTCTAAACAGCGGTGCCAATTACCAGCCTCAGCTCTCCCATTCAAACAATAAAGTCACAGGCCTCTTGGATCAGGGAACAACTGCTATGGCTGGAGTTGACAACCTTGGACTCGTTTCTCTCCCAGCAATAAATGAGTTATGCAAGTACATAAATTTCAATTACTCACTGCTTTGGAAAGGGATTTCTGGATTGTATTATCTGCAGTTATATCCTTGGCAGAGGGGCCACCCAAGCATTTTTCAAACAAGAGCGACACCTGGGCAGTGGCATTCACTCCAATGGCCTGGTTTATGGTTGCAACCCTTAACTGTCCCACAGAAATATGTTTCACAGATGGGGTGGTCATTGAAACAAACTGGGAAGTGAACACAATAATGGCAATTTTATGCATTGGCAACTTGTCTGTTTTAATTTTAGACTTTCTTGATGGCTGTGTTGGCTCTTGACAGCCATGGCCCCCGGATATTGCAGAGCAGGAATTTTTTATGTTTTTAGATGGTACCATTTATACTTATTATAGCATAGCCTTCTAAAAAGCAACGCCTATGCTGCTTCTATTTATGGAGAAAAAGTATGAAAACGAGCCTAATTGTTGATTTGCACCCATGAACTCTAAGCTGCTTTAGTATATTGTCGTTATTGTTTGCATTACTCCTGTCCTGGTAGAGCATGGAAATGTGTCCCAGAACACACAGAGACTCCCAACCTTTAGGGTGTCCTACCCTCCCAACCCCAGCACCTTGCACCCTGAGGAGACAATGCCTTCCTGTGGGTCATGGGGAGTAAAACAGCCTCTAGGAACTGTCTGGGTGTCTTGAGAAATCACATGAACAGTAAAGAGTAACATTGTAAGCAGAAGTGGATACAGGGAGCATGCCCAAATCTGTTTATATACAGCTTCAGGGTCAGGTCAGCTTAGGCCCAAAAATGTCCCTAGAACTTTCCAGTTTCAAGAGTGTAAGACCTGGTGGATACCCAAAGAGAAACATTAACACTGGATGCGAGAGTCCAAGTGCTTGTGGGTGTTCAGTCTGCTCACCATCTATCTCAAAAAGCAAGAATATTAATTAAAGTTCAAATATGTGAAGCTGCAATAGAGATTTTGAAACTGAGGATGCTGTGAATCCATTCTCAAAGGAACAACCAGAGAGGAAAGTGTGACAAAAAAAAGTAAACTGAAAGGAACATGGGAATGGGCTTGGAGTACCTCAAAGTGTGTACAGATTAGTGTATTTTGAATACATTTGGGAACAAAAATATACTGAACTATTGCAGTTTGGTTTTGATTATTGAACATTCCTTTATGTTTTCAAGTATTATAGAAGTTTTCCTCCTGTTCAAGCAGGGAACACAGACATGGATCTTAGTTAAAGTAAGCATTACAAACAGTTCAACAAAAAGAAGGAGAAAGAGAACAGCATTCTGAAATGAAAATATTTTGCTTTTGCTGAGTGGATTTAAAATATGGCTGAAAAGCAGATCCTAGCCTCTTTCCATCTGATATCATAGTTTCACATTTTTACAGTCTATGGTAATTGAATAAAGCTTATACTGAGGTGAAAAAATGTTCACAGAAATGCTCAACAAGTTCCTAAAGCTTCTTTTCCAAAGAATATTTCTACAAGTGACACTGCTGCATTTTCTCCACCCCCACTCCCAGACCTGGGCAGGGTGGGTAAGGAAAAGGCCAGTCTGCGCAGCTGACATTTCCAGGACATTAACTAGACTTGCAACTCAAGCTTCAAATAAAAACAAATTGTGTTGTACAAGGGAGGAGACTGGTCAAACAGAGTGCAGTGCATCGTAGATCTCTAAAGATGATGCAGACATGCAGCACCATGTTACGCCTTGTCCATCACCCGGGCAGCAGCAATTTGACTGCCAGATCTCACCCGTTACTCTGCCTAGGGTTTGCTAGGTCAGCACTGTGAAGCAGGCATCAAGAGGAGAAAGGAGCATAGCAAAGGACACAGCAGACTAGACAGTGCCAAATTTGAGTCTCAAAGTTCAACAATACTCAGGGAGGTACAGCATTTCTTGTGACAGGAGGAAGCCTGCAGGCTTTTTACAACAGTGGCTCCAGCCAGACCAAGTTCAGGTGACAGGAAAAATGGTATGAAGTGACTTTCCCACCACCTCTAGTCAAGCTTAAAAATCTGTTCAAATGGGAATTGAGTCCTGAGCCTTTAGACAGAAACTTCACTGAGCTGAGAGTAAACCAGAAACAGTTCTATGGTTGTCTCTTTTTTTAGTTTGGATGTGTTACTAACACAGTATAACGCTACAGTCAGCTACACATCATCCCAACTGTAAAAATTAAAAAGAGCTGTTGAATGTCAAGTGATAAAGCACTAAGTGTCACAACTTCAAAAGTCCTGTTTTTCTGGCAATATTTACTTATTCACATGACACATTAACATATGTAATAAGTACATAAAAGAACAAATGTCATATGGAGAAGAGAAATGAGTGTGTACCCATAATATAGTGAACAGTATCAGAAAACCTTAGATTGTTTTAAATTCTTGCCTCATATACCTCTAACACAATCCTTATGTTGCAATACACTCTTTTACTTCTGTGATTATACAGGATCTTACACTTTCAGGGTTTGTGACTACTACTTCTCTTTTTTGCCTTAACACACCTAACAGAGAAGTTTCCTCTTCTCTGAATTTCTTCTGGAGAAGTTTATGGGAAAAAAAAGAAAAAGAAGGGAGAAAGCTATAAAGAAGAGCTGTTCTTTAGGACAACTTTTAAGCATTTTTGCTGGCAAAGGCTCATCCCATCAATCCTTAACTCATATAAGCAGTAGACCTTATTACGCCATGAGGCTGCCACAAGAGTATCATGTAAGATTATGACCAGATCTTGAAAGTTCATTTTGCCTTAGCTTTTCAACTGGCATACGCTTAACTGCTTTACTTGCTTCCAAATTATGTCCATTGCGGGTATCATATGGCAAACATCAGCCAGTTCTGTGAAAGCTGTTTCTAAACATGTTTGGATAGATCTTTTTTTAAGGCAAATTCATTTCCCCTGCCAAATTTAAAGGATAGACAGTCTGACATGTACACAGCATTTCAGCTTCACGGTCAATGGTCTTCATTCATTATTTGGGTGTGAAAATAAAATGTAAGAAACGAAATGCTGATAGAGCATTCCCTACATCTGATACTAGTAATCAGTTCCTCCAACGAGAATATTACGGGTTTGGTACATATGCAAAGAAAACAGAAACACAAAGGAGAATGATGAAAATGCATGAGCCAGATCCCTCTCTAAAATCTGAATAATATTTTAGGCTGGTATATCCTGGACCTAAACTGTTCTCCAAAAGAATAAACATTTTGCCATTTTAGAGTTCCAAAGAGTGTGGAGATCTGTGGCTAAATAAATCTCCCAATTTTTAAACTAGCAGAACAGTAGCAAAGATGCTGACTATGTGCTATTCATTATATAAACCAATATATTTGACAGCTGAACTGAGACTCTTGCTGTTACCTTCAGACTTGAACTTCGACTTGACCTAATCCCATGTCAAATGATAACAGTTTACCATCTGTCCTTGGTCAGCCCCGCGGAAGACTTCAAAGGATAGATTTAATAGCATATAGTTTGGCCTTGACATACAGACTGTATCTGTTCTTACTTAAAGAACAATAAAACCTTGTATTTAATTCCCTTTTTTTTTCTTTTTTTTTCAACAGATGGAGGGCTGCTGTCTTATTCCATTCTGTCACCCCATCTGGACGCCTTAAATGTGATACTAAGGGAAGCATGGGGTGAGCCCACCAAAAGCTCAGTTCAAGTTGAGATACAGTGAGAAAGAAAAGAAAATAGACTGATACCTAACTTGTGTCATGGCAAATTAAAGGCATTTTAGACTGCCATAGGGTAATGTGGGGAAGAAATCAGCACTGACTTCTGAAATAATGATGGCAAGACATAACAATACAGCATTGGAGTGCACTGTGAAGAAGTGCAGATGCTTCATCAGTGACACCTAATTGAAAATAAAGATTTTTGTCAGTCAGTTTACGTGGCACTTTGTAAAGCAGTAAGTCTAAACATCACAGGAATTGCTTTCTACTTACTGTTCCTCCTGAGATCTCATCAGGCTGAGTTTACCACAGGAAAACCTTCTTTGAGGAATTCAGAGAATGTGTTTTACTCTCACTGCAGAATAAACTATTTTTCTCTTTTCTGAATGAGCTATTCATTATAATCAAAAGTTCAAAAGATTTTTGCAAAACATCCTAATGCTTTAGTACAGCAACGGCACATTTTAGTTCAGAGTAGTAGATTGTTAATATTGATCCTATAAGCAAGAGCTTCAGTCCCCAGTTACCTTTAAACTAATACTTTCAACCTATTGAGTCCTCACATTAAGAAACCTAAGGGAAAAAATAAAGCATGGCAAGATAATGCATGGCAAATGATTAATGAATATTAGGTATTATCCCTATACCTTCCTGGTGTATGAATCCCTCTGCAAATACAAAAAAGCAAGGTAATTCCCTTTCCTCCTCGCACAGAATGTTGAACCCGTCATTATGGACAAAAATTCATCATTAATGTTGACAAGTCAATCAAAGCTTAGCAATGTCAAGTCCAGTGACAAAACCTTTGGAAAAGTATGAAAAGGCTTCTGCTCACTGAATCTCTGCATAGATCCCTCTAATCATATTTGTGAATATTATTTACCAGGTGAACCAAAATAAAAGATAGGGAGGAAATATCAAATTGATCTAGACCAAATACATTTTTGTGGGATTTGTGACAAAGAAAAAAACTCTGCCTTTATTTTGGATTGAAACAAATAATTTTGGTAGCTTTTTTTTTTAAAAAAAAAAACCAGCAAAAATGTGAGTCTAAATTGTTACAAAATTGCTAATACCAAATTTCCCCTTTTTCACGCCTTACTTTTATTAACAAATTTCAATGCTTATGTAGCTCATTTGGAATGGAATGGCCTTGTTGTCATTTTCTCAGCACAGTACCCCAACCCTGAAGCAATAAAACTATTTGAGGTATGAATCTCCCCTATTGACGTTGTTCTACTTCAGGAAATAAGCATTTCCTAGATCAAAGACTCAAATATCTTAAATACAAGACTGCATAATTACTTTATATAAAACATATCTAGCTTGAAAGCTCCAGTGTAATCTCAGCTTCAAAATGCACTCTGACTGGGGAATTATGTACTCTTTGACACATGGGAAGGGTTAGATTTAAGTCCCTGTCGCTGTTTCCTCTGTGAGAGACTGCAGGACAACATTTCCATGGAGAGCAACTTCAGGGAGCCAATTTTTCAGGAAATAACAAATGAACACGCATCTGCATACGGGCTGTAACTTCTGTGTAGCCGAAAACTGGGAAAGGTGGATTTGAATATGAAAACCTCTGTCCTCTACCAGTACGTCAAGCTCTCAGCATGAGGCAGGTCAGACAGCATGTAAATACGCAGATGTCCAGTTCGTGTTTGAACCATGAGGGAATGGCACTTGCCAGCTTCACAAAGTGGAAATCTTCAGAAATGTGTTTGTTTGTTGGTAAGGGGTATTTCTACCCTGTTTGCTTTAACGGGCATGTCTTCCATTCACTAGCAAGCCTAGTTCCTGTGGAGGTAACCAAAGCAGCCTGTCTGCTTTAACACAAACCCTGCTATGATCCTGGGGTCAGAACTAACTGGGTGAAAGGAAGCATTTTAAAGCCCTTTAGCGAAGGTCACAGTAGGTCTCAAAAACTAAGTCTGCAACTCTTTCAAAGGAGTCAGTCTGAGGGATCTATTTGAAGGCTTCAGTAAGGTAGGGAACCTGTTTTCTTAACTATCTGTCCTTTCTCATCTGCAGAAGGAAAGCAAGTCAAGTGTGACCTTATACACTACTTTAGTAAAATGGATGTGCAGTACACACTTCATTAAAACTTCCATGGGGATTAAAAGTAACTTGAGTAAATGGCCCCAACTCCTTGTAATTAACTTTAGAAGCACTTGAAGACAAAAAAAAAAAAAAACCTGAACTAACTCAAGGACATTAGAATTTGCTGAGGAACCAGCAGCGAACACAGGCCATAAACTCAGTGTTCCACCCATGAGCCTGCCTCTCCCACATGGTGTCCTGGGCCCTTGGCAGGGGGGTGGGGCCCATGAGACAGGGAGTGTGCAGAGCTCCTCAGAGAAGAAGGAGCACTTCTATGGATGTGTGCAGGACAAGGCTTTGTGTCTGAGCAATGCTGCCCTCCTACGGCATGTCACTCAGCCCACTCGTTTCTGCACTGACCTTCCCTCAATCTCAAATGCGTAAACAGACCCCTATCCCCACCAAAAAGGCAAAAGGAAGGCATATATGATGATCCATCGGTTACTCTTTCTGACTTGGGGCCTCTGAAGCACGTTCCCAGATGCCTAATTCAGACGGCAGAGCAACATAAAGTTGTCCAGGCTCTTGTTGGTCCTGTTTCCCTCTGAAGTCTCTTGGCTACGGATCTCATTCCCCTATGAACCTTTCATAGATAATGCAACAGAGAAACAAGAAGTTAGGAAGTTTACCTGACAGCATAAAATTTCTTTTAAAAACAAGCCTTCAAATCATTATAAGTACTGCTCTGTGAGAAGGTTCTGACTACAGTTGTGTGCTCCTTGCTGCACCATGCAGGAGGACTGCAACCAAACCTGGGTCTTTTGGCCAACCCAGTACTGAGTATTCTGCCTTCTGACAGAAGAGTAAACCCTCACTTGCTTAAAGATTATTTTCCTTTTGAAAACAGTTTCTAGGTCCTTTCCTACTTGCCTACTAGCAAAGTTCCTCTTCTTTGTTGCTGCAAAGTGCCTGCAAGTGTCTGTGGTGTTGTCTGCAGACCCTGCTCATGGCACATCTTTACAGCTTTTTGTCGAGACCCACATCCAGACAACCACCCAGCTCTGATGGTACCCTTTGGGGTTTTCTCAGCTTACTAAAATGCCTTTCCTCTACAGCACAAGTCTCCAACAAAGTCAATCAAGATCTGTTGTTTGTCGGTGGGAGCTGGCTTTAAGTCCTGAATACATATGATGATTTACTAAAAAAAAAAAAAAACATTATTTATCTGAAATATGGCACAGAAGAATAAAGGTTAGAGGGTAACTCAGCAACAACAGATGTGCCTGTGTCTGAAACAACTTTATGTGGACACAGGCTTATGGCTAAATTTTGTGGAGAAGTAGGCTTGAACTGGGTACACCTCATGAGTATACAAGCAGTTACAGGATATAAATAAATAAGGGAAAAAGAAATAAAAAATGGAAGAGATTTAGCATGGAAGGAAAAATGAAAATCCATAGACTCTGCTCAGATGTAGTTAGTGTCCTGGATGATAACTGCTTATTTTTCTGCACTTAATGAAGCTAGTTGCATGAGCTAGCTGCTAGTTGCATCTAGCACTCAGATACATTGAGCCACTTTTAGCTTACAGCGAATAGCCTTCTGCCACTCCCTTAAATCCCCCAAATACCTGTGAAATCTTTTCTCCAACACAGAAAGAGGTCTATCTTAAGCCATGCCAAGCCACTTCCCAACTTCACTGTGGTCAGAGCTCTAGAGTTCTGAGGTAAACCTGTAGCTTTGATATAATAAAAAGTAACAGACTTTGTGTTCACCACGTGTGTTCTCATATGCTTCTCACGTCTGGATTGTTTCCAATGTACATATATAGTTTATATATGTTTATAACTTTATAAAGTTTTAAAAGCTTTGGCAGTCTCAGCCAGATCTGTGATGTAGGTCTAGTGTGTGTTTATGGAGTCTGAGTAGAGTATCAAAATACTAGGAAGTTTCAAGAACCTTTATGGACTTGCAGGTAGAGCTAAGAAGAAGCTGTAACCCAAGTGAAGAGGACTTATTCTGCATGTTAGAAACAAAATTTTCCTGCAACAACAAATTCCCGACTGAGCCTCAGTGTAAATCACTTAAATCACCATATCCCAGGCAGTGTCATCCTCTCAGAAACCTGCAGAACCACATAGCTGTCTGAGTGGGCGCACAGGTTATCATATTCCAGTGCCAACTCCTGGTCTCACAACTTCACCCCTATACTCTCCCCACTCTTGGCTCCTTTGCAGCCCACACTACTTAGCATATGATGACAAGCCTGAGCTTCAGGCCTGGCCCACCCTCCAGCCTCCAGCATGCCTCATGTCTCATGGTCACACTCTTCCTTTGTCTGGAAGGAGAGCCCTTTGCATGGCTTAACCCTGGCCTTGTTATACCTGCATTGAGATAGACTCCGCTGCAGGCTAGAAGGGAGAGTCAACAAGTATCCATCTATTCTCAGATACAGAATTTATCTTTACTCTCTGGCTTTTGTCATGCATCTTTCTTACCCCTCAATTTTCTTGGCTCCTCCTCAGTTCATCCTTCTGCTCCCACCATGCTCTGTCCTTGAGCAAAGCCATATGCAGTGATACACTCCACTCTGTGAATACATGGCAAGTGGATCTTAGAAGTCCATTTTGGAAAAAAAACTCACCTTGCATGATTGCACTCTAGCCCCTATATGGGCTATCACATACAGTAATATTGTGGTTGTACTGGTTTTGCAACCCCACTATGACATGCTCTTGAAACCTGATAAATAGCTTTTGATGGTAGGTCATAGCTGGTTTCAAGCAGGCAATCCAACCTGCAGTGGAGATTTTGCATATAAAGCTATTAAAACACAAGGTAACATGAAGGGTCAACTTCTTTCCATGCTGCTATAGCAAGCAGTGAGAAGATAAAGACAGAACACATTTCTGTAATGAGCTAATTACACTTAATACAAAAGAGCATGGGATATCTGCTTAGAAAGGCTCTATTCAACACTGATGGATCTAGGAACACTGGACACTGTCGTTTGCATTCCTTACAATACCTAAGCATCTGTTTCAAACCATTTCCTGACAATCTAATTTCCCCCTTGAAATTTCAGAAGATGTAGGCACCAGTTTTGTCTCCCCTCAGTACTCTCAGAAAATGAAGCACAGCTATTTTTACTAGCATTACAAAACACCTCCCATTTAAACCAAACTCGTATAAAGACTTTTACTGCTTTTATACATTATGCTGAGCATTGTTATTTCCCTTTTTCAGAATACATCCTCTATCAATATACATTTAGAGTTCTTCTCACAAACCGATGAACTGATTGCAATAATAGAATTACTATACAACTGACAAATTGTCAATAGCTATTTTGAAAGGTAAATATACCTGGTCTTTTACTAATGATGTACTAGCAGCTTCCTAAAAAATAATACCTATCTTTTTTAAAAGATCAGATCCTCAAAATGCAAAGAAAATATATACTAGTTCATTTTCCCCAATTGTGCGAAGTGGGGAAAGGTAATGGAAGACGTTGCATTAATTGTTGCAAATAATTAAGCAATCAGAATTTGCTTTTGCATAGTGTTCTTCATATATAAAGAGCAAAGAACTTCTCAGAAGCAGACTATGAGTTTGCCCCATTTGCACAAGAAAGGCTCCAAAACTAATCCAGTTTCAGTGACAGAGACAGACACTGAGCCCAGCTGCATGCAAACTCCCAGCACCCTGATGTAAGCATTAGGAAGTTTTGCCCAGATAAAGAGGTAAAAATGTGCTAACTTCTGCCCTCCGTAACACCAGCGGAGTCCTAGCATTATAATTAAGGTCATGACACATCCGAGTCAGTCAATCACCTCCTGTCCACCCCAGTAACTATATTTTAACTGTTAAAAGGGCTTTAGGAAATTGGCAGCCACGTGTATTTTTGGTTGGTCCAGCACATATATTTGCCATCTTAAAGTAATTAATGTAATTCCCAGCCCAGGAGAGGCCAGATGAAGGATTCAGTGCAACCCCTGGTATTTAAAAGCAACTGACCAAGAGAAATAACTGAGGACATACCCACACTACTCTTAATTTGTGACAGATAGATAAAGGAGTTTAGAGATGAACCCATATAACTTCAACTACAGATAGCTCCTTAGCCTTGACTGAATGGACTGAGTCTGCTTTACCCCACACAGCCTCTAGAGGACATTAACATTGTACCTAAATAATTTAGCTGGGCAGTGAACCAAGAACAAATGCTTTTCAGGAATTGTATGAAAGACCAGGAGAGGAAGTGACGTGTGCTGGGTGGTGTTTTTATATGCAGTTTAGCACCTGACTTAGCATGCAGTGCGGAGCAAGGTGAAGGATTTCTGGCCCCCTGATTCACTGTCCTTAAGAGGAAGAGGATACATAGTTCCTACATATGAGCTCCTTCTACTGAGGCTGTAAGGCTCAAAGTTTGTAGAATAGCTTGGGACCTTTGGAAGTACAAAATCATTATTGATCCCAAATGTTGTGTGTACTCTGTTGCTGCACTCATATAAAATACAGAATGAGTTTCTGAAAAGCCAACATGTAGAAAATTCTCTGTTGTCTCTTTCTACTTTATAAAGTAGACCATGGAATTTTTTAGTTCCTAGTCAATAATATTCAAAACATCAAGACTGATTTTACACTCCACATTCTTTGTAATTTCTTTTTTTCTCAGACAGGTAATATACTTGTGGGAAGAATGCCTTTCCTTCATAATTATAACACACAAAGCTTCAGACATGCACATTTCAGTGAAGGCCTAAAATTTTGAAGGGTCTCATTATCCTTTCAACACAAAGAGACTTTCCTGGGGACCACTGCTTTTACATGAGAGAATGTGTATTTTGTGTCCTTTTGGTGTTACAGTGAAAGATAATGTCATAAACACCTCACAGACTTACTGGTAAATCATTTCATAAACAATCAAATCCACCTATTGTATGAGCATAGCTTAATTATAATACAAGAACTCATACAGGATGGCCTAGGAGCAAAATGATTCCAACTTGTCCCTTCCAATCATTCAGTTTCCATTGCGTGTCTCTTGGAGTCATAGGGCTGGCACATGCATCTTGCCATCTCTAGAAATTATTCTAAATCAGTTCATCGTATTACAACTCAGCACTTCTAATTACAGAGTTAGTAGCTTGAAATGGACATTCTAGCATTAACCCTCTGACCTGCTTAACTGGTGACAAGAAGGGCAGCAAAATGTGGTGCAAATTCCAGGCTGAGAATGACAATGCCTAGCAATGCTCCACCACTTGAAGCAATGCTTGAAAATGGAGGTAATTGCAGGGTTTTTATTTCTCCTTTTGGTGCAAAAAAAAGTTTTATTTCCGCAATTGACTTTCAGTTGCTACTTATTATGTTTATTTCTCAATAGGGAAAAATCAGTGATGAGGCACAATGATGCAACTTGATCAGATGCTTGGCCAGTTCTCTGCTGATTGAAGGGAATTTCTGAGAAAGGAGTTTGTAACTCTTAGAACAAGACCTGTATTCAGAACTGCCCAGCAACTAATTTTGGACAGTGCCTAAATGATGTACATCCAGCTCAGTAACTTATTACATTAAATTATTAAAGGCCAGGGAAAAGGAATTATTTCTAAGATTAAAAGTGGGTTTAAGATCTCCTTCTGAAAATAAACAAATAAGTAAAAAACCTCAACCCCTGTTTAAACAAAAGGGTTGTAAACTTGGCAGGTTTAGCTAGCTCACCTCAGGCTTGAATGAGCAACATTATTGGCACAGCAAAGTGAGTAGGAACACATGAATAGGGAGCAGCAAAAGGAAGTGGAACTGTGCTACTGACCCCATGTACCCATTAGATTGGCTTAGTTGTAATGTGAATCTACTGCCTGACTGATATCCAGGCTATCTATAGAAACATGTGAGACAGGAATCAACCGAATGAATCTCCAAGTATAAGACTTGACAGGTCTGAATGTGAGTTTTAAACGCCTGAACAAGGAAGGAAAGAGGTTCTGGTGATGAAAACTTTCTGCAGAACAAAAAAATATCAACCCGAATCTATGCTGTGTAAAGCATTAAGGACGTCTTTTTATCTTTGGAAATTATTTTACACCTAACTGAATAGCAACTCTGAAAATAAAGACTCTTTTTATTCTCTGTCCTTGGATTTCCAGTGGGAAGGATTTAAATAACTATATTTGATCCATTAGGCTGAAGAACCCACAGTACTGTACATTGTTTTAGTGTACTAAATTTAGTTGACTCCTGTCTCTTTCAATTACCCTTCTAAAAAGGACAGGTGAAAAATAATGTCTCTCTTTATATCATTTGCTTTGCTGTTGATTAATTCTTCTCTTCCAGTGCTTGTTTATGTTTTCTAGGGCAGGGAGCAAAGAACAGCTTAAGAACGGAAAATGTCTTAATAAAAAGCTCTTTTTCTGAATTTGAACTTGTGGTCTCCCCTTTCATATTTATATCTCATCAATAAAATGTCAGGGTTGTTGATAAGGACACAAAAATCAGCTGGAGAATGGACTGAATCTTAACTTTGGTAAAACAGGCCAAATGGAAGAAATCATGAACATAAAGATAAATTTATATGCATGCTATCCTCATTGTTATCGTGAAAGAAAACTAAATACAGGTTTATTGTATCCCTCGCCCCTCCAGGGTCAAGCAACAACAAGATGGAGATCGGGGGGATAGAGTCCCTCCCACTATAGGGGAAGACCAGGTTTGTGACTTCCTGAGGAGCCTGAACATACACAGCTCTATGGAACCTGATGAGATGCATCCCAGAGTCCTGAAGGAACTGGCTGATGTGGTTGCCAAACCACTCTCCATAATATCTGAAAAGTCATGGCAGTCAGGGGAAGTCCATGGTAACTGGAAGAAGGGCAACATTGTGCCCATTTTTAAAAAGGGCTCAAAGGAGGACCCTGGGAACTACCGACCTGTCAGCCTGACCTCTGTGCCTGGGATGATCATGGAACAAATCCCCCTAGAAGCCATGCTAAAGCATATGGAGGACAGAGAGGTGATTTGGGACAGCCAACATGGCTTCTCCAAGTCCTGCCTGACCAACTAGTGGCTTTCTACAATGGAGTGACCACATCAGTAGACACAGGAGAAGCAATGGATGCAATTTATCTGGACTTCTGTAAAGCCTTTGATACAGTCCCCCACAATATCCTTCTCTCTAAATCAGAGGGATATGGATTTGATGGGAGGACCATTTGGTGGATACGAAATTGATTGGATGGTTGCATTCAGAGAGTAGTGGTCACCGTCTCAATGTCCAGATGGAGACCTGTGACAAGTGGTGTCCCTTAGGGGTCCGTACTGGGACCAGTGCTGTTTAATATTTTCATTAACGATATAGATAGCGAGATGGAGTGCACCGACAGCAAGTTTGTGGATAACACCAAGCTGAGTGGTGCAGTTGTGACACCAGAAAGACAGGAGGTCATCCAGAGGGACCTGTACAAGCTGGAAAAATGGGCCTGTGTGAACCTCATGAGGTTCAACAAGGCCAAGCGCAATGTCCTACACCTGGGTCGGGGCAATCCACAATTTCAATACAGGATGGGGGATGATGTGATTCAGAGCAGCCCTATGGAGAAGGACTTGAGGGTGCTGATTGATGAGAAGATCAACATGAACCAGCAAAGTGCACTCACAGCCCAGGAGGTCAATCGTGTCCTGGGCTGCTTCAAAAGAAGCATGGCCAGCAGGTCAAGGGAGGTGATTCTCCTGCTCTGCCCTTGTGAGATCCCACTTGGAGTACTGTGTCCAGTTCTGGAATCTTCAGCATAAGAATGTGATATGGAATTTTTTGAAGATGATGAAAGGGTTGGAGCACCTCTGCTATAAGGACAGGCTGAGAGAGTTGGGGTTGTACAGCGTGGAGATGAGAAGGCTTTGGGGAGATATCATAGCAGCCTGCCAGTACCTGAGGGGGCTACAGAAAAGCTGGGGAAGGACCTTTTACAAGGGCTTGTAGTGATAGGATGAGAGGGAATGTCTTTAAACTGGAAGAGGGGAGATTCAGATTTGACATTAAGAAGAAATTCTTCACAATGAGGGTGGTGAGACTCTGGAACAGGTTGCCCAGGGAGATTGTGGATGCCCACAACCACAGTTTACCCAGGAGGTTGTGGATGTCCACAACCACAGGTTACCCAGGAGGTTGTGGAACTGCAAGTGTCCAAGGCCAGGTTGGATGGAGTCTTGACAGCCTGGTCTGGTGGGAAGTGTCTCTGCCTGTGGTAGGCAGATTGAAACTGAATGATCTTTAAGGTCCCTTCCAACCCAAACCATTCTATGATTCTATGATTCTATGATTTTACATAATTAACCCACTGGCTGGTCCATTTTTGCCACTTTGAAGAATTGTAGAGGAATAGCATGCCCTAATTCTTAAAAGAACTGTACTTTGCATCAGACACACTCTTAGACATTTCAGAAATAGTTCGGTTCCATTTGATATCACTTATGTGTATGCCTTCTGTAAGTGATGTACAAGTCTTAATACCCATCAGCCTCTTACAAGCGGACAGAAAGTAGGCATGAATTGCGGGGAAGATCTTGAACTCTGCTTCTTCTTTTCAAAGGATGCAACAGTGAGAGGCAAAGGGTTCCTGACTGTGGTGTCCTCCAACCATCAAATGGTAATCTTTGATGAAGATGAATCAAAATCATGAATGTATTTTAGTGATCCATTTAAATTTCCAAAATGGTAATTGCTGAACTTAACTGCTCTCAAAAATCTTCTTCTGAGAAGAGAAAGCAGCAGCAATGATTTGCCTTGAGTTTCTGCAGAGTCTGAATGATCAATATCACAGTTTTATTCCCCCATCTTGTTTCAGCGTTCAGACTGGGTTGATATTCCACAAAGACAAAAAAAACCAGGCTTATGAAGAGGAAGGATGTTCTCCATTCAGAAATTCACTAATTCTTTCCAACCTTCCTGTGGAAACATTTAAAAAAGCCTACTTTACATTAGATAGTGCATCATTAATTATCAGGGTTAATCCACACCTAAAATCTAATGCAGAAAATTCAGCAGTGGTTATGTATGTTTCGTTAATTCCTCCAGATAAACATGAAGCAAGAAATCCAGATCCTGTCATAAGACCTAGAAGAACTTAGGACTGAAAAACCTTCTGGTGCATCTTATGACAGTGCTAGTGACAGTAAATTGGGTAGTAGACTAGTATCAAAGGCAGAGGTGATGATTAGCAAGCCTACACAGAACTGTTGGGACAAGTGACTTCCTGGAGACAGGCGTCTTTGGAACAGATAATCTGAAATCTTTCCCATTCACCTACCATATGATCCCCAGCTTTTCTCTTCATGAATGCCTTCTTCAGACATTGGGATTGTCACCGAGAACTGTGGGAAGAACAGATCATATCTGCTCCACACTGAGCAGAAACATAATGGGCAATGCCTGTAAATTCTGGTATACAGTATGTAGGTAGGTAAGCTTGACAGTCTTTTGTGCACTGATGGCTTTTACTTGCCAGCGGATCATATACTAGAAACATATCACTGCTTGTGATACAATGGCAGGTATGTGCTTGCCTATAACTTGAATGGATCTATTAGGAAAGAGTTTGAAATTTCTTTAGGTTGTGACAAAGACAACAAAAGAACAGAAATATCTTAGTAGACATTATTTTTTTTTTCTTTCTGAATAATCTATTTTATAAATGTTGTTTCTTAGTTAAGACTCTCAACTTATGAAGAGGCAGTCATTCCTAAGACAGAAAATTATGCTAGTGCCTTTGTCACCAGAGATTTGGATCCCTGTTTGGTTGGAGTTGTACTAGACTGATCAGCTGTTGGGCACCTAATATCCTCTGGCACGTCTCTAAACAAGTCTTGCAGATCAAAATAAAACTTGAAATTTTAGGAAGCTGGACACTATCCATTGCTTGCTGCTGACCTAAATGGGCTATCCATGCATTCATGTCTTCCAAACTAGATGCATGAGAACTCACGAGATAACTAGTGGCTCACAATATATGCTGTCTCTCCCTTGGGGATCATTAATACATTAAGAAACCATACCAAGAAAATATATACACACAGAAAATTATCATGCCTATGAAGTGAAGTAGTACTCTGGTAGCTGAACACCATACATCTGGATAAAATTGTTTTCCAGAAGAAAAAATTTCTCCGGTACAATTTTGTTTCATTCCCAGTTTGATCATCTTTCAGAAAAAGTAATAGCATCGTGGAAGGCAACATCATGATTTTGCAACATGGTGAACTGTAGCCTTCTCTGATGATTCTTCAGATGTGTCGGGTGTGGGGGGGAAAACAGATGGAAGAGGAAAAACAATGTCTGTACGTCCTGCAAAGATCTGAAGAGATGCTAGGGTGGAAGAGAGAAATAAAAGGAGAGAACTAAGGGGAGAATGGAGAGCAAACCTTCCTCTACCATTTGTGTCCCCCTGAAGGCTCCCTGTATATAACACAGCTCCTGTCAAGCTATGAAACCTACTGGCCCAAGTGACTTTGTGAGTCCCCCAGTACCCGTGGAGAACTCACATTTCTGGTTCCAAGGCTTTGAACACTGCCTGTATGGTTAGAAGAGTGCAATTAAACAGAACAATAGCATTTAAAGTTTCTGCACTTAAAGGGGGAAGAAATCAGATTGAATAGGACTGAAAGAGAGAGATGAAGGAAAGACTCTAGATAGATGTCTCTATTTTGCTTTTTCTAGGCGGATATGATGAAGAGGAAGTGTCAAAGCAACAACTGTTTTAGGAAAGGTCCACACCTTGAATCTTCAACCCTAGGCAAGAAGCAGTGAGCCTGTCCAGAACAGCAATGATATTTCCTCATCTATAATATGCACAATGATTTGTTGTGCCCCAGTCTGCTCCAGTGCCTGCCAGTGCCACAGGTCTTCTCTGGCTCTCCTCAATTTCAATGCTCTTCAGGGTAACGTAAATTTCAGTAAGGCTAATAAGTAGCCTAATGAGGCTAAATAATTAGTCTAATAAAGCTAAACTACTTGTTGGAATAACCCAAAAATTCCCTTGGAAGGCAGAAGGAAGAAACATATTGACATGAATTAAGCAAAATAACTAATAAAAGAAAATTCATTTTATCATAGGCACTCGACATCTCACATTCTAGTACACCAGGTGCTATGCAGATGGGTAAGAAGACAACCACCTCTTAAAAGAGCTTAAAACAAAGCCAACATGCAAAAACTGCGAAGAACACATCAAAAACACAAACACATTTCAATACATTTGTTTCTCACTCCTGTGGTTCCTCATTACCTCGGTCACAGCACCCTTAGTTAATCAAGAAATGTCAAGTTAACCATAAGTTCTGTGGGTTAGCTTAACATAATTTGACTTTTGAATTATTCATTCCCTGCTAGGGTCTCTCTTGTGATTTTGCTTCTATCACTACTCTTAAAGGATAATAGCAGTGTGCTAAACAGCCAAGAATATCACTATCATTCTTGCAGGCAAGGGGCACATTTTTATAGGAACATAACTTTGATTTTCAGAGATACTGGATACCTGCGGCTCTTACTGGCTTCAAACGATATTTTGGGCACTATCACCTCAGAAAGTTCACGCTTTCCATATAAGCAACTTGAATTCATCCCCAAAACAGAACAGTTTCCACACAGAGAAAAAACTATTCCCGTCAGATTTAGAGCTAACTTTGTGCTGCATTTATAGTAGAAATGAATGACGAGTTTCAAAATTGGGGTTTTTTGACTTGATGAAGAGAAACAAGCAATTAGTGAGTTAACTCACTGCTGCACATAGAACAAGCTAATGTATGAAGGTAACAGAGACAAAAAAAATTGCCTTTCTCTAAAGTGCTATAACAAGTGACAATGGGTCCAGAAAACAGATGAATTTAAATTCCACCTCTTTCCAGGTTTGACAAACTGATCAAAAAATCTCTAAAGCTTACTGATGATCAGCTCTGTCAGTGACAGAAGGAACTAGTTGTTAGAACATGTCCAGATATTTTCAACATCTTATTGTCTTCTAAACAAGGTGCCATTTACCTTCCTGTATGTATACCTGTATACCTTCCGCTATGGCTAACGTCAAGCATTATTAGAAGTGAGTCAGGGACTGCACATTTGCTAGTGCAGATCCACCCTCACCACACCAAAGAAAACAGCTCCATAATGAGAGATTAGTTAGTATGTAAGAACAAAGGCACTTTTATTTTTCATAGATAAATCCATTTTCAGAAAGGAATTCACTTTATTAGTAAAACTATTTTTTCAGTTTTAGCAGCAGATAGACAAATTTGGTAGAGGGTTACTTACTTTCAAGCAGATCCAGTGTTCCACTGCTTTCATAGCAGAAAGGAAAAGGGAAGTAACTTCAGGTTTTCAAGTCACAGATCCTGTATTTCTTGTAGTATGAAGTAATTTCTTTTAACATTCGGCTGTGCAATTCACCAATTCCTAGAACTGCATGTTATAGTTTGGATTCTGAACAAAGCTAAGTACCTTCCCTTCCAGGGCTCTTTTGTCTTCTAAATGCATCCTCCTTGGTTGTATTTCATGTTATTGTGTTTTCACTGCTTGTGTATAAATGAACATATTAATCCTTAATTTTCAATGTTTCTTGCTCTGTTTGCCAAGGAAGCATTTTTTTTCTCTCAGAAGCTGCAGATGCATATTACCAATGTGCTAGCTTTGGAGTGGTCTGGCAAAAGGAATTAGTTCAGGAAAGTTCGTAAAAAAAGTGTATTTTCCTTTCACTTCTACTGTACTTCACAGCTGTCTCATTGTGTTCTCATCATTTTTCTTTTAAGCACACTTATGAAAAAACCACCATAGTAGCTAAGGTCTGCAGGGTTGGAAAGCTGACCTTCCAAAACAAGGGCCAGAAACACAGGAGGCAATCTTTCTCCCATCAAATGACAGTTCACCCACAACTTTTTACCCTTTGGGGTATCCCTGAGAAAATGCAAAACTTCAGTTTTTCTTGTTGCAGCATTGACAATGGTGAAGAAAAAGTTGTCAGGATCCACTTGTCAGCAGCTGTGAAATTTGGAGTTCATCTGAAAATACTTCAGGTGTTTGTATGCAGTAGATCTTAATGCAAGGGCATTAAAAACTGGCATGTAAGTCTACCTGGGCAGGATATGCTCCAGTATGAACAAAGACAGGTTTTGTTTGGGATAGGAACACAAACTGCTAGAAAGAAGTAGAAGTGTAATACTTCTGGTGATTTCGTGTTTAAAAACATGCCATGTTAGTGTGGGGAAAAACAGTCTGTAGCATCCAAATCGAGTTGTTGAATTTTCTGGGGTGTCTGCCTTACTCTGCATGCAGGCAAAACTCAGTTCACAGAAACAGTATATTCCCTTTTCTATATAACCCTTCAGGAGAAAAGAAAGTAAAACCCCCAAAACTATTGCCATAGAGGTATCATCCATAGAGATAAAGAAAGCCTAAAATGAAGCAAAGAATCCATAGAATCAGCTTACTAAATCTTCAACTGCTCAACCTTGAATATATCAGGGAAGAAATCCAAAATGCACGTGAGTACTTAGTTGCATAAGGTTATCCATGAGATTCCAACTATGACTCTTGGAATTTCCAAAGAACTTGATCCAATCACACCTGCTTTATTCCTGCCTGTGAGAAAGAACATAATGAAATCAGTCCTTGGAGAGATAAAACAGATCCCTTCTCCGTTTGAGTACTATATCATTGCAAAAAGCCCAGCACCTCAAAAATAGCATGGGAGGTGAAGGAATTGGCACTTACTGCCACAGAGCTTTTTCAATCAGTTTGATGTTGCAGTGCAGCTACAAACAAGAGAAATCAAATCATGTTCAACAAGCATCAGATCTACATCTTGTTTAACAATGGAACTGAGGCACTACAGAAACTCTCATTCGGATGTCCCACTCTATATACTGGTACAAGCATATATATATATACTGGTTACTCAGATATTGTCTCGCACCTCCTACAGTGAAGCCATTGATACATATGACCCATACAAGCCACTGCAAACCATTCCTTAAAACCACTCATCAGCAACCGGACTCTCTATTAAAACTGTAGCAGTATTAATATCTGATGTCTAGGTAACAGTAAAGATATATATATTTTTTAAAGCAGAGAAGTCTGAGAAAGTCATTATTTGTCACAGGATGATCCAAAAGCTGTTAATCTCCTGTCTATACCTTAAGAAATAGAAGAGGAGAAAAATCTAATTTAAACAACTGCTACTAGGGGTAAAAATTTCAGGCTGATGCTACATTAAATTACTCTGTGAGCTGAGGTATCCAGCCATGGTCTTCAGTAAAAAAAGAAAATTATAGGGTCTATCAATTAGAGAAGCGGTGCTCTGAGTCTATGTGCTGGCATGCTTACAGTTTTTTTAATGTCTGGCAGGATGTTTTACAAACTAAACTCAGCAAGATGACAATTCCACCAGAAGGTGCTTCAGATGGTTTTGCTAATAATTTTGATCAGCTGAAATGGAGAAAAACGTCACTTCATTTATTTGGCTTTTCCAGAACCTGTCAAATATGAACAGAACCATTAATTGCCCCCTTCTGCATCTCCCCCCGATCTCTCACACCTTCTTCCAGAAAAGACAGATTTCAATTTTATTTTTTCCTACAAGTACTCTGCATAATCAGCCTTTGTTCTGAAAAGAAACTTTGGTCATTTTCTGTGCACTTCCTTTGCTGGAAGGAAGTGCAATTTCTAGAGAATACTCATTGGAGGCTGATACTACTGCTGCTGCAAACATGTAAGTGCTAACCGCCATATATTGGCTTTTGTTTTAATAGCCTTTTAACCAACTTTGTTAATGGACTGAATGCAATTTAGATATGGAACTTGGCTAAAATGTAGCTTCAATTGGCTATTAAAATTTAAGAGCCAACTAAGATAGCTAATTACAAAAGAGCTCCAGTGATAATGCTAAGCAGAATTAGTAATAGCAAATGACAGTCTGTCTAGTCTTATTCCCAAGGGGAAAGAAACTCTTAACTGAGAAGTCAACCAGACAACATGCAGAAACCTAATTGCATTACTGGTATTATGGCATCCCAAATCTGGCAGCTCATTGGGACAAAACAGTGAGTAAAGTCTGTCAAACTACTCAGGAAAGCAACTGCCCCCCTTCTTAATGCCAGCTACAACAGATATCAGGAATTACATTACTATTTCATATTATCTTATTGGGAAATAGCATTCCTGTAAAAATCAGCACCATCTAAAAAATACCTTATACCCACCCTGAATTTGATTTTCTCTCCAGATTAGAGAAAAAATATAAACAATGTCTGCAAAGTGCTCAAGCACTAAAAGAAGCTTTCTGTGCTTCATTATCAATATCCTCATTACACCATCAGCTGAAGTGCCGACTAGTTTTCCTGTGAAGATTTATCATGTATGGTGGCCACTTTGAAACATAGGTAGCGGAGTCTTTAACATTCCCTACTCAAGTGTCTCCCTGCTGTGCCTGTAAATGTCAGTCCAGTTTTTTCACGGCTGTGCGCACAGATTAGAAACAGCAGGAGAGCTTGGGAGTACGACTACAATACCAGTAAGGACACTTGTCTTCATGGCACTGCTCAAGTGATTCTTGGAACGCAGGACCCTGCTGTTTTCTAATATTTACACACAACTGGAGTCATCAAGAGCAGTAAATGCAGTCTAAAGGCAGCTTGCTTCTTTTGTGTTAGAGGCTTTACTTTCAAATGGGGATGTCAAAAAAACCTACTATACCCTCTGCCTCTTATAAGTGGTGTATTTCTGCATCGCAGAAAAAACACATGTGCAAACACATACCGTGTGCAATACATAAGGTAGTGCTGCAGGTATTATCACAGCCTTCCATTTGGCACATCCTAACCGCCCCACGCTTCAAACATCATTGCAGTTCCCAGTGAGTCAGACATCCTTGCCTGTGAAAACTGTAGTTTTGCAGGTTTTGTTGTGAGTAGAGACAGGCTCTGAAACAGCGTTCACCTAGAATGGAAAGCACCCCACATCCTTTTTCTTCCCAGAACATTTGCCAGTATAAACTTTTTCCGGGATCTTGTTGGGGTGGGAAGAAGTAGGGGTGGCTTATGAAATCTGCACCTCAAAACATTCTTTTCAAACACATGCAAACGTCTGTGTTTGTTGCATTGTCAAAAGAGAAAACATACTCCTTGAAAACTTAAAGTTAAAAAAGGAAGTTTACTGGTAAATAAGTTTACTAAAAAAATTAAAATATCAAACAACTAAAGTACAAAAGAATGACATTAATTCTGACTATGCAAGACAAGTAAAAGAATACAATATGATTCCTGACAATAGTTCTTCAGAATAGTGTAACCTACTTTTTGAATAAAATGATTAAATGAAGTCATTAAAATGATAGCTTCATTTGAGGAGTTTTAAATATGAGAGAGAATTTAGTAGTCCTATTTTTACAAGTGAAACAAAGAGAATGCTATGCTTAAAGTCATCAGCCACACTGTGCCAACATCCAGGAAAATGAATCTGTATAGCAGTCAGAGCAGAAATGAGAAGGCACTAGACCTTTTAAATATTATTCCAGTTTTATTTCAAAACAATGGATTTCCTTGTTTTCAAAACATAACTTCATCGTTCATTCAACATTTCATGCTACAACATATTTATTTCAGTGGGTAGTTACTCAGGCATTACACAACCAAGCAAGCAGAGCACTGGACATCCACACAAATACATCACCCATTGGCTCACAGATTCCTTTTGGTTTGCCAAACTTCATATAGAAGTATCCTTGATAAGAATGATGTTTATTCCCTAATTATATGTATTTTTGCAGTATCTAAATGAGAAGTAGCGGTATTTCGCACCAAAATTAAACACTGCATTTCTTTCCTTACAACTCTAAAGAGAAGATGCAAAGCCAATTAAGGACACCTGAGGGGTGCTGGTGTGCTGGGAACTGGTAATGGGTTTTGGTTGGTTATTTTCATTGCCCAGACCCTATGTCTGAAATTTTGGTCTCTTTCTTTTCACAGATACTCGAATTGGAAAAGCTATAGAAACACAAACACTATGGAAAAAAATAACTAAAATTCACTACCTGTCCTTCAAAGAATTGTTTAAACATGTTTTATAACACACTAGAATGGAAGAGTGAGTTTTGTCTTATGTTTTCTTTTTTCAATTCAAACATTTGAGAAATATTCAAAAGACGTCACTAAAATTTCAGACTTCGTATCTGTGTACATCTAAGTGACTTCCAATAAGACAGTACTCAAACTCAGAAGAAATTAGATGCAACACAGCTGTTTCTTGTAAAGTATCCATGACTAAACTAAATAAGGCTTTATTTCTACATTGTAAAGAATAAAAAGCCCTTTATTTTAGTTTGCCTTTAAGATATGAATTTGCATATATAAATAATAAAATGCATCCTCATTTCAAAGTTGGCAAAATTTTGCATTAGTATTTAAGTACACATAAATTATGCAAATATTTTAAGAGAATATTGTTCAAAAACAGGTACAAACAGCAGTCCATGTTTCTTTACAGGATTCATCATTTAAAAAGAAAAAAAAAAGATTCCAGTGCTATAGTAAACTAAAAAAAACCCAGAGATGTGCCAAAAAGCAACTTGATTTATTGTTCCATCTATTATTCACTTCTGGACTCTCTTTCTGGTTGCTGTGCTTTTCTTAGCTTTTGGTGAGGTCACCTTCCGGGTTCTAGTAGCTATCGCATCTGCAATTCAAACAAACAAAAGACAAGACTTTCTGTAAGATAAAAGAAATGGATCACGAGAAAATACTTGCGGTCTTTAAGAGATAGATCAACTCAAATAATTAATTTAGTTTCGGCTAGGGGAACGGGGGACACACGACATGGGACTCAGAAGAATTTATCATAAATTCTGGGTGCCTATTTTCTGCTGAAAAAGGCATCATACAATTCAACTTCTTAAAGCAGCACTACAGACATTTGAGCCAATAGCTCACCTCCACGAAAAGAAGAATCAGATTCTCTTCACATCTTAAACTCTTCCTCCCTCCCCATGCAGCAACTTGTAGTTCTATAACCCCTCCTGGAATTAAGCCATTTCTGGTGCTCTTTGGGACCTTGTGTTATGCTTAATCTGTCAAAGAACTTTTTTTTGGTCTACTATTCTCTTAGTTTAGTGGTTTGCAGCATATTAGAGCATTCTGAATGGAGCTTATACAAGGGGAAGTGGAAGATACACAGGTAGAAAAGAGGAAGGTTTTTGTTTATCAGTGTTGAGCTGTTAAATCAGCTCAGCTATCAGTGCAACTTTACCTACAAATTTCAAGCTATTATTTGACGGCATTTTATTAACAAAGGTAACAAAGAGTGCCATCTAAATAAGATTCTTAAAAACCTGGCAGGCAGGTTGTTCACAGAAACCATACTTCAATGCAATAATAAAAACTCCGTGCACTTCAATTCTTTCCTGCCCACTAGCAAAAGAAAAAAAAAAAGGCAAAAACAGGCAAACACATTCAACTAAAGGTATTTCAAGAAAAAATATTACATTTGATAAAATTGCTGCTATTTTCAAAAATGGAGCACCAATGAAATTTTATCCTAGTCACAGTATTATTTATTTATTTTAATCCTGGCTTCCTCCTTCAAGTCAGCATGCCTAACTATTTAAGTTTCTGCTTGTATAACATATATATATAACTCTACAGTTCCCTTCAACTTCTTAAACTGCATCACTGATAAAGGAAATAAAGGCAAAATTGAGTTTCATGGAAGACCTTAAAAAGGAGCTGCTTCCATTAGATAATTGCCTTTGAGCAGTGTGAGTCACTGATTGTTCAAGTTCCTTAGTGAGTAAATCTGGGGGAAAGCAAGGAGGCAGAAAATAATGCAAAACAAATCAAAACAGTCTTGAGTGTACCCAAAACCAAAACCACACCAAGAAAAGCAAAGTACTACAAATAGTTTTGCTTTTGTGTTTGCTGAATTTGACCTAACCTAATTTGCTCTTAGAATGCTGATTTGAAATTAAAAATACCCAAATTAATTTTGAAGAACTTTTCCATTCTTGAAAATTAAATGAAAAATTAAAAAATACTATTGTTACGTTTTTGTACAAAAGCACTTACTGCATTCAACATAAAACTATAGATTTTTTCAGACAGTACCTCTGATTAATAAATCGTATTTAAAAAAAAAAGCAACAAATGGCTGCGATGATCTCTCACTGAACAGAGGAGCTTTATCAATGAAAGATCTGTCCTGGCAAAACATGTCCCTTTCCCCCACCCAGCCCTGCTATGTTAAAATCAAATCCATTCTGGTATCCTTACAAGTACAGGTAGCTAAAAGCTGCACAAGCAGGCATCATAAACTAAAGTAGTAACTTAACTATGCAAATCATTCCTTCTCCCAGATAAATTCTGATTGAACTTCATGAACTTTAAATTTTTCAAAGTCAAAAAATGTTTCAGCTTCTATAACTGTGAATTCTAGCAATAGACACATCTTCTGAGTTTTCAAATTGAGTAGTCTTAGTGGTCTGCAGTCCAAAACCTAAGAACTGCATAAACTGTACCAGTTTTCCTCTCTCTCCCTCCCGAGATTTTTCCCTGGAATCTTTGTATTGAAACAGAAAGCAGAGAATGACCAAAGTTTCCTCTTCAAGAAAAAACAATACCCTGATCTTTTTCCCTTTGATTAATCTTCACTGGTTCTGACCAAGGTAACTATGATTTTTCTTCTCATCTGATCACAGACGGTGTAATAAAATGCTGCAAAGACAGGTCAAATTCATATTCTATTATCAGCAAGACTGTCAATATGAAAGTGACGATCATAGGTAGGAAAATACTACAGGTATTTTTAATAGAGAAAAAAAGAAACTAGTTATCAGATATTTATGTTTGTATTTCGGGAATGTAGTATTTCATGCTAGTCACAGACAATACAAGCAATTGAAGCTTACTAATTCCTAATTCATTAAGAGCTTACCCATTTCTAGTTGCCTACGCTGGAAGACCAAAAAGGAGCAGAGAGTTACCCTGCCCATGACTTTTCCTTTATCTTCACTGCATTAATATCTTCCTTCCAAGGCTTTTCTAAATAGAGACTCACCATGGCCATTGTTTAAGTGAATCATTATAAAAAGGAAAAAGTCCTTGTCATGGTTCTTTTGTTCATAATTTCAAGCTTAAGTAGCAGAAATATCATATTAAACTACCTGATCAAGTTAATTATGTTAAACTCAGAATGACCACTCTCGACCCTGAAGGCTGGAGCTACTTCAGAACTGAAGGTCTTCTATACCAGAAAAGTTCATCTGCATTTCCAAAATTAGTTAGCCTGGTAATGTATATTTGCTCCCTCCCCACAGCCTTTTCTTGTGGGAGAAACGCCAATTCTGTTTCCAAAAACAGGAGAAGTCCTGTGTGGGCAGCACCAAATGAGGACACAAACAAAGCTATTACAAGCAAAAGCAGATTAAACTGAATTAGGTTGAAACAGCATTTTAAATGAGGAAGAATTATATAGACAAAAATAAACCAGATGGTGTCACTGCACAGCTTGTTTTGAGACTGGAACAAAGTTCAGCAGAGGCATAAGGAGTCCCACAGGCTCTAGAGGAATTATTAGACAAGTTGACTGTGATATCTGATCCTCTCTGTGTAAACAGTATTATAAAGCAACTTTACACAAGAAACCCAGCAGTTCAGTGAATGGTTTGGGGCTCTATTCTTCTAAAAAGTTCTTGAGAAAACTGGTAAAAACATATCGAGTGGTGATCACAGTTTCTAGCTAACAAAAAAAAAGAGAATTTAACAAGTTTATCTGAAGAAAGAAAAAATATGGGAGACAGATGTGATGGTACATTCTTTTGTAGTGATCAAATGTGCAAAAAGTTGCTGTGTAAAATGAGAGTAATTTTCATGTCCCCAGTGGATAGGACAGCTAATAAGCTTAAGGGAATTCATATTAGGTACTAAAAATATCAAAAGACTATACTCTGCCTTATCAAAGCTTTTTTAGTAGTAAGGATAGTTACGTATTACAACGGATGTTGACTAGGGATGCTTTAGAACCTTAATCATAGAGGTTTTAAGATAAATATTGGCACATATCAAGATTAACACAGATGTAGATAGAGAAGCCTGTCCTGAGGCTGATGCATAGAGCAGATCTCCTATTGATATCGCTTCTCATCTTGTTTTCTTACTCTACACACACTCTTTTAGAAATACATAGAAGTCTTATAAAAAGAAAAATAAAACTGTACTGAAATTAAAAAAATGAAAGTTTATAAAGTGACAAAATTAATTAAATTTGGTAAAATAAGCAGACACCCGAGTCCCAAGGTTCCCATTTAATTGCCTGCTTTGATGGAAATAAGGACAGTGAGATATTCTGAGCATTAAAACACATCTACTGAGCAGATAAAATCAGGTATGACTTAGGTGTTAATGGTAACTTCTACTTTACATCATAGGTTAGAATACTTGAAAACAGAGCCACATACACATTTTAGACTTTATGCAAACATCAGGCAAGTGAAAAATATCTAGCAGCAGGCACACTGGAGGTTTGCAACTGTATCACTTGCGTATTCTGAATTTACACCTGACAAAGACTGAGTACATGTCAGTGTCTGTATAATGTCTGAAGAGTTCCAGTAATTCTAGTCTATGCAAGCTCTTAAACCAGAATAGTAGTAATCATCATTTAACAACACAAATAACATCCTTGGCTCTCAAACGAAGCACATGCAGTCAAGTACATTGATCAGACACAATAAGGTTTCCTTTCTTTAAAAAAAAAAAAACAATGTGTGTATGCACGTCTGCGTATTCTCACACAGACACTTTGCTGTATATTTATCTCTTTAAGAAACAAAGGTCAATAAAGCTGGAGAGTCGGACCATGCAGTGGAGAGTCCTCAAGTGGTTTCTGGAAGAGATGTTCTCAGACTAGTCTCTACACAGATGGAGCTTAATCATCATTTCTGTATAGACACCCAGTGTGCTGCAGCAGGACAGTCTTATAACAGAACTGACATTTCTTTAACACTGGTAATTTCATGTCACATATATCGAATTGTCACAGCTACACTGAGAAGTGATGAAGTAAGAAGGCCACTGACCTAACACAACTCTCTCCAGTCAACTGGATATGATCTTGCATATGCTACTGTATCAGCTATCAGCTCAATCAAATAATCTAAGGATATGTTTTGTTATTAATTTAAGTAACTAAATTTGGTCTTGTAATTTCCAAAGGAAAATATTTAGGACTGTTAGTTCCTCAAAAGTCTTCCATTGACCTAAGTATCACTTTTGTTTTCCAGATGTGCTTCAATCATATTTCAGGTGTCTTTGATCATACCAAATAACCAAGCCATTTTGCTGAATGGCTTCCTAGTAGATCTTTTTCCTTCAACTGTCCCCTGAAATGGGTTCTAAAACTATCAGACTGAAAACTGAAAATAAGAGAACGGAACCCACACACTTGCTATTTCCATATGGATGGAATAAGAAAAAAAATAGCATTAAAAGCTGAAAGATTACACTTAGCACCAAACCGCAAACATCAAATAGGAACTGAAGCCAGGCTGTACAGTGTCTAATGATAATTAAGTATCACAGTAGTCTACCCTTCTCATATCAGTTTGGGCAGTTTCAATATGATACCAAGGAAGAGCTATGTTTCTTTTAAGATGATGAAATAAGGAAGAGTATGTATTTCTCTGACAAGCCTTTGCCCAACCTGGCCAGAGAAGCCTGCATAGCTGAAAAAAACTGGTTGCATAAAACTTCACAAACAAGAGGTTTTCAGTACTTTGAAGGCCATTGAAGCAACTGCAAGGATGACAAATAGTAGTTTTGGTTAGAACTGCTCACAAGAGAAAAACCGGCTTTTCTCTACAAAATTCAGAAATACGATTCAGAAAAAATAGAGAGGCCAGAGAAAAGGAAATATAGACATGAATTCTAGGAAACATGGATTGTGGGGTGGGGATGAGAGAGAAGAAAGTAAGTTTGTAAAGTTGCAGGATTTGGTTTGGCTTTAGGTCCTCTGTTTTCTGCAACAAATGAAGTCGATACATTTCCATATTACAATACGGAAAAACATCAAAAAAGTATCATTTGATGATTTATGCCTGTGTATTTCCTAAAGATAACATTGAATGTATGATTATTCTTTTAAAAATTTTAATACAAAGTTGCTCCAGATAAAACTGAAACTGATTTGTTTCTATTTGTAAAAATTGCTTCACTGAAGACATTCCAAAACACAACTGTACATACACATAGAAGTCAGTAGTCACATGCAGTATGTGTCTAAAAACAGCCCTCCTCTCCACCACACAGCAATCTGTAGGAGGAACAAAGTTTAATTCAAATATATTACTTGCAATCTTGAAAAAGTTTAGTTGCCTGTAAAAATCTGAGTCACTGTAGTACAATTTGTTTCTTTTCTGTAGAAGAATTTCATTGGCAAATTCTATATCTATGTTTGAATTCTAACACTTGCTAAGCATACTGCAATACATCTTCAGGTCAAAAAAAAAACAACAAAAAAACCCAGAAAACACTTTTACTCTTAAACTATTTAGTTCTACATGTAAAGTCATTATATAAAACCTTACCTTACGGAAAATTTTCCTCAAATTCTTCTGTTTTGTTTTAATTTACAACTTAATTAGCAGTAAACACAAAAACGTTCCAGGAAGCATACCAAGGAATTTAAATGTACTTATATTTTAAACGTGTTTAAATGCTAGAATTGGTCTGAGGAGATTGTACAGAAATAAGCTTAAAATATAGACTTAAAAATTACTTTGAATAAGCTTAAAATAATGACTAAGTAGAAAACCACATGCCAAGAAGACACAGGATTTAACAGGAACATTCCTATACTTTGTATCTTGGATGTGAATTTTGTCTCTTTATTATTGTAAGTAGCACACATTCAAGGTGTTTCTCATTGAATTTGTCAATTGCAAATTGTCAAGGAAAAACATTATTCAGGAAGAACACAAAGATATGTTTTGTTTATATCTAATTCATTTTAACCTTCCTACCCATAATATGTAAGGATATTTATACTTAAAAATCACCACCTGCCACACCTCTTCTAATGTAAACGGCGCTTGAAGAACCTCAAACAATTTTGGGGCAGCCCATAAAAAGACAGATCACTTGACAGCGTGCTTAAATATACTTAATGCAAAATACAGAAGCAAGTATTATGACAACTGAGCGCAGTATTTCTCTGCTCTAAAACCTGAATCTTTCTGTTAATTTCCAAATACAACACAGCAGTACATGCTTTTAACTTCTAAAACCAGATCACATAACTCTCATACTAACATTTAACTTGTAATATTCCTGAGTCAGGTAAGAGAGGACTAATTGAGAAATATTATTAAACCTCCATCTTGGAATGCTTTCTGACCAATCCATCAGTATGACTGGTTCCATATTGGAGTGTTTATGTTCTTTAAACTGCCAGGGTAACCAAAGACCAGCAATACAGACACGCACAATTCATATCCCTAGCAGCAGAGTCTAATGAAGTACATTAAAAAAATAGCATTTTCATTGTCATGTGTACTTTAGTATTTGTCTCAATTAATAACCCCCAAATATGTTTAAAAAATTCACACGGAAAATAAAAAAGGCTGGTGTAAAAACATCCTATTCTAAAAAAACCCATCTATATTTCAATAACTCAATCTTCATTAAACACAAGATTAAAGAAAAATGTTAGTGGTAGAGGTTTTATCTCTATCAGCAGCTTTAAATTTAGAAATATT
Source organism: Dromococcyx pavoninus (assembly GCA_033558185.1). Taxonomy (NCBI): domain Eukaryota; kingdom Metazoa; phylum Chordata; class Aves; order Cuculiformes; family Neomorphidae; genus Dromococcyx; species Dromococcyx pavoninus. The sequence continues at coordinate 217,471 of JAUMJL010000169.1, read as the reverse complement.
TACAAATTCTCATGAAACTTATTTTTCCAGCATTTACGCCATTTTCACCAAAGTTCCCTATATTAGCTGCCCATTCCATACAAACTGCTTAAAAATAGCATATTAGTCTTATCAATATTATGCAGTACACCCCTGCAGAAGCACTGGTGGATACGTACACTGTATGCCATGACTTGGTATTCTGCTTTAATGGTATCATCACTTATAAGCCTGTATATTTTACTATCATACATGAAAGCAGCTAACATTGAAAACTGAGCTGTAAGAATGTGAAATAAACTTCTTATTTAAACAGAAATCATCTCTTCTGATAGCATTTTTCCTGGTGGAGAGATATTTACTAATGTAATAGTTCAATATCATCCATATTACTCTAAAAAGAATATCTCCTAACATTCCAGCTTTTGGAAAAGCATATGGGTTCTAGTTACCACAGAAACTGGTAACATGCTAATTTAAATAAAAAACAATCTAAGAACTGCATAAAACTGCGTTCATCTTATTTTGGAAGTACAACACAGGTTGTTTCTTGAGGGCTTTCTGAAATTCCGTTTCTGAAGAGTCTAACATTCTCGCTTGACAACTTCCAGAAACACTAATGGTTGACATGATTGAAAGAGATGGCCTTACTGAACTCATTTGAGGTAGTCACTCTTATGCTAAGCACAACCAGAGAGAACAGATGGAAGAAGCAAGAATTTCAGGATGCCCGTGCTTTCTCAGTGCCATTCTCTCTTTCTCCTCCGCCAAGCCTGTGGGCTCCCCAGCCCCTGACGACGCCGACTTCATCACTGGCAGAGCTCCTGTAGCTACTGAGCACTCTGGAGCAAGCAAACTGCTGCACAGCTGATGAGGATGTTTTTGGGACTACTGATCTTTAGGACTGGATTAGACAAATTGCATAGTCAGATGTGGTTAATGCTGATCAGTCGAATAGCAAGAGGCTGCATGGCTCATCTTGCCACTGTTTTAAGTCCAAATATTCATGAGATGTTGTTTGAACATCTAAAGAGTAACTCCTGTCCAGCTGTATTTATCTGCTTTTAGAAACCAATAAAGTAGCATTTAGAGATGTCCCTATATGACTAAACTTAAATTTCTATAATTAAGAGGTATCAAGAAATTATCCATTATGCCAGACAATAAAGTTTAGGATATTTTTTCAGTCACAGCACTAATCACATAACAGAGAAACAAGACCATGGTAACATAAAACTAGTCAGATTTGGAAACACTTTTAAACTGACAAAACCTGGTTATTATAAAAACACTTATAAAAAGCATCAAAATCATAAGATAATGAAACAGTTGCCCTTTCCTTCAACACAGATTTATGAATCATGTAATAACTGGCAAAGATTTTACTTCCAAATTTAGAGAGAACAAAATGAGCAACTACGTGCATTCCTTTTCACCTGAAGTCATTTGATATACTCCCTCTACCTGGTATTCATTAAATTGGGTAGTATAAAAAGGTGAAATTAGAACCATTTCACCTGTAACTCTACTGAATTGGCAAGAGGAGGTTTGAATGTAAGCTTACGTCCATCACTCATTTTAACCACTGGATGCTGAAAATATATACAGCCTCCCAAATAACTTTACTAAGCCTGGAAAAAACTTGGCACATACAAAAAGCTGATGCTACCACATGGGTTGTAATTCCTCGAGTTCTTTTTCGTCTCTATCTACGAGAATTTCAACCTACAATCCCAGGAATAAAAGTAGTATAATATAGAAAATAAAATGAAAGTACATTCTGCTCATGAGTATCAAATGATAAACAGCAAATAGTCAGCTATATTAAGTATTTTGTTCGATAAGTTCTTAAATAAAATCTAAAATGCTAAAACTGTGAATAAGTGTCAGCGTCATATCATTTCCTTGAAAGAAAGTCTAATCTAATTAACGCTTTTTCAGTCACTGACAGACTAGAAAATTCATAATAAATTGAAGTCAACAATTCAAAAGACATTCAAATAAGAGAACTAATCACTGATTTTAATGATCAGAATTCTAAGATGTGAATAGCTGAAAATGAGCAGAGCAGTGTCACCTTCTGGAATAACATTAACTTAACTACTTCTACTTTATACTGTGAGTAAATATACCAAGGTAAATCCACAACTTAACAATAATATTACTGTCTTTGAAATGTTACTTTTTCCCATTCTGCCACACTCCATCAAACTTTTTTTAAACAAGGGGATTTGCGTGGGGTAGACTCCAGTGCTAATCCTTTATTCTTTTTAGACTACTTGACCACAGACAAGATCTGATCTTTTACTTAAAAAGTTTAAACCATAACTTCTTTAGGAAAAATCCTTTTGCAATTACTTGACTTCAGCTTACACGAAGGAGTTGGAAGGTTAGATCCAGAAAACAGTTCAAATGGACACCCACTCTAAGTTTACCCTAAGCAGATCTACTGAAGATTTCTGAACTTGGATTCACAATAATCCTACTTTATCTGTCCATGACTTTTTCCACACAATCCTGAAACTACGTCAAATTATATGAAACGTAGCTTCAGCATTTTCTGTCCTTACAGCTGATCCTTTCCTCAACTTGAAATACACTCACTTTTGGAAGCTGCTGCTGCTAGACCCTGGATTTAACACACTGTGATGAAGAAGTCCTAAGGAGTCAGCATATTCTGACAGTGAACTGGACAAGACAAAAGGACAAAAATGGAGAATGGAGGAGAGAACAAATGACGGCAAAAGAATACGGTGCAACCACCGAATTTTATCACCTAGCACTTCTACCAGCTTGAGGCAGCACTTAACTGGAATGCATACCTTTCTTACACAGAAAGTTTAAATATTTCGATTTTATTAGTTAATCTGAAAATGAATTATGAAAGATAGAAAACACTTCCAATGGGAAAGGTAAATGTTTTTTTTTTTTAATCTGTGGTCATGTGGCAGGGTTTTGGTAAGCTGGGGTTGTTGGCTTCACAGTTGGTCTCTGTGGGAAAAGGCCAAATGCTGTCCTGTACCCAACAGAGCCCATTCCAGCTGGCTCCAAAACAAATTTGAGCCCAATTTGTTTGAGGCACCTTTGTGGAAACATTTAAGAAGGATGAAAAACACAGGACAGGTAGGACGTGGTGGTGCAGGAAGAGTGAGAAACAGCAAAGAGAACAACACCAAGGGCAGAGGAGGAGGGGGTGGTGCTCCACAGCACCAGATCAGATACACCCTGTAGCTCATGGAGGACCTAGGATGGAGTAGCTATACCCTGCAACTCATGGGACAGCCCGCACTGGACCAGATAGACATTTCCTGAAGGAACTACAGCACGTTTTTCTCTGTGAAGGACTGCAGCCCAAGAGAGACAGACTGCACTGGAGCAGGGGAATAAATGTGACAACAAAGAAGCGACAAGAAAAAATGCTATGTACTGGCCATAACACACTTCCACTCCATCCCCCCTGCACCACTAAGGGTGTGAGGTAGAAGAGTCTAGAGTGTGGAACTTAAGTTGAGAATGAGAAAAGAAGAAAGAAAGATGTTGTTTTAATGTTTGCCTTTGTCACTACCCAAATTTATTTTAACTGGCAAAAAATTAAACTAATTTTCCATGAGTTGGGGCTATTTTGTCTGCAAAAGTAAGTAGTAAGTAACCTCCCCATCTTTGTATCGACCCATGAGTTTTCTCATCCTAGTTTCTCCCACTGAGAAAGGGAGAAAGGGAGTGAGTGGCCAGGTGGAAGTCTGGCCCTTAGGTAGGCTGAACCTACCTCACCAGTACATGTGACTGTGAGAACGATCTTTTGACTTACTAGAAGAAGAAGCCTTCTTTTTTTCTGGACTTCCTGTATCTTCCCTTTCTGCTTCAGTGCTCTCATTGGTTGCAGCTGTTGCCTTTCTCTTTCTCTGGGGGGAAAAAAAAGGGCAACTGAACTCAAGAGCAGAAAAGACCACACAAAGAAGAAGATATTCACCAATTTTGAGCATTATTTCTTCATATATTATTCAACAACTCAAGTTGTAGAGAAAGTTTACCCATATATTTATGCAAGAATACTAGCACTAGGCAAGTGACAGTTTAAAAGTTCAGTTCCCCTATCTGTAGATCACATTAGGAGCTGTAATTTTAATGTATGGAAACACTGGTTTTAAGATCAAAACCCATTCTTTCAATTTGCATTGAATAACTGTCACAAAAGGAGCAATTTGAAAAATCTTAAAGAACACAAGAAAACATTTTAGCCGAAGCTGATATTAATTGCTTTTTTAAAAGCAATTACACCTCATTAAATTCAAGTTTATCTGGATCTTTGCTTCTTAAGGCTTTCTTTGCACAGTTTTAAAGTAGCTAACATCCACTGACTGTACATTTTTTAATAGCAAGTACTGTTCCAAAGAGTGGTACTTGGGAAATCTGAACTCTATTCAAAGTACATTATCTTAAAACCCCTAAATGGATAGAGCTGTTATTATCTGTGTATTACAATTAATCTTACTATTGCAAAGTATTCTTAAGGTGGTCATGGAAAGACTTTTTTTAGCGCCATGTGATTTTTGCAAAGGATGGTTTGACCTATATCTGTATCAGACACAGATGATAACTTTGACGAACACTGGAAGAGTTGACCTTTTCCTTATTTTTTTCATTTGTGTGAGACTAGAACTTTACCAATACAGCTTTAAAAGTGGTTACAACTCCATATAGCTCATGAGAGAAGGGGAAAGTGCATTACATCTTTCCTTTCCAAAGTGTTGCTTCATGATTACCATCAACCCTGCTGGGCTGAACAGATTGGTTCGATAATTACATACAATAACTGCAGTGGGCAGGTAACCCTCAGCTGGCACAGGGCAGCTCCCCTGTGAGAACTTCCATATGCAAACTGCACTGATGGAGTGCATTAGGTACATCTTTCCTGCCGGTGCACAGGCCTGATTACCGCCAGCCAAGACTCCAAGGTTAGCACGTCAGCAGATTTGTGATGCATTAGGCAGGAATAAACACAGACACTTTTGTTCATTCCGACCAAAATTAAGGAGGATTATTTCAGTGCTGTACTGCTTTTTTATGAAAGATAATGCATTCCTCCCAATTGTACTAGAAAACATTTTAAATGCTCATCAGAAAAATAGATATCCAATACATGCTACACAAAAGCAAAATACATTTATCTTGTTTCCAAGCTTATTTAATAAAAAGTGGTTTCTTAATCTTGATGCAGGTGAATTACATAGCAGTAGAAATAAAGCAGCATTCATCTGACAAAAGCAACACCTGTGCATCTGAAGCTGAATATGAGAAGGAACTACAAATCAGTAAGACCCATATTCTTCCAGTTTAGTTTACTCTCAGTATTTCATAGCAACTCTTCACTAAATGAAAGGAAGATGCGGCCCATCCCATAAATAATTTAGTCAAGACCTCCAGATACTTTCTTCAACTCATGGTACTGTTACTTTTTAGTTTTGCTAGAACTATTATAAAATACCACATAGAAACTAACATACATCTGCTAAACAGAAAAAAAAATACCCCCCCCCCAAAAAAAAATCCAGTAGAAATGTGGATTGTGTTTCATTTACTTATACATCTGGAGAAACTTGAGTCATTATATAGAAAATAAAATGTTAATTTTCAATACAGCAGACATTTGTGAGTTTTAGCTAGATATCAATACTGGAAAATGACTGAAATTCGAGAACCATGCTTATATGCACCATAAAGTGCACATTTTGGCTCAACTACCTGTATGAGCTGAAAGGACAGGTGAATCTTACATCCTAAGAATTTATTTACCTAGAAGCTAAATACAGTTTTTCCTAGCTATGAAACAGCATAGTGTCAGAACACCAAATAGCACTGTTTCGAGAAAGTATTATGGTAGATTGCCCCAAAAGAATTGAAGAGTATGTGTGTTAAGACTTGTGATGAAGAGATCAGTACGTGCAATAAATAGTCTACATTAGAGGTCATCTTCTTCTCAAGGGCAGATGCCAGACTGCATTCTTCTTTTCTAAGTTAGACATTAAGCATGCCAAAAGAAATTCAGTATGTGCTGAAAGATGCTGGTTTTCAGAGGCAGGGTGCAACTGATCAATGGTAAATTATCTTTATGGAAAACAGCTTCTAATAGACTTTGGAATATAGAGCTTATCTTTAAAACACTGAGTCATCAAGGTAAGATTCCTGTCGCAGCTAAAAATACATATAATTTTAGTCAGTTTTCTATGTTCTTCCTCTCTTACCGTATGTATCTAAGTGTCCAGCTATTCTCAGCTGACATAAATGGTCTTCCTACCCTCTCAATGTCTGATACCTCCAAGAAGAATAACCTAGTCGTGTGGGTTTCCAAACGCTTACTCTGGGAAGGGAGGCATCACGCTGAAGTCTCTCCTTCCATCCACTTTCAGAAAAGTGCAAAATGCACCCCTGGAAGGAGGACTGACACAATCTCTTTTTGTACCCTAGCTTACAACACAGCTGTGACAAGGCCTAGAAAATCCAACATAGAAGGAAGAGTCATCTGTCCTGGTCAAAAGGAAGTAGGCTGTCAACCTGATTTCAAGCAATTTTATTCTGTCTGGATACTACAGCAGGAGCTGGCACGAAGCAGATAGCATGAAGCCCACTGAAACATGAAGTGGACAGCTGAAAACACTTATTCAAATGGACCAGTAACACTCATTGTTTTATACAAGTGCTTGAACATATGCTGACCATGCATATGGTTCCTCAAAGTTAAAATAAAAATCTTAACTGCAAATTTCTGCTAGTAGGCAAGAACCTACGGAAAAGTACTATTCTAACCTCTAGGAATGGACTTGACTGATATTGGCTAAAGAAATAAGATTTTTGAAGTTTTATTCCATTGGAAATGTGCACCAGCCATCTCTGCTGGACAAGGACATTAAAGGTCACACACGTTGGCTCTGCAGCAGGCCAACTTTTCAGCAAATAACCAGCCAACCATTAAAAACAGATTTATTTCCCCCCCCTCAAATCACAGGTCTCAAGCCATGTCAATCCACAGGGAGAAGAATGTACACTAATGAGCCTTCCTTTTGGACAGATCTTTATACTAATATTTTCTACTGAACTGAGTTTAAAGACCATGACTGTATGATTTTAGCCAAGTACTATTTACTGGGCATAAAAGAAGAAAAGCTGGACATATATCATCCGAAGACTTTTAAGTCCTGTAGCTTCTGTTCTTCTGTGCTCTGTACCCATCTTTGACACACTACTGATCATGTCAGTAAGCAGGCAGAATTCTTGTACTATTATCCTATATTGTAATTCCCAGTTCCCATGCTAAAAGAACAAATAAACTGCCCACCTGTCATTAAGAAATGCAAATAAACCAATAATAAATGCAGTTTGAAGTATGGGATAATATTTATTGTTCCATAGGGTTGGACTCCATGATCTTAAAGGTCTTCTCGAATCTAAATAGTTCTATGATTCTATGGTTATTTGACTATTTCTATTGTTATTATAAACCATTTTAACATATAATTTCCCTAAAGCTTAAAAAGTTTTTATACTGTATTCAAATGGGAGTCCAAATCTATAGTTTAAGGTTTCTGAAATACAAAGATTAAAATACCCCTAGCCTACCACTATAGTTAAGACTCATAAATAACGTATTAGATCATAGTGAATTCAATATGTGAATTCCATAATCAAATATTTGGCATAAAGATCTATACATAAAACTAAGTTTTGAAAAGTCATGGAAAGAAAACTAATCTGAAACAAAAACTAGACTTATTTTACATTACATGGATTTTGTCCCATCTGGAGTTTTACTAATTTAAGGAAAATAAGTAAATTAACTGAATGTTCATCTGTTGAAATGTCATTACAACTATTTATACACATTGTTATCCAAGATACTATCTATTATCAAAGTACACCTCTAAACATCATTCTGTATTGAGTCTTAATAACAATTAGTGAAGTTTAATTAGACAGATAATGCATAAGAGTAACACAAACACTTCACTATTTCACAATAGATGCAGTTATGACACCTAATTCCAATCCCCTTCAAGTCTTACTTAATTCAAAAAAAATGCATTAAAAGCCAACATAAACTTTTATAGTAAAAACCTTTTGCATGGAATTCGTTTGCAAGTCTTCATTCTCTGCCAAGCCAAAGTCAAGCACTCCATCATCTTTTTGCCCAATGGTCTTAAGTCCTTGCAGAAGTATTTCTCGGAAATGCTGATAAACAGGTTTCTCCTCATAGCTCAGTAGCTTCACCTTTTCCATATATTTGGTTATTTCATCTAAAGAAATGGTAACTCCAATTAAATTCTATTTGAAAACATTTTAATCATTCGCTTCAACCACAAAAGAATTAAAACTATGCATGCACTACTTATGCCATTTTTAAATGGTTATTTACAAATTCTTATGACTTCACTAGAACATGTTTTAGAGAAAAATTATACCAAGGTTCATTACCCAGTGATGACAGCATCACTGTTTTTCACACGTTCCTTGCAATGAAGAAAAGAGTCAGTCGTAAAAAATGTAACAGGCCAATCTTCACCAATGAATGCTTGTTTACATTGTATTTCTTATGTCTATATTTTAAAACGTTGAAAAGCAAATTCAATGTTATTTCAAGACTTCATCAGTTCAAGACTGAAATACATATCAAAAAATACATAAAACATTTGACCACTTAAAAGCTAGATGAGTCACACTTGGCAGAGAAAACTCTTCTGTTCACTACAAGTAGCTAAAAATAACTAAATATTTAAGATTAAGATTTACTCAGTAAATCACCAATGCCACACAGAAACAATCTAGACTTCAAGTCTTTGTATTTTGAAGCCTAGAATTCAGTTGTGAACATTTCATGTTTGCAAATATTTAATAGTGTCTCTAAAAAAAGTCTGAATTTTTCATAATCAACAACCTAATTCACGCTGTTTTGTTGTTGATGATAATAGAAAAACAGGTACAAACCTCAGTAAACAAGGAGGACTTAAAGAAGCAACAAATTAGAGCACAATGCCTGAGACGCATCTCTCGTGAAAAGAAGACACTGACAATCTGACAAATCCTCATCTTTTGCAGCAACTGAATTGAACTGGTTTTACTTGAACAGAGAGTAGCAGAGCCTTCCCTTGTATGTACTCAATGTGCCCCATGTAAATAGAGCTTCTACCCATTGTTTAAAGTTGACTACAATTTGGTGATGGCACCCAAACAGATTGATAGCTTTATTATATATTTTTATAAAGAAAAAAACATTAAATCAAATTATTACAAAATGCTTACTACATGGTACAAATCAAAGTATTTTAATTTAAAATAGCTCCTCTCACCTGGTTTATTTTTTCCAGGAAAACATTCGTCCATCAAAATTGAAATATTATCTCTACATCTGAAAAACAAAATTATTCAAAACTGTTGTTCCTTTCCAAATTTGAATTTTGTCCTGTTCTGATAAACTTCCTAAGTACCTAGCTTGGGCCACTGTCAAGAGACAGGAAACACTGCTGGATTAACCTTTGGTGTGACGTAGTACAGCCATTTCTAGGAGTGCAGTACATTTGAGAAAGTGATGAACGTCAAGCAGGCTACCTGAAATACAGTAAGCTTTTGTTCAACAGAGTTTGATTTTTATAAGAGCAAGCAAGCAGAAGACCGAAGGAAAAGAACTGGTCCATTTGAAATCCTCATATACCAATGCTCTCACTTCTTCCTTCTAGAGCACTCTTTCTCTAGCTGATACTGGGGGAAAGGGCAAGAAGCTCTGCTAACATTGATGGAGGCTGAAGTGTTAAAAGCAGTGGTAAGGAAGCCAGATAACCAATACTTGTTAAGTGAGACTGAAACCGCTGTGCTGGGACAGCTTCATATTAAATATCCAACAAGAAAGGGTTGAACAGGGCAGCAGGTGAGTGAGGGACACAAAGGAATGTAACAGTGAGGGAGAGGAAAAAAAAAATAATAAAATCCCACATCAGACCTCTAGCTGGAATGATGCTCAAAGACATTTAAGATCCACCTTTACTTCTCAACTCTGCCACTGACTTCAGAGCACAGCGTTATAAAGGCTACTCACTCTATGGTTCAGTTCTCTTTCTGTAAAGCAGGACTAATGGTTACCTGCATACTGATAACAGTGCTTTTTGGCTTAACCGTGGCAGCATTCTAACGCAGCAGTATTGTGGTGGATAACTAAGCATATCACATATGCAAGAGACAAGAGTAAAACAGTACAAGTAAAGTTTAATTACATGCCAATGATATGAGGCACAGTGAAGAGAAACTATGGGGTACAAAGCAACAGCCTGCTCACTAAAGGAACACATTGAAACTACAAAGCACTTCTACACTAATACAGCTTCACTCAAAAGAGAAAGAAAATATGTAGTTTCTCACCTGATTTTTGAGTCTCTGACAAAATCTGGATCTTTCAAATTATCCTCCCATGGTAGATGGCCACTAAGCCAATGAATCATACAGTAACCCAAGATCTCCAGATCACCACGTCTCGATGGTGCTAAACGTATACACACACATAAAAACGAACTGTAAGAGCAGCTAACAAAGCACATACAGTTTAACAACAGTTACAATTTGTAAATATGTTAAGACAACAGAAAGCAAACTCTTTATAACGTGACACTACTCTTATCTGTCACTTATTTCTTTATTTTTGCACAAAAGCAAGGAACAAAGAATATTGTTCCTACATCTAGAAGGATAACTTCATTTTCAAGTCCCTTATCAATCTCCTTCTTCTGCTCAAGGGTATGACATGCTGCAGTTATCCCAATTTGGGAAGCTTTTTAAGTACTCAGATTGTGGAAAAAAACAGAGCAAGTTAGTGGAGTGATTGACTTTCTGTTCAAAACAGTTTTTACTTCCCTTCTTCTATAAAATGGTAATAGTGCTAAAACCCTAGCTTCTGAAAAAAAAAAATTCCACAATGTTGAAATATTTTATGCAGCCTGAAAACTGAACAGAGAACAGTAATTGGTCAGAACGCTAGGCCTCACCAAAAAACTAACAAGAAGCAAGAACCTCCATGTACATTGACCACAGATTACACTAAAAGTATAAATGGGTAAATGAAGCCATCTTTGTCCATGCTGCATTTTAAACATCGGTGTAACACTTCATCCTGAAGTAAATAATGATTTTCAACAACTGATATTTTAGCAGGACACACTTTTATGCTAATAAACCAAAACTTAAGAGTGAAGGAAAAAATTATGTTCACCATAACAGACATAGACCTGTCTTTTTCATATTCGACTACTTGCTTTTTAATGTTCATGACTATAGGCATAAATTAAGTTTTGTTTAAATCTTCTAAATATTAAGCTATAAATAAGAATACTGTGCACTTGCCAAATATGAAGAAACAATGTTCACACTGATAACAGAAACCATTTATGTCCTGAAAACAGAGCCTGTTTTTCTATCATGATCGCATAAGCAATATTCCATTTCTACTCATTTAATAAAAAGCAATACACTCAACATTTTAGTAGACTTTATAAATGAAGTAAATCTATTTAAGAAAGTTACATTAAAAATACAGTAAGTTAATAAAGTAAAGTAAATGGAAAAAAAGAAAAATGCAAGCACAGTCCATAGAGAAGGAAAAACATTTCATAGATTCAGAAGCCTGGCTGTTTACAAAACTCAATGCAGCAAATATGGCCTTTTGTATTTATAAAAAGGATGCACAAGATGCACAAATGCCTATTGTTAAAAAAGTTTTACATCCTTACCCACACCCTTGTGTGCATCAATACTGGTATATTCAATAGTTCCATCATGACACCTTTTAGGATCTTCTTTATATAATTTGTGAACTCCTTCGGGACAGTATCGGTAGGCAAGCCCATAATCCACCAAGTACACCTAGTAATTTCCACAAAGAATTCTAATATAAAAGAACCATAAATACAAAAAATAGGCAAATAATAAATGTTGCTCCTAACCATTCTCAGAACTTCTTAAAAAGTATTAAAACCGGCGAGTTTTTCTGAGCTAAAATGTTCCTTTCTCAGTGTTTTATTGAGATTACTACATATGATTTGAAAACAAGGCAATAGATAGTTTTTGTCATTTTCCATATAGCAGTCCGATCTGGGAGCAGTTTCCTGCTGATGTAGAGAACCAGTACAATAAAACAGCCAGCTATTACCAGCGAGATTAAACGCCAAAAAAATAAAAAAGACGTAATGTTCACAGAGTTTTAAATACACTTACTGTCCTACCGTCTTTAAAGTCAGCTGTCACATTTGAACACTACTACAAACCACTACTTCTCACTAACACCATATCCACTTTAAGAGAACTGAGATTTTTTTTTTTTACCTATTTCAAGAGCTAAAACATTTGGGCAAGAAGACATACATCATTCCAAGACTCTGATATGCATTGTTTGAATAGTAAAGAGAGTTAAAAATGCAGAAAAATGAAAGACTTCCATAAATCAAGTGGAACAATAAACACTTTAAAGACCAATTTTTCCAAGTAACAGAACACTTATTTGATGGATTTCTTGAACAAAGAAATGAGGTAACAATGCAGACAGGCAAACATAATTTACCAGCGTGCTATATAATTTTAAGCTTCCACCTGCAAATACTTATTTAAAAAAAAAATTGACTCTCAATCTTGAGAATTCTCTAGAATATTATTTAGGGCAAATAGTCAATTTGATAACTGTCCAGCAAAATGCATTAAAAAAAATGTAGAATATTAACTAGATATAAATGTCAAGCAGAAATAATGTTACCATATACATTCTTAAAAATGAGCTTCTGCTAGATTTCACAGGTTCAAAGCACTTTCATGTGTTGTCAGATAGAAGGTTAAAAACATGAGGAATAAAATGCATCAGAAATACCTGATTAGGGTTCTTGTAACTCAGAAGAAGGTTTGAGGCCTTGATGTCTCCATGCACATATTCATACTCATGGACGTATTCCAGTATATCAAGCTAACAAAACAAAATAGCCATATAAATGCAGTACCCAGCTCCACCCAGCAGAGGACCTATACTCAGCATGAAAGTGCGATTAAACAGACTTACACAGGGAAGTCTGTAAAGATACTTTTTAAACTTACTATTCTCAGGCCTAGTTGTAGTACAGTTTTACGGGGAAAGCGCTTTGCATTCTCTTCATACATCTTCTGGAGATCTCTGCCAAATCGATCCATTATCATAAATCGATAACTAAATTCAAGAAAATAAAAAGCAGTAAGGTCACTGAACTGTACTTAGCAAAGTGTTTTATGTGTTAGTTGTACAAATTACTGATTGAAAACACTTCCCTCAAAAGATAAACTGCAGGTACACTGAAAACAATTACATGGAAAGTACTTCACTTTTTTTTTTTTACATGTTGTACATCAATTCCTAACTTGTTTTACATTAGCTAGTCAAAATTTTGACCATGAAAATACCTGTTCTTTATTCCTGACTAGTTGTCTGATACATTAACAAGTACCCCCAGAGGAAGATAATTGTAACATAATTCACTGTATGTAAAACAAAGTATCAATTAGTCACAGAAACACCTTTTCTACTAAGTGACTTACTATGGTTAATTAAAAAAGTTAATTTCTTTAAATCTATTACAATCTTTTTTTAACCTATTATTAAAAACAAAAATCTCTCACTTGCCAAAGGTATTCTGATATTAATTGCTATAGCCAAACTGGTTCTATTACTCAAAGAGCTGATTGTAGCTATGTTTAAGAATCTCATGCACTAAACACTGAATGGAAAGAAAACGTTTATTTGGGGGAAAAAAAATAACTGTTATACTTAGTTTTGCTTCTCAAAATTAATTGGTTTTTTACACTAGATTAATTGTAAAGTTGAAGATCTACTAAAACAATGATATTTCTGACATACAAGAGCATATATACCAACTGCCCTATGTAATGGTCCACACATTACATACTGATCTAGTATAAGCTCCCAGAAAACTACTAAAATTCCTTTGTGGCACAGCTGTACAAAGAAAGCCCAATAGGAAACACAGACCATTACACAAGCAGGAACACCATGCAAGACCAAATGACAAAAACCTCTCTGTGACATCAAGCAATACTAAAAACTATCCCTAGATTTCACACAAATTTAACATGAGACTAGCAACTCTTCTAGCTCAAAGATTAAGTCAAAAAAAGCTGTCCCTAGGGAAGATAAAATAGATTTAGAGAGACCACAAAGTTCTTCATATGCGTGACTGAAAATACTCTTTAACTGCACACTATAGCACAAGAAAAAATTAAAGGTAGTAATATTATCCAAGAACTAATACGTTGGAAGTCAACTTTATTTGAATTCAAATATGAAAAACTTCTAAACCACATATATATAGCATCACTGCACTACAGCAAAATCCAAGACAAATAAAATCTAAAACAGGAAGAATGTAACAGAGTAAATTAGATTAAAAAGTATAGTGATTGCAGATTAAGTCAATCCTACTATATGACAACAAAAGATATAGTCACCTGTTTCCATTTTTTTCATGCAAGCCAGAACCCCAATATCTTGGTACACCTAAATATTTCAGTTTATGGGACTTAGTCCACTTCTGAACTGAAAATACAAGTAGAGATAAGTTCATGAATTCATATCAGTAGACACTTAGATAAAAAGCAAGTGTTCACATCACTTAACAGTTTCTGCATACGCGAGCTGTTTTTTTCATGGAAAATTGTATGCAAAGCATACTGGGAGGTTAATGACACATCTGTTGTAGGGACTGAGATACAACTCAAGTTTGAGTTTAGACAAGAGCATCAACAAACTTGTAAGGAATATCTTTCCAGAAATCACTGATTTTACTATACATCTGAATTAGATTTCAATCATTTTAAAAAAACTTTTAAAAATTACCTAAAAAGATCTCTTTAAGGTTCAACCTTACTTCTGTAGGCTCTATTTTCCTAAATGCTTGTAGTTAATCAAAAACATTTTAATAGACTGCTTACTTTCATTTGGTTTAGCAGCTCTCATGTAGAACTTTAACTCAGTAAAAAGAGGTCCATTCTGGCTGGGTTCCTTTAAGACAATTTAAAATTAGTTAACAAATGCTGTGCCTAATAATTATTAAAAGCTCACAAAATCTAACACCCACCCTATAAAAGCACATTCTCCCTCAAATGCTGTACACAGTGCTGATAAATTCAACAGAAGATGGGTGTTTTTATATTGGCTCTAGGAAGAAATGTTTATTATAAATTGTTTAACATTAAAGGTATGAAAGACTCCTTTCCTATAGCAAAATATTAAAGGCTAACAAATTCACTGAAATGTATAGAAATATCACCAAAAACTGGCAGCAAAAGTTTAACAGAGAATATTAAACTTTATCTCAGATTTTCCAGATTAAAGCCAGATTGTATCAGTTCCAATAGCCATCACTGAGCCAAAAATAACACCTGAAATTATTTGATAGAAAAATCTAAACAGAAGTCAAATTCTTGCTGAACATAAGGTATTTTGTTCCTTTACACATTAGTTTGGTGAAAGGTACAAAGGATTTCACTATTTCACTTAAATTAAAACATAAGAACTACAACCACATTGACTTCAGTGTACCCTGTATTTAAGCTAAAATAAGGTATTTCAGTTCCATTTTCTCGGGACAAATCTATGGCAACCACATATCATAAGTATTATAAATTGCAAGAGAAATCGGTTTGACAACACCAAAGCTTTGGACTACTGCAAGAAATGCAAATGAGCAAGTACTTTGACTCTACATTTCCAGAACTTGGTGCAGAAAAATAAGTGATTTAAACTCTCGTGATTGATTTTGAGATAAGTTTAAGCAGTTTATTAAGTCCAGTTACTCATATATGTCCAAATTCATCCTATCTCAGCAAAAATACCTGCTTTGGAATAGCCTACAATTAAAAAAAAAAAATCTGACAAAAAATGTGATTACTGGCAAAGAAACCCAGAAAGAATACAACCAGAACACACTAGCAAAAGTTCCAAGAAAAAAACATGTCTTAAATGTTTTAACTCTAACTCTTAAATACAGATTTAGCGATTCAGAAAATTGCTAAAGGTCAGATGGTATCACTCATCTAACAGAGAAGTACTGCTGTCCAACATTAACGAAGCAAGGTAAAGAGGCTGATGAACATGGGCTTTAGTGTCCACCTGACATATTGGCTCAGAGGCAGAGTGGGAAGACCAGTCAGACTGAGAGCAAGATAACAGCTTAAACACCACTCCTAGGCCTGGACACTTGATTACAAAGCCACCACCTATCTCCAGCTCACTTTCTGCAACAGTACTGCCCTGATAAACAATGGAGCCAAGACAACAGTTATTTGGTCCCTCCTTGTGGGCCCAACATTCAGACCTAAGCCATGTACCTGAAAGAAAAAAACAAAAAACACACTACTAGACCAACTAATCAATGTACATAATGTACATGCATATCTACTTCCAGTTAGTTTATTTATCCACTATGGACAACAAATTAGTGATATAGAGATCACACATCCAGCAGAGAAGGGTAAAAAGCAGAATTCTTATACTGCAGTTATCTCAGACAACCGTTACTTGACCTATTCACTTGTTTCTGTGTAGCATAATCCATTAATACTCTAACTTAATTAGAATATAAATTATACATATTATTTTGATTCAACGCACACAGGTTTGAAGAATGTTATTTTCTTACTAAAATATAGCAAAAAAACTGCAGGAGACTGCAGGAGTTAACAATTCTGGAAATATTTATCTTTAAATAAATTATTCCACAAAAATTATGTCTCAGTGCTGAAAAAAGATGTATTTCTCTCTAGTCAGAGCAAGTGCTGAAAATCTGGTATCTTTTCATACTTGAGAGCATGGATAAATGATTTAACCACAAAACAGAACTTCATGTTGACTATGAAGCTGTTTCCCCACAATACCATTAATTCTACATACAGATAAATAAATGTATCCACTGCATTAAAAAGGCTCATGTAATGATGTCCAATATTTGCCATACTAATCTTCTTATTATACACTAAAAGCAGAAAGACTTCAAACACAAATTTCTATAACTTTATGCCCAGGGTCATTCTAAACACATGATTTGCAAAACTGAAATTAAAGTCTAATTAGAAAAGATATCATAATGAAAAAGATTATGAAGTACATGTGGAAACTCAACAAATTTCTTCAAGTAGTATTTTAAGTCTGATCTTTTGCAGTCAGCAGTTTAATGAAGTGTCATTAAACTCTCCATCCTCTCCTGAACAATGACATCTGAAAGGTCCACTTGTTAAAGAAGCATTTCTTTGTTTAATAAAAACTGTGATTCATTTTGGACTGCTCAAACATCAATACTATGAGAATATGTCGAAGACTAAGCCAATTTCCATACTGCTTTAATGGCTTCATTTGAAGAACATTACTATAGCAGCATATATTTTGTTAAACATTGACAATTGTTCAAAGCTGTTAACCATTTTGCTTCAGGTGGTGGATCAACTAGGAATCATCTAGGCATCAGAAGAGAGGCCCTTATCTGTAGTTGTGAAATATTAGACTGTAGAGGCAAAATAGGTTATGGGTTGTTTGTGCGGGCATCACAAAGACTGAGGCTACGTTTTATTGCCATAATGAAAAATTATAAAAGACAAATTAAAAGTGAGTAGTCACCTGGGAGATTAGCAATGGGTGGGGGTATCTACAAACTGCAGCAACAAAGTGAATCTAGCACAAACGTAACCCGAAAGTTATGACAACTCCTATATGCAGGACCCAAAGAGAAGCAGATGGTCAGGTTTAAAATTCAGGAAAAAAGAAAGACAACAATTATACACTGCTTAAAAATAACGCAAATCTGATGATTTTCCAAGCAAGTCAAACTGGATTCTTTCAAAAAAGTTAAACGACTCTGCACTTCCTGACCAGTCCAAACTTGTCTGGAGCCAGAAATTAGGAGCCACTGCTTCTCATAGGTAAGTCACCACTGCTGCTTACTTCAATGTTCATTTTCTGTCTCTGAAACAGGCCACAGTTTCCACATGACATGCAACCCCTGCCCTCAACAGCACTGGATATACAAAAGCAGGTTGGCACCACACAACAGCTGCCAGCTGGGGCTCCTGGTAGAATTCCCATCCACAAACACCTAAGGCAGCAGCAGTACACTGATACTGAAAGTGTGGTGGTTTGACATTTGCACTGTAAGCAAAGTTTTTTTCAGCAAGTGACAATATTTTGGAAAGAGGGTCATCTCTAGCAGTACCTTGAGGCATCTGAACAGTATCAAAACCATTACTCTAGAATTTCGCTGTAGTAAGCAGATATAAATATCAAGATGTACTTTATTCTAAATTAACCTGATCTTTTAGTTTCAGGAACAGATGTTAAAAGTATTAATGTATTCACATAAGTGGCCAACTATTGCAGTAAATCATTTCAATATTGCCATATAGTTTAATAAATAAAAGATGAAAACATTGCAGTTCTGAACTGTGCTAAAGAACTAATGTTTTACATTGTGAAGCTCTTAAATTTTATCTGGTATTTCCTTTCTCACAGGACCAAAAGTAGGACCAAGATAATGAATGGTCTGGATCTACTAGGACTATTCCCACATTCCCAGTTTTTTTTCCAAGACTTCATCAGGGAATTGTGTATCTATATAAAATAATCTAACAAAACATAAGAAAAAATACTTCATACATTTATCTTAGGAAAAGAACATTATAGCCAAATCAAGTGAAATCAATCTTTTCTATTTTAAGATTAAAAACACAAAAAAATTTGAAAGAATAAAATTAAATTGCTGATTTGCTATAATAGGCAACAGTGAACTATTTTTCCTTCTCTCTAACCACCAGGTTTAAAAAAATCACGTGTAAATGCCATTTTAATTCAACAGAAATTAGAATACGTATGTGTTTTATGATAAAACATTTAAAGGACTTTTTATCTGCAGGGACCTCAGGAATCAAAGTTTTGCTTTTTCTACTCCCAAGCCATCTGTCAGCTTAGCAACATCCAGTAGTGAGCAACAGTTCACAAAGACTCACTGTTGAATCACAGAAATCATCCAAAAGTTAGCCATGTTTCACTCATTTTGTGATATTTGGGCTGCTTACAGGAAGCAGCAAATGAAACAGAATCTGATCCATTTCTTGAACCTTTTTCAACTCCGCCAATGTTCTGTTATCCACGCTCGTACATGGCAGTCCCATCTCTTCCTCTATATCGTCACAATTATTTTAAACAGCACTACAAAATTGTATTATTTTCAGTTGGAAGATGTTTTAAATTACACAGGCTATTTCAGAACAAACATTTTTAAGTTGTGAAGTAAAAATTCAAATGTTCTCTTACCACTTTTGCAACATAAGGTGCATCAGTGCCAACCGACTTTGAAGAATTAACATCAGCTGTTAAAAAGGAAGTATTTAGTAGCAGTAGGAAACTGTCAGAAAACATACAATTAATTGCTATGCAACACAAACAAAAGACAAAGCAATTAAACACTGATGTGAATATATAATAGTACCTTAGACTTTAGTAAGAGAACTAATCTATTGCAAGACTACTTTGTATGAATATGGTCTTGCATTCTCCCTTCTGTTGGAGGAGAACAGGCAATGCGTTAAACAAAGGAGGTTTTTTTATTATTCAATAACTTTTTCCTAGTCAATAGTATTTCTCTCCTTTTCTAGGACTGTGATGAATGTACACAGTTGTGGACATAGAGATGAAAAACACATTCTCTCTTCTATTTTGCCATGTCATATATCCAAAAGTGACTTTCTGTTGCTACTTCTGACAAAAGGACATCAGGGTAGGCAAGCAGGAAGTACGGGAAGGAACAGCCAGGGGCACAGCTTTGTGCTAACGACAGGGAAGCAAAGAGAGGCCAAGCTGAATTATCCTTTCACTGCTAAAAAATAATTTTGGTTTAAAAAATTAATTAACTACCACTGGAATCTCACACAACCACAGTGCTAATAACAACCACTTGCCCACTCTTTTCCAAAACCACAAATCAAGCTAAGATTCTAGTAAAAAAAAAAAGATTACTTGAAGACACTTTGCATTTTCTAACTTAGGGTCAACTTTTCATTGTTTTGAGTAAGGATGAACATCTTATTCTCTATTTTAAAGCATTATAAAAGACAACCACACTTACCAAGGTATAGGCGTCCAAAGCCTCCTTGCCCTATAGGGTCACCTAATTTCCATTCTTTTTTTGACGTATCTGCTAGGACCTCCCCTAAATCAAACACTTCAGCAAGTTTCCTTTTTGCAGGTGCTCTTTTTGCAGCAGTCTTCCTATTATATGGCATCTTCCCTGCAGGAAGAGGAGGAAAGGGAAGGAAAAATAATTTTTAAAAACATTGCAGGTTATATGCGACCAGACTTATTTTATGTAGAAATCTGTTACAAGTATGAAAAAGTATGGATTGTTTAAGTTTTAATTTGTTACTACAAAAACACTTTAAAAGAAATGCAGTAAGTAGTTTCATTGGCATGTGAAAGATAAATAGATTTTTCAGGCACCAGATTTTTCAGACAGCAAAAGTCTTCACAACAGAAACCTATTAGAACACCTTGCATAAGACCTGCTAGAAAAATCTCAGAACCTATCGTACTTAATCAATCACAACCAATCATAGGTCTAAAACTAGAAATAAGTAAACTAATAAAGCTCATCAGTTTTCCCAGAGTTAAACTTGCTTACAGAAGTGTTGTGTAGTCCAAGTCTTCAGTAATATTATGAATAATTCCTCTTAGCTGTAAAAAATACCAAAAACATTCACCATTCAAACAGTTAATTATTTTTCTCCTATGTAACTGCAAGTAACAAAAATAAAAATCTGCTTATTGGTCACAGGGCAGCACTTAATAGATCAAACTAGCACATAACTACCTGTTTTGAGATCATAAATGTAAAAGTATTACTGTTGCCTTCTCCCAACCTCAGGTCTCAAATAAGCAATATTACCAGAAATAACGTAACAGCCCACTGGAGCCAAATGCATGTATCTTTCTGCAGAATAGGCCTCATTTCGAGCATATAAATGTTTTGACTTTTTAGCAGAGACAGATTTTGATTCAGTAAAAGAGCTTACTGAATACAGGATAATGGGACAGAAGTGATAATGGGAAAATAAGCCATTAGTCTAGAGAACCCAGACTAACACAAATAAGGAGAAAAAGAAAGCACAAAAATCAGCAGTGTTGCCCAATGACTCAGATGTGGGGCAAGATCATGCTGACTGTCATCTAAAGGGTATAAAAATGTATACAAAATGAGCACACATAGGAACACTATGAGACATGAAGATGGCTTGAAGGACTGCGTCCCTTGACCTCTCAGTTACTACAAATAATTCCAGTGAGACTTGGATGGATGCACTTAGATGCCTGCATGCTGCACAGACTGCTTGCTGTCCAGTAAAAGAAAAATTTGTAGCCTCTTTTTCAATACAGCTAGCAAGCCAGTGAAATGAAACTATTGATATGCTTCACATCTTTGACATTCACAGTGAGATCCTTCATAGTAGCCCTACTTAAAAGGGAATTATGTTTACTTAACATATTTCTCAAGAGTATGAAAGGAGGACCTGGTGTTTCCCTTTTTTTATTTTTCCCCTTTTTTCTTGCGTGGTCACTAGCTGTACACCTGAAGGTGCTTAGTTAAAAAAAAAATTGTAGTAATGTTAATTTCCCTTTATCTAAAAATGTAAAATTCAAAATGGACATAAGTTTGAACATCCCCAGCTGGGAACCCTGCCCTTAACAAATACACTAGATACACATACATGGTTTCTTGGCTGTCTATATTCATATCCATCTGTTAAGATGGCATTGTGCCTACTTACAAGTTGGTCAAACTATCAGTAGGCCATAGGTGCCAAACACTGATCGCTTTCAATGGGCAGTATGCAAAAACATTCTTATCCATGGAAGTATTTAAGCAATGGCTGCACATGCTATCATATTTATTTGGATAAATCCATTCAAGGATCTTCTATTGGCTGAAACAAAAATCTCAAAAATTTTCAACATGGAAGTAAAGAATAGGGTGGGGGAGGGGGCAGGGGAAGACAAAATCAATGACAAAATTCTATCATTCCATAAGCTTTTCAACTCACAATATAGCAAACATGAAGGGTTTGCCAGGAAACTTATGAACCAGCAAATACGGATGTAGAGCTGCATCCTGTACACTGCACAACTCGAATAAAGTCATGTACTTCTCCCTCAAGTCACCTTTAAAAATTCGCATACACACACACACAAAAAAAATTACTTTTAACTTTTCTGCATCTCCGTTGCCTCTCTCTATCAATAAATGGAAGTCCCATAGGTATTGTGAAGCTTAATTCATTAGTGCCTGCAACTATGCTGAAGTCCTTGGAAACAGAGCGTCATAGATGTCAAGTACTATACTATCATTCAAGTATTAAACAGACCCGACCCTACTTAACTAAGGCATCCGACAAGAACAATTTTCAAGGTGCATGATTGTAAACAGCAGCATTCTGTGTGGCTACAAAACACTCAAAACAAAGATTTTGCTACTAAGAAGTATGAACAACAGAAGTCTATTTGTCTAAACTCTCTCCAAAAGCCTCTTAGTACTACAAAGGCTATTTCTCCTGCTTCTCCCTAATAAAACATCCTGGAAGAAACTGAATACACCGTACTTGAGATATGCAGACAATTTTATATCAATAGTGCTATTAGTGGTGTTATCTTTAAAAATGTTGTCTGCAATGCTTGCTACTCTAGTGATACTTGAACTCTTAGAGTAAATACGAATAGCCACTTCTCAATCTGGGTTGGCATCCTTTTCCAATAAAACTCTGAAATTAATATAAATCAAATTGATTTTGAACAAAGTGTTTCTGGTGTGTGGCAATTTAGACTGGTTTCTTCCTGATCCTCCTCTTTTATTCTCTGGAAATTGTTATTTTCATAGTTGTTTATCTCAGTAGGACCTCTTTTCATTTTCAACATAGAGAAGGCATGCTGGTGACCTTTGCTCCTCATCACAAATAGGTAACCCCAACAAGACCTGAAATCTAAGCATTGTTAATACAGTTCATCATTCATAGCAAGACATCTGCCTGCAAAAAAAGGAAATAAAGACAAGCAAAAAACAAAAACAAGTTTTTGGTCAATGAACGGGAGGGAAAAAATGCGACACTTTAAAATGTCTGAATACTGTAGAAGAGTTTCATAGGAGGGGCCACCAAAACAAAAAGTACCTGAAGCATCAGTGACTTGCAATACCAAGTGAGGTAAATGTGCAAGAAAGCCCTTGTTCACTAAGTTGGACATTCTGTGACTGCTCTATCATTTTGTTACACTTTTCAGTACCACTATAATATCATTTTCTGGTGATCAAGACAGCTGACAAATAATAGTGCTTAAGGAGGAAGAAGTGCTAGTGTTCCTTTCCCAAGAAATAAGAAAAAGTCTTTTTAGAGAAAATGAATAAATATACATCTATGGACCACAATTAAGGAGAAGTATTTAAGCCAAAGCATTTTGCCACAACGGCACCATACTGGCCAACTGAACATTTGTTTTTTTAAACACACTGCTGTGTGGCAGACTTTTTAAAATTTCTGAATGCAGCATGTCCAGATATAGGAAACCGTCATTTACAAAAGGGAGCACTATGTTACTAATTTTAAATTGCCTTCTCAAAAATACATTTTCATCTTTTGAATAGTCTTTAAGGTTCTCCTGAAAATCCTAAGCATCACTCAGATAGTTACTGCAATAAAGGACAGCATGAGCTTTATAACGTGCCAAATTATCTGTCACTACAAACCACAGCAACACCAAACCAACATCAAGTACCTAAGCATGTAAGCCAGACACTTAAATGCTTTTCAATAGCTTGGCCTTCCTTAGAAAAAACAACAGGTCTGAAATTCATTAGGAATCCTACCTTATTTAGGGATTATCCCCAAAAATTAATTGGGCATCTTATTCGTACAGAAGAAAGCACAAGTCTTTTGGAAGCTTCATAATAGTTCTGTACCTTTGCCGATGATTATAAGTGCCTATAGACTCCCTATTAATTAATAAAAGCCTTAAACACAAACTGAAAACTGAAGAAGACAACAGAGTCTTGCCTGCCTGTAATCTCATAAGGATTCTTTAAACAAGGAAGACAAATGGCAAGAAGGAGGAAGTGAAAAACCATAACCAGCAACAAACAGAAACCAGCTTAGGCCAGTCCTTACACAACAAGCCTGTACTGATCCTAAAACTGAAGATTTTTATTCGTGATTCGTAGGCTTGAATTTAAAAAAAAAAAGTATTATGTCTACTTCAAAGCAAAAGTCAGAAAGAAATCAAGGTGATATCTTGTTTGTTAGCCACCCTGGGACATTCTTGGAGGCGACAAATCTCCTGAACATCATCGAGTACGGTTTTCAGTCTGCCTCCTCCACCTCGCCTTAGGCCTAAAACAAAAATAAACTTTAAAAAAACACGAAGGAGAACAACGTAGACGCTGCTGCCACAGGAAGGCGGGGGAAGGGGGTGCGCAGGAGTGAAATTGAGGGAGCTCTGACCCCCCACCCCGTTCTCTCCCTCCCTGTCGGCCTGGGCGCCGCCGGCTGGGACGGGAAGGAGCGGGGGAGGCGCCTCCCCTACCCTCAGCAGCAGATGAAGAGGAGGAACAGGGCCAGCGACGGCCGTGGCGGTTCTGAGGTAAGCGGGAAAAACCTGCCGCAATCCACCAGAAGGGCCGGGGACGCAGGGCAGAGCGAGCGGGGGAGCGAAACGGTGCCATAAAACTCGCCACCCTAAAAAACAACAACAAAAAAAAAACAGAACAAAAAAACACTCTCCAAAAGCAGACGCCAGTTCCAAATACCTCTCTTCCTTCTCTGCTCCCGGCCCGGCCACTACTCCTTCCGCCCCGTCCGAAATTCCCGCACTGCGAAGGGCCCCGCGGCGCCCGCCCGCCGCGCCGCGCACCTCCCACCATCGCCCGCGCCCATTGGACCGTTGCGCTGCCACCGCCTCCGCCTGCGGCGCGGAGCCTGCTGGGAACTGTAGTCCCCGGCTTCACCTGCGAGGGCCACCGGACGCAGTTCCCAACAGGCAGCGCGCCTGCGAGGGGGCAGGAGTTTATTTCGCGGGGTAGAGTAATAGAATGGTTTGGGTTGGAAGGGGCTTCAAAGCCCTGTATACTGAGGCACTGAGTCTTAAAATCAATAGAAATGACTGGCGTTTTAGCTGTATGTAACATATAGAAACCAATGGTGTACTTGCATTGGTAGCTGTGCACTGCAGAGGTAGCTACAACAGTTGTGACCTGACCACTTGGTGATCAGAACCTCCACAGCAATGGCGCCTGACCTAATTAGGCCTCAGTAGCACAGTGCCAATAGAGCTAGGACTTTTGCAAGGTAGAGGATTTCATAATGTGGGTACAGGATTATGCCTGGAGATACCAGCACCATGTGCCGTTGCACAGCACTGACATGGCTCATAGAATCATAGAGCCATAGAGTCATAGAATGGTTTGGTTGGAAGGGACCTTAAAGATCATCCAGTCCCAACCTCCCTGCGATGGTCAGGGACACCTTCCACCAGACCAGGCTGCTCAAGGCCCCATCCAGCCTGGCCTTGAACACTCCCAGGGAGGGGGCATTCACAGCTTCCCTGGGCAAACTGTGCCAGTGCCTCACCACCCACATAGTGACCAATTTTTCCTAATGTCTAATCTAAATCTCTTGTCTGCACGTTTAAAGCCGTTCCCCCTCATTCTATCACTCCTTGCCCTTGTAAAATGTCCCTCCCCAGCTTTCCAGCAGGCCCCCTTCAGGTGTTGGAAGGCTGCTATTAGGCTCTCTGGAGCCTTCTTTTCTCCAGGCTGAACACAACAATGTAATCTTGGGTAGTTGTGCGAAATCTCAGTGCATTAAACCAAAATAAGTTTGGAAAGGGCCTGTCAGGCTGATGCCTTGTGACGACAACCGCTGTCTGGGAGACAGGGCAAAACACAGACTGCCACGTTTCCAGGGAGCAAGATAATGCTGCGGTTTTCCATCTTCTACAGCTGATACCCCAGACAAAACCAGCTGCTCCAGCCACCCCAGCACCAGAGCCTGCACTTGCGCATTACCTCTTTACATACTATTACATACCTTATGATTTTACCTACTGTACCAGTGCATAAAGGTTCTATGTTTCTAAGATTCTATGATCACCAGCAGAGATAAAGAAGTCATTATCCCACTCTACACAGCACTTGTCAGGTCGCACCTGGAACACTGCGTTCAGTTTTGGTCCCCAATACACGAAAAGGATGCAGACAGGTTTGGAGAGGATCCACAGAAGAGCCACTAAGATGATCAGAGGACTAGGACTACCATATGAACTAAGGCTGAGAGATCTGGTTTTGTTCAGCCTTGAGAAAAGAAAGCTTGGGGGCAACCTTATTTACGTGTACTAGTACATAACAAGTGTCTACTAAGAGGATCGAGACTCCCATTTTACAAGGAGTCATATGGAAAAGACAATGGTAATGGATATAAGTTTCTCCTAAGGAGATTCCAATTGGATTCCAGAAGAAAACTTCTCACTATGAGATCAGTTAAGCATTGGAATAATCTTCCTAGGAAAGTGGTAGATTCCTCTATACTGGAACACTTTTAAGGCTCAGCTTGACAGGGTGCTGAGCCATCTCATTTGAACTATACATCACCTAAAAAGGTTGGACCAGATAATCCTTGTAGTCCCTTCCAACCTGGCATTCTAAGATTTTATGGTTTCCTACTTACATCTCAGACCCTTTCTGATTCTGCCTACTAGGGTCTCACACAGTACTGCAATGGACCTTCTGCCTCCTCCAAAGAAACTTTTTACCTACACTTTGACAAAGCCTGTGTTTATTTTGTCCTGACTGATGTTTGTTTTTAATAGCGTCTGTGATACTTAAATTGTTTTGATTACACAATAACATTTTGCAAAATTAATAATAATAACAAAGTTTTATGAAAAAAGAACCCATGCTTTCGAAGGCTCAGCATGGATTCTGACTCTTCTGATTCTCTTTCCTCTCAATTTCCTTTGCTACAGGTCAGAGTCAATTGATACTGCCAGGTGTGATTCATTTGTCATCTAGTATCAGTACATCTTCTCTTGTCATCAGGTATACAAAAGCATACACACCCACACTTGATTCTACAAAGCTGTGAAGTGGCAAACAGGCATGGAAGATTAAAGACATGTCAGAAGAGAGATTTTAGGGGATGAGACAGGAAAATAAAAAGACAAGGTTTTTTGTGTTATTAATTTGCTGGGGGGTTTAACCCTTAAAAAAAGCATTATATTTTCTTGGCTATCATCTTCATGTGCTGCAGTTTTAGAGGTACTAAGTAGCTTAAACCAAAGAACTATCATTCCATTGTGTGTTTATCATGATGGTACTTATACAGAAGATTTCCTTGAAAACTTGGTCTACATTAGGAGTAACAGGAGATATGTATACTAGGAATCTTAGATACTCCTACAGGTGTTTAAGAATGTACTATTTTGAATGGTCTAGGATATTAGTGTTCAATAGGAAAGACCAAAAGATTGTTTGAAACAAATGGAGCACACTACCACACGTTAGCATTAAATCTTTAATATTGGATTGGTGGGATCATAAAAACATTTTAAGATGCTGATATAGAAAATAAAATGAAAAATTTAGTAGATAATCTATTCATTCTTTTAGTGAAAAGCTGATCTTCAAGCTTTCAGTCTGAAAACAGTCTTAACAATGAAGCCATAGAGATCTAAAGTAAATTTTATTATTCCATCTAAATGTTCGGCCAAAAAATATTCTCTTTCTTGCATGAAGAAATACATGTAGACCTCATTCTGGCTTTGATTTTTATCTGTTTTAAGCAAAAGGTACAGTTTCAATATACCCATCCTGCTTCTTATTAACAAAAACATAATATTCTGCCTATAAAGTATCAGAACAGAGACATTCACATATTATGTTTCCACACTCTAGAGGTCTAGGGTTTTGTTTAGCTTGTCTAAATGCATTTGCTTTAATAGTACTACAGTTGGAGATTCTTCAAGTATTATCGAAAACCAAAGTGGCCACAACTTTTGTCAGATGTTCCCTATATACTGCCAATTGTTTGACTAGATATTAGAAACCAAGTATTGACCAATCAATCAAAAGCATAGGATGGGTTTCTCATTAACATCCTTCACTGTAAGAGCATTCATGGAATGTGCTGACTACAACTTTCCGGTATGCTTGAAGAATTATTGTAGATTTGATAATTGTGTTTGAATTGTCTCAAGAGAAAGAACTTCACATCTTTTCCTTATAAGTTCTCTATTCTTAAATGAAAAGGCAATCCAGTCTATGTGTGTGCTTCAGATACAGCTGTTAAGAAAAGTTCAAATGCTACTTTTAAATAGTAGTAAATAGGCAATATATACGGTACCGTAGCACATAAGCAGTGACATATTTTCAATTACTAAAATATCCTAGATAAATCTTGAAAATTCTCAGAAGACTGGAGGATCTCCAGAGTAAATGGAGAATAGACATCTCTTAAATGGCTAGGAGAGCCATGTGTATTCATCAGTTCCAGAAGACATGCAAGTTACATCCTCGTTACTAGCAGAATGTTCTTTAAAAGACTCAAAATAGCACAAAGAACATTTGAATCCTCCTACCTCACAAAAAAAAAGAAATGTTCCAAATGATTTAGCTTCTTAATTTCATACTACAGTAAGAAAAAATGAGACAGATTGATTAAAATATCTTCTTAAGGTCTTCAGGGGTTATTAGATGAGTTTAGAATTGTAGCCCAAGTCTCTTAACTGAGTTCAGTGCTTTCTCACAGGACTGGGTAGAATGTAATAAGGGAATGCGTGAATGTGAGGGTTCCATTAAAAATACCAAATGAGAGAATGCTGAATGTCTGCAGGTAGTGAGATAGTACATTCTACTTCAGTTAGGCTCATTTCTGCTTCAGCATAGTGTTTTTCAGGCTGTGATTCATCATTCAAAGTTCTGCAAGATATTAGGAGGGAATATTGGAGCAAAAGATGTGCACATGCTCTTCCACATACAGATGCAAGCAAGCAAGCAACAATCTAGAAATATAAAAGTAATGCAATGTTTCCCTTAAGTGTTGTTCTTGAAAATTATAGCCATAAAAACTCACAAGATTGTTGTTTATTTCATTATAAAAGGATTAAATTACTTTTGGATTTAAGAAAGTTTGGATTGAAATGGTGCAGTGGTATTTTTACATTATGTTCTTCATATTTTCATTCCTCAAAAAATTATAGAATTTTTATTATTCTACTCTGCAAAATGAGAAACGTTCTTACACATTTCACAAACACATTGCCATGCTACAGACAATGCTTTAAAAAAACAAAAATTTTTTAGAAGTGGAAAAAACCCAGAGAATTCCAGAATGAATGGTGAGACTGTGCCACCACAAATGCTTGATAGAAGAGTACATATGCACTGCTCTGAGCTATCCTAACTGGGGTTTGCGGACCACAGATGGGTGTAGATATACAAGATTACTGTTCCTAAAAACTACAGTGGTATTTGTTTCAAATTGCAATCCTCTTGAAGGGCTAGACCAGAAAAGTTTTGCTAAAAACCTGGTAGGCAGAGGCTGTAAACAGTTTGTGGTATGATCACTTTCCAGGAAGCAGTTCTTGACTTGGTAGCCTTGTTTTACCATCTGCCCACAGTGTACCTACTGTGATGTACAAAGAATTGTGCTTCCCATCGTATTTATGTGTTACTCTGCAGTGTGAGTATACTGACACAAAGGAAAAAATGTGCTTGCTGCAAACTTTCTTTCTTTTTTGTCTCTCGTTCACATTTCACACTATTTCCTCAGTGGAAAGTTGTTTATTAATTAAATTAAGGTGTGGGTTTTTTCCTCTAGTGTACTTTTATTAAACTTTAAAAGAGTAATCACCATTCTCTAAGAATAGCAGTATAGAACTCCAGAGTTGTCTTTGTTCATCCATTAATATACCTTCTAAGATCTGCCTGGTAACCTCACAGCTTGTGTGTATTTTAGGACCAGTATAGCATAATATTGTGTCTGAGAGATGTTAAAAGATAGTCGTGAACAAAATTGGTTTTACCATGTGTGATCTTTCCAGGTATCTTTGCAAGTTAGACTAATTTTTGTATTTGATTTGATAGAAATTTGATTTTTGTTTATTAATTCCCTCAGAATGCAGTGAATAAGAAACCAGAGAAATTCAACTATTGCTTTAAATATTTAAGTCATTTGATGAGTCAACATTTTTGCTCAATAAAGTCTGTCTAGAAATTTACACGAGATAAGGCCATTACCTAAATTCTCCTCACCAAAGGAAGATGCAATATTGTTTCATAATAAGGATCAAGTTCTTAAAGAACATAATAAAAAACACTTCAGTAAACAAATATTTACCTCATTTTGCAAAGGAAGAAGCAGACACAGAGATGCTGAGTGAAGTTTGCTCAGCTTGACATGATGAATTACATTTGTAAGAAGTGTCAGAGTAAGTCCTAGTTTCTTGACTTCTTTATATTATGCAAAACTGTTATTAATTATACTGTTGAAAACATTAAATTCAAAATTAGGATGCTGAGGCAGGAAAGGTCTTAGTAAATCCTGCAACTCTTTGAAAATATCCTCGGTACTCATTCCCCAAGTTAAGCAGTTAAATGGTTAGAGAAAGGAATGGAATATGGAGAAGGGCAGGTCCAAACTCTACAGGGTACCCATTAATTTAATGGAAATGGGATGAAAAATTGGAAGAATTAATGAAAATTATGTGGAAGAAAAGCTACAAAGTCAGATCCATTGGAAGTTTCACTTTTTCTGGAAGTTTTGTGATACTAACAGACATATGATTTGAAGCTGTTAAAGGGAATTGTTTTAAATAAATTGAAGCTTCTAAGACTAGGGTTTGTTTGAAGTGTATTAAATTAATCCAAATTAAAGGATTTTCATGAGTTTCTAAAGGGTTTGTATGTTTTCTTTGGTCAAGGTCCAAACTCATATGTATGGGAAGGTTTTTTTCTACTTAAAAATAAACAACTGGACCATCTTGGAAGTGAATTGGCTTCACCTGTCTTAGAAGTTATATTTATAGGTATGCATACATTTTATCTGAGGAGCACTGTGTATTCTACGTTGTAGATACATGCACATGCACACAAACAACAGTATATGGAGTCGAACTATCAAGATACAAAGAACTTCTGTTTATCATCAAACATTTTATATATTCTGTTACATGTGAAAGAATTATTATCTGTCCTGTTGCAGTGCAATGCTTTTTCCTGTAATGGAATTTTACTCTGCAAATTTATTTTGGTATTAAAAGGTTCCACTTTATAATGTCTATGGTTCAATCAGTGATCTAAAAGGCACTTAAATGCTTTGAACAAGATACATAAAACGCTTTTATTGCAAAAGCTTTGCTGTATCTACCAATTTTACCATTGATCTCTTTCCATGTAAGGCAGTTCTGGAAGCTGCCCATGCTGTATAAAATCACATGGTGGCTTTTGATCTCCAGCTGGTGATTAAAGCACATTATGGAGGCTTGAAATTTTCTTGTGGTCATTAGCATACCTCCAAACACTTCTCTGTTAAATAGTAGTGGTGTTCTTACTACATGCTATTTAAATAAGAAAGCAGGAATCTATAAACTTGTTTAATGTCCTTTGTAGCTCAGAGGATACAGATCTCTTGAATGAGGTGACCTTACCCTTAGCAAGATGCTTACTGGTCAAATAGTGATTTCTTCAGGTGATTAAGCTCTTTCAAAATGCAAGGAAGAATGAGGTTATATGTTTTTAAACCCACTTTTGATACAAACAGGCAGAGCTCTGTGCTTTGCAAGACCTTGTACAGTTACTCCCTATCTACAGTTCCTTATTTCCCACTGCTAAAACACATCACTATTGCTTCCAAGGTCACCAGGCTGTTGTATGTTTTCCACAGTGGATTTTTAAACAATGCAGCATTAACACTGTTGCTTGTAAATGCAAAAAAAAAAGTATCTTCTCTCCAACTTTTTGAAACTGAATTTATGTGGTGGGAAAAATAAAGAATCACCACGTATTTGTTACTTTCTGTAGCAATATTTTTGGAATTTCTTTTCGCAGAAAATAAATGAGGATGTCAGTTTTATATATTTATATTTCACTTCATTATATTATGTTGCATTTTATTTATGTATTTTTGCCATCTATATCTTGCTGGCAAGCAAAGCTTACTGTTACCCAGATACAGAGGAAACATAACACTTGTTGAAAGAGATTGGAGTCAGTAAATACCGAATAAATTCAAAGCTTTCTGTTAGTTGTTCTATCCTGTCCCCGCATTCCCAAAAATAGAATGAATGTAGGCAACCTGGTTTCTGAAAAGTCAGCGGTTACATGCTTTTAAGTGGGAATAAAATCTGGGTCAAGGGAAGAGTATCAGCTGGAACGGATGTTCCAGTTGTAAGAGAGACATTTGATAGAACAGTGGAACTTGTGGAAGAAATGGGCAGGCAGAATATCAAGGTTAGCATATATTGGCAGACCAGTGAAGGAACACAATTTGGAGTCTGTTAAGTGGCAAAGGACCTTGAATTATTTGAATCCAGGAAATAACAGGTTCTCATCTCTGCTTTTATCCAGCAGTTTGACTAATGCTTGGATGAAAACTGGAAATACAGAGGGTGAGCACTAAAAATTTATCATCTAGTCAACATTTTTCTTTCATTTCTGAGCAACACTTTAAAATGCCTAAGATCTTTTATGATATGGGACACAACAGTTGTTATCCAAGGAGCTTTCTGTTCAGGGGAAAAAAATCTTAATGAGAAGCAGCACACATCACATCCTTTCTTATATTAAAAAGTAATCTGTGTTCTTATAAATAGGTATTTTGTGGATTGTCTCTTACAAACTTTGTTTGAGGAAACAGAAGGGGCAGCAGTCATTGACTGTTTCCTTGGAGAACATGTCATACAATGAAAATTAAAAATAAACCACTACAGTTCATTAGAATCCACAATTTTCTGTCTTCTGGCAAGCTTTATTATCCATAACTAGCTGTTCAGAGAAGAAAAAATACTTTCTGCTGCTCTTCTGTACTCGAGTATAGCATAGAATCCTTCCCGTCATGCAGCTCTATTGCATAGTTTTGGTGTTCATGACCATGCTAATCTCCATAAAATTTACATGACATATAATGAAATATATGATTTGCATAAGAAGTGTTTTTTTTCCAAGTCCCCAATGGCACTAAGAAACTCTGAAAAAATGTTGCCACTAGGTGTCTCATTAGTTTCAATATACTCCAACCTAAAAGTAAGAAATGCTCAGCAAAATTTAACAAAAATATAGTTAATTACCACTGACATTCCCTCCTTGGTTACATCAGCACACCCTGAATTTAATCACATGCATTATTGTAATCAAGCTGTCAATCAGATTTTGAAATATTTCAATTCTTGACATAATTAATGCAGAATCCCTACAGCCCGTCTAGAACATGGATATGGCAAGATTGATATTGTGTTACAAAATGTGATCTGACAAAAAAAAAATTGCTTCTGAGCAAAAATTAAAGAAACACTGAACTGCTAATGCATTTACCCTGCAAATATGTTGCATCAGGTAGAATGTCAAGAGTTAAAATAACTGCCTGTCTATTCGCTAAATAATGTTCTTGTCATGCTTTAAATGCTTAAATGTTGTCCACGTCATTTTTATTTTTGTTTAAAAATCTATAGTTTTAATTTGCTTAATTGGAGCCAACTGTATGGAAGACCGTTTTGATTTTAGGCTTACAGCAAACAATTTAGATAACAATCAGCAGAGAAATGGCATGCCAGGGAGAGAGCTGGGCTCATGCTGAAATTCCTCTGAGACAATCCCATCTATGGAAAGCCACCAAACTATTGGGTCATTTGATTAGTGTTTGCGAACAGCTCATAATGAGACATTCGTAGTACATATTGGTAACTTTTTCAAAAACTTCATGTTTCTGCTTTTTGGTATATGGTGGGAGCATATTTTTTTTAAACGTTAACACTTCTAAACATTTGAGATGCATGTAGAGGTGGAAGGCTCTTTAGACTGAGACCCATCTGTCAGCAATTACAGGAGTTCCCCGGAACACATATAATACAAACTTCAGTCTGGCTCAAGTTAGTGCTAGTCAGATACAGTCATTTTTGGTACCCTAGTTTGTCTTTTAACCAAGAAGGTAATTTTTACCATCTCATGACTATTTCATGGCCTCTGTGAATGAGTTTCCACACCCCAGCCTGATTTTATGTAGACAGATGTCCCCCTTAACAAAAACAACTGTCACAATTGGCAATGGTTGTCACACATGCTGGCAGCAGCATGGGCTCAGGAGAAATGGACTGGAGGCAGGAGGATGTCCTCACTACAAGGAGGCAGGTTGAAGATGGGGAATGTTTGCAGTACCACCAAAAGTGCTGCAATTTCAGTGTGCAATGTTATTAATTCAGGCATCTTTCATGCAAACAGTGCTCTTTGCTTTAAAATCCCCTTGTTTAAGTATTTCCAGACAGGTATTCCACTGGAATAACTTGATCTAAATGCATTTGGATAACTTAAGACCACCTCTTGTCCGAGAACAAATTAATAATTAATTTATTCCTTTCCAATGATGGCTAAGGAAAACTGCAAACACATCTCACTGTAGAGATATGCAAGCTTTTAAGAAGTTACAGAAACACACGTATAGCTCCACACACAATTCTAGCACTTTTCCACCCTCGACTGGAGGAGACACACTGTAACTGTGCTCCT
Organism: Dromococcyx pavoninus; assembly: GCA_033558185.1. Classification (NCBI taxonomy): domain Eukaryota; kingdom Metazoa; phylum Chordata; class Aves; order Cuculiformes; family Neomorphidae; genus Dromococcyx; species Dromococcyx pavoninus. The sequence goes on along the minus strand of JAUMJL010000169.1, from coordinate 182,639 downwards.
TCTCTCCATCTTCATTCTATCCTCAGGGTCTCATTTGCTTATTTTCCATATCGCTAGTACTGGCCCTGTTATTCAGAGAACTACTGTTTTACTTGCATATTATCTTAGCTCCTAAGACCTCTGTTCGTAAGATCTGTTTTTTCTAGTTGAGTTGCTGTATTTTCATGCAGACATCTGTTGAAATCATTGAATTAATTAATGTACTAGTAGCAACTAAGAAAACATGATTAATCAGCTTTGTCCTCTGCCACAGTGAACTTAACAGGGCACTGAGAGAAGATGTATAGAATCTGATGGGATCTCTGTTATGATTGTTCTGGGGGAATAGCTTAAATTTCTTCCTTTTCCTTTCATGCCACTACCTCCTACTTTCCCTTTGCAAACTTGAACCCAGCTTCATCCACTCATACAAAAGATGACCTTGCATATCTCACGGTAGAGGTGATGAGTTCTGCATTCCCTGCAGACTGGCTGCTTTTTGATAGGAGATGCCAAGCTTTGTCCCTCCCTAGTTATCTATAGCTCATATTCAATTGAAACATGCTAGGGGAAAAGTGTTTACCATCTATTGTTAAACCAGCTAATTTTTTCAGTAAAGATATGTCTTTGAAGATATTTAAATAGTTTTAAGCCTACCTCCATGATATAAATAAAGAAGCAAGTTCAGCAGTTCTTATGACGCCTTATACTGACAATGTTCTAAACTGTCCACTAAACATTTTTCATTCTTCATGGAACATCAACATACTGCCTGCAATATTTCTATGTGTTCTTTTACTTGTTTATAATCAAATTGCAGCCATCTACCTTTTCATTTATAACTACTTGCTCCAAAAAGTAAGCACAGCCATTTGAAACAATTTTGTAGCTGTCTCAGATATAAGTTTTAAATTATTGAATTCTAAGACTGCCACCTCATAAACATATTATAATGTATATTGGTCTATTTTGGTGAACAGCTGAATAATAATGTACTTTAAAACAGTTTGAAATTCATCTTCTGAGATATAAAGTGGAGAGGATGACTAATATGAGAATATGACATTTCACAGCAAACCTAATGAAAGCTTGTGAAAACTATGGTATCTCATCACCACACTGGCTGTATTGGCTCCAATACAGTCAATACTATGTTGACTTCTAGAAAAGCTATAAGTAAAAAGCATTCATCTCTCCTGATGTAAGTGACAGTTATGGGCCAAAAATGATGGGTAGAAGAGTAAATCTTCTACTTGCATGAATTTTGTATAACTTATTCTTGAATATTTCTTAGAATTGTGTCCTGTATCCTTGACCAATGTAAACTTGCTTTCATTTTCAAAGAGTCTTTTGAGATTGATCGTTAAAGTAATAGCATATTTTTAATACATAATTTATCTGCAGAGCCACAAAACAGAGCCTGCTTTGCCTGTGTTTCTAGTTCAGGAAAATCAAGACGACGCAAATACTTTTGAAAGGATTATACTGTCTGATAGGTGTTTTACATTCTTTCTTAAGTTATTTCTTTAAAGTAGAAAATATTTCCTAAGCATCTGCCATTTACTTGGGTTTTTATTGTTTGTGCATGAGACAGCCTTCTAAGCACAGGGACGTGTCTGTCTGGCTCAGGCATGAAATCATCGTTTGTTCAGTCCTGCATGCAGAGAGAGCAGAACTAGCACGAAGTGCATGTGCCAGCTCTCTCTCTCTTGCTCATACAGACTGTTATTCAAGCATTTGTTCTGGAATAAAAAGCTCCTTCTCTGTAGTAAGCAATCACCACATACCTATTCAATATAGATGCTGCTTTGCCTCTAATTCTTAATTAAAACCCATAGCATAGTACTCAGCACACACACTCCAGGCCCCTGAAACCATACACACCTCTTCCAGGAAGAAAAGAATAAAAAAAAAGAATATGGAAACATAACCTGTGTAACCAGCTAAAGATACATTTTCCTCCGCTTCCATACTGATTTCTTTGTGCTGCAGCATGGATTAAGCTCAAAATGTGATTGTTTAGTGACCACTTTATGTGTCATATGAAAGAAAGACCATGTTTGGGAAAGTTCAGAGTGAGGTGCAAGAAAATTTTCTCTTGTAAAAATACTCAAAAGAGGAATTCGGATGCATGATGTGTGTCATTTCTGTGTGCAAATGGTCAGATAAGATACATAACCTTTTTCTGCAAATGTTGTTTGTCACATTTCTAGATTGCCAGAACTTCTGTTGGAAATATTGAAGCAATTATATCATCCTAGAATAAGAAAAGTGCATGTGTGTACTTTCCCAGGGTTATGCTGAACCACACTTGTACCTGGTCTTCAAATAAGAGAGAAGTTGTGATCCATTCATCTAACAGATAGGCAATACTTGGTTAGAGATATTATAAGTTTTATTAGTTATCAAGAACCTAATGTATTAGATATAATAATTTTTAGTTACCAAAACCTTAAAAGATGGAAAGCATAGAAGACAGCAAGGACTTATAGAAACTTTTTTTAGTAAAATTATTTAACTCACAGCCATGGTTTATTTTTTACCCAGTGGAAAGCCAAGCAAAAATAAGGGATGCAGGTTATTATAAAGCATCTGAAAAGTTCTTTGCAAAACACCATTTTTAAATGAAGTTTTTTTCAAATTAACAATATAGCATAATAAAAATCAACCTGACTACACTTCTGTGGTCACTTTTACCAACGCGATGTGAGCCTGGAGTGAATATGAGTCTTTAAAAGTGTAATCTAACAGTATTTTATTCATCTTTGATTTATTGTGAATTTCTATCATACATCAATAATAAGCTGCAACATCTTTCAGCTTACTAATAAACAAAATAGCAGAACATTAACATAATCTTCCTTTCTACTGTATACCAACAGAGGAAATAAAATTCAAAATATCAAAAACATCACGAAAAATCTGCAGACAAAAGCATTCACAAAACCCATAGAAGATGTTCCAAGAAAGAACCAGAAGGGACATTTGTCTAGGAATAATGGAAGCCTGGGGATTTAACGGATGAGTGACAGAGATGACAGCAGGTAGGAGTGGGCAGCTGAGGGGTTTGGTCTGGTGGCAAGGAGAAAAGAATTGCACCTGGTGTTTCTGGGCACAAAAGTTGTTGGGAAGCAGTTAAAGCTGAAAGAGGGCAGAGAGTCCAGACAGAACAGGGCAAGGAGAACTGAACTGGGATCACCAGAGAGAAGACCTGGCCGACTGGAAGGCCTTTTCAAATCAGCACTATTCAGTAAAAAAAAAGGACTAGCAGGGGAGGAGGAAATAGAAGATATATCTGTCCCAAAGGTCTTCCACTACTCTAGCAAGCATTTTACAGCTGAGGAAGGAGGGAAACTGAAGCAGACAAGGCAGCAGGTAGAAGATATTTGCCATCTTCAAGTTCCCAGCCAAGTTTATTTAGCATGGCCACACATGCTACGTGTGGCACGTGCCAAGTTGACCATTTGCAATGGTTCAGAACTTGTTCCATTTTAACTGCATGAAATGATCTTGGGAATCTGACATCCAATATGTAGTTTAGAAGTTTATATGATGAAGCTGCATATCTGCAAAAAAAAGTGAATTGTGCAAGTAATATCTAGTATGAATGGGAGAGCAGATTTTTGCCTGCTGCCATGCAGGTCTGCCATTTCAATACCCTCAGTAGTATAAAACTCAGTGGTGTCCCTCTTCAGAGCAGTGACTCAGTCATGCTGAACTAGGCCACCTCTATGGCAGAATACGGTCTTTTTTATCTATTTTATAACCTTTATGACTCAGAATCCAACATAGTAATCAACACAAAACAGAGCAACTTCAAAAGCATATTTATACTGTAGACAGTTTTATATATCACCATTAAATGAGCACGTAGGTATTTCAGGCTGGTACACATAACTACATCTTAAATAAAGGGCTACATTATTAACAAGCTGCATCATGTTTTGAAGGTACATGAGAACAGGAGGAGGTGAAACTTGGCTGCTTTTTATTGTCATTATTACAGAGGACTGGACAGCTCAGGAACCTTTCTAGTCATAGGAAGAATTTGAACTGTTAACCTATATCAACACTAGTAAGAAATGAATGGTTGCCAACTTATGCAAGCAACTGCAAATAGTTTGGTTTTCTCAATACAATTACTACAGAAAAACAGGTTACAGACAATAGCCCTATCAGGTTTGGCATCATAATTGCAGACTGAATAGCAGCAAAGAGTTACAGCTTATCTATGCAGGGAACTATTCTGAAGCATTTACCTACTTGCTGGATTAATTTTATGCAGAGAGACATGTTTCGGCATACACCTGCATTTGTCCTAGTCTGTTTAAGCCAATGGTAAGGACTGGACACAACAATATATAACTGTTTCTTTACAAGTCCATGACCAGGCAAATTTTGAGTAGGGTATGACCAAGTTAGTGTTTCTCTAGTGTTCTTTATTCCTTAGTATCAAGAAGCAAACTTGGCTGCCTAAAGCTAATTTTGCTCTCCACAGAAAGGAATTTATTTGCATTTTTTACAGGAAGCTTTGAAAGTGGTGTTACAGAATTGGAGCTGGGAAAGACTTAACAGTTCTCACTAACTTGACCATCATAGTCGCTCTGATCTTCATACATATAGCAGAAAATGTCAAGATCATCCTTGAGGAACAGTTTCCTCACAAACTGAATTTAACTTTTACTGCTAACAGATTTCTTTTGTGACACATTGAGCCATCCAGTGGCGCAGGCTGAAACAACCTACAACATGTACTTGTTAATACATTTCTCCAGTCACTTTCCTTGTATGAGAGATGTATGAATGACTACAAAAAAAAAAAAGAACAAGAAAATGTCTTTTTAGTGATTACTGCAAACAGAGCTGAAGGCGATGAGCATTTCTAATCATTAGACAGAAGTGGTCTCTTGAAATTGAGTTAATAGAGGAGAGGAGTGAGGAAAAAAGAAAGAAAACAAGGAAAAATTCCAAAAAGACAAAGTTTCAGATTCAGTGTTTAGTGTATCTACCCCTAACTCACCTTTTTTGCACATAAATGCTTTTATACCTACAGTGGTTAACATCAGATCTCAGTCTCTGACCCCCTGAAAACTCTTGTTATAATAGTTTGAGTTAATTTATCCCAGATCACGTCACTTTGTCAACAATAGTCTCGTGACTGTAAACCAATGCTTTTGTATTTGAAACGGGAAGAGATAAGTGTTATACACTGAAGCAAAGAGCCAGCCATTTAGGACTTAAATGAGCCAATAAGTATAGTGTGAGTGGGGTTTTTTGTTTTAAAAGATTGTGAGTGAATTAAATGCTGAATAACGGTTCAACAGCAGTAGTGGGAAGAGCTTGGCTTATCATGGGCAAAGAAAGATCATTAACAAATAAAATAGGGAGCACCTCAGGGGACACGCCTACAGACAGTCTGTCACCCACTGGTTTTAACATTTCATTTTAAAATTTAATTAAATATCAATTTCTGAATGCCTAAATAAAATTAGCCCCTTTGAACATGCATTAGCTTTCACTGTTAAATTCGAGGCTGTAACAACTTTCCTTTTCCTAAATTTCCTAAAGAATAACAACAGAATTGCCAGAATTTACATTCCTGGTTCCAGCAGCCCGACAAACCATCTAATAAATATAAACAATGTTAATACCAACGTCTAACTCAGCACTGATGCTCTGGAAGCAATAGTAAGGCTTTATAAAAAGTATGCATGAAGCAACGTAATTTTCATTAACCTAGCAAAGAACAGGGCTGAAAGTCTCTGGTTACTCTGCGTAGTAGGAAAATGCTTCACTAATTCAAAAGCAATGAAAGTCTTCCTTCACTCTTGCAAAATTTCTGTAAAAGTAGATTAAGGGGTGGTTACAGAAGAGCTTGTCTGCCCTGAACGACAAGTGTCGCTTGTCTGCACATTCATATTCAGTAGTATCAAAGCACAGCCAGCTTTACCCACAACACATGTATGATTATTTGTTCTGAGGACACATTTTTCAAGTCTTCCCAAGACTTTTTGGGGTTTTTTTTCTGAAAATGAAAGGTAAATTTGATTTTGGAGTAATGAAAAGGAGCCATTCTCTGGTAAAACACAGTGATAAGTAACTTTAAGGAAAATTTTTACCTTCAAAAGCTAATTTTGAGTAAAATTAAGGTCTACATTGTATGACCAGAATTTGTAGGTTATTTGGGAAACCACTGTAAGTACAATGTACAACACTATAAGCCTTGAACATGTAAGTCCGTAAGAACCATTGTAGAGTTCATGGGACTCCCTGCAGAGTTGGCAGACTCATTGTAGAAACTAGATATAAATAACTAATTTTGGTTGTCATAAAGAATGAAAAGTGTAAATGAAAAGCCCATAGTTCTATTCTTGGGACAAACTAAGCTCTAATCAACGTTTCTCATTCTAAAGTAGTTGCAGCAAGTCAATTCAATGTCCAGATGATGGAGCAGGTGTACTCCATGTCACAATGTATAGTCTTGATGTCTGTTTTTTCTTATCAAGGCAACCAGGGTTTAGAGGAGACCAATGGCGTAGAGCACATGAGGGTTTCAAGAGCCATTACAGATGAGTTTTTAATTGCCAAGAAATAAACATAACTACAGCTTTTTGAAGTGATTGTTACCTGCTCAAAAATATAAACTGTTGTGCAAGTCTATGAGCCAGCTTCATTACTGATATCGGTACATTTTTCACTGGGGGTTTATGAGACTGACAGTTTCTGTACTTCACAAATAATTCAACACAGTTGCAATAGGCTTAGCTGTGTTGTGCAGCAGGTGGGCAGGATGAGACTAAACCATCTGTCCGTTTATCCACCTTAGACATACCCCCATATTTCAATAATACTCAGAAATCATATCATTAAACAACTGATAAAATCACCTCCATTTTATAGATGAGGAAGCAAACAAAGCCTAGGCTTGTTCTTCAGGTTGGGGCTGAAGTCTGTAGTGTCCATTCCTTTTGTGATAGTGCCTCACTCACTGGACAGTTTTTCTTTTTGCTATGCAGTATCTTTCCCTACCTCAGGTTCCCTACTTACCCTTTGCTTAGGGTGTACGCAGAGTGAGGTGGTTTACAAAGAGTGGTGTGGCTTGTTCTATTCATGCTAATTCAGTTTATTCATACTATTTAGTATGTACGGTATTCAGAAACACCTTAGTGTGAATGGATAGATTCAGTCTCCGAGTTTCATGGCTGCATTTCACATTTCAGGTTCATCAAACCATTATCATACTGCAGTGCACTACATGGAAATGGCATGCAGTACGTTGGCATGATGTTAACTGTGGGCTGCGTCAATCTAAAGTGAAATATTGAGGGTTTCATATTCCACCCAGCACGGGAAAGGACAATTTTGCAAAAAGCTACTGAGTATTTGCTAATGTTGAAGAGCAAATTCTATTGCCCGCAGTGGGAGGAGTGAATGCACAGGGGAAATTCAAGGGTGGGCAACTGCTCCCTGAGGCTGCAGCATCTGAGTTCAGGGCTGCCTCCTATTGCAGGGGCTGGTGAGCTATGTTGGGGCTGAAGGCTAAAACTGAGCAGAGAGGCTGCCCTCCTGCATCTCAGCAGGAGAGGGCTTCTAAGAGCTAAGAATCGTGTGCTTTTTTTTTAAAAAACCAGTATTCCCTACCTGCTTCAAAAGCAGCAAGGCCTGGGCGAAAGGAGAGTCTTTTCAGTAGTGTTTAAGGGCAAGTACACATGCATACAAAGAATTGCAAAATTTGTACATGGATCTGTAAGTGTTTGGACAAAGACTTACTGGAAAGGCGTTCTATCTGCAGGCAGCTGCCTGTGCAATCAGAACAGTAGCAGTTAACAGGAAAACTACATCTCCTCCAATTAGTAATGCCCAATATGATCCTCTTCCCAACTAGATGACAGTGCTTGTTGTGTTTCTGTCTTTCCCACAGACACTGTCAACTTGTTAAGGCAAAAAACATGGCCATCTTATTTGCTAGGAACCTTACAAACAGAGAAATTATTAAACCATAGAGGAGAGGCAATAGGTTAAGACCCACAACCCTGTTAATTACTTAATACGGTATCATGTTTGACAGATTATCTCTGCTATAGTAAGGGACTATCTTTGCTTGGGCACTTAGCCCAGTAGCGAATGCAAACTAGTTCAGCTTCACAGAGCCCACCATACTGTGCAGGGGGCCTCAAAGCCTTAAGTGAGGTTGTTTCCAAATGAAGCTGCTGGCTATATTGTGAACCAGAGGAAAGTTTCTAACAAGAGTTTCCTGTGGATAGAAGGGGCTGCACATTTCCAAATGGACAGTGGGCAGGGATAGCTCACTTAAGCTCTATGATAACAGTTGCTGTTGAAGCATTGAATTGATTTCTGAATCATGAGACACTCCGTGGATGCAAAGTCTACCTCTAGCAGCACCAGCACCAGGGCCCTGTTTAAAGCTTCTATTTTACTTCCATAAGCACACCTTGCTAAAGCACAATAAAAAGTGTCTCATGGCCCCAGACTATTACTACATTTCTTTGTTGTTTTCTGTCATCGTTGCCCAGACCTCTCACTATAAAAGCAGAAGTTGAGGCAAGTACACAAAACACCTTTATTTTGGCACAAGAACAGCAAACCTTTGTTGGTCTCAAAGCAGCATAAAAGCATCGTGTTAGCAGAGATGCCAGCCAAGTGACTCCTGGGCTGACAGTGCATCCAGAGCTGCTGGCACCAGCAGCAGGAAGCCCAGTCCCCAGAGAAGGCAGCGTGGCTCACTCTGAGGTGTGAAACACTCACATCCACATTCACAACTGAAAATGTGGTTAAAAAGCAGTATGAAGAGGAGCAGTGCACACCTCAACTCTGCCGGGAGCCTTGTTGAGCCATTGCCCACCATGCTGCAGGGCTGCAGGTGAGCCGTGCCGGGACATTGAGCTGGCGCGCTGCCCGTGTCCGGCCTGCGGGAGCCGGGAGGGCTGAAATCCGTGGCTGCGTTGCTGCAAACATTTCATCCTCCTGCTGACAGCCTGCCGTTTCTGCTGTGAGGCTTGGGACTGAAGTGGAAATAACTGTCTTCCTAGCGAATGGCAATGCAAGGCAAACTCTGAACTGAAAATCGGCTACCTGGCAAATCCCGTGCTTGCGGATGTTTTACACACAGGCACACATAGGCAAAATCACACTCACCTGGGGGTCACGCAGCAGTAACAGTCACACTCCATCTGCTTACCAAGAAAGCCAACACAGTGTTAAAAAGCATGCAGGATGCTCAGACCAGATTGGACTTTAGACAGGAAATTATCTTTTCAAATTTTGGTTGAACGATAAGAAGCTTTTAAAACTAAAGAAATGAATGATGTATGCAAAGCTGTACTTGAAATGATTCTGGTGTTGCAAATTGCCATGCTCTTACTGTGGAGCTGATGAAAATAAATGAAGCTCTGCGTTGCTGGGCTTTTTCCTCCCCCTTCTAATAAATGAAATGAAAAAGCCCCATTATTGTGCCACCTGCTTCAAATTCCTAATTGTGGTAACTGAATTCTGAAATTGTTTGTTAGCTCTGTAATATCACAGGCATTAAAAATACTGAGAGGCTATTAAATTCTTTAAAACACAGCACCAGATAAAGAGGTGCAGCTAATTTCAGATTTTATTTCCATGAAATAACTTTTCCAGTGGAGAAATCTGTTAAAATCCTACAAGTGCATCCTGAAAAATTCCATGTTAGTTTAACAGTTAGAGAAGCTGCAAAGTAAAGACGCAGGAAGAGGTCCATTGGCATATTTAATTATTTATGCCATTCTGTTCTCATTTTTCTGGCACAGAAGTATAAAATTTTCACAAGACAATGAAACTCACATGAAATTCAAATGTAATATTTCTGATGAACAAGTAGGTTTGTACACATATTTCTAGAGCGCCTCTAACCATGGAATCTCGCTGTCTTCTTGAACTATTGCTGCGTGTCTGTATAATGCATAGCATGTAATTCCTAGATTTCAATTTCTCATTTTCATAATATTCCAACGTGGATATCTACATAGATTTGGTTTACAAATTTTAAAAAACAAGTAATTATCAAGACAAGCTAAAAAGAGTTGTTCTTGAAATATTTTGTCATGATGAATAATTTTTCTGGATATCTAAACCCCATTGTTTTATTCCTTTTAATGAGAAAGGACTGGAATCAG